>CM029548.1:31968798-33168798 GCA_017141385.1 Sogatella furcifera | reverse complement strand
ACACCTCATTCCCTACTGCTCTTCTCATCCACTTATCCACTGCCACCTTCGTGTGGTTTTGCTGCATAACTCTGTTTTTTGTCGCAGTTATTATTTTATTCTGCAAACATGAAGCTTATGACTTTATTGTGTGTCCAGATGATGATTAACAATATCAATTCATACTTTTTATGATGCAATTAAGCAACAATTCAGAGATCTTCTCTGTTTTTACTGAATTTTCAAAACTATTCAATTTTTTATCACGAATGATCCCCACTTCAGAAATTTTTGCTTGACGACACCCTATGCCTAGCGGGACTCGAACCCACAACAAAGGGTAGCTATATCTTCTAAAGCTAAGCTATTTCTCCTGGAACAATCATTTTTAGAAAACTTATTATTGGAAAAATGATTATTCCCAATGGATTCTAATAGTGTAATGTGTATATTGAGAATCGTTTTCGATTTTAATACGGAAAATAAATTAGTCCATCTACTTCTAAACTAGGCCTTCGATGGAACTCATTCTTTAGTTGCTAGAATTAATAAGTGTGGTTCTTCAAAACTGTATTTTCTCAAAAAACCTCCAAATTCACCAAGTACTCTTAAAACTTCCAATTTTTCAATCCTTGAGTTTTCTCGGGATATTCATTATCCAGTAGAAATCATAATCGACTCATGCTCATCCATCATTAAAAGAAATTTCAGAGCCTGAAAATACAATGATAAGGACGAAGATAAGAATGTTGAGGAATAGTTTCTAATGATAGAATTCAGTAAAAGCTAATGCAGGGATAGTTTTCACAAGCTCGAGCGATCATAAATTTTGTGGAAAGTTTCAGTATATTCACAACGTAACAATGATAACTTCCAATTATCACAAAGATAAAAATCCAATTACCGGAGAGAACGTTCATTCCTAAATTTTTTCAGGAAAATTTGAGATTGATGGAATTGAAGACATCCTGAAATAAAATCTGAGAATTTAAACGATTGCTTTATATTCTCTCTTAATGAGCATGGAATTATTAGAAAAAAGAAAGAGCAATGGAGAGCCGACTCGTCGCATGAAATTCGTCATGTCGCCACCTATAAACATTTAATTAACTTCTTATTATTCTTTCTGCAATTAATACAGCTGCAGCATCACATAGCCACGTCAAAGCGGCGATTGTTAAGGGTTGGAGAGAGAAAGAGGGGACGTTGATGAATCTGAATGAGTCTTAATGAAACAGTTGATCTTCCTCTTATAGATATGAAACGGCCCGCATTGAAGACAGTGGCAGTGCCCTGCAAGAAAAATGAGAAAGAATTCTCAATTTCCACTTTTGAAAGGGCGAATTTCGGGCTCGACTTCTTCCAACTCTTTTTCGAGTAGCAGCCCTTGTCTTTTCATCAGTGTGGATTTCCCGAGAACGAAGAAAATAATTGAATTCGTTATATTTAGATATATTTTTCTCCTTCCATGGCATCGGACTTCTCCTCTGCATCACGCCTCGATTTAATTGAATCAATTATCTTGATAAAAGTTAATTTTTGCCCTGCGAGAGGGTTCAATTCTCCAACACGTCCACAAACAACGTCTCATTCAGCCTAACCAACTGCCTCTAACCACATTGCTGTCACTGGAGTCGGCAAACTTCACCTCATGAGCTACTCTTCTTGCAAATATTCCCGTTCTCTCCTGTAAACCAATCCCCCAACGAATATGAAAAATGAGCCTCATCTAACGGAATGATTACATTCCATATTATTTGTCTCTACTCGTACTCGTGCTTATTTATTTATTTATTATCCCAGCAATGAAAACTCATTATCTTAGATCGTCTTTGTTCATTCATTTATTCGAGTACAAATGAGTATACGATATTAAGAACGAAAAAATAGGCAATCGCATAAAACTTCATCAATTTTTGATCCAAGAACATAATGAATAATGCAAATTTTTTGCTGGAGTATTCTCTATCTTTAACGTTTTCACGTTCTCAACTATAGAACCAAGGTCTCTCAACTCTCATAACATAGTTTTGGCTGGTATTAATCCCTATCATATCAAACATATAAAAAAAGCATTTTGTTTGCATTCATCGTGACCATAGAGCAATGGATCCGCGACTGATTTCACCTGGTCGATTCGATAGAATGGAAGAACCCTTGTGAACGTGAAGATAATAGTAATTCTATATTCAGCCCTCTTATTATTCACAAAAATTATCGTGTTGTAAACAATAGAAAACATAGCGAACGTCCCTTTGGGGCCCTACCACCTGGGGCAGGTGAGGTGACCTAGGGTCAGGGGTCACGAGGGTGACCCTTCAATTCTGCGCGTACCTAGGTCGCGTGGACAATGTCCCGGCAACAACTGTTCACCATTCACAATCCATTTCTGGGTCATAGCGTCACAACCGCTACCTCCTTGCCCGATAGGCCTACCCTTTTTCTCTTTGTACCTGGATAGGGTCCATCATTCTCTTTTTACCTGAATGAGGCTCACCAAAGTGCGCTTAAAAATATCATCCTCGTCACTGGCATGCGTCGCATGCCATGCGAAACGAAGGGGTTTTATAATTTGATAGATTGGATTATACTTTATTGTTATTATGAATTAAAATGAGAGAGAAAGTATAGTTTGTTGTGGGAAAGATGGTATTTGCACCTTTCTACCGAAATTTAACTCCACAATAAAATTAATTCATTCAAATTATATCAATTATTCATATTATCATTCGACAATAAGTCAATAATATACAAACTCGAAGAAATGGACCCTTAATTATTATAGGCTACTATATCATGAACTACATTCCATCAATATATTCTGTTAGCAGAATAAATTTATAAATATCCAAACTGAATGATCATAAAATAAGAATACAATCTGAATGGAATTTGAATAACAAAGAGTGAATGACATTTTTTGCCAATTTCTTTCAACAATTTGAATGGTTTGATTACTGGATTATGCAATTAAAGTTAACATTAAAAAATGTTGTTAAAATTCCAATTTTTTTTTACATTTCAATCATTTTCATTTATTTTGAGATTTAAATAGGGACAGTATATGTGGTGACTCTCGTTGAGTAAGAGAAGGATCGGAGAAAGGGTGTGGTTTTTTAATCAGCATGTTTAGTTCTTCACGTCAGAGAGAAATATAAGGGCCGGTCGGTCGAAGCGTCGTACCAGACACTTCCATTAAGTCGTTACCCTTCTACTTGGACAGCGGGAATGGAAAAAGCCTTACGAATGTCAAAACATCCCCTCAGGCTTGATAAAAAAGATGACACCTCGCCTCTTTTCCTCGAGCAGTTTTAAAATTTACCGCATTTTACTTCTACAAAGCAGCCAGATCTCACAAATTCCTCGTCCACTTTCTTCTCGGACCCTCCTTTTTGAAAGAGTTCATCTGTCTTTCTTCATCTCCAGTCTTTTTCCATTCGAATTCAACGTCATTTTACATGTTGGGGAAAAACATCAAAATTAAAACTCAGAAAAAATTCCATGCATCGCGTAATTTCTGTTGGCTCCAGTGAAAATCATACTTTCTTGAAGAGCTTTCATAATTTTCTCCAAAATAATGCACGATTGCATTTTCAAACTCATGATAGCTAAGAACGTAAAACAATATGAGTCTAAACAATTCAATTGGATTGGATAATAATTTGGTTGTTTCCATGAGGGACATTATATCGAACCATTGGTTGGAGGATGATTGGTTGTGAGCTGATTTACTGACGAAAGCTAATTTTAGAAAATTTGGTTTTATAGATTGGCATTACTTAGTTGTAGGTAGAAACTAAATTGGAATGTAGATCCATGCAATTGCTCGAGTGCAAAACAATGTTTTTTCAAGATTTGATTCGATTTGGCAACTCTATTCTTAACAAGTCAGATCATGTTATTTGTTCCTGTCACTTTATAATTTGCATTTCCAACCTGGTAGAAAAAAAGCTTACTCAATTCTTCTCATTTCATGAATTTTGTGATAATATACAGAGTCAGATGACTTCACCATGACTCTAGTGTTCTAATTTTTAATGGTGTGAATATTTCATTTCGCATGCAAACATTTCAAGCACTTTTCTCATATGGAGGGAATCATTTCGACATCACTACTTATAATACTATTATATCTTTGATTAATAAAAATTTTTTTATATTTGGCAGTCGATTCACAGTACTTGGTACTGATTCACTTCTCCCATTCCAGTTGTAAGGATTCTCCTACTTTAAATCCACGATTTCCACACATATTGAAACCTCATTGATTCGAAGATAGTTATTAAAACAAAAATTGAAAAATTTTATAATCTAGTGAGCTTTATAAACTATAAAATCTGGTGAGACTATGTCGAGTTTCCGATAAATTTGTGATACCCAACAACTTATTGATTGGGAAAATGTTGCTACCCATTATTTTCAATTGATTATTGAGTGGAGATTTTCTAAGGTGATTAATTTTTTCCTTCTCAATGTTTACAATTTTTATTTATTTCAACCGTAAGATCTTGTTATAATTTTTGTCAACCCTGAGATATTGGAATAACAATAATTAAACAATGCAAAATACACAGAATGAAGAATTTTTCAAGTAGGTTCTCCAAGTTGAACGGCTTGCCAGCACTCCCAGGAGAAACAAAACACATTAATTTGCGTAACGCCCCTTGCCAGTGCAGTGCCCATTAGTGAAGATGACTATGGCTGTCCCTTTTTTCTTGCGTTATCTCACTCGGTCTGTGCATTAAGATGGGGGTGACTGACATTAGAAGAAATAATAAAAAAAGGGGAAACAAGGAATCCGCCTGCAAAAAATGGCGACAGATGATGCGAAGGGGTAGAAATTGGGAAGATGGCTGAAGGGCGAACTGAAGAAAGAATGAGAACATCGTTTGTGAAAGCACAAGAAAAGGGTGAGCTAATGATTGGTCTATGTTGCGAATCTTTTGGTTCATCAAATCGATACAATGTCGCTCTTCTTAATTGACATGAACATGATAAAAATTGTTTTGAAAGAGCATTCGATTTGTTTCCGACATATCACTTGTATTCTTTAATGTTCATATAGATTAATTATTGAGTGTTGCTGTATATTTTTATAACATCATGATCTGTTCTCAATAGATATTTTAATTGAATTCAGATTGTCTTATAAAAGTTTTATGAACTTTTCATGACTTTGTTAATTATTATCACGTCATAAGAGACATACATAATTGAGTAACAAGAAACGGTCAATGCGTTGGTTGTTGATTGTAATTCTCCTGTTCTATTATTATGAATAATGATTTTGAACATTCATATTCTTCTCTTCCTGGTAAGAGTATGTTTTGTTTAAGAAGTTGGGAGTCATTCACAGCCGAATTTGGTAACCTCCAGGTTACTAGCCGACAAGCTTTAATTCATCTCATTCTACGGACTGGAAGTGGACTGCATTTTCTAGTATTCTCGCCCATACCTATATGATAGAAATAATGAATCAATCAATTCAATAGGAGAGAACTAAAAATGTATCATGAAACTATTGAGCAATGATTCTTGAGTCAATTGACTAATTAACTTATTATTCTTATATTGAATAATATTGTGTTTGCTACTTCATAATTATGATTGCTTGCGATGGAGGTATTGGAAGTATTACATCATGAGCACTAAAGCAGCAAATCTCTTAAACATCAGATAAGTGTATAACATGAATAAAATTGAACTCATCAAAAGGGTTTGTTTGCTGCATGGCAAAACTATAAACTAACTATAACAAAAAATAACTAATATAATATTGTTGTCTGATAGATTGTCATCTTCAGTTATTCAAGACAATTGAGATTTGTGGGTATCAAAGAACTGATCAATACTTTTCAATATTGAGATAGCCTACTTGAGAGTTTATGTAAGAATAACTCAGAGTAATTGACTAATTCCTTCTAACTTCAATCAATTGAACACAAATCATGTCCAATATCATTGTTAACACTTGATGAATCACTAATAAGAGAAACAATTACGCCTACTAGTTACCTGGGCCTCGAATTTGCAAATGTCCATGAATTGACATGTACTTCGATTTGCTTGCTTGGCAAGCAAGCTTCATGAATATTACTGGAATTGTAGCATACTGTTCTGTCTTAGATGGATTCATCAAACAGTCAAATCATCCATGATTGTTTGGGTAGGTAATGAGTTGCTCCCCAACATCTGTATTCCAGATTTGTGTTAATCCCAATTACTCTCCATTTCTTCAATTATCATTGTGTCTTGAAAAACAGATGATGGTTCCATCAGAAAACCTAATCATTATAATGAAAAAATTCACAATCAGTGATAATGGTTGAAATGGTTTTTCTGGCAATATTGAGAAATTTTCCACAGTATTCTCTATTTGTCTTATTCATACACAACTTAGATGAGAACAGAGTCGTATTGATTTAGCGGGTGAATAACTCATTTCTTCAAGCATCCAATTCAATCGCATACTAGACTTCGATATCCTGTATTTATTAGTTCCGGAAGTATGCATTTCAGACTATGGTACAGCTAATTTTACTTGATTTATATTGAAGAAGCTCGGGAAATGAGTTACAGAAAAAGTTGGCTCATGGTGTAATCGTATACTCATGCAGTAATAACAAATTGCTATTGATTGCAATTTCGATCTTCATTTCATTTTTATTCCTTTTTCACTCTCATTGACAATCCATGAGCCGATTTCAGGCTCAACGTCATGAATCATTCATCGGGCATCAAAACTCGAAGACTCAACTCATAATATTTATGATATAAGAGGAAGGTGGAATTTAATCTACAACAAATAAAAACTTAATTAAACTTAAACAAATCAAAACTTAATTTGATAAAAAACTCAATTTCTCCCGAATAATTAGTACGCAGGAAAAGCTTGCGAGAAATATACCAAAAAATAGAACATTATTCTACTGATTAGATTGCCAGGATTAATATAATGGGATAAGCCAAAGGATGTAAATGGCAGGGATCGCGATCATTAGGACTGATAAAGTTGCGAGCGGGATAATAAGAGTCAAGTAATGATTCCTTCAACTAGTTTGAAACAAAAGAACTCTCGCCTGGGTTTGAGGGGTTGAATGCCACGTGACCATCAACACAGGCGGAGGAAACGCGAGGAACACGTTGTCTCAAAAAGCTTTTAAAAGATAAGAAAAGAAGCGAGGAAAGTGGAGGAGGAGGAAGAAGACAAAAAGGAGAAGGCGTTTATTGTCCTGATAACACTTTGAAAACAAACGGCTATAATTCTTGCCAGATTCTTTTAATTACCGCCACCTTCCTCGCCCTTATTGGCCGGCCATGTTGTTCAAAGGAGAAGAAAAGAATAAAGATAGAGTTGAATGCAAGAGAGCAAAGAATGGAGTCAGGAGAGCGACAAGTGACTTCTTTACATTCGTAGAAAATAAATTCCATTGATAAATTTAGGAGGCCAATTTACAATTTTGTATTAGGATTCAAAGTATTGAAAGATTATTGATCCACAAAGTATAAATCGTATTAAGATAAAATAATACAATAGTTAACCTAACTATTGGGAATAGATGGAGAAATAGACAAAGTTCAAGAGAACAAACATCGATGAAAGTGATTGCCTCTGATATAATATTTTAATTCTTCATATATAGCGTATTTTTACGAA
Source organism: Sogatella furcifera (assembly GCA_017141385.1). NCBI lineage: Eukaryota > Metazoa > Arthropoda > Insecta > Hemiptera > Delphacidae > Sogatella > Sogatella furcifera. The sequence continues at coordinate 33,161,162 of CM029548.1, read as the reverse complement.
TGCTTAACTATAACCTCCAATGAATGGATACTATTTTCTCAATCAAATATTATTATTTGATTTAAAAAAGGCGAAAATGATAAACACATTTTGTATTCGCTATGCTAAAATATGGGAATTGAAGCATTCAATACTGGCTGGGTGAAAAACATTTTTTCTATAAATTAGTTCAGTAATAACGTTATATTTTGAGGGCATTTGTGATAAGCTACATTAATTATAAATCTCAGAAATTATAATTTCAATAACATTTTATCTTGAAAACGTTCCTGATTATTCAGTACGTTGATTAGAAATCTAAGAAATCATAATTTTCAAAACGTTTCATTTCGAGGACATTTCTGATAATTCAGTATAGAGTTCAGTATTCTAAAATAAGCATTAATAACGATTTACAAATCTTGTAAATCAGTACCTATAAGTCCTTTATAGGAAATTCAGAAGAGAGAGGGAGGCTTGTATGAATCCATTAACACTTTTCAAAGATGTTGAGGAGGAATTGATAAATATCCACTTTCAATTCCATTCAGCTCGAAACGAAATGTTTTGTCGTGTAGGACTGGTGGAAGTAATAAGACAGGGAGAAGGCGATAAATAAATGAATCAGAAATAGCTGAGAAAGAGTAGACTATGTGTATCGCGTTGAGGCAGGTCGAGGTTCATCGTCCCTAGTGAGGCTTTGCCAAATTTCGCCTTAAAAACGCAATAAGCTAACGCTGTAGCGACAAACGTGGTGTCAGTGTGTGCTGTGCGTGTGGGTGTGTGTGAAGAAGCTACTTAACTTGTTTATCCACTCGGGCACCCACTTCCCCCAAGGCGTTCACTCTATTTCACTTTTTTATTTCTTTCGCGCCCTCGTTCACTCTCTTCGCCAGCTCCTTTTCTCATTCTCATGTATCTGCCCGCATATCTCTCTTGGAGTCTCTTTCAAGAAATTCCCAGTTCTGATTTTTTATAGCCTACTCTATCAGAGTGAACACGAAACTGGAATCAGTAAAAACGTCTCTCCAAGATAAAAAAGAACTTGAACGTCTCCAGTGTGTTAAAATATTATTATTCAAATTTCAGTCAAGAATAGAAGCTATTTCTGCTTATTTTACCGTTTGAAGCCAGGAACTGTTTTTTTATTCTATGGAAGTAGATATTTTTTATGCACAGTTTCAGTATCAGAAATTAGAACCACGTGATTAAAATTTTACTCAAGAAAATTTTTATCCATCTTGAAATTTACTCTTGGGAAATAGGAAATAATTATGCAAGCTTGAATAACTTCTCCATGTTCGAATGATATCAGTGTTTGTTACAGGAAAAGCTATACACTACAGGAAAGAGAATATACACTATATAAATTTTTGCTTATCATTTGATAAATATTTTTGATTTATCAATTCTTCCTATATTAGTCCTTCAATTTGAATAAATACTTCTTATATCAGTCCAATATACAAAGAGGATAGAATTAATCAAATAATTGTATATTAATAGTGAGTGAAGCAAAGTGAAAATAGTACTGACACTGGACTTTGTAGAGCTAGAATCAAATTAGTACAACGTAAAAATAAATTGAACACGGCTTGATCTAGTGAGATTCATATTGTATGTGTACTTAGAAGAGTTTTAGGAAAAGCATAGTTGATTTTAAAGATGTAATCCATTCTTCTCTTAAAGATTTGTGCACTGCATTGCCCCTGATACCGGACAGCTTATCATTAAAGTTTGCAGCCCCTACTTTGCAAGCACAGTTGAAGCAATCAGCATCTCGGTGTGTGTCTTTGGTGATGTATGCGTTGCGAATGGCTCGGCCCGAGTGAACGAAACAGGCATGACGGTGCGGTTAGCCGTGAAACAAAGGGCTCAGTTATAAAACTGTTGAGCGAATATTAATGTATAGGCTATTTAAATGGCCCATTCAGCTCGTTTTACGACCTTCAAGTGAGTAAGAGTCTAGTAGACTCATGCCTAAACGAAAAAGGAAAAGTCAGTGAGGGCTAATGCCCTATGGTTACGCATCTTCAAAACGGCGCTCAAAATGCATGAGAACACCGATCGCTTTTCATTAATGAATTACGGCCACTACAAGCATACTTTACTCTTGTACTCATGGGAACATTTATGTTTACTACTCGATATCTTCTAATTTTATTGTCGGACTGAAAAATAAATTCTAAGCTTACATTATGGCTAGTTTGAGAGTTTCATTTCATCGTCTTCACAATGAAACTGTAACATCAATCAATACTTGAAATCAGCAAAATTTTATTATTTATATTTTTAGTAAACATTCCCTTGAATTAATATCAATCGTATTATTGAATCAGGAGCTCAAGACAGAAAGCTCTGTTTTCAGAAATAAACACATGGACATCATTAGGCTATTACGATGGAATGAATCCACAGCATGGCGGCACGTGCCCAAGAAGCAGGTGAAGTGCATGAAGTGCGCGTATCTTTTACTGTACAGCACTTCACCTGTTTCGTGGATACGAGCCGCCAGTGATTAACAGCACTCTAACTTTCCGAACATGTACCTGTTAATGAACTTTTCGTACTCTCTTCCAGTTTCTTAACGTGTTCCTCATCCTCATCCTCTTTTCGGTGAATATAAAGAATCTGTACGAACTCATATAAAGGCCTACAATACATATCTGATTTATTATTACGACTGAGAACATAATGATATTCTCCCGATACAATGTAAGATTGACCGAAATTCTTAATTCAATGTAAGCTTTATTCTTATCTTGATTTATCACTTCAAACATACAGTAAAAATGAAGACAACGATTTAAGAAAGTAGATTCGAGTGAATAATTCACTTTCTAATCCAACTTTATGATAGTTTTCTCCACGTAGGATAGGAATTTTGTTATAGTGACACAGTTGTAATGTATATATCAAAAGCTAAGAAGTAGTGTTGAGGGGGAGAGAGAAGTACTCCGTGAGAAGTAGAAGATCGAGCAAGCCGTGAATGAGAAAATCTAACTGAAAGATAAACACAATTACAATTATTCTCCAAAGATGACATTGAACAAACCGCAAATAATAGCGAAAAACTCGAAAGTAATTTCACCCAGTAATAAAGCCGCCAAATGACTTGTCATCATGTTATAAATATTTATGCAGTTCTATGCAGCGACTTGGCTTCCAGTCTGAAGAATTACATTGAAAAGTGCAGTTGCATTGGAAACAGAATGCCACAAAGCAATCCGGATAACCGCATCATTAAGTTGATTGTGATTATGATTGAAGATTGGTGGTTGGATGGGAGATTTCTTCAGCCCAATTGCTTGTTTACTGCTTTATTATCCAGTGAATAACAGAAGATCCACAACGAAAGTAAGGTGTAGGTATGTATGTTGACCTGAGTTTTCTGCAAATCTGACAGGATAACTCGAATATAGAACAAAAATCCAGTTGTTTTTTAGTTTTTATAAAACTTGTTCAAACTGTGATTAGTCTACAATATCAAAAGTTTATTCATATCATGATATCAATTACAAACTCTAAAAATTTCAAATAACACTAGAAAATATATTGATGAGGAAACAAGTGTAAATAGAGAGGCAAATGGTAGTTTGCCTACGATCTCTGATGCAGTAGAGCTCCAGCTCTCAGCGAACATTTAGATCATAAAGAGCAACACAATCGAGTTCGGGGAGCAGTGTGCGCAGAGCTCTTATAAATTCCATTCAGCGTTGAAATTACAAAATTCACTAACAATTAAATGGAAATTACTGAAAAGGCAAAAACTCAGGCTAGCGGTATTAAAACGAGATAAAACAATTGGAAATTGGCGAGTGCCCAGCGGAACGGGTCCTGTGGGAGCAGCGCAAGTGAACTGAATTAAAATGCAATTGCCGACCATTTCACTATTAAAATCCACCTCTGAATTCACCACAATTGCATCATATAAATTATTGCACATTGTTTACAACGGTCGAAAAATTACAGGATGCTTGTCTCTGTACGAGGAATCTATGCGAATAATAATAATTGTTTTGGACATACTGTTGGAATGTTACTTGGATGTGAAAATTAATTTCAGTTCATTAATTTAAAATAGATTTTTTCTAAACGAAAATATGAATTGATATGTCGAAAACAAGTTTAGTGATACAAGTTTAAGTGTAGGCTAGTGCTTTTTAAGTTTAAAATAGCCTAAGTTAACTGTAGTGTCATGAAGGCAGAATGGAAAATTTTCATAACAACACAAAAACCATATACAATTATGTACAGTCATTCGGAATCCACCATATTCATAGCAATTCCCAAACTGGTAGAGAAATAAGATGAGAAATGTATTTGAAATGAAGCTTTGGTCTCCTCTGACAGTTGATTCATAACTACTCCCATATTAGTATTTATTTACCTATCATGAACTACCTTTTGAATAGTTGAGAAGATGATATTCTGGTAATTATCAACTATAAATATTCATTACAAAAATATATTGGGAGAGTAAAGCATATTCCACCTTCGAATGAATATGCTTCTGGACATTCCAAGAAAATACCCAAAATTGAATAGTATTCCATAGAATACTCTACCGTAAAATTACTAAATTAGACTTTTTTGACAACAAAAATGAAATAAGAGCAAGTAATGTAAGTAATAAAAATCCTAATAAAATTCTTTATATAGTTTGGTGCTGGAATAGTCCACAAAAAACTTGAGTTCACTTGATACCGTACTTGAGGATTTTAGGATTCCCAAAATTTTGGACTCAACCTTTGTATTGGACTTTCAAATGTGGAACAGGAACATTAAAATGTTGGAGTAACCAATTTTTAAAATAATTGGAGCATCAATATTTTACTACTGGATTCTCACGTCCTACAATTTCAACGTACGCAAATACTCCGGCATGACCAAGCATCAAATGAAATTTTAGTTGACAGGCAGCTAAGCATTGTCTTCCAGAGCTGTCAACACCATTCTCACTAATTATGTGAAACTACTTTCATGCCAACGTTGTAGGCTTACAATTGACGGTTGTACAAATTTGATCAATGATAGTCATGAACAATGCACGAGTTCAAATTTTACTACACCATTGATGCAGATGGATTCGGGTACGTTAGCTGATTACATGCTCTCTATAATAGTAATAGTAAGTTAGTTCATGTATGAAGGATTCTCGTGGTTAGCTCAAATAATCTTATTCCAATTTCTAGTGACGTTTAAAAAGTGCATTCTCATCCTAGGAGATCATTCATATATTGATATTGTACAATAACAGAGTAATCATGCTGCCCCACATTTATTAGAAGATGTAAAATTTGTTTCAAGTGATGATTATCAAGATTTCTTTATTTGCCTCTCTCATTGGATCCGAAAAAGAGTGGAACATAATCTTATATTATTGTTGCTAGCGTAATAAAATATTTCAACCTTAATAGAAGTGACGTTTAAACTCATAAATAATAATTAATGTTTTGTACCTCCTCTCTATTCAAATTTCATATCAATTGTTATCAGTGAATATGTAATTCTTTCTACCATTTTCTCACCAAATATGTCATGTTCAGCTAGAATAATGTATCAGAGTTTATTCTCCTGATGTTTTAATATGTAAGCATTTCAAGAAATGAGTGAATGGCGAAAAATTTATAGGCAGCTATGACATCTTCAAATGACAATATCAGCTGTTGAAGCCCGCAACGTATCAGATATATTTTCTTGACAATAATGGATAATATTTCGCGTATTATAGGATTTTATCTGAAAGAAACTGATACCGTTCATCAGATTAGACATGACATTTCAAACAGTAGCGTCCTGTAAGTGACTCGAGGTATCGTGCTCAGGAGAGCCGAGCATGTGGTATGATGGAAAATGTGTTCAAGTCGTGACCAGTCGTCAATGGCACGTGCTCTGATGCTCTTTTTCGGGTTGGACTCAAATCCTCAAGATACAGCAGGTGTGAGAGAGATAGACAGGTGTGTGAGAGTAATAAGCGACCTAACGGATTCAGATATGAGGCAAGAAGCTGTTATGGAGAAAAGACGTTGCGGCGACCGCACTTAGGCAAGCAGGACCGGCTTGAGGAGGGTCAGTACTTACCGCAACTGTTGCCAGAAGCGTCGCGACGTTCAACGACGACTTTCGAGACATGCGCCGGTGACGCTCTACACTCTTCCACTGAACCACCGCCGACGTCCTAGGGCCCCCTCAACAAGCGCGAAAAAATAAACTTTTTCTTAGCTTTCTGTTCAAAAATAACCAGCGGCTGTTACTGCATCACCCTAGAAAAATAGAGTTCAATAGCACACGCACTCAAAACATTGCGAGACAAACAATCGCTGCCGGTTCTATTTCTCTGGCAGACGACACTAACAATAAAAGAGATGGGGAGTTATAAGGTTTCAAAACTATTATGTAGCATTGTATCCTAGACAATGGGTAAATAATTGAAGTATCATGAAAATTAATAAGATATATTTCTTTCAGGTGAATTTACTAAACTTTTTTCTTGAATTCAATAATGAATGACCAGTATTTAATCGAAAGAATATTGGTGAGATGAGACCTCACGTGTTTCTCCACCAATTCTTTCATTTAATTTGTTTCTTTCATTCAATTTGTTTCTTTCATTTAATTTTTCATGATGTTGGCCAACAATCCAGTACTAACTCCATTCATACCATTATTATGATCCCTATTTCTTTGTACTGGTTTTTGGCAATAAAGCCAATGATAGTTCTACAGAAAAATACTATAGTACCGTAGTAATTATATTAGTTATTGATTCTGACTTGACTGAATTGGATTCAATGATGCTTGATTCCAGTTCGACGACATTTAATCTTGATGTAACTTTAATTTTATAAAATATTACTATTGATAGAAAAACCATTCAGATATCCAATTGTATGTGGTAGTTAACCTGTCCTGATATTTCTTTAAATTTGCGTATAATAATTCCCAAAAAATGAGTTGGTTCTTTCTTCGGTCTCATAGAGATTAGGCAGTCTTGGGGAAGTGGACAATTTACATTGTAGATTGTCTTCCATTAGGTATTAGGCAATCCATGTTTCAAATGAGAATCGAATGCTCACTTTTCAACTCGATATAACTTACTCTGTTGTGTGATACTGATACAGTATGATTTCTCACTTCTATTTTCTTTAGACCGTATCAACATGTTTGATAAAGTAGCTGATTCATTACTCTGGCTCAATTTTGAGCTTAGTAATTGTGATACTCGAATAAGAATATTATATGTTGCACTGAATTATAAACTATGCATAGTAGGCCTACGCAATTACGCATACTAGAATAATAGTTCACCAACTTTAACTTAATTCTGGACTTGAGTAATATTCAAGTGACACAGCTCAGTTCTCAAGTACAACAGGTATCCATATCCTGTACAACATTTCTCAGAAAAATTCAAATGAATTCTAATTTTATCCTATTTTTAAGCTAGATGGTGGAGTCTATCCTTGACTAAGTTGAAGTTAAATTAGTCTCAACAATATTAAGACTGGTTGAAACAAGACGTAGACAGTAGTTACAATGAATGACAAAATGAATGAAGTTTATAAATCCTCATGGAACTTGGCAAATCACATAACTTCATCCAACTCGAATAAAATTCCAAAAGTGAAAGGCCACTGCTGAATTCCTTGTAGCTAGAATATCTTGAAATTCCTACTCAACAACGCTTGCGTTCACTACATTATTTGTGTCTGATTATAATAGGTGGTTGATTATTCCGAATAAATAATTTATACAACTTGTTTAGTCTTATCCTGTATCTGAAAAATGACAAAATTTTGATATAAATTTTGTTTCGATAACTTTTTGTTTTATTGATAGCTCTAGCTGAAAAATATTTGGTTTTGAAAAATGAATGAAATTAGTTTTCAAAGTAACTCTATTTAAACTCCAATTAGTAAATAGAGATGGATAATTCAGAAAAGAAATCAATTGAGTGAATCTTGTGAAATATCATATACTATCAATTAATGAATATTCTCCATATGAACGATGATAATAAATTTTCTGTATTGACTTCAAACAAACGAAGAAGTTTTACTTCCATTTTGTATCGATACTTACCATCATTTCTAAAGATGAAAATGATTGTTGAAAAGTAAAACCATAGCCTTCCACAAGAAACCCACACAAGAAGTGGATCCGTTTTTCAAAAAAGTGATGAAGCCTTTTGATAAATAACCAGTCCTCTGAATTGCCTTTGAAATAGCCTATAGGTTGAATATGTACTTGTATACAACTTGTTTAATCTCATTTTTCTCGCTTCGCACGTACCTCTTCTTTTCTTATCAGGCAATGATAAGTCAATAATAATTTGATTTATAATCAATTTCCAACTCTTAGCTCAAAACACTTCTTTGCTATTAATTTACACTTTATGCATTATTAAGAATATTACAGAGTGGTAACTCTACAAGTAAATTTAAAAAAATCCACTAGTAAAACATTGTGCAATTCTCCCAGCATGATACAGTATTGACTTCAGTTGTAGTTCTCATATATTATCCTTTATGCACTAATAACTGAACTGAACTGAACTAAACTCTTGTACGTAATTGCAAAGTGGTACTCCTTCATAATGACATTAACATTAGAATTATAGCATTAAGTAATAGCAATCTAACAGTTGAATAATTTCAATGTGTTTATATCGAGAAGAACAAATTTTGAATAATCTAAATGGAATATTATTGAAAAACCTTTAAAAAAAATTATAAAAAAAAACTTCAAAACAATAACTCCATTACAACAAAAAAAAAAAACAATTGATTTAAATTCTGTAGAATTCAGTCTGTTATCTCACCTGCATCTCTGGAATATGTTATTGAAAGAAGATCATTGAACACAATCTAGTATGGACACTACGCGAACTCACGGGATGCATTGTCAGTGGGTTACTAGAGCTACGCTGCGGCGTGATTTGAAGACGAGATTGACATGAGTCTTTGCGTGACGCCATGACGACGCCGAGCGAAAGTCGCCGATATCGCGCGCGTCTGCCTACTGACACTTTGGGCTAGGAGCGCACACCAGGATGCATGTAAGAAAAAAGAATTACCTACAAGAAAAAATGTTTTTCAATTATCCTAAAAGCTGAAACAATAGAAAAGGGACGGCCCTCCTAGGAGGGGTGGAGTGGGGATTGTCAGGGTGGAGTCCCTTATAATGAAGCCAATTCGAGGGGCATTGTTTCAGGATGCGGCGGAGAGGTGAGAGAGAGAGGCCGGTAAAAATTGCCTGGCCTAAAGGGAGATGTTCAACGGAAGTCTAGGCACGGCCAGCCTATCATGGAGGGGCAGTGGGGGCGGGGGCGGGCCCAACTATCGCCAACTATCTTTGTTATAGTTGACGTCTGACAGTTGAGCTGAGGCCTCGGCTGCAAGCCATCATGCCTGGGAACATGTTCTATCAACGAAAACAACGCCTAATTTGCAATTGCGAATTGAAAAAGAGAGAAAAACAGCAAACGACTCGTATTATTTCGTAGTTGCAACAATTGAAAAGATTCGCATCTACCAACTTCCGGTGCACGTATGATACGTTCTCAACTTATCTTGAGAAGGCTCTGGGATCTCATGTGATGTATTGACGCGTTGCTGTTTGTGTACAGTCGTTGGTTGCAACCAGACCGTGAAGGAAATGTATAAGCAAAAGTAGCCTAGTTCAAGAGGTGGGCTATTAGTTGAAAGGTTGAAATTAAAAAAACTGATAAGTTATATAATATTATAATACTCTGACACCCAACGCCTTAGCAGTCACAAATGGGTTGGATAAAGCAGAAGAAGATATGTTATATCAAATTAGAGATCCTAATTTCAATTTACTCTCAACAGTTTCAACTATAAAGTTGGTGATGGTCTCAAATTTGATGTTCTTCATTATAGGCTACTTCTACAAAATTCGTATCAATAACCGTTTGAGAAATGAGAAAGGGTAAATAATTACTTCCAATGCCAAATCAAATGTGTTGGTGATTCTTCAATATTGATATGTCCTCGTTGATAATCCTCGTTATTTTATTTGCAATGTAGCAATAATTAAATGAACGTAAGAAAAGTCTATTACAACATGAATCATATTATTATAAAGTCGAATTCGAAGTCAAGTTACACTATATTACATTCATTATCACCTTCTAGTTATTTTCACATTTTACGAATAATTTTCGCAACCCATTAATGGAAAATGTTGTAGATTTATTGACTAAATAGATTATGGGAAGTGAGGTCGCAGCAATCATGCAGTCGAATCTATCAATTAATACAGGGTGTTTCAGGATGAATACTTCTCAGGCTGAATCCTTAACCCAATTAGAAAAAAAATTATTGCACATTAACGGAAAACGCTTTGTTACCGATATAATAAGATAACGGAGATACTGTGAGAGCCTATGTATTTTTCTAATTTTTAAGAGGCTCTATGAAAATGCAAAAATAATCATTCCTCATGTGAAATTAGCTGGGAAATTCAATCCAACCAGTTAGAAGTTTGTAATTTGAACTGTTATTGTGGTGATCGAGAAAAGAAGCTTTAAAATTCTACAATCAAGGGTCGAAGATAGAGCTTAAATGAGCTCATAGGCTTGTGCGTGGGAAATGAGATGGATGATGATGATGATGATGAGAGATAACGACTACTTGTAAGGTAGTCGGGACCGACGGTGATCGTCTCCTCCGAAAGACGTAGAAAATTGTAGTTTTGGATTCTAAAGAAGAAGTTGAATGTGTAAAACTCACCCAATTCTTATAGAAATATTAGGAATAGCGATCAAAAGAAGACAAAACAAATCATATCACTTCGTTTCTTTTCGAAGTAGTGGGAAGTACATTATTTACTTAATGCCAATTTTTTATTCTTTCGATTACGAGTAAATCTATTTGCCAATGGAATACAGTGAAATGTGCTGATTTAACTAGGATGTTACGTGAAAGCTCTCCCAAGTAAACGATTTGGTGGAGCAAACCAAGTATTCTCTATTCATGTACGAAATGATTCCGTGAAAAGAGGGCAGCACTGACTTGTGCCATCCGTTGTTTTTCGTGCAGACACTTTTCCGTTCAGTTACCAGTTACCGTTCTTAGGATAATTGGAATCGCTGGCAGACGGCACTTCCGCTACTTGCAAGTCGTCAGATGGGGCGAAACAGCAGAGGGCGTGCAAGCCGCGGAAAATAAAAATTTTCGATTGTCGACAGAATTAAAAAATCGGAAAGGAAGCTGATGCTTTTGTTGTACAGGAAGACGCGCCTATTGCCGTCACCTCTGCACTCGCACTACAATAAAAACGGGCAAAAAATTGTTGCCGGCAGACTCAACACAACAAGACAAGCATCTCAACCCTTTGCACGCTCTCACATTGATCAGAAAAAACTACCGTTTCATTACTATATTATTATTATTATTTTATACCTGGAATGGCGTGTGCCTATTTTACATTATCACCACAAACTAAAAAAAGAGTTTTTTGGAGCCGACCTCTGAACACGTTACTCATAGAAGGGAAGGCACGTGAATAGTGTTTCCACTTATAGCTTTATGCTTATCAACTCCCTATGGTTAATCAATTCATGATTCCATGATCTAGTAAATAAAAAACAGAATTGAATATTACACCGTGACTGGGATATCCATATATTTCCAGTCTTACCAAAAAAAAGCAAGGAGTTGAAAATGTTTTTATGGGCTATATTTGTATGACTAGATTCAGATAAAATATAAAAGGCATTAAGAAACTCTTAAAAAAGACTTTAAGGTTAGATAAAGTTATAATAAGTTATTTTCTATATCTCAAGTGAACACTAGATTCCAGAACACCATGCTAATTCTATCTGTATAATGACTCTATAATATTGTATAAAGTATATCATGTTAGCTCTAAAAGGATCATAAAATAATTGTATAGAATTGAGCATCTTATCGAATTCGCAGAGATCAGTAAATTATTCAAAATTATTAACAGTTTCAGGAGAACCACAGCTTATACTCCTTTCAAATTGAGGATCATTGTACACTATAGATACAGGAACATTGTACTCCACTTAAAAAATAATCAAGCAGGTTTTCTTACCTCTTTTTAGGAATTTAGGAATCGGAAAAGAAACTTTTAAACGAGATTTAAAAATTTGTGAAAACATAGCTTTGTGTACTGCAAATGGTATAACAATGACTCATGTGTCTTTGTGAGGATTTCTCGTTGGTTTTCAAGTGGAAGTATGGATTCAGAACAGAATTAATCAAGGAGAACGTGATAATTATAAAATATGGCACTAAATAGGTTAGCCTATGACTAAAAAACAGCTAACAGTAGTTTCCAATCAGTATTTCAAATAGTCACTTTATATTATGCGATTTCTCATATCATGTAGGTGTTCACTTTTATCCCTCCCACATCATTTTTGTTTGCCGGTAAATATTCCCATAAATAATAATTGTCTTCTTGCAGATTCATTTCTGCAAAGTGAATTATAGAGGAAGTATTGTGACATAGCATGATGAATTTATTGTTCCATGATATAGCACGATGAACGTTTGACTTACGCTCGTGATGTCAGAGAGCCTGCAGCGATTTATTATACGTTTAACATGGAATGAGAATCGTGAGACGATTATTTTGCCCATAAAAGACCGATTAACTGTATAAATGCAATGACACTCTCGTATTACGGAAAGATATCAAGTTGGATGTCGCTTTTCTCATGATGGTAGTTGTCTTAATGAGCGGAACCTAAAAGTAGCCTGCCTACCAATACTGAGTTGAGGAACATGAAGGATCCAAAAAAGTAGATAACAAGAATATGAAGAAATTACGTTTGTATAGGCTACTATATTTTTTTAGATTTAGTAAATTGGTTTCTTGAATAAGTTACTACAATAATTTAAAGTTATTATTATAATTAGGACTACTCGTATTATACTCGTTGAGTAGCTTTCAGTAATAATTGATAACTATTTTTATCCACATTGAAAATGGGCTTAGATCCCGAAACATGTATGTGTGTTTTATAATTTTTAAAGTTTTCAAAAAAGGGTGTTTGAGTTTTATTTATTTTTCAATTCAGTAATAATGAATGTATGTATGAGTAAGAGTAACTGATATTGAGGTGGTCATTACTTTGTATTCAATTATTAGAGATTTTGTGTTTATTCGCATGGATTATGCATAGACATGATTCAGCTTCAAATAAGAGAAACGTTATTATATACCTTTTCAGGAGGAATTCAGGGACAGCGTCAATAGAAATCTAGTAAAAAGAGGTTATAAAATTATTTGCCATGAGATAAATCCATTGCCCAAAATGGGATACAACCTATTGCATTTTTCTATTCCAGTCCGCTGAATTTAAGGAGAATATCTTAGAAAGTAAGTTACGAACTTCAAAAAGACACATTTATAAACACCGCAAAACTTGAGTAGCTCCCGGCTCATTCTTGTCACGGGAAGCCATAAAATTTCGGTTTCATGTTTCTCTATGACGCAGAAAAATATATCTTTCCGTGGTAGATGTTTTTATTCTATTTATAAGTGCGCTTGCTCTAGAATAAAACTGCATCACATTATAGAACACCGTTTGGCTTCATCTGAAATTCGGTCATCAATATTTATTGTGCAGTTCTATAGATGTACGACTGCATGCAGCTTCTCAGTCTCAATCTCAGCTCCGATTGATTCTTACCACATTCAAATCTTCGAGTGAGACAAAGACAAGCGCGGGTCGTAAGAAGCGTTCAGGCAAAAAAGTGCATCATTAACGAGCAATGCACGAAATGAATCTGAAGTTAGTTGGCTGCACGCCACAATTGGTGGATAACGCTGTTATTTTTAGCATTCTTTATAAAAACACAACAAGAATTATAAAGATTTGCATCTCACTCGACTCAAGTCATCAGAAGCATTATTCTAGCTGATGGTTTAGCCTGGAACATCGAACATGCAATTATCCTACAAATAGGTGATTCCTGTTGAACCGAGAGCTTCATGACCCATGAATATGTCTAAATCAACCCTATAGTAAAAGATTCCATGGCCTTCCAAATTGAGTAGGTGCGAAGAACACATACTCATTCTAATTTATCTTGAAGTATAATGAAGTCATTTTTTTCTATACACAATATCAATTAGCAAAATAATATTAGATTTCTAATGAGACAGATCCAGGGTGACTCTATCTTCATTACTAATTAATCAATGGATTAATTCTTATAGAATATTGTGAGCTCTATGGTTATTCGACTCGATGATCAAGAATGCTATATCTAGCAAATCATGTTACAAACGTTTCTTCTTCCTTCAGTTGCTTCATTTTCTATGTATTTGGATAAAGAGAGTTCAGAAATGAATAAATTAGTCTCAGAATTGTATAATTTATTGTGTGATAAGAAACTTATGACTAATTTGAGAATATTGCTACTGTAATTGAATGTCTGGACTAAAAGAAAAATAGATCAAATATTAAAGTTGAGTGATAATAAAAGGAAATAAAAATGAGAATAATGTAGAGGGAATATAATTACTTCACAATCTTTAAATTTAGGTTCTTGGTACCCCTAATTTCTAATTAATACTATAGAGATAGGCTATTCAATACTATCTTTGAAATTGGGAATCGAAAAGAGGAATTAAAATTTAATAAATTCGAAAGCAATTTACTCTCGATTCAATTGAACAGTAATAATATTATTGGTCATATATTTCCTTTACATTGAAAACTTTCCATGTAACTTTCTTAACGCTCCATTCAGTCTTTGTGATTGATGATTTGGAGAAAACATGAATCATGATCAAAGCAGTCTTTTGTTATCATCGATATAGCGAAAAACGAAAGTCTAGAGGGTCACTCGTGAAGAGAATATGGACATAGTTGTTTTTTGACAATATTGACCTCTTCGTCTTTTGTATTCCTCTTGAGCATTATTGCAGGGAAACTCCATGTGATTCTGATAGGCCTAAAATTATTATATCACACCGTTTGTGTGGGGATGAGATATTTCGAATTCATTGAAGATAATATCTCAACCAATTTCATGACATTCAAGAGCAATCACTCAACAGAAACATAATAAGTGTGCTGATGGAAATCGAAGATAAGTTTTTGTTTTTCAAACGCTAAACTTCAAGTTATGCAGTTGAGAGCGCGATGCACATTTGGATCATGAACGAGGAAGTGCGGTAAGAATTTATATCGGCTGCTTTCAAAAGAAAGAGACCACTCCACTAATTTACAAATTTGAGGTCAGTAATCTATTTTGATCCGGCAGCGTGGTAATGTGAGAGAGAAGCGGGTAGTCATCACTATAGCCAGTCGCTTCTGAACCGCGAAGAGATTCCATCTAACATTCAATAACTCTTATAAAACACCGTACCCATTGTAACTGTCTCACTCTATGTTTCGACTCCTTTCTCTCCATGTATTACAGCGTCCATCTCATTTCTAACTAAGGTCAAGGAAAATGTAAAGTGCATCATAAATTCAGTTCAGATGACAACTAGCTGGCTATTGTTGCTACTGGTTCAGCTAGATTCTGCTCTACTTATGCTGACTCAATTGCGCTGAATCATTACTTCGCTCAAATGAGCATAAAAATTATATGTACCTCCTAATTAATGTCCAATTCTGCAATCACATTCACCATTAGAAAAGTAGAATTGATTCTGCTTTGTACAGAAAACTAAGTTACAATATTCGATTTGAATCTTTTCAAGTTCTACCAGATGGGAATGGATTAAAAATTTTTTAAGAATAAATGATCCACTTTGCTGCACTCCGTTAGAAGATCTAAAATAATGGTCATCTTCCCAGTCTAATCAGTTCTTGTTGAATTATACAACTCTTGTGCAGAATCATCACTATATGGGTGTACCACAAATGAATAATTAATCCAATATTCAATTTTCGCTGTTTAATCAGCCTCCGCTCCCAGCCTCGCAAATATGGTCAAACCCCATATTATATGGTATGATAATCAATGTTCCCACTTTGAATAAATACAATATTATTCAATGACTCATCAAATTATTATAGTATCCCAAATAAGTAGAAAAGTCCAAGAGAGGTTTTTTTAAAGTTCAAGCAGCCTGTTTTCATTGTAAGAGCAAAAATATTGTAAAAATTATATGCATCCCTTATTCCTCTATTAGGAGGACCCTAACATAATCTTGGTTTAAATTATTCATTAAAATTCAGCAAATGAGGTATTTGGATAAACCTTCATTCTATATTAATTTCAAAAACCTTCATAGTTTTGGGACAAGGTTTTTAGATGTTATATAATTCTGTATTCAATTACCAGGAGGAACTGTTCATATGTTCTGGTCAGCAGTAATTTTAATTGAGTTTCACGTTAAGACCAGAAATTCTAAGCTAAAATCTCACATTTGAATAAACAATATTCATTATAGTTTGCATTCTCTATGCAAGCCTAATTTGGAAGTATATATGCATAGATTGTGTAGTTTTGAACGGTTGTCCCCAAGCAACGTGAGATGCACTTTTGCAAGGCTCTCAGGAGGTGCATAATACACGCATTAAAGAGCGCTTGTGTGGGGAAAAGAGAACAGAAGTTGGTGCGTTACATTTGATTAACGGTTATTGGCCAGCATTGAATCACCTGGACAAGCAAATAAGAAAGCGAAAGCAAAAAATGTATATATAATGATAAGATGGCAATCACAGGTAAGTCACGATTCTCGAGTTGAGCTGCGAATAAGCAAGTATGGACTGGGTGTGCAGTGCTAGAGTGCAGTGCTTGTTCCTTGGACACCAGTCCAGTCCTGGAACATGGAAAGCTGCTGGATAAAAAGCGTCCTCCATCCTCATATTTATTTCTAGGCTGCCATTATCCCATGCACAGCGTCAGACCGAATAGATGTTCTGTCTTTTTCCACCATTTTAGATTCTAGTTCTCCAGTCCCATTGCTAAATCGTGTGTCTTGCCATCCCCCGTGTTTTTCCTCCTTTCAGCGTTACCACTTTCTCCTCTGTTGATTTATGCCTAATTGCATGAAGCTCTGTACTGGTCCGATTACTTCTCCGCTTACCTTCTTGTGCTTTATCTTTTACTTTGTTGATTATGTTTATGCTGATATATTTATCATCCACATTCACTGTACCTCTTTCTTGTTCAATGCATACTTATTCAAACCCATGATATGTTCGCAAAGGCCTATATGGGAATTGTCCTCTACGCTGTATGGTACATAGATTATCTTTTGAAATATTTTATCAATGTTTGATCATACCAAGTACCAGTGCAAGCTCTCCAGTTTATCTTCAAGCTAAGTGAAGGTATTTTGAAGTACATTTATTCCAACTTCCAAGAAAAATTTATACAAAGAGCTGAGAATGAGAGAACTCGATAAAGGGGTTCTAGTAAGAATTCTACTAACTAGAGTTCATAATTTCCATTTCAAAGCTATTGATTTGAATTCAGGTATTTAAATAGAATTCTGAAGGAAGATTGTATGCAAGATGGAAAAGTAATAGATTGAAAGCTATATCTAAAACGTGTATATAACTTATTGTGAAGTTTATAGGTTTCATTAGTTAACATAATGTTTTGAATTTGAAAAATCGGTAATTTTAAATGACTGCTACTATAGAAGTACTATAACCATGGTTTTTCATCTTGTGAAGATTAGCTTATATGCTGGCTAAGTAGAACAGCCCTTGTGTCTCTCGACCACTAAAAGCCATACGCTAATAGTAGTTTATGCAACGGTTGTATAATGAGAGCCTTCAACGCATGAGTGAGATGTAAGTTAGAGCACAATTAGCGAGCAAAGCGAGTGCTCTAAATATCTCATCGAGTGTGTTAAAGGCTGAATACAACCGTTGCACACTATTTTATCTACAGAGTGTTCCGAAGATAAGACACTTTCAATGAAACAATCTACAAGATTTGTTTTTGTGAAGAGGCTACTTCAGGTCTTATCACAGAAGTAAATGTGCGTATCAAGATAGCATAGGAGTTGGTAGTTAGTGGAACACCTGCTGTGACCTGCTTACTATTTATTATCCAGAATGTTCCAAAAAGTAAAGTGTTTTAATTTTTGTCAAAATTCATTGTTACAAGAAATGCTTTAATTTTATTATGTATAATTATCTTTTAAAAGCACTTTCCAATTTTTCAATCATTTGATTGCTTGCCACTTTGCTACCTATATATTATTAAAGCTTCTTTCTGTTTTCTTTTTGATGTCAGGTGACCATACTCAACAAAGCTTTAAGAACCAATTGTACTACACTAGAGGTATAGCTAGTAATGTTTTAAGACTCCCTAGATTGTATTCAACTTTTTCCAAAAAAACCTTTTCTAGGTCCAAAATTTTACAATCATTTGTCTGACAATTTAAAACAAGTAAACAATAGACATTCTTTTAATAAACAAATCTTTAAATGGTTGTTGAACCTCAATCCAGGTACTATTGAGAATTTTCTTACTGTTATTGTTTAAATTTCTATTATTACTTTTTTGAATAATATATGCATAGGTTTTGTAGCAGTATTAAGCAAATTAATTTTTTTATTTTCTTTTAAATAATCATCTCATTTCACAAATTTTTGTTTAAAAATTCAACTGCCTAGTGTACAATTTGAAAAGCAATTGCTCCAAAGCATAGCAAAGATTATTGATTGAGGTGTAAAACTTGTCAAAAAAAAAATAGTCTGCACTGGGGATCAAACCAAGATCCACCAGGCTGAAGTCTGCAGCTTTTACCGCGACTCCAACTCTTCTTCTTGAAGCTAGAGCAATATAACTTGAATTTTGAACTCACTCACATCCAGTTATCAATTCAAATCTACAGTATATGAGAAGGCTAAATGCAGTATTCAAAAGAGAATCTTGAAACCAATAAGTAGATAGAATTATTATTCTGCAAAATTAAAAATTAACTCAAATTTTGGCAAGGAGGTGGATCAAACAGGCTACATTTGTTTTTCAACTTAGATCTTAAAATGAAGTTTTTAGGTTATTCAAATCATTCTCGTTATTTTTGTTCTCTATTCATAACTATTCATAACTCATGTTACAAATTAGTTGTTTTTACATCCAAAATAGACTAATTATCTTTAAAATATAGGTCCAAGTTAACAATGAAAATGTTCTACATACCATATATAGCTAATTTGCCTTCTGGAGTTGGAAGAATTTCATTCTCAATATCTTCCTTTGAGACAAGTTATTAAGCAATTTATAATAGAAGTAAAGATACTATAAACTTCAAGATATATTAAACTATCTAAATTTTAGACTATTCAAATACGTAAACTGAAATAATGATGAACAGATACCGGTAAGATGAAGTATTATCACTTGTCAAAGTTTTTAGGTTAGAAGATTAGACCGCTGTGTCAGTTGTTTATCAGCCCGTTGCGAAATGGTCAAATGGAACACGGAATTCTGAAACAGCGTCGTAAAGTGACAACTGTATCGTAATAAGTTTTTCGATACAGTCCTGAAATTCCGTTTTAAAATGATAGCCATTTCGATTTAGATTGTAAAACTGAAACAGGAACTTTTTGATACGCCCGTAGATAAATGAATAAATTCATGTTTGTATCCTAATTCGATAGCGAATCTGGATAATTCGCCTTTCATCGTTTGATATCAGATCCCTCATAAGTAAGCTCATAAAATTTTCAAGATTTAAGGTGCTTAGTCCAGAAGAACTTCTTAAATATTAATGGAATATTTTATTCATGAGTAATACTGGTAGTTCTTGTTCAGATGTTCATAGAATTCTAAATAGAGGAGATTAGAGAAACAAATAGAGAGAGATGAATCTAGATAAGATTCTTATTAGCTAATGCAAATGAGAGATTTAATTTATGAGAGATACAATGTTAATAAGACTGACAGTCTGGAAACATTGAAGTTTCAGTTGTAGTATGACCAAGATTCTGGAGAAATTTCAGATGAAAACGATTCTAGTGAAACTATCGTGGATAGGTCTCGATCAGTCGCTCCTATTTATTCGTTGGCGGATCGAGTTTTGGCCAAAGAAAAATATTTTAAGCCCCAATTTAATTACTGATGAAATTAATTCCAGTGGGCTAAACGGCTGAGCCAGTATGTTGTAATATGAACGCTCTCCAATCAATATCTAAGAGCTGAGAGACCAAACTTCTGATTAAGTGACTGAAGTTATGAGAATTCTTCTAATAAATAATTAAAGAGCACAATATTGTCTATATTGTGCTTTCTAATTATGTACAATTATTACAACATATCACGTGACACTGTGTCTTCAATAATAAATGTCTTCAATAATAAATAACATTGAATAAAGGATTGAGTTGCCTAATCAATTATTGATTGGGAAAAATTCATCAGCTTGTACCTTACTTTTTTTATAATTGCTGATAATTGCTTCAACCCAACTCCGATACTCCCTATTTTTCTTAGAGCATTAGATTCAAGCTGGAACTTCACAACTCTCGTTGAAATTTCGAATTGTTTCTTTGAGATTCCAATTACTGACTTTCCTATTTCGCTCATCAATACTATAAGACCACAAATAAATCTTCTCACAATTCATCTCTGAATAAGGAAGATAAACTCATTCGACGAATTCATTTGAACGTTGATTAGATGGTGACTCCTATTCCAATTATTTATACTAATTCAAACGACAATTTAATGAGTTTTGTTTGAGAAATCGCAATAATCTATTGTCATTTTGCTTCAAAACATTTATATAACTACAAGTGAAAAGTCATGCTATGATAAGTAGTCTATTTGTTTAGATATCTGCATAAATTTCCCTGAGAATGATGGTTTGCGGTTTTATTTCTAATCGGTTTCCAAGAAGATAACGGAAGATAATATGAGTTATAGTTGAATAATAAATTTCAATTTGTGCGAAAGTTTAGCAAAATAGAATATAGTTCCTGAATGCTTCTGGAAGAAAGAGATATGAGAAGGAATAGGACGAAGAGGAGAAACGAAATCTTATGAAGGTAATTGCTGATCACGCTAGTGATTTTTCAACAGATTAGTAATTTGTGGTTGGTGAGAGAATTCTATCTTCCAATTATTATTCTGACTGGGATCCTGGATTAGCTTGCAGCTGAGAAGTGCTTTAGCAGTTCTAGATTCTAAGAAACCTCTAATAATAAGTTACAATGATTTCCATGCTGAATGGTAAACCTATATTAAAATTAAAATTTCTTGAACTAACGGAATGACTAGGCTGACCAGAACAGCAAAATATAAATCAAATCAGAGCAAAACAAAACATCAACCTATATTTGAGCTTGCCTGTGCACAAGCTATCATGCCCATTGATAGAGGTGTTAGAAAATTTATTCCAATTTATTGTACTGAGATTTTTTGTGAAATTTTTATTGCGAATTAAAATAAATTTCTCCAAATAAATTATTGATCTCACCTCCTTAATAAGGTATGATTATGGCCATAACTGCAATTGGAGTAATTGCTGAGTCACCATTATTAGCAGTGAGAGCAGAAGCAGAAGCAGATGAGAGTGAACAATGCACTCTGAGTAAATACTGTACTGTCATGTAGCGATGTCATGTATGTCGCTGTCAAATATGACCAGGAAAGGCCAGGCGTGAACAATCTTGGAGATGTGATGGACGCACGCTGCCCACTGCCCACTGCCACTGCCCAGACTGACTGTGTCACAATGTTTCTGATCAGTGTCTCGACACTACTGAATTATTATAACATGCACATGTAGTATGCTACTTATACCGCCATTATATGTTATGTAATTTGATTGCATAATAATATGTATTGTACTTTAGTGATGTATTCAAAATCGCAGGTGGAAAATAAGACAAGGCGAGTATAACTGAGCATAATATTTTGGAGTTATGCTCAAAATGGAATGAATACTCAAGTAAATCTAATCTGATATTTTAATTGGGCTACATGAGTTTGAAAGGCACTGATCAGAAACTTCTTCTGAGGATAGGATAGAAGTAAAGTATTGTGCAACAACTCAGTGATTCAAATGTGGTTGATATCAAAATCGTTATGTCATTGAGTTCGTGAATGATTATGAATTTTAGATGAAAATTGATAGGAAATATTTTGAAATTATATTAGTCATCCTTTTCGTTTGAAAACCGTTAAGAGTCTTCTGGTTGGAAACTGATAAAATGTTAAACATGGCGAGGGAGGAGATTGGTAAGAGAAACTATCATTCATGGGATTTTTGAATGACTATTACAAGCTTCAAATATGGTTGTTTTTCACTTTGTAGGCGAAAATTTGCCATATGTGTTTTTATTTGTAAAATGCGGTAATTTCAACACTACCCAAAGTTCTTAATTCCACTCAATTATCTTTGAAATTATCAAGGATGTTATTCTTTCAGAACAGAGATATTGTTTCTCAGTTTCAAGGAGGGATATAATGTAAACAGAAAGCGAACCAATGTAGCTGATGTAAATAAGAAGATAAGAAGTTCAATTCTTATAGATTAATTCTGTGAAAAGTGAGTAAGATCTGAACTAAAGGGGTTACTTCTCCAAATGTACACGGTACAAATGTAGAATAATTATACAATACAGGGATTGTAAATTAATACTGTGACCAAAAATATCACTCTTTAGGGTTTAACCCTTACAGATGGTTTTCGAGATAATTCTAGATTTTGGCTGAAATCTGAATTCCATGTTTATTTCATAAATGTAGTAGAAATGGAATAGAAAGTATGATAACAGTGTGGTTGAAAACAAGTTATATCTTTAATTGGTTAATTAATTCTATTAATTGGTTTTCAATTCTATTAATTTTTAAGTACCATATAGGACTAGCATTGCAATAATACTAGGATTATTTATTATTACTTATTCTAATTATATTTTTATGGTTATAGTTCTTGCTTTCCAACAACTTGCCTCTGTCTGTTTTGATCATCTCCAGCTTCAAAAATTATACAGTATCAAACTTAAAGAGTCTACTTTTGGAGATAAGAGAGTTATTTTCAATTTCATTCCTTCAAAAGTTCAATAAAAAGGTTTGAAAGAATCAGTTCAAATCTAGCTGATAATGTGAACTTGAATTATTGACATGAGTATATTTAAAATACGATTTAAAAACTGTTATGAACTCTTTCACACCAATTGCCACACTTTAGTCTCTAAAGTAAATTTCACTCAATTTTTAAAGATGAATGAAATGTGGTAATTAATAAGGGGAAGATGTGTGGTACTTGGAGTGTATCTTCATTATTTTAGACACAGATTGTGTGGTTTTCAGAACATATCTTGGAAGTGCATTCTGTTTTGAAATAGTAACAGACGAGAAAATTCAGTACATCTTTGATGGTATAGAGTCAAGTTGAGTTTATTAGTAAGCCGATCCGGTAAGCTCCCAAACGCATTGTATTTTCCCCATATATTTACATTTTTTATTTAAACGCTGAATTGAGTGATCACAATATGGAGAAGACATCACCTGAATTGATCTGGATTAATTGCTATTATTATAGGCTACTATTTATAGGCCTACATTGATAAATATAGGCAATTGAAACTTGGTGCCTCAAATACTCCCACATTATTTCAAAGTATTCAATATAAAATGGACCCAATGACTATAAATACCTCTTGACCATAATTAAAAATACTTTTTGAGTTGTCAGCCTAGTTAAGTGTTCTATCTTGGCAATTTGTAAATGAAATATTAATAATATTGTAAGTCTATCTAATATTGATAGGCCTATCAATAGATCTCCAAATCTCATAGGCCTAGTTGATTTTCTTGAGCGTTTGAATGAGAAAATCTAAAGAGCAACGAGCACTTCCATAATGCATTAAAGCTAAATAAATAATTGAGAATCGGTATACTTCTAAATATAAGGCTTCATCTGGCTTTCCACCATCTACGCTATGGTATACTTCTAAAATCATGAGATTCACTGATTAGAGAAGTCTTCATCAACATTGATATCAGTTATTGGTCAGGGCGTATAAAACACACCTTACTATGTATATAATACACAATATCTGTGATTTTCTATACACCATGTTCATTGGTAGCTTTGGTTTAGGTACCATGTTCAAGGTTTCCTAAACCATCTTATTGTATGGCTTCGTCAAACCAGATTAATTATAATATACTACTCAATATCTATTTGTTAGAAGCCGAGTGTAAACAAAAATATTGAAATGTATATACTAGCCTAGTCTATAGAATATTGTTTGCATCCCATCCACTAGAACAGTGATCTTGTATGATATGAAATGGATAGAAAAAAAGAAGAGTCAATGAAATCATGTGTGCCTAATTCATGACACCAAAAAATTCCATCATTATTAACTCCTTGGATTTATTTTTGATAGCATATCATAGCATATCATTCTTCTTTTCATAATTATAAATATTATGTGGACATACATTAACGTCTAAAACTGATCATGTAATGAAGAAATAGAATCATGGTCTTGAGATGAAAAATCAACAAAAGCCTGTGATTGAATATACTGTTGAGAACTACTAACCTGAGGTGAACATTATTTTAAGTTTGAAAGACCATTCAAGCCAGAAGGAGAATAGAATGAAATAAAAATAAATAACAATAAGAAAGAGTAAACCTATCACGGCAAAGCGTTTTCAAGTGTAATGATGATTTTAGTGCAAATTTCAAGCGACAATCACAATAATTGTAAAGTCATTGAAATGAAAATTTGTATAGAATATCATAAATAGAAGCGAATTTATATATTTTTGAAAGATCTATGAAGATTTTCAGGAATTTTTAGCGAGTAGGCTATCGATTCTTGCAGGAGTAATGTTGTAGCACATGCGCAAGCGCGAACGCCAGAATGACCATTTTGTTGCCGCCATTTCACTTCTAACATTCGAAAACATTGGCGTCTTTTCAATTCTCACAAATACTTAAATATATTAATGGTTCATTTTCATTGTGCAATACTACTAACCAATCATATTTTTCAATGGACAACATAAAATTTTTAAAGAGAACATCTTCTTTTGATCCGAACAATCAGTAATTATCCAGAGCGTAGACGAAGAAGGTACTTTTTCCGATATCCGTGCACTGTTTTACCAAATGATCGATGAGTAATTTTTCTACATTCTAACATCCACCTAGAATAATTATGATTCAGGTGACTCCTATTTCATAATTTAGAATCCCAAGATTGGACCAATGATGATGAAGAATATTCAACCTCATTAATTTCATTTTCCACAATATGATTCTCCGCTCATTATTTACGATTTTTTCCATATTTACATACAGGTTTATTTCAGATTTATTTCTTGGAGTGAGCTCAAGTTCTCAAGTAGGTGAGCCCTGGTACACCAGGAGCATCAGGTGCATCAGGAGCAACACAAATTAGTTCAAAAGTAAAAAAATTAAACTTTGAGTGATGAGTGAAGTTTCACGAAATTGTAAATATCAGCCTTGAATTTGGGTCATTTGAAGAATTACTTCACTGATTGAGAGCTATCTTCAGCCAATATTTACATTGGAGCAATTGAGACTTTTCAAACAGTGATAAAAAAAATGTGGATAGTATTCAATCATGTTATCAAGAATATCATGAACGAGGAATCGTGTGCAGTACTATATCATATTCAATACATATTTGATAGACTCGTTACACTTTATAAAATGTTTGTGTCTCAATTTTATATTAGAATTGAAACTGGAATATAGAATGTTGAAACCATACAGAAAGTTCAAATTGTATGGATTTTACCAATAACATTCATGCATTCAAGTGGAAAAGTTTTTACTTACATAACAGTCAGCCACTCAAGTGTCGCACTGGTACAAGCTATGCGAATCACTCCATAATGACCACAGTGAATTAGAACAATGCAACTTCTTCAAACTGATAATAATGTTTTGTTAATAATTATAGTTCTAGTAGTCCAGTCTTGTGTCTTGAAGTTCTAAAACTTTGAATGAATTATCACAAAATGCATACGAATAACACAAACGCATAACAAAAAATATATAAAATTAACGAAGCGGTGAACAAACTTAAAGACATGCGCAGTACTGATAACAATAACAAATCACGGACGTCCTAGGTGAATGTCGCGTCACATAGTCTGTGCATAGTAGAGATATTCCTCAGGTGATGCACAGCTGAAGAGTTGGTGTTGGCCAGCGAAGGTTATTGGTCGTGGATGTGTGAGTGTGCGGAATGCACTCGGCGCGAACAAACTTGTCGGCTTTTCCATGACTAACATTCAGCGTTTTCCTCGCTCCAAAGTCGGCGTTTTCGCGCCAAAACCGATCGACTTCATTCCGTCGCGAAAATAAGACAAAGGAGACGATAACTATAGGAAACAGCGACGCGCATCTTTCCGTGGTTATCGCTACAACGCACGGCTATTCTGATGCACTTAATGCAGCTCCCTGCAACAAACTGCATCAATGCAGGCTGCACATGCAAGAAGCCTCGCCTCCTCCAAGAGAGTGACAAAGACGGAGCGAGATCGCTCTCTTCCTCTACCGGCGACTAGAGGGAGACGCTCGCTTCTAAAGGGAGACGAAGACGGAGAGCGCACAAGGATGGAGATACTTCTCTGGCTTATCCCCGCTTCCTTGCCAGATCATGCAAAGAATATTATTATAATAAGAGGACAAGTTTTGCAACACAGACACCGCAAAATTAGCTTCATCCTCCTCTGCTTCGCCCTCACCTTTCCCCTTTCTTACATTTTTTCATTATTACTTCGGTCATATCTGCGATACAGTTGCTGTCGGTTTATGAGTCGCGTATCCACTGTTGCGACTTCTTTCTCTCCCCCTTATCCACCGAG
Organism: Sogatella furcifera; assembly: GCA_017141385.1. NCBI lineage: Eukaryota > Metazoa > Arthropoda > Insecta > Hemiptera > Delphacidae > Sogatella > Sogatella furcifera. Next base: position 33,134,388 of record CM029548.1, on the reverse strand, counting down.
AATTCACACCCTCTTCTAAAAATCACAACATCCCCCCTATTCTTGTGAGCAGCGATATTACCTGGACTCCGTACTGTTCTGCCCCACTTCATCACCCTCTCATAACAATTCGAAGGAGGATTTGTGTATTCATACCTTTCACATTGCTAATCATTGATCAGTTCGTTGTTCCTGCTCACCCTTTGCACTCTTTACTAACACGATTATCACACCTTCTTAGTGCCCTTTTTTCTATACCGGTCTTTTTCATTGGATTACTGAGTGCTGATCAGTCATGTCTGCCTACCTGTCATTACCTCGTATGAGAAAAATGATGAGGAGATTTATCCGATCATTTATCATGTTCCCAACGATCTTGGTCCGACTATTGAATTGAACATATCTCTTCATCTGAGCATTATTTGTAATTGCTATTGAATAACACTCTATTCAATTGAATATCAGTATGCCAATCCAATGTTCTTCCATGTACATCCATTTTAATTATAATTCAGTAAAATATAGTGTTCTGACTCAATCAATGCTCAGTTGAACTTCATTTAGTTTCTATTGAGTAAGGGTGACCTTTAAATTTACTGTCTACAAGTTGATATTACATAATTAGAATATACTGAGAAGCCTCCTTCAATAGGAGCTTCTTCTCCATCAATAGCGTCGTCCATAAGGGGCTTTTTTCCCCAGTTGTTTCAAGAAATCAACAGTAGACGATTTCAGTTTCATCCAAGAGAATGGACAAGGTAGTACATTTGAGTAAATATGGAGTAATTGTTATGAACTCAGACTTTTTGACATATTATTATTATAACAGATTCCTATATAGCTTAGCTCAAATACTATTATTTATTGAGCTATGAATCAAATTAATATAGATGTGTCATATATTATTGGTGAAAAATCCAAATCGAATATATCATTATTATTATTATTATCATCATTGATTAAAACAAATTCATTATTGATGGTTCTTAGGTCCGAATATCAAAATTCACGTGCTGGAAATATTATTATCGTTTCAAGAGATATTAAAATACATAATAATGCAATATTCTATCAAGCGAATTCCTAAGAATTTTCAAACTCCCAGCCATTAAAAACATTTCTTCCTGAATAAAAACCGGTAGTTGAGAATCTTACTGGTCTGATGAGAATCTAGAAATTCGATATTCCGTAGGTTATGCCAACGAAATATCTTAGCAAACTGGAGTTTCAAACCGGTTAAAGAGAGCTATTAATAAAAGGAATCAAATCATTCTGCAATCAGTAGAATTTATAGATCCAGGTTTCAGAGTCATTCAATAGTTTTCACACGAAGAGATCAATCCATTCAGATTACTTTATGATTCAATCTTCATTTTCCAATGATAATTATCTTTTCAGTAGTAAAGCTTGGTAATACTTAAAGCATTCACATAAAAAGTCATAAAACATAATGAATTCTTTGGAATTATTGTATGTTATATCAATATATAATATAGATTAAATGTACTAAGTAACTGACAAGTGTCATAGACACTTGAATGAAAGGCCACTCTTTTCATGTATACTTCGGTTTTAGAAATAATTCAACACTATCACATATTAAGTTGTTATGATTATAAATTCTGAGAATCCTAAATTTCAAGCTCTTCATCCTTTTCAGAAAATAAACTTTGAACGTCCATTATCCGCTCAAAATATCAAGAGCCTACACTTGCAATTCGTGGCCTATAGTTTCAGACTTCTTATACTTAGAGAGACGTTTCATGAACCTTATTTATTTCAGAAATACTACTGGGATATTAAAAATGAAGTTCACATTATTCGCTTATCATATTTAGCATTATTCGCTAGCGTCATAAACCGAACCAAATATTGCATTGTCTATTAGACAAGAACGTCTACAAAAAATAATATTGTGACTCACAAAGGAGAACGGCTCTGCAATGCAATAAAGTACACGAGTTGATCTTTAAATAGTTGCTAGATTCTTCAAAACTCCAGAACACTGATATAAGCCGCTAACGTAAAAATAGGGTGGCTATTCTTGAAAAATGCAATCACGAAATAGAGTTTTGTTGAGTGAAAATGCATAGCACTTCCCTACATTGCGGCAGCGGAATTGAGAAAGAATCAAGGATTGAGGGAAGAGTTCCGTGCCAAGCGTCTTCTCGATCGTATTTGGCTGAAGATAGTCCCCATAAACCTGTCAAGTAGGCAAACCCTTTTTACGGGATGGAAGACGGAGGAACCGTTGATAAATATCTGCTCATTAAAACCGACTATAAAGTAGTTTCAACAACAGACTTTGCACAAAGCCAGCTGCTCTATTTTTATGGTAGTTTCTTCAGAAATAAGCGCTTTACGTTCATAGTTCGGGTCATTGACAGTCGGCTTCCCCATTCTGCAAAAAGCTTATAATATACTCTTCAAACTTATAATATATTTCTTCTGGAGGAGCTGATTTTCTCAAGTTCCAAATACGTTATTTCTCTGAATCTACGAACGTTATATACTTGCTAATAACTTAAAACTTTGAAAAAATAACAATCAAAGTACCCTTTTCAAAGAAATATTTCTTTGGAAAGGCTACTTTGATTGTTATTTTTTTAAAGTTTTAACGAGTACAATATCCCTAAGAGGAAATAAATTTACTAATAACTGTAGAGTATAAACAGGAAAATAGACTATATTCTGTATTCCGATATGGAAATGAAATTCATAATGGAAAATCTTGATAAGAGTATCGATTGAACACTATTGATTGATGAAGGTTAGAATTCTGGTACAAATTCAATAAATATGTGATTGTTTCAAATGTAATAATCCAGCAATGAAAGAACATGTCATGTTCGTTTGTCAATAAGAAATAGAATAAAGGATGAATACTTAAAGAGCTATTTGTGATAAAAACAAACCAATTCGGTTAACGGACCATTCAAGTTATCTCCAAGAACTAAATTGCTTAAGGGTTCAATCACATTTGTGTGAAGTTAACCATTTGAACGCTGTTCCATCAATAATTTATTCACTACGCTCTGCTATAACTCTTCCTGCTATATCTTTGACATATCTTCCTGTATCTAGAGAGTATGACGCTCCTATATGACCATCCTATATGAGGAGATTTAACGCGATATCAACCAGATTGTATCCCATTCGTGTTTGGAGTCCTCTTTGCCATCCCATTCATTCGACGTTGGAAGAACTTGGACTTCAATCGCGTGAACCTACAACCGGGCGGGATGATGAGCGTTCAACAATGATAGCGAGATAATGAACCGTGTGATACATGCCACCTGTCATCTGCTCAAAGCTTTTGTGTCTTCGCCTTTTCTCCTTCGCCACACCGAGAGCGAGGCACAAATTTCAGGAAGCTGAATATTTCGAACCTAGCTGTGAATTACTAGTTGTTGTGACACACATTTGTCGGTCGTGAGTACGTTCCTGGGCAGGATGATATTCGAGAATAATAGCGGACGTTAACTCATGGCCAGAAGTAACAGTGGGTACAGAGAGACCCGGAAAGCAATGAATTATCTTATCAAAACAGCATCTGATCTCATTGGCCGACGCCTGTCATACCACTACAACTGCCCGCGGACAATCTCGCTTCCATATGCACATATTCTCCAATTCCAGATATCTCACAATAACTTCATTTCGGAGTATCATCTGTTTGATTGTTCAACGTCATATGAGCTGTCAAGACAAAAATACGGCCTTGTCAGGTCTCCCTCACTTTTGAAACACTTTGCTGGATAACAACTATTTTGGGAGTTCTCCCGAGACACCAGGTAGGGGAAAATGTGGGAAGCTTTTTATGGCTACTGAGAATTGGGAATAGTGAACTTCATACAAAACATGGAGATTTCTTTGCACTCTCAGTAGAAAAGGTCATAATTTTAAAATTAAATCCAATCAATTAAATCTCTGCTCTACTTTCCACACTTTTATTTAAATCCGATCACCTTTTATATTCTTGTCACACGTTTTTTCATTTGGATATAAGTTCAATATATATTTTCCAATAAGATTGTTTCCTAACGCATGACAAACGTTCATTTTAAATTTGTTTTCTAGAAGAAATCGTGTATGGAAGGATTTTGTTTGAAATGTTGATTAGTGAGTAAAGAAGCTATTTATTTCCATTTGAGTTTTCTTCGAGTGACGATGTGGATGTTCCACTCTTGATGAGAAAAGTTGAAAGTTCCCTCTTTTAGTGTTATATTTCATATTCCTAGAACATTTTACTAAAGTAATTCTCTTTTTTAATAAGTTCTTTTGTGATTTATCCTCTTTTTGCAGTCATTCTTTCCAATAACATTGTGTTGTTTTTCAATAATTCACATTCATCTTAAATCACGCACAGGTTTAGCAACCCATGGGACACCATATCAAATTTTATTGCAATTTTTTTTTGCCTACTGTATTTAATTAGCCTAAGCAAATAGAAATTTCTGATTTCTTTTGTTGAAAGTTATTTTGTGGTCCATTCTCTCTTTTGGAGTTGATTTTCTCAATAACATTACATCTGAATGTACAATTTTACAAGTATCCAGTACATGCTAGCTCTGAGAAAGCAAGTAACAGCGGGAAATCACCGAAGGGAGTCCAACTAAATAATACGTCTGTTGACCCTGGTTAGCAGCGACTTGTGTGTGAGTGTGCATGTGTGCTTGCTTGAACAGTGTAACCGTTGTAGTGGTCATTCCTTGGACCAAGTGCAATGACGATCGATTCTACCGCCTTCGCCTGCACCGCCACCACCAACTCCGCTGTCCTTTGTGCGGAAGGCGCCTAATCGCAGAGTGACAATGTCGCAGCGGGCTTCCTTCCAGCCGCTGTCAAGATTGGCGAGGCGTCTCGACACCAGCCCCGATTATGATGATTGTCACCGAGGAAAGCCCAAGGAGCCGCGACGGACGGCCATAACTCATATCTAAGCAGGCCACCTAATTATGCCCAATAACTCACCATCTTCACCTTGGCTTGCCCAGCACAAGACACGGCTCGGCTCAACAACAAGACACAGCTCATCCCAATAATCACTCACCCCAAATGCCCTTTGATTTCTACTTGAATTATCTAATTATATGGGCTGTTGCTTAGCATGATTCAAGGGAGGCTACGTATCTGTGCCCATTGGTATTCTAATTACATGGAGTATAATAGTTAATGCAAATGGCATGAGTAGAACAGAGGATATTCAATTGATGCTAGTAACAATATTTATGTTGATATATAATGTATTATTATTATATTTTTATTTCATGTGAAAAAACAAAATAAAAAGTAGGGAACCACTGAAACAAACTTTGAGTCTCACGAAACTTTTCAAAGGACCCAGTTTTATTTTTCTCACAAATTCTTTGGTTTAGAATAGAGATTCCTGATATAGAAACAAATCCTAAGAATAAGATACGTAACATTTTTAAATTTCAGTAACAGATAATCTCCTAATAAATATTGAAAAATGATTGATAACTGGAACCATCCATCCCATTACTATAATATACAGTAGAATGTCAATGATCCGGATCAATTGGGACCGGATCCCATCCGGATTATCGAAATTACCTTTCAAAAAGTGAGCCAGCCAGGTAATATTTGAGAAAAAGCTGTCTCGAAATTGTATATTTTCCATTAAGACATAGGCTGATAGAGAGTTATTTCCTTCGCTTCGTACTACATTATATATTATCTCTTATCGCCCACTCTCTAGTGAAGAGCTTGTGGAACAGCAGACGGTACAAATATTTTCATTATTTGTCACTGGAGAAAAATCCAGATTATTGACGGACCAGATATTTGATCTGATTCGATTATCAGATATTCTACTGTACTGAAATTTTGTGAATCGGTGAAACTAACTTAAAAGTTGAAAGAGAATCATCTATGGTGGAATTGTACTATTTTACTAATTTACTATAAGAGCAGGCTTGGGTACTTCCTTATGAATTTGAAGAGTGAATGAAATTGTATATTAAACATGATTGATTTATTAATTTTTTTAAATCATCGATGTGGGAGAGCTTTAAGGACCATCAACTTTGTATAAGAGAGAATTGAATAAATGTTGAGTAACCGGAGCTTCAATGTAGGCTGTATGCCTGCAGAGAGGATGGAGAGCTGAATGATTCGCTTGTGATTAATAGCGTGCTTCTTTGTGGTGTGTATTTGTTTTGGAACTAAGTCATTGTTGTCAATAAAATTGAGGGAAACATAAGAATGCGGTGAAAACAAAAAGTGGCCAAGCTGAGGTAGTGGCAGTTTGTTGAACATGCCGGCCAGAAACAGGTTAGTTGCATTGTGCGTGAGATATTTCATTTGTTCATGCTTGTGCTCAATGACAGAGCACAGAGAACAGGATCATAAATTTTTATCTGTCAATTGTCATGGGTTCATTACATTAGAGAGAATGTCCCCTCTTTTACTCCCCCTATTTAAATCCTTGCTAGAAGGCGACCACCTTTGAAACGGGTTTCTTATGTTAAAAACGCAGTCAAGACCTTTCACTGATCTGAAAGACCAATAGAAAAGTTTCAAGATTTATTGCCCCCCTTCGTCAAGGCATAGCCTGGAGATGGGGGAATGTATTCGTAGCAATAGCGAGCGGCCGTTCTGACTGATTTACCTTTTCGCTACTTACATAGTCAATGCAATGTGGAATACCATTGAATCTACAACATTTTTTCTCAACATGGTCTTGATTCGAGATCTGATTCAGCCATGGGAAATAGAGCAGGTTGTCGACAGCAAATCAGCTGAATAAGAAAAAGTTTTATCTCTTTGTTTCAAGCTGGAATTTTCCAGTGCCTTTATTTCATTATATACTCGACTATCTTGTCTTTTTATTTGAGTAGTTGCTAAAAAAATAATAATCTGGATAAGTTTTTCCATTTGATCCAATTTAGCAGGTTGAGGATACAATTATAGAATTTTTCGAGGTGTTTCATTCAAAGGTCACACAAGCTCACCACACGAATCCGTTCGAGCAAGGTTTCGAGAAGAGAGTTGAACTTCTCTCGAACTTAAGATGTTAATATTTCACTGTTAAAAATTACTTTGTCCAACTTGAGCTCAAATAAAATTAGTTCATACATCCAATCTTCGATCTTGCATTCCACTTATTATGTTTTGAAATGGTTTTGGTAGACTTTGAACAAGTTGTGTGGCTTGGGAAAAACATTGTATTTTCTCCTTTTGCGATAGCTCTACGCTTATTTTTTCCTCATTCAAATATGGGAATCCTTCTTAAACATTGCAGGCTGTAAAAAGAGATTGAAGCTATCTATTCTTGTTAATTCTACTGGTCAGCTGAAAACATAAATAATTGTATGGATTTTTCAGGGATGGAAATTTGAATAAAAATGTGAGATTAGTAGTCTAGTTATCATCGCATTCAATAATGCTACAGCTCAATGCTTTAATCTCGTCCAACGCAAATTGCATGACACTGAAGAATATTCAACAAAATCGTTATTCAATTGTTTCCTATTCCATCATTAAAATAAGCATATGAGCCGGAAATCCCTAGTAAAATCGCTGTACAATAAATAATTATTTAAAACTTCTATTATCTTTATTTTTACTCTGTGCACTCATAATAGCAACCTTTGTTTTCCGATTCATCTTATCTTATTCTCTGTTCTTCAAATTGCAAAATCAATCAATATCCATTTCTATAGAAGGCTAAACCAATGGGTCATACCTTCTATAATCACTTGTATCAATTTAAGTTAAAATAGAATAGCTTATCAGTATCTTACTAGATGCTAAATTAATAAATAAAATATATATATATATATTGATTTCTGAACTATTAAATCCCCACCCCAGAAGACTAAAGTTGATGAGCACTATGAGGGTGGAGTATTTTTTCAATCCTGTTCCATAAAAATGGTTTGCACTTTCCAAGGTGACTGTACACACCGTATATATTAAGTGGGGAATATTTAATACGTTCTTAGGCGTAGTAGACGAGAAAAATAAACGAAGAGCAGACCGCTGCCCAGGTCGTGGTATCTTATAGACTAGTCGGAGGTATGAGTGGGTGGGGTAAGTTGGCGGAAGGGGGGGGAGGGGAATTTCTGGTGAGGTGTTTGGTGTTAGTGCGGGTGGTAGTGGGGTTAGATGCGACTACGGCCAGACAAGATTGAATACCCACTGAGATGAATAAAGAAAATTGCAATTGCATTTCAACATCGAACAACGAACTAGATGCAGTATGCAAATATTGTCTTCCTCTTTCTTCAATCCACTCCCTACGGTTCATACACTCCATCATAAACGTTTCTCTCTCACTCTTCGTTCTTACTCCCACCTCTTCATCAATGCTTGGTTCCACCCAACCTGTGTTACCTAGTCTAGCCTACTATTTATAGACCAGGCACCATAAACAGAGACTCTTCCGTTCATTACAAGGAATATTTCCTTGGCATGGTTGAGTGGTAGAGTGGACATTACTGTCCAAACTTCGCCACGTCATTAAAATGAAGAAGTCATTCTATTCTATTTTATTTCATACATTTTTCCTTTCTGTGGGTAGAGTCGAGTGGGAGGTTATTCACAATCTAAAATGTTTCTTCTAAATCAGAGTGAATAAAATTCTACGCAAATAATTTTTCCCCTACATGTTATGAATTTCTCTCCCTTTTTAAATATGTTCATGATGGGCAGACCAAAGATGTATTGTTTCAGTAAATACTGTTTTTACATTCATCAATTCCATAAAAAAATCCCTTGCATAGATATAAAGAATAATGAAAATCAAATTACTCTACATTTTTAAAGCATTCATTCATTCAGGAGGATTGAAGGAACATTGAAACGCATAATGTCATTGTTAAAACCTTAGAAAGAAAGTAAAACAATTTTGCATTAATTTAATTTGAAGTAGGCCTTAACTATTATTGATGAAAGGAGAATTTTGTTATGGTCGAGAACGATCCCCATCTCATTCATAATGAATCTGATTCCTAATAGTTCAATAAATTCACCTTGAATGGGAATTGGGTTGATTCTCCCACAAAGAAATTGAATTCTATTATTCAATTTTTCAGAACAAGAGAAGTATTTGTTTATGTACAGTATTGGGAAAATACTGTTGAAATTGCTCCATAATAAACTCATGTCTCGATACTTCTTTTTTTACTCCATCGTTGAGCCTATAGGTCTTCTTTCGCAAATCCTCTAGGATGTCCTCAGTTTCACCCCGCATATGTATGTAATGTGGACTTGGGAACATATTATCTGTCTGAAGATATCTTCAACGAGTACATGAGCCATGTCTCATGAGCGCTCACTTTCATAAATATCAACTTCTTTTAATGACTGAGCGCTTGTGTTCAACTCTTTTTGTTGTATTTTTTCTTCATCTCTTGTAGCGCGTTTCCTTTTTCATCCATCCCGTCCATCTGTAGGTAAATTTATGTATCGCATGATGATATGAAGATTAAGAAACAACTGTTCCTAGATAATTTATGTGCGTTTGAACTGGAAGTGGAAATATTGTAGCTTATTTCAACGAACAAGCAAGAACGGACTTTATGTGTGGTAATATCGTGATGTATTAAATTTATTGTTGATTTATTTCCTGACATCGAGGCTTGAATTGTAAGTCCTGTGTATGAGGAATATCTTTTTTCATAGATATTGAATGTCAGCCCGATGGGACAGTTCCTATCAGGAATTCTACTCCTGCTTTATTAATTCTTCATTATGATTTTTCAAATAAACCAATACGAATTGCAATACAGTAGATTGTTTGTACAGTTGAATCAGCGGTGACCCAGTAGGAAAGGATAATTGGAATTTATCCAATATATAAATTGATAGCAGCTGAACAGTATCTTTTTGGAGTTTCAGCTAGAGTGATTTTTTCTTATAAGCTATGTAAGGAAAATGTCATAACTTTTGCTTTTGTGAGAAACTTTTGTTGAAAGTACTCCTTCGTGAGTCATTTTCTTTAAACTATTTATTTCTTCAATAATACCAGCTCTTGCAATATTGTTAGACTATGAAGACTTCATATGCGTCATTGACTTCATATCTCTGCGAAAGCAAGAAGGCTGCAGTAGAACGTCGATAATCCGGATTCGTCTCCAGCAAGAAATAAAAATATTTGTACCGTCTGCCCTCGCACCAAGCTCTTTAGTAGAGAGTGGGCGATAAGAAAATACATACTGTAGTGTTTAGCGAAGCGAAGAAAATAATCTTCTATTATTTCCTAATAGAAAATATAATATTTAAAACATTAATAGAGCCTGCTGGCCCTTTTTTTAAGGTAATTCCGATAATCCGGATGGGGTCCAGTTCCAATTTATCCGAATTATTGACGTTCCAAAGTAACAACTTAAAATCACCGAAGACAGTCGAAACGAAGGCAGTCTAGGATCTATAGCTATAGATCAGGCAGATCTAGGCAGTCTATAAATCGGTATACAGGAATCTTGGCCTCAGAAAATGTTCAACGAATAAAGAATAACTTTACAGATATATTAGGAAATAATGTAAAATGGAGACGTCCTTGATAGCTTTTTCAGAAAAATGGATTATTATTCTATTGAATGTGGAATATTTAAATGAAATGCTTTCCAATACACTCATCCCAATTGAACGAAGTATTCTCTATTCAATAAATTTTGATGGACCCATTATCTTTTTTTCTCAAAAACTTAAACTTTAAAAGGAAGCTTCACGTAAAGAACGACTGAATGTTCGTGTAAAATGTTTAATGAGCTGTCAGAATTGGCCTGAAAAAGTAAGGAACTGTTAATAAAAGTCAAGCCCGCCCATGCATGCTGCAAAATTCAACTTGTCTGTTACGTAATGTTTAATTTACAATGAGAACTTTTCCAATTTCCATGTCTGGGCATTTGCTGACAACTTTTGCTGTCTTGCCGTTTTACATGGCATGTTATAATATTATTAAAGCTACTACGTGATTATGAGCTATTTTATAAGCAAATTTTGAGGATAAAGAGTTCTGAAACTTTTGTCCATGCATGAGCTTTTGCGTGCTATATCCCAGTGTTGGAAAGCTCTGTAACACCTGACTGAAAAACTACTTTTCTGTCCGTGCCAGATTGCAAGATACTTTATAATGATGTTCTCAGCTATGACGGAATAGCAGCAGCAGTAGGTTTGAATTTTACTGTGCAAATTCACAGCAGTAGAAAACTATGCTTATTTCTCAAATCACACTGCAAGAATAACCAGAGGGCTGAAAACAGAACATCAGGGCATACTTGGAGAGTTCCAATCATTAAAATGATTATGCAGAGCTTTGCAGCTTGAAGAATTCTCAAATGCGAAGTATACACTCCAAAATAATAAGGGAAATCATGAAAAAAAATCCTGTAGTTGGAATCATTCAGAAGTTCTGAATTGATAATGGAAAATCATAGCAATCTTTTCATCAAAAAACATATTCTTTTATGTGTAAAACTTTCCATGAAATGCTAATTAGCCAGGGCTTGATTTGTGGGGGAGCGCGTGGGAGCGGCGCTCCCATACCTTTTTCCTCCAAGAATTTTTTTAAAAACAACGATTTTTCGTGTTTGGTTTTTAATGTTATTTTTGTCAGTCACTGATTCTAAAATGTTTAATAACAGAATTGTAGGTGGACGCTAATGCATAAAGTACCCCGTCCGTAGGCCTCGGCTGTATTCTTATAAGCGGCGTCAGCGCAAGGTAGGCGTCAGCAAGGCAGCGTAAGGTAATATCTTTGGTATTGCTAAATGTAAATTTTATTCAGAATAACATTGCATGATGTTGTTATTCCTAAACCCGATGTTTGAAAACTTGAGGAAAATTATACAGTGTTGTTGAAATGGTAAAAACCATGCCTGGTCCAAAAAAGCTTTGTGAATTTTATTCATTCTTTAAAATTGTATTATTAGTTCCATAAAAAACAGGCAACCATTGCCCAGATTTGCTAAATATGCTCCAATTCAAGGATAATCTTTAAAAATTTCCTGGTTGAGAGCCCCCGGGGATTATTCCATACCCTCCAGACCCCCCGGTGAGGCAGTTCACCCACCGCTCCCATACCTCTTTTTTCACAAATCAAGCATTGCTAATTACTATCACTTGACTCGAAATATTAATAATGGGTTATATATAAATATCAACAAAATAGATTATGAAGTCAGATAGTTCAGCAAACCGAAAGTAGTGAAGAAGGAAGTCAGGAAGGTTTGGTGATTGATAAGGTTCGACAAAAATGTTCTGCATGTTTGTGAGAGTGAGAGGAAAGAAAGGAGAAAAATATGAAGAGAAAGAGAGATAGTAGAAAAATAACGAGTGTATGTGAGAGAGAGAGAGAGAGAAAGAGAGAGTGATTGAGTGACTGGATAGTGAGTAGGTGAGAGTAGCGATTCATGATGATGAGCCTTTATCAAGGTTGTGTTCACTATCAGCCGGTACGGGCTGTGCTGAAGGAAACGACGCCGGAGCCGGGACCGGACCGGGAACGGAGCGGAATACGGCGGATAGCCGGGGTGGTTCCAAGATGCGTCCGCCCTTCCGCCACCAACCACACAAATGATCATCGGAGGCAGCAGCTTGGTTCCTTCCATACATCTCTCTTGGCACAATAACCATGCCTGTTAGTATGCATCTTCTTGCGCTACGGTTGGTATTACTCACACTGATATCAACATAACTCTCTTCAATGAGAGTTTGTAGTAAATATTATGATGTAGGTGTTATAATCCTTTGTACTCTGCTTGAGTAGCATTTTTGAACTGGGTTACAGATTCTTTAGAAATTCTGAAAAATTCTAGTCATGCAGGGAGATTATAATACCTAAAATTGAACGATTGGAATATGGTGTATAGAGAAATAGTATTTCTAGCAGTTTGCTGTAGCCTACTGTTATACTATTACTATACTATACTGTTTAAACACACTTTATACTTTATACTCTAGTTGAAAATCTGTTTTCCAACTATGAAAACTTAATTCCATGTTAGAGGGAATTTTACATTATAAATAAATGTAATTAATTCAATAAAACAAACTTTATTGAGAATATCACTTTGACTTTCCTGGAATAAATTAATGATTTATCTGAAACTAGGCTATTCTTTTATATTAATCACGATAAAATAGACTGATTCATAGATTGATTGATCAGGATTACACTAACTCAATCAGCCAGAATGACCATCAGATCAGATAAAAGATAGATCACAGTTAGAATTTTGATTTCGATGTATCTTTGTTAGCGAGTCTGATGATCATATTACCAAATCACTGTCACTACAATGATGTAGTAGGTCCAGAATTGGCAAGTACCGCGCCGCTACTGGGTAATTGGATTGATTAATTCAGGTTTAGTTTCATACAGTGGAGGAAGACTCGGATCACCAGAGGTCGAATCCAGTGGATCGGATATCAGATGGAGAGGTGTAATACTGTACTGCGGAATTTCAAGCACCCTTAGTTGATGGTATGTTGAATTCAGTCTCCTTGTACAGGAATAAATTCCATGTAGCTCTGAAAAAGATCTTGAGAGAAATATTTAGCCTACTAAAGAGAAATACTAAAAGAAGTTGGTAGAGAGAAAATGCTGGTTCTTATCAGATTCTATCTGATTTCTGTGAGAAATATCCGGATGAGCGGAGGCTGCTCCAAAATGTAAAGTATGATTACTATTGATATTCATGTAAGCTCAAATTCAGCTGTAGACCAAATTACTTTTTCATTCATCAATTTCAATCGTAATTGAAAACAAACTTTATCATTAATAATGATTAAAGATATCATTTTTTTAATTTTTATGGTTTGTGTAACCCATAGGATACTTGATTCAATACTTGAATCCATCAAAATCTAACATAATTAAAGCCTCAAAGTTTCAGCTCCTTCACTATTACTTCTTCTCAATTATTGACCTCTCTAGCTATCTAGTGTAGTTCAACTGATCAAGAACATGCTATTGGATCGAATACATACAGTACATAAAAATGTATCACATATAATAAATTATGTGAACATCCATAATAGAGGACCCCTCTTTTTTCGATTCTCAATGATTAACAGCAAATACTTCTCGAAACGCTTTCACAAATCCTTCTCTCAATTCTCATTTCTCTCTTCAACACAATAATTTCCTCCTTTTCCCCACCACGCGATACTTTTCACACATTAATTTTTCCATGGTAATGAATGTTCCTTAATTGTTGTTGAATGATGATAAATCAATGCCAATTAAAGACATGTTCGTTTTGTATTATAATTTATATGTGATTGGCTCTAGCGCACGTTAGATATCCTACTTGGACCCAACCTCTTTCAGTAGTCAACTATGCATAAATCTCTTGTTTGAGCCGTGATATATTATGGTCATTGCACCAGTCACATAGACTAATAAACCGCATTGATGGGAGATAACAGGTCGACTTTTTACCACTGCATAGGCTACGTGTAACGCGAGGATTGTGGATAATGGAATGGCGGTAAGACTAACTTGATAACATGTTTCCTGTTCAGAAACACACACAATAAATTAGATCTCTCAGCATGCGGTATTAACTGGAAAAGTACGAAGGAACACCTGGATTCGCATAAACAATTAACCTGGATGAAACTATGTGTCGTGACTTGCTTTTGGAGGCTGACTCGTCTTTTTTAAACGTTTAGATATCGGTAAATAGTCTACTTCACTTGCTTGACACAGCCTCCAAGGCTTGTAGACTCCAAGGATATTCCGATATTGCGATCTATTGTAAGCTAACTATTAAAACAACTACAGAAAAGTTATGGGTTTATTAGACTAATATTTCAAATAAATTATATTCCTAGTCTAAATTACTACTTTAATCTTATCCACTACTACTCTAATCCATCTATTTTTGTTCAGTTACTTGCATTGGATTAAACATTTTCTTCTATACTTTATCGTCAAATAATAAAAAATTCTCTCCGGCAGCTGGCGGTCGGAAAGAGTGCATTTCAAATGCAATTCTATTATAGCTCAGATCATATGACTTATAATGAGCTATTCAGGGTATGAATTCAAAAGTGCCGTTTTCGAAAAACCCATGAAAACACCATTTTTGGCAAATTATTGGCCATTTTCTCCGCTATTTTCGATTGAATTTTTTTCGTTGATGGCTCAAATTGTAGGGCATAATAGGGATATTATACACACCAATTTTCAAAACGATCAAGTTATTGGTCGATTTGTAGTGATTTTTCTAAACTTTCATCCCCCAATTTCAACCCCTACCCTTGAACCAATTTGGCTGGTTAACGAACTTGACCGAGATATTAACACTAATGATTTTTGTGCAAAATTTGGTCGCTCTCCGACAAGCCCTTCGGGAGTTATAGTTTTAACAAGAATCTGTATATATATATATATATATATATATATATATATATATATAGAGAGAGAGAGAGAGAGAGAGAGAGATATGAATTTGAACGGACATCAAATTCGTGTTCTAGGGGCTCAGAAACGTGTACAAAATATATCACATCATAAATTTTCGATTGTCAGGGCAAGACCAATAGTGCATTTTTTCGAATGAAATGCACTAAAAACCTTCATTAGAATTTCAATACAAGAACTGGTTGCAATAAAGCTGAGAGGGAAAGTAAAGCAGGAGTTAAGCATTAAAATCTCATTTAATTTCAACTGGATAATATGTTTCATTAGTTTGATTAGATGGTTAAGCCACAGAGAAGTTGAATCTTGAACGTGAAAATATGATTTACCTTCTTTGTGGCTTAGCATACAATTTTCTGTATAATTGATTTGTGATATTAAAATATTGATAACTATAGTCTACTAGTAGACTATTGGTTACTCGAAATAATTGATGTTTTCCCTTGAGGATTTATAAAGGTATTTATAAATCGTTCCAATTATTGTAATAGGCTTTACAATATCTAGCAATGAATCAATCCTTATAATCTAGTAGGAATTATCCTACCAAAGCCAATGCTAAAGAATAATAAGTCCGAGATCAGACCTACATCTGGCCTTCGTTAGTGTTATTTTTCATTATAATTTAATAGTTTCAAATCAAAATAAACGGTGAATATAGGCTAATATTTGAAATATTATTAAAGTTATATTCATAAAAATAATTTGAAAAATAAGTGGATAATAGTGCACGTTTTCCTTTAATCCCACATCAGAATTTGAAAATTTGAGACTGTTATGGCTCGCTTCACACCAATGACACTGTGCCTATACAGTTTTTGTAGTAGACCTGAGTAAGTAAGCACTATTTAGGATAGAAGAGTTGAAAATGACATTTGGGCTATTTGACCATAGCAAATGATCTAGAATCAGGTCAATAAAAGAAATTATTCATTTTTTGCTGAAAAACTGGCATGAATAGTGGAGTGCATTGGGTAGTTGAAAAACATCTTGTTACTTGTTTCCTCTTTCAAATTTATTTCACGAATTCAACTCTTTAATCTCGGTGATGAAGCGTGTTTCGCAAATGAATGTTGGTTATTTATTTCAGACACTCTGTCATCTGGAGGCCAAGTGAACAAAGTCTACAAATCTTTTGGTTGCAGTGAATCAGTGATTCAATATAATAAATTTTCTAAATGTATATTTCTTCGCTTGCATCTGCATCTGCAAACGCCATTTTTGCGTTATTTTCGGAAGCATTTTTCTCTCATTCGAAATCGTCAAGTTGGCTTTGCTCATCTACGATGGCTTTGCTCATCCGGATTTCTTTTTCTCATGGACTCACACATCATTAGAGCTATTTCAGATGACACTTCATCTCTTTCACATATAGTAACTGGAAAAAAGGTACTGCATTTCGATTTCAGCGAATAGTTTGGTGCATGAGAGTGAGCTCCATCCAATTTCTTGAGAAAATGTTGAAATTTTTCTTACTTTTCCAATGATTTGCAAAATTATTAATTAGCTGAAAAAATGGACATTATATCATACTTATTAATGTAGTCTTGTTCTTTACTACTTACAAAAATACCATCTATATCTATCTATATAAGCGAAATGGCACTGACTGATTCATTCATCACCAGAACTAAAAATCCACTGAAGCGAATGCGTTCAAATTTGGCAGGCATGTTCAGTTGGACGTTTAGACGCGCGCTAAGAAAGGATTTTAGAAACTTTTCAAGTATACGCCAAATATTTTAGTTTTTCTAGAGTTTTTCGGCGTTTTCCTCATTTTTTCGAGAACCAATCGGAAGAAAATGTTGATATTTGGTGAGCAGGTTCAGATGAGGTCTAGAAATTTTGTGTTAAAATATTTTTGCAATCTGTTTAAGATTACGCCAGTAATCAGGTTTTCAAAATTGTAGATGTGTTGCGGGTTGCATATCTTCCGCCTTGATACGACCAATCCTAACTGTAAATTGAATGGTACAGCGAGATTATAGATGAATTAATTTGGAAGATATTCAATCAAGTTTCAAACTATGTCCGATATACTTCCTAAGGTTACGCTTAATATTAGCGTTTTACTATTTTTTCGAATTTTCTTAGTTTTTCTTAGATTTTTCTAGAACAAATTGGCAGAAAATGTTGAGATTAGGTAAACAGGTCCAGATTAGGTGTAGAAATGCTGTGCTCAATAAATTTCAAATCCCTACTGAACGGAATTTGCAGGCAAGCGAAGCGAGCCTGTTTGTCTCAGCTAATCAGCTTACACTGATAGAGGTTTTGCAAGCGAGCGAAGCGAGCCTGATTTACTCACTTACACTGCCTAAACTATCGGGGGTCCAGGGGGTGGAGCCCCCTGGCTAGGCGGAGAAGGCGAGCGAAGCGAGCCTGCCGGCTAGTATTGAATAAACCAATAATAAATTCAAATAAATTTATTCGCCTGTATACGGTATCACTTTTGCAAATGTAAGGACAATATTTTGAATGAACTCTAGAAATGAAAAAAAATGTTAGGCAGGATTGTCTTTTTCTTGCTCTCGTATTCCCATTGAAAAAAGATTCACCATAGGAAATAATCGTGATCAATTGAGACGTTTATCCCTATGGTTGGAATTTTCTTAGGTTTGGTTTTTAATTTCTGTTTCTCAAGTTAGATTAATCTTTGTTATGCTTTATCACAGTCAAGATAAATCAATCGTTTCATAAAATTTTTTTCTAAATTGGGAAAAAAATTATCTTATGAACATCTGGATAAAACTTTTTCTAGAAGGGTAGCGAGATCTACATTATTTGAAAACTTTGATAAGTCCTGAAGAAAAAGAAATATCGGTGAAATACAGTATGAGTGATTCAATATAATCAACATTTAATTCCTACTCTGCTAGAAAATTGCATTTGCTTGACGACTTGCTTTTCGATTTCAGCGAATTGAATCTAGGATGCATTAGCTATAGTATAACATTCAACGTCATACAACTAATTATTAATTTCTCTGTTTGATTAGTAGCCATTTTATTCCCTTAAGTAGCCTATTTGATTTTTAAACACCATTTTTCTTCAATTTGGCAATGGTAAATAACAGTTATCTAGGTTCAACACTTGCATACCAATCATGCAATCAATTTGTCCTGATAGCGAAGTTGAAAAAATCTACTATTCTTGATTAGGGAGGAATCACAGAGAAAGGAATTTTTTAAAAACTCCCATATTCTATGATGTTTTCATGATTGAGAACTACTTCCAAGATCACTTTTTCGAAAGAGTAGCAGTACCTCCACGTATAAAAGATAAACTCTCTTAAGTTCCATGAAAAATAAATAAATAAAATGCTATAAGGTTCACATTCACAGCCTCTACATTTAGAGTCTACATTAGTCTACGGACTCTACAGTTAAGCTTAGTAATAAATTTATTTTAAGTGAGTAAATGCGATTCGAAAGAATGTACAATGGGCTTAGCCTATGACAAGTCTCATCCCTCAAACGGTGTTCTCATCTTGTTGAAGATTTCTTTAGATTTCTTTATTTACTATTCATATAGACAATAACAAAACATTCACACTTAGATTCTAGATTGCAATTAGATATTGTGAGTGATAATGTACAAGAGTAAGTAACCTCTGTACGTAGTAACTGTCACGTTTTGTATAAATGACACTAGCTTAAAATATAGTAATATTATTCAACAGACACGGGTATACATGAACGCGGAGTTATAGAAATTATATATTTAGGAAAACTATATAGGCTACTCGGCTTGGATGGGCTGTATAGTAGAGTGAATTTGAAACTGGCAACCAGCTGGTAGGCCTAGGCCCTTCATGGGCTGTTGAGCCAGACATACATACATACATATATACATATAGGCTACTATAATTAATTGGCAATCTTATCCATTACGATTGAATTATCTAAATGAAAAGACGAAGTTTGGACATGAAGATGTCCATTCTTGGGCACAACTCCGTCAATCTTTTCTCTACTATTCAGCTAATGAAGGGTACTAAATGATTTCCAATTGCTGTGATGGGATTGATGGTTGATTGGAAAACACTTGGAATGCCTTTTGCCTTAGAATGCCTCCAAACACTACACTATAGTACCTAGTAATTGGAAATAGTATTAGCCTTTACCAAAAGTGTAGCTACTTCAATTTCCTTCAACTCATATATTTTTAATTTTTTTAAAATACATTATACCACAGCTCCAATCTCACAGTCATGGAGCTGGCTCATCTGCTCATGAAACAGTCTAGCACAGTCTAGCTCATGAAACTTCATATGAAAGACTCAGATTGTTTTTCTCTGGAGTTACTCTTTATTTAAAAGATGGAGAAAATAAAGTGATAGAGCAAGAGTATTCTCATTTGAAAATATGACTTCCAATGACTGATTAAGAGAGTCATATAAGGAATTAACATTTAACTTCTCCAGTATTCAATTGGTGAATTGGATATTCAGATGGAGAATAACTTCTGTAAATCTCTGATTTCAAAATCTTTATTATTTGGTTCAAAATAGTAAAAAAAATTATCCGTAACTGCCCCCTGCCCCTCCCTGCATATGCTCATGAGACATCAACCATTCATGATAGGGCTGAATACGATTTCAATTCATTCTTTAATAGGTTTCATGGTTTGTTCTTGGACTCATTTCCAGTTGTCAGGCGTAGACCAGATATTTCCAATAAATCTAAGGCTAAATTTCTCAATTCACCGGCTCTGAACATACTTAAGAATTACGTTTTAATTGCTTACTATAAACTGAAAAAAAGGTACATACTCAGCTAGGTTGACTACCAATAGGATTAAAAAACTATATAGAAGTGAATTGAGAGTGGCTCAGTTGAGCCATAATGCCAATGTGATTGAAGCAGCTAACAATAAATGCTCAGCAGCATGGAAAATAATTCGAAAAAATTCCAAGCCTTCTAAGTCTTCCGTTACTTCTATCTCAGCTAAGGAATTCAACAAACACTTTATCAGCTCTATTGAGAAAATTTATAAAGATATTGAGCCGTCACAAATTTCTGCAGTTGACCTATTGCTGAACACTTCTCCAAAAACGCAGGCAGTTTTTGTAATAAAAGAAGTAACCTGTGTTCAAGTCCTCGAAATTGTTTCCAGGATGAAGTCTTCCACCACCAAAGACATATATTCTCACTCTAGCTCCCTTATTAAAAAAGTAATTGTATTCATTTTACAGCCGCTTACCACAGTTTTAAATGCTTGTATAAAATCCTCAGTTTTTCCATCCTTGCTTAAGCATTCAAGAACTATCCCGATTCACAAGAAGGGTGACAGAAATTTACCAGAAAACTTCAGACCAATCTCCATTCCACCTATCTTTGGAAAAATCCTAGAATATATTATTGCAACTCAACTCTATGACTTCTTAGAATTGAATAGCTTGTTTGCAGACTCCCAGTATAGTTTCAGAAAAGGGATGTCAACCATTGATGCTGTGCAATCAGTTATAACCGAAGTTGAGGAGGGCTTTGATAGTAAAAAATACACAGGATTAATTCTATTCGATCTGAGTAAGAGATTTGATGTCGTAGATTACAGCATCTTGTTGAATAAATTGCAGTTTCTTGGTGTCCATGACAAAACTCTCAAACTGTAATAAAATATTCATAAATTATTTGTGTTAAAATAGATTGTAAGCTATTCACATCCACCCATCAATATAAAAAATAGAAGTACTTGAAATTATTCACCCAGCAAATAATTTTAACAAATTGTTCTGATTGTATAATAATTAAGAAATTGTTCTAATTTTCTATTTTCATGATAAAATGCGGGGCTTAATTTGTGACGGTACGCACCGGTACGCCGTACAGGTTCCTCTGAGTACTAGCTACTCCTATAGTAAATCAATCAAATTTATTATTTAAAAATATGGAAGAATAATGGTGATAATACTCAACTAAAAGCTTAAAAATTAGTATTGAGAAGTCAAATTTTCGTTTTTTTCCGGGGGAGAACCCCCGGACCCCCCTCACCAGTTTTCCGCCAGAACTTTTAATTTTACAAATTAAGCACTGAGTAAATATTTTAAATATATATTGTAACTGAACAATATTATGGCTGACAACCCCCCCTCCCCCGTCACTAGAGATAGGGGAAAAGGGGCAACTTTCTTATATTCTGCAGAAAAAAAATGCTTGCCCCCCCCCCCCTAGAAAAAATCCTGGATACGCCATTGGATGGTTGGAAGAACTACAAATATCATTTTCTTTATGAATTTAATTGAAATTTTGTTGGCCCTAGAAGCATTACTGTGCATGTGTTGTATATGCTCTAAGAGTATCATGTTCAGAGATTTGTTTAAAATGAAATTGATTGGCAGGTTTTATGTTAGTGTTAGCTACTTGATCTTCCATAAAATTGATTTGATCAGCAATGGTTATTTCGTCACGTTGAGTTAGGTGTCATCCAATGGTAAGTCAATTCCTGTCTCAGATTTTTGTTTACCTAGACAAAATTCTTTTATTGCGCGCCATAATATTTTAGAATCCATTCTATTGTCAGTCATAAATGGATTTAATAACTTATTTTTGAATTTCGTAATTGCTGCTTAACTTTATTTCTTAAACTTCGATATTAAATTAAACTATTCAAGTCAAGCGTCCTCTTGAATTTTCTATGAGCTTTGTGCCTTTGTCCCATCATTTTTAAAATGTCGTCAGTCATCCAAGGAACCCGTCGTTTCCTGTTTATCCTCCTAGTCACAAATGGTGCGTGCTTGTTGTATATATCAAGAGTCCAATTTTCAACCAATGTCAACCATGTTATCAACTGAGGGCAGTTCCTCAATTTGATGCCATGGAGTCAGAGCTACGTCAGTCAGAAAAGCTGTTTCGTCGAAGTGTTTGAAGTCCCTATAAGTGATAAATTTCTAGAAGAATTCGATTGGAGAGTGAAATGAAAGTTTTGAGCCCAGTGTCAATGACTTCGCAATCTTTGAAATGAAGTTCTAAATCTACTAAATTTGATGATAATAATAATATATTATTTTATTTTATGATATTTATTCAATTTTATTTTATTTACTTTCAACAAAAAAAAAATCTGTCAACTTCTTGCCCCCCCCCCTGCCCCTGCCTGGGTACGCCCATGCAACCATCACTTTAATTTTCAACAAGTCCCTTGGAACAGGTCAGTTCCCTGAGAACTGGAAGTTTGCTCTAGTTTGCTCTTTGAATAAAGTTCCCTCACCCAATAAGGTTGAAGTTCTTAAACCAATTAGTATACTACCTGCCCTTTCTAAAGTACTTGAGAGACTAGTTCACAGGCAAGTTGTACATTTTTAAAACAGAATAACAATTAACATAACTTTCAATCTGGATTTCAAAAATCTCACTCAACTGAAACAGCTCTTCTGCGTGTAACTGACGATATTAGCTATGGATCAGAGGAAATGCACAATATTAACCCTTTTTGACTTTTCCAAAGCATTTGACACAGTAGACCATGATATTCTTTGTAAGTTGGCTATCTGAGGTTTTAGTACTCAAACACTAGCTTGGTTTAACTCCTACCTCAGAAATAGAAAACAATGTGTATTTGTTGGTGAAAATAGATCTAATTGGAAAAATGTTATACATGGTGTCCCGCAAGGTTTTAGGTCCCCTATTATTTATGCTTTATGCAAACGACCTCCCTTCTGTTATAAAGTTTTACAAATTTCATACCTATGCTG
This sequence comes from Sogatella furcifera, assembly GCA_017141385.1. Classification (NCBI taxonomy): domain Eukaryota; kingdom Metazoa; phylum Arthropoda; class Insecta; order Hemiptera; family Delphacidae; genus Sogatella; species Sogatella furcifera. The sequence continues at coordinate 33,111,316 of CM029548.1, read as the reverse complement.
ATGATCTCCAAATTTATGCTAGCTGCCCCATCACAAGAATCAACAAAACAGTAGATAAAATCAATCACGATGTGAATTCAATATTTGAATTGACAAAGAAAAATGGCCTTAAACTGAATCCTAATAAAACGCAGCCTATAGTAATTGGTAATTCACGCTTAGTTGACAATATTGATATGAACACAATCCATAAAATCTCCGTCGATGGTAATGAAATACCCTACTGTAGTTCTGTAAAAAAACTAAGGAATAATCATAAATAAATTTAGGCTGGTCAGAACAAGTTAATAAAACATGTAAGAAGGTTTTCTCAGCCATGCACTCTTTGAAGAACATACAAGACATCCATCCTAGAAATATCAGATTGTTGTTGATGAAATCACTAATTTTCCCTCACTTGATGTATTGCAACTCAGTACTTAACGATATGCAAGTCACACTTAATGAAAAACTACAGCGTTGTCAAAATTATTGCTTAAGGTTTGTTTACTCTCTCCAACGCCTTGAAAGAATCACCCAAGCTCATATTTCAAGTTCTACTCTAAAGCTACCTGATCAGAGAAATTTTAGAATAATTGAACTTGTTAGAGATATATCAAAGCATTTTAAATCAGTCTATTTCAAAGATGATTTCAATTTTGTTTCTGAAGATAGAAAAATAGATGTGTCTCATACTAGAACTGGGAAAAATACTTTGAGGATTTCTAATCACCGTACTATAATACCATCTACACTAAGTCCTTTTTAGTTTCTGGTTGCCGTGCATGGAATGCACTACCTGACTCTATAAGATGTATTGAGGGTAGAGCAAGTTTTAACTTGAAACTTAGAAAATATCTTGTAGATAAAATGACCGAAAACGTTCAAACCTAGAGCAACAGCATGACAACCCTTCATCTATCACCCTCTCAATATATTTGTACATACACTCGCCATTTTTAGTTCTAAGTTGAAATTTGATCATAGACCCCATGTACATTAATATATGCATCATTTGCAGTAGTAATAATTTCCACTTTCTTCATTCACTCCATCATCAATCATAATTCATTACTTTTAGTATTGATAATTTTTTCGAAAAAGCTGTTTCGTCGAAGTGTTTGAAGTCCCTATAAGTGATAAATTTCTGATTTGGTTTAGGGGTCTCAGCTATGAGAAAGTATACAATAAATTAAATCGTGTCCAGAGATAGCAGGGACAGAGATTTGACCTGTTTCTACTACCTCGTTTGGATCGCTAACTATGAAGATCAATAAATGTATCTGATTCATTTGTATGGTGAGTTGGATCAGGTGGAAGAATAGTCATATTGAGACATTGAAATATTATAGTCAGTTGGTGAAAGTCAAAATTCCGATTCGTCATTATAAGAGACCGGTGTTCATATCGCCCATAACTAGGATACAGTTATAGAATGGCAAGAACTGAAGTAATGCATTTTCAAAATCTGTGAAGTGACATATTTTTGGCGGTCGGTAGCAGATTCCAACTAGTCATTTATCTGAACTGGTTAATGATAATTCAAGTACGGTATCATGAATTCAGGTTTAGCAGAGTATTCTTGAACAGATTTCGATAATATTTTGGTTTTGATGCCTTCTTTTACATACACAGCCACACCGCAGCATGCTTTATTCAAGCGATCATTACGAAAGAGATTAAAACCAGGCAGAGCAACTAGTTTGGATGAAATGCTTGGCTTTAAAAATGACTATGATATTCCAATATCATTAAAGCTTTGAAAACGGAAGGTTGCTCTAAGCTCGTCAATGTGACAGATGAGGGATTGTACATTTAGATGGGCAATTTTGATCAACTTTTTATGTGGATAAAGCTTAGAGAGAGGATTTAAGATTGCAAGAACTCAGTAATGATCAATATTGATCAAACATGTACTAACAAGGTCTTAATGAACTAACATGACATGAATATTTTTTTTCAAATAAGGTCTTACAGTATAGCCTACCTGTTGTCTCAACAAAGAACACGGTAAGAGAAATCAGAGAAACGTGCTCTTATAATAGAGTTAAATTTATTAGCATAAATAATGAATTAAATACGCTGGCACCTTGTAAGAATACAGAAAGTCTTCCAATCTTCGTTGGATACTCAGTGCTCAGTACACAGTCTTTCTGTAGCAGTTCCTTGTTGGAAAATGTAAATTTTTCAAAACGTTTCTCACTTTCCTTTCTTTTGTTACAGCCCAACCGGTCTCTCAAGTCCCTTAACATTTGTGGAGACTTGTTCCCTCATCTACTTCTACATTAGGTTCAATGTATACTGTCTTGAGTCACTAATCACGCCATCAATCTTAATTAAGTTATCAAGGTACTCCTTTCTTGTAGTTTCCAGTGAGAAAAATTGCTGATAGTCCATGAGCTCAAAGAACCAACGTCAAGAACAACTAAAAATGGGTTGATTTCAGAAGAAGAATTAAAATTATAATTTAGCAGAAATTTTTATGATTATTGAGAATTATTGACATTATAATCACCCATCATAATTCCCTATTATAAATATATTTCCAAGTGGAAGAGAAACAGAGATTCTATTCTTCAAACATACACAATGGAATTAAAAAACCGAGACAAGGGATCTGAGTCGATTATCTTCAAAGTTCCTGGGGAAATTTCTGATAGGAAAGCTGAGTACTTCAGTCTGCATTAGCCTTTTCATTTTGTTAGGCTCATGGTTCAGTTGCGGCTTGCTACCAGGCGACAGGTCAACATCACCATCAAGAGGCGTTGTAACCCAAAGGTCCCGGGTTCAAACCCAGGTCAGACCAGAAATTTTTCTCAGGCCACTTTCCCGTGTTTCGGATGGACACGTTAAGCCGTCGGTACCGACTGCCTAAAAACAGTCGTTAAGTCATGTCAGAGGGCTTGAAATTGATCGGGAGCGACCTGAAAACTCTGACACCAGACCTGAGTCAGCCAGGTTACACGTATATTATTATTACCGTCAAGAGGAACATTCATAAATTGAAAGTGGATCAGCTGTGTGCCATCTGCAACCTGCAGTGTCTTTGCAGTACGTGCTTTTCGAGTGAACACAATACAGCGCACCCCGTTCATGGCTGATGAGAAGTGTCCCACGCCTTGCAAGTGCTACTGTGATGAACCAAATGTCAGTGATCTGAGTTAGCGAGCGAAAAGACACATTGATAATTTTTGTCATTGAATGTCTTATGACTCGCTCTTTCTGTTCAAATAAATGACCCAAAGGGAATAACTTGTCAAGATGAAATAAAGCAAATTATAAATGTAAATGTGAGCCATTTTCAAGTGTGGAAATAAGTTTTTTTGTTTGTATATTTTTTTGCTATATTCTGTTTTTGAATATATAACGTATTCTATTATGAATTTATGATTATTGGAATATATCATTATCGATTCTCATATCTTGATTGATAGTGATAAATTGTAGGCTAATTGAATTTTTATGCAGTGATAATGGAGAAACGGTTGAAGTGAACGATCAGAAAGATTGAACATTGCTCAAGGGACAGCTCTACGATCATGCTCTGAGACACTCCTTATAGTCACAGTTCAATCAAGCCGCTAATAAATTAAAATCTCCTTATATTATAGAAATTAAAAAATTATCTCCCCAAAAACCAAAAATATTTAAAACATAACCCTCACAATATAGTCATGAATTAGCCTACTATCCTGCCAACAAAGCGTGTGCGTACATCATTGTTATTATTTATTATCATTATTATTTCCTTGTACTGTATAATTTTGAAAGGAATAGTTCGTTGAATAATATTCTCCATTCCAAGAGAGGCAACAACAACAAAGCACCAATATCAATAAAGTGATACATTAGAAATCGATAGTCATACATGTAAAATAGGCAGGGCTAGTGTAACAGCAGAAAGCAAAGCCAATGAACTGGTACCGCAGAGATAGATGGTAATGCTTAAATTGCAGTAGTTGCAGGCCGTTGTTAATAATAAATGATATTGTTCTCGGTTGGTATGAAAACACTAGTAGTCACAGACATAGGAGTCGCACTGGCCAGGGGGCAGTCGGCTGGTGCGTGTGCGTGCGTCGTTCAAAGGTCGCCAACGGTTGGCTCTTGTAACTTTGAGAGAAAATTCGTTTGGAAAATACAGGTGAGCACACGCACGCACGCACAGGGGCGCAATTCGCCCGCGGACCAACGACTCAATTCTATTTCGTTCTCTATTTCAACAACTGCAGCAGTAGCAGTGAAAACACCAGGGCGTGGCTTTTAGCCTAGCAGATGACGACAACATCCCAACCCTTCTCTCTCTCTCTCTTTTCCACCATAAAATATCTCTATTGTTATATCTATCCTATGACTGACCAACAATTTTATTAAATTGTTTTTAGAAAATTCGCTTAATTACAAACGTTAGTTATGTAAACAACGTAGGTTGTTTCACAAGTCATCTGTCATTTCCAGCTGTTTATTTATGAAGAATTGCTAACAATAAAGTTCATTGAATTTGATGTATTATTACGTTTGAGTTGATGAATATTGTTTGAGTGTGGTGGAAATTTCAATTTTAATTTTTCCCATTACAGAAAGTATAGGAGCACCGTGTTCCGCTCTGAAGTTCGGTCGGACTGCTGATCATTGGATGGATGGATGTATAGTGATTAGATGGTAACCCAGATAGCACAAAAAGCTGGAATCAAGCTGGGTTCCTGCTGGAATTTTCAATTTAACAAACTGGATTCAAGCTTGAAATTTACAGCCATTAAGCTGTAATACAGCTGAATTCAAGTTGAGAAGTTACCACGTTTCAAGCTGTTTACAAAGCTTGGAAGTTCAAGCTGGAATCAAGTTAAATGACCCAAGCTTGAGAACTCAAGCTGGAATCAAGTTGAATGATGCAAGCTTGATAGTTCAAGCTGGAATCAAGTTTAATCAACAAGAGCTGGATTTAAGCTTGGAACGTACAGTCTTTAAGCTGTAATACAGCTGAATTCAAGTTAAGAAGTTACCACGTTTCAAGCTGTTTTCAAAGCTTGAAAGTTCAAGCTGGAATCAAGTCTAATCATCCAAGCTTGATATATCCAGTTGGAAAAAAGCTGTTATTATATTAAACACAAAATATTGACCAATTATGGAAAAGGAAAAGAATACAAAAGAGAATACAGTGAACAAAATGTTAATAAATATTGGAAGAAAAATACAAATCCACTCACAAATCTGACAAACAAAAATGAATTGTTCTGTCAGTCCGCCTATTTCACATTGTTAAACATAACAGTTATTTGAAAGCTGCATGATGTATTCCTGTAAATATTTTTTTATGACAAAATTTAATTTCTTTTCTTTGGATAGATCATAAAGCACCGCCGCATCCCCCACGTCAACAATGATTACTTGTTACACTAATAGAACGGCCCTGAAAGAAAAAATAACAAATCATAATGAAGTACATGATTATACATTTCAAATATCACAGTAATTTTGGATAAGAAAGAGGAGAGGAATATAGCGAGCAAAGTAAATAGAAATCAAAATATAAATAGGCTAACTACAACCGAACAAGAAGAAAAGAAATAATTCAGTATTCAACTTTGTCATCTATCAATATTTTAAATTTTTGAAGCAAAATTAAAATAAACTTACTATATAGGCCTATTATAGTAGCCATTATAGCTGATGGATTGATAGGCATAGGCTGAAGAAAATTTAGGGTTAACATCTAACTTGTATAATTTAATAAGTTATTTGAGATGTAAATCCCAATTTGGAATTCATTTACTTTTGGACAATACTAAAATTATATCCCATGTACAATGAAATCAAATGAACGTATTCCACTTACCTTTGCGTGTTTATAAATAATGTAAAGTTTTTGTAATAGAAAATCCATAAGTTGGTTGATCAAAATAAATTATGCAAAAATGAATTTGATAAACATATGCTTTAAAGTTGTAAGTTGACACAGTGCTACTCGTGGTAGTTAAATGAACTATGTTAGTCACGTCCTTGCAAAGGATTTTGTCTCCAGAAAGACAGCTTGAAACAAGCTGGACTGCAGCTGGATCATTAAAGGTTGATTTTAAGATTGAAAATTACAGCTTTTTTACAAGTTTGAAACTTACAACTTGATCACTCACAGCCTGTTACAAGTTTGAATCAAGCTGATTTGATCAAACTGTAACTTTCAATTCAAAATCCACGAAATTTCAAGCTTGAAATAAGCTTATGTGCTATCTGGGAAATGATTATCATCATATGTTTAATCATTTCTAATTTTATTGATTTTGCGTGTTCAATAAATAATCCATCTACCTCCAAAGCTTAAGGCTGAGGCCGCACTGCCGGTGGGTAGAGCGTGGAGGGTGGAGGGTAGATGGTAAATCTATAGAACATACACACCATCCACAGTAATACATAGTATGAATGGTATGTGTTCAGCCGCCATCTTGAAATTCTTAAATATGGACAACATAACCTCAAAAAACAGTTTGTTTGTTATGAGGGTGAAGCCCACATGAGCTCATAGGCTTGTGCGTGGGTAATGATATGGATGATAGATGACGACTACTTTGAGGTAGTCGGGACCGACGGCTTATCGTCTCCTCCGACTGACGGGGTGGCCGTATTTATGTGATTGTGCTGTGGTCAAAAATTGTTCCCCGTCATATCATTCATACGTTGTATTACTGTGGATGGTGTGTATGTTCTATAGATTTACCAACTACCTTCCACCCTCCACGCTCTACCCACCGGCAGTGCGGCCTCAGCCTTAGAGAGACAGAATAAAGGATGCTTGTATCACAGACTTTATTTCCAACACGCTGGCAGGCTCGCTTCGCTCGTCTTCGCCGTCTAGCCAGGGTGATCCACCTCCTGGATCCCTGACAGTATCAGCAGTGTCAATAAGACAAACAGGCTCGCTCCGCTTTCCTGAAAATTCCATTCTAACGCGTTTCGTTCGTTATATCTCTCTTAAAAGGTTCTATACTCTATAGACTAATTTTTTGATGATTTGAGAATCCTTTGAATTGGTAATTATAGCCTATCACCACAGCTCAACATGAATATGTGATTTGTCAACCATATTGCAATTTCCTCTATCATTTATTTCTCGGAAAAGCTAAAACGTGAATATCATTAAGAGATTTCAAAAGTCTGTTCGGAGTACGCGTTTAGAGGATTAATCGAACGTGCCATGAATGAGTGTCATTTCACAATTCACATAGCCTACAATCAGATTGCGCTAGATATGCAACCCGCAATGCACCTTCAACTTGGAAGAAAATTATTACTAGCGTAGGCCTAATCTTAAAAGGATTTCAAAAATATTGTTTTAAAAACAACATTTATGGACTTGATTAGAACCGCGTAATTTGAAGACTGTTTGAATTGTAGACTTTATTCCGAGTTAGCCAGCGGAACAGAATTTGTTGAAGTGGAGAGGTGGCTAGAAATAAAACTTGTCCAGATATATAAGCACGACATATTAATTCATGTCTGAGTGAACCTAGTTTATTTTCTTAAATTGGATATTATTTTCATTTTTGGACAATGGTATATGTGCAGAAAAGGGTTTATGTCGTGTGGGCTACTGAATGAACTGGTATATGACAAAATGCTCGGGCTGATTCCTCGCTCCAAAAAGTGAAAAGGTTACATTGGATATACTCCCAGAAACCTTTTTTAACGAGGTCGGGAGAACAATGGCGGAATATATTACATAAATTTTTCACTGAGTCTATAGTATTATAATATTTTCGTCAAAGCACTATAATGATCATTCCATCTGTAAAACCAGCTGAGAAATTAAAAAGATTTATCCTGTTGAATGGGAACGTTCCGTCTACTGAAAACTATGAGGGAAACTTTCTTACAACTGGAAATTCAAAGAGTAAAGTATTCAAAAGAAAAAAAATTGAAGATCAAGGAGAGGTCAGGGTGGGAAAAATAAGAAAGGGTAAAATAGTAGAGGATAAGGAGCGATTGCACGTTGTTGCTGCTCGTCTGGAAAACGTATTGCAGAAAACTAATCATTCTCGAATATTCTCAATAAAAAGGATTTCAATTTTCATTATTAATTTCTAGCTGTGGAATATCAGACTATTATTATTATTATTGCAGTGACAACAAACGAGAAATTCTGTTTGGCAACATAGCTTTCAAGCATTTCTATGATGAATAAATAATTTCGCATAAGTGCAGGTAGCAGGATCAGAAATGTGTTTGTGGCAGTGAGCCCGCGTATCGAGGACACAGCAAGAGCGGCATTGAACGGAGGGTAGCTGCCGGAACTGCACGGATTGCGGTGGAGAGAACTTTCACTAAAAGGCAACGGCGTGCTTTCCGATCTTCAAGTAGTTCAGATTTTCGTTCACAGAGTGCAGCACCTACCACGATCAACCCTTTAGTTCCCGCTTCGGCCTGAATAATATTCGCGCCTCCAGTTCAAATGCAAATAACTGGCTTGATCTTGATCCACGCTTGCAGCGAGCAGCTTTTCACTATAATAATTCTATGTTGGGTACTCGATGAATTGAAAATTTTAGCTGGAAGTTTTCCTTTGCATTTTTATGAGAGCATTTCAAGATTGTAGGCTTCTCAAACGACTCAGAAAGAAGTTATGTAACTTGTGTAAATTGACTACTAATGAGTGTAATCGTGAATGCATTGAAGTTTGATTTTGATGTGCACGAGTAAAGAGACATCATTTATGTGAAAGTAAGTTACATGATACGAGATAAATTGATGCCAACTTTTCCAAAGAAGCTAATTATCTTTTCCAACTGTAGAATATTATATGAAAAATATAAAATTCAGAATAGCCTATTGATGAAAGTTACACCTTCATATTTGGAAGATATTCCAATTGAAATAAATAGGTCAAATTTTTGCTCTTCTATTCTCAGAGCAAAATTGAATATTGAATACAGTAGATTCTTGAAAATTTCAAGTCACAACAAAATGATTTCATATATTCATGACTAATAAATAAATTATTAGTCAATTAATCAATAAGTTATTGTTTCTGTAAAATGAATAAAAAAAAATAAATAAATATTTATATCGAAATAATCAAACATCATCAATAAATAGAGAAATTCAGATTTCCTAGCACTAGATTTTATTTTCAACTATTCATTTTAGACGTGTATCACAAATATTTCGTGATCCACAATATTGAATTTCCACTGTATCCTATGACAACAAGCTCAAAACAGAAATAAATGAATAAAATGTTGGGAGAAACTATTGTAAGCCTGTGAGCCATTATGTCATTTTTGAGAGAAGCCATAATAAGTCAAGGATGAATTTTATTTTTTAATTAATCCAGCATGACCAAAATAGTTAGTAAAGTTTAATATTGATCAGATTTTAGTTGTAATTTTAAAAATCGGGTCGGAAAAACTAAAATTTTCACTTTGAAACTATCATTCAATCTTGTGAAGCACTATTGAATTTAAATATCATTATTCTATTCCTATAGATATTAACCTAATATTTTAATATTATTGATGAATGATAGAGAATGGAGAATTTATGGTGGTCTCAGCGTTTTGATCCAACTATATCACACATGATAATTATTATAATATCATACATAACTCATCTATTTAAAAAAATCTCTACCATTCACAAACTTAGCAAATGATGGAGTTTGAAATTTTTCGCAGAAAGATGAGGAGAAATTACTTTTGAATTGCTTTAGTACCATTGCTTGGTTGGTGTAGTACCAGAAAATAAATATTACAGGTTGAGTGATACAGTAGCAACTACTTTTTCTGTTCTGTTGAGGAGTATTGGATTGGTGTAATATGATCGATGAATAATACCGGATAATAATAATAATAATAATAATAATAATAATAATAATAATAATAATAATAATAATAATAATAATAATAATAATAATAATAATAATAATAATAATAATAATAATAATAATCACAATAATACTGATTATCATCCCTTTCCTTAAAGCTCATGAGCACCATTGTCGTTGAGATTAGTTCAACCAAACATGAATTAACTCTATTAATTACTTTGCTTCATCTTAGTTCGAACTGTTAATCTGCTGTTAAAATTGAGTCGATCGTTGAAATTGTATTGTTGAGTATTGTATTGATCGTTGAACGCAATTCGAAAGAAAATACAGTAATGCGGAAATCAATTGGAAGAAAATTATAGATTTTCACGAGAGATATTAATTATGTTTCAAAAGAGTATGGCCTCCAGATGGGGTCTCCATGAGGATTCAAGTATTTATTCATGTAGATTAATATGGAAAGTCATTGAACTCCTTCTATATTGGGAGGTAGAGGCATCCCGTACCCCTTATTTCAATAGTTTTCTAGATTTTTCAGAGGCTAAAATTTAACAGACACTGTAAAATTTTAAATTTCACATTTCACCTCAACTCAATTCAAATGTATTAGGCTATTCCAAACTCTCTAATGAGAGGTTTCAATATCATAATAGAAGTATATCTAGTTTTTAGAATAATAAGAGAGAGACATCCCAAAACATCAATAGAGTAGGCCTATTCCAAATTTTACTAATACTCAACCATGTTTGTGTGAGAATTATTTTTATAGCCTTTTTCTTAGTTAAATGAAAATAATCAATTTGAATATATTTTCTTGATATCCTATCCATGTTCTTTTTTTTAATTTTTCTCTTGATTTCTCCAATCGTATGATTGCAGGTTCTATGGGATCGTACTCCTCGAATTTTATACAATATCAACATATTATCAAGATTGTATTCCATTTTTATAGTTGTGAGTGTTATCTCCTCTACTGATCTTTTTCGGAATTTCATGTCGAGAATTCTTTTCACTTCTATTCTGTTCAGAATCTTATCATATCAGGAAAATTTGTTGACTATGCAACAATTATATTTGCGTACACTAGGTAAATCTTTGAGCCGATTCAATCGATAAGATGATGGGGGGATCGAATAGGAAATTTGACGTTTGGATCCCCCAACCGTTTTTACTGATGCATAGCTTGTTCAAGCATACTGTTCTCAGAATTCATACCCAGATATGAATAGGCTAATGTAATTCTATTCTTTTAATTATCGTGAAAGAGAATAAGTCCTCATGCTCTATTCAAACTGATTCTTCATTATTTCAAACACTTCATAGTTTTTTCTCATTTTCATCCTCATGAGTGTTTATCGCTTTCCCCAATAGAATATTTAAGAAAAATTAAACATTTAAATATTTTAACAGGGATCATCCCATTGTAGACGATAATCATGAATTAACAACAAACAATCAAAACCAGCGTTTATAATCAGATTGCACCGTCTAGAAAGTAAAATTTATCTTTCTAGTTTATGAAAACTAGAATAAACTAGTTGAATACAAACATGTTCATGGAAAGAAATATTTCCAACAGGAAAACTCACTAAGAAAAGTGAATACAGTATGTCAATAAATTATTGATCTGATATTTATAAGTAAGTGACCTCATGAAGTGTTCTTCATCGTGTAATGTTACTGAGTCTAGCTCCAAAATATTTTCAAAATACTTACTTACATGTATGTCGTATTCCTAGGTCATAAGGAGTATCAAATGAGATGCTTGAGATTGTAAGGTCTCATAAAATATAAGCCTGTTTTCCTAGCCCGAATCTTCATATTTTATTATTGTTATTTATATTTGTAGAGAGCCTAGTTTAATTTCCTAAAATATAGTGAGTTCACCCATTTTTTTCAAGTCTCTTGATGATATAAATGTTTCTCGCGAATAATTATCTTCAATTAGTGAGTATTGAAAATTATGTTCGCTATCTGTGATCAGTTTTATTCTCTTACATCAGGTATTTATCCACTACCAAGCTTCAAGTAATCATTATTTGAAAAATGAACATCATTAGTAGCAAATATTAAGAGGGTTCCTTCCCAATTCTTCAAAAATAATATCTGTGAAAATTGACATTTGCTGAAACTTTCTTGTTGTATTTTACAATTACAATCACTCAACCCTGTACGATGTACTATTCAAATTGAAATCCTCCAATATGATAGATTTTGAAATCGGTGTTAATCTCAATTTGTATAAACTAGTTATTGAAAAAGAAAAGTCTATTAATTGAAAATTGATTCAGAAATAGATTTGACAGATTATTTATGAAGATTCGAATAGGAGTAGTGCAGGATTGGCCTGGTTCTCCTCTCTCATAATAATTCATTATTAATGGGTATTATATCAATCAATAAATGAATAAAACAGAAAATAAATCAATCAGTTCTAAGAAATTTGAGCACTGTAGTTGTTGAAGGTTATTAATCAGCAAATTGACTTACGGTACCGAAATTTTCGCTCCCAACTAATTGTTCTTCTTATTTTAATGTATCTCAACAATTAAAATGATTTTTGCAACGGAAAACGTCTTGAGAAATCAAATTTAGCTTGAGGAAGCTTCTCGTTTCCTACCTTAATTATCTCAAACTTAGTAGTAACCTGTCAATCAACAAACAAATGATAATTTCACTTTCAATCATCTACACTCATAAAATTTTATATAGAAATTTAAATTTTTGTTGAATTGAAAAATGTATCGGTTTCTCTCATTTCACAAAATGATAGGGTGGGGAAACTAGTCACAAATAACGTTTCAAGTGGGACTAGTGCCTTCCAACTATTTTAAAACTTTTCTATTTCCAAGTATACTGAGAATGTCTGAAGAAAATGAAATACGACATTTATAAATTGGCTGTTCTTTGGGGGCGCATATAATAAGATATTCGTACGATTCTTCACGAGGGGTGGAAGAATAAGTAAAGGAGAGTGGAAATATCCCCCACCACCTGGTCGGTTTCTAAGGGAGAAGGGGCTCAGCCTAAGATCAATATTTCTAGACACTCTTCTTCAGATGGAGGCTTGCTATTGGCTGAGACAGCGCCTGCACCAGTGTTCTTCCACGCCACCCCTCACCCCTGCCCCCGGCCACTGTCCAGCCGAGGATAGCCGATTTTCTTTTAAGGGGTTGGATTTTTGTGGGGCGGTTGGTGGGTGGGTGGTGGCTGAACCGTCATCGCATCGCATCACACCTCCAACCGCCGTCAAGTCACTCTGATGGCTTTATAAAGCAAAACAGAGGCGTCCCACTGCCAATGCCACCGCCACACCGCAAACTAGCGCAACTTTACGCCAGCCGCAAACTCCTTCTTCGGCTTGCCTGCCTCCTTACATTAAACGCCGCCGCCACTCATCTCTCACCCGCAGCTTGGTTACAATCATACACACCGATTTATATGCTCAGGTGCCAAACATTACAAGGATATCAGATTGCTTGTAGGTAACACTTTCAGAGGAAACTTTCACTTGAAACTTGGATGGTATCGATCCAAACTATTATCGACCAGTATCGAACCAAACTATTATCGACCAGTATCAGGTCGATACTGATATCGACCAGTAATAATGTGCACTATTTCATTTATTGGACAAGCGAAATAATCAAATTTAAGATATACAAAATAGAGATGTACAAAGATCTCCCGGGTATATTGATTGAAATTATTTCAACTGATCCATCGAATAATCGGAATAGAAGGGAAATGTATTCTTTGGAGGAAGTATATAAATCTTCTCACCCGAGATTAGATTATTTTTTATCGAATTCTTCAGTCTTCGTACATTTTTCAAACTTATTCTGAATAACTGAGTAGCAAGGAATGGCTTTGTAATGAAATACATTATTTTTATATTACACAATGGATTAATGCAACGGGTATCACTAAATGTTAATCCAGACATTTTACTTGTGCCACTAAAGTCTCATATAGAAGTCAAAAAAAGCTTTGTTAAACTATTAATTTTATTCTGTAGGTATCACTAAATGTTAATCCAGACATTTTACTTGTGCCACTAAAGTCTCATATAGAAGTCAAAAAAAGCTTTGTTAAACTATTAATTTTATTCTGTAGGTAAGTTAAAGAAGAATATCATCATGTGACATTAAATTATTCCACTTACCTGATGAGAATCACCTCAGATTCAGTTCCATTATTTGTAACTTTGAAGATCTGAAGAATAAGAAAAATCTCATACTGTACTCTCATATGTCTTGGAAAACAGAAAAGATTATCTTAATTTTTTCGATGCAATAGCAGATTGACTACTCTGCAGAATTTTTCATTTCTTCCATTGTTATTGAAATCTATATTATTCGTTATTATCGCTAGCAAAGTTCTGTGATTTTTCAAATCAACAACATTATTCAAGCTTATTGAGATAATTAATTATAGTTGGAAATTTATCGATTATTCAATCAACATTGACAAACGTATCTTGGGCCTATTCACCTCGAAAGAACAAATCTCAAGATATCAAACTACTTGGAAGAATATCTGGAAGATCAAGAAAGAATTATCCATTGTAAAGTCTATGAATCGAAATTTGAGGAAGAATCATTATAATAACTTTTCATTGAAAATGAAATTCATGGAAAATCAATTATTTCATTGAAGCTTTTTGTATAGATGAACTCAATTTTGTGTATTTCCATGTTATAAAGAATTAATTTGTGATTCTAAGGCAAAAATCGTCATTCATTATTAATTCAAACTTTTCACTATAGTTGTTGAAAATTGTACCTGGTTGCACAGATTTTAACAGATTTGTTAAGAGTAAATAAAGAGTTCTCCTAAATGATGAATGAACGTAATCAAGTAATTCTAGACTTTGTGGCTTCAGCTCTTTGCAGGTTTGCAGTTGATATCTGCCAATTAAATGTGGGTAATGCACCCTCAAGAAAAATAGATGCTGGAACAAAATTATTATGTTTATCGACTGCAGCAGAACTGTCTCTTCTACGCAGAAGTAACTGGATCTTTCATCAATAATGAATGATTTTCTAAAACGATGCCTTGGGCTCACTGAATTGCATTGATTGATTGTGCATTCAATTGAAATTTGGAATAATAATTGGTTAATTGAATTTGATTGACACAGAGTACTTTATTGCAACTTACCTCTTTGACCAGTGAAGAGTTTGATGGAACATACCTGAAACAAATCCAATTACTATTTCAATTTTCAAAATGTATGCTGCTTTCAAACTCCATCAACACTTGGAAACCATTTGTGGACCTCAATACCGAGAAATGTTCAATATTCAAGTATTCATGTACTATACGATACATATAACCGACTCTGCTCTGGTTGAACCACTTAATAAAGATTCAATATTATTTATTCATATTGAACTAAGTAGATAATTGCAGAACGGTGCATTTGACGATGTGCATCTTATCACCAGAAAACTACAATTCAGTTAAATATGGGCTGTGTGTAGAATGAACGAATTCACTTGAATAATAGAAAATTGATTAAATTGTCCTAGAGTGATCCAATATGAAAAAGGAATTACCATTAATGACAATATTTTCTCAAGTCTGAAATACCTATACTAATCGAGTTTCAAGCCGTCAATATTTACTCAATCGTAATTGACATTTGGCCTCATGAATATAAATTGTCTTTGAGAAATAATAATTTCTAGTTTCAATTGGTGAAATAAGGTTACAAATCCTCTAAAAAACCTTTTTATACTCGTAAAACAGATCCTTATATGGAAATCATGGACAGAGCTCCGCATCATATTATTTTGAACTAGTAATTCTTATACAAAACTGAGTCATGGAAAATCATTGCAGGCTTGTAAGAGAAGTTTGAAGTTATGATATACAAGGGAAGGGGAGAAGTGGGTGGGAGGCAATTTAGGTTTGGCGGTCTAATCAGGGGGACCGCGGTCATAATAGCACGGAACAGGCCACAACATAACTTGGTTAATTCTCAATCACGATGGTGGAGGCCAGCTCTGTCAGTATAGTATGTTGCCAAACTTAACAATTTTCATTGTTTGGAAAAGTAAACATCTTTTACAATAGCCTATAATTTGATAATGGTTAGGCATCCACATCTTCCTGGTTGAAATAATTAAATTATCGAGAGACTAGCGAACTAATTGGATCTACAGTATTCTCAGGCTTCATTGAGAATACTTCTCAGATAAGTAGGATGGGTTCAAAATATATTATAAATAGAAATACTAGAGGAAACTGCTGCTTCACACTGAGAGAGAATTGGGGTGTTCAACCAAAGCTTATGGTTGAGTGATTATCCTTGTTCTAGAGGGAATTATGATTCGACCTTCGAATTCAATCAACATTTTAATAATTGTCCATAACAACGTAATGCTACTTAATCTTGAAAATTTCATGAGAATTCCTTGATAGTTGAACCAAGATACCAATTTTTTCACTATGAAAACTTTTCATAAGGCTGAAAAGCTCAATGCATACATGCAGTATGTAAAGTGAATTAAATACGTAAATTGAATATGTAAGTAAAGTAATTTACAACTTTGAATTCTGAATTATCATAAGGCAATAGAACTTGGCGTTTTCAATGTGATCACTCATCATCATTGTTCATGATGGATCAGTTTAGTAAGTAAACATGAGAAATTCCAACTTGATCCACTTTCTGTTTTGAACTTATGGTTATGAAAAAGCCAGAAAATCAAGAATGTCAGTAGCTCTAAAACTTTCAAATTAAATGAGCATCGTCAAACAATTTGATATTTTACAAAATAATTTAGTACTACTTATGTCGTTGACATATACATTATGAATAACATTGATGAATTGATTATTGATGTAATATCTCTTGTCTTGATCGACAAATCCATTAAAAACCCATCGGCTATACTTAATAGTTGATATAGGTCATTGTGTATCAGTGAAGAGCTGAGATTCCAATGTAACATTATCTAATCATCCATTTATCAATCTAGGCCTATCATGCCTAATAATATTTCGTATTGCAAAAATTCAGTTGAAAAGGAAACTTTCTGTCAGCCAACTAGGACTCTACTAGATTTTTTCGATGTAACATTTTTACACTGCTCGTTGATTTATCGTATAAAATGATCTTAAAGGATTGTCAAAGGATAATCAAGAACTTTTACCATGTTTCCTATTGGAGAAACATGGTTATGTTGGCGAGGTGGAATTACCTTTTGGTCTCCCCACCAAATAAAGCTATACGCTAATAACAATAATAATAATAAGGATCTGGTGATACCCATCATTTCTTATAGATTCGTGCCTCTCATTATTGTGAGACTGAGTTGCAAAATATTCATGATATCATGAGTAAGTGTTTCATATTTACATGTTACATATTCCAAGCAAATTCTTCTTTACAAAAGCTGGGTTAGAAAAATGAGAGAACTGTATTTTTCAGGGAATACATCTCTACAAGTTCCATTATGACTCAGATTGAACTCCACTTGAACTATTAACACTGCAGACTGCAGACAATTAAATATTCTCATTGAATAATGAGTTTTCTATTCCTTTACATATTATATGAAGATCTGAGATATCACAGAATATGAAGAAATGTGGGTGAAATTGTAATAGTAACTCGTAATTATTGGTGGAAAATATCTTCTACAATTAGGTGCACTCATGATGTTGTACAAAAATTGTGAAAAATAAATATAATTTACAAAGAACATGTCAAATCAAATAATTTCCATGCAAAGCGATAATGCTTACAACTGAAATGTTAGTTTTTGCTCAACTGACAGGATGAGTTGAATTTTATGTTTTCATTTAGCCTAGAAAACGCTTGTGACAGGTGGCAGCTGCTTGATGCGAATGCACCCGTCTAAGTAATTAGCGATTGAATTAATTAAACAGATAACACGCACCGTAGATACAAACGGTAATAAGTAATGAAAAATTGTGAGCCGTGCAAGGGTAAGTTACCACTACACGCAATTTTCCAATACGACCGGCCAATTCGGTTTAGCGCTGTGCACATTTTTAAGGTTATAAAAGCCAAAGTACATGAACAATTTGACATCAATTAAGCTGAGTAACTCGTTTAGGCAATTTTCGAATTTGCCGGCTAGCAATGGGTATCGGCACAATTACACCAATTTACCGAACGGTGCTTGGTTTGTTCGCATGTGCGTTGCCCTAACAAAATCACTTGGACAAGTAAATGTTTTGATGAAAAACATAGTCATGTGAAGAGAAAATTTCGCTAGTCAAGTCTCTGCTTTTTATCGGGAAACGATTGACAACACAATTGATACAATGTTCACCAACTGGAATTGAATGGGAACAAATTGTACAATTTGTGAAACATGCTTGTAAGTCAACCAATAATCCTTCAAATAGGAATACAGTAAGGAGCTGATGGAGCAACTGATATATGAATATAGTGAATATCTGAAATTGCTGGAGTAATTTGACAATATTTTTATTGGTTGACATCATTCCCAAGATCCTTCAATGTATTGTGTAGAGTGAATACTGCGCATGCAATATTATTTTCGTACTTGTATAGTATGAAGTCTCTCATTTCCATAGTCATTCATAATTATAAATTTATAGTCTCTTATTATATTTGGATTTAAATTATGATTGATTTTGTAAATGATAATTCATGACATGGAAAAATGGTTGAAGAGTGATAGTAATAATTGAGAAGCGGTTGATGGTTCTTCTTCTTCTTCTGACGTCCACGGTATAGGCATGACTGCCTGTTCCGGTCTTTTAGATAGCTTAGTTTATAAACTCTATTCAAATAATATTTTGGGCCCATCTTTTCCTAGGTCGCCCAACATCCCTTCGGCCTGTTGGGGCATATTTCAGAGCACGGACAGGAATTCTACTATACGGCATTCTTTCAAGGTGTTCTTTCCAGCTGTTTCTATAATTGATTATAATTTCATTTAATGCATCCACCTTAAGCTCAGTTCGAATATCTCAGTTCCATTAACCGCGAATAGCGCGGTTGATGGTTAATGAAAAAATTATTAAGATATAGCAATTGATTCATAATATTTTCTATGACACCTGCCTGATACTCTTCATTCAATAGAAAATTGGTGGAAATATAAAATTCGAGTACAATAATCATACAAGTATTATAGTTCGATTCGATAAAACACAGGAATTGATCAGAACTAACTTGATATAGTCTGGCCAAGCAAAGAAGAGCCTCTGGCAAGATGGGAAAATGACTCCAGCTCGGTCAATATTGGTTCAAAAATTATTGATTTGGTCTCAAATTGTAGATCAGAATGTTTCCTGCAATTGAGACTAAATCAATAATTTTTGAACCAATATTGACCGAGCTTGAGTAATTTTCCCATCTTGCCAGAGGCTCTTCTTTGCTTGGCCGGACTAGGAAAGATATATAGGCTATATCTTGATTTGGAATACTAGATCCCTAGGTCAAGACCAATCTCACTTGACAAAAGTGAAGTTTATTGTAATCAGTACTACTTCGAACTCGTATAAAGATAACATTAATTCTTAAAATCTAAAAATACAGTCGAAAACAAAACCTCGTTCATGATATTGAAAATAACTAAGATTGTCAAACGAAATTTCCAGCTATAATTGATGTGCTTGAATCTTCATCACTATGCTTTAATATTAGTCGTGCTTCATTGTTATGTGAAGAATAATGGAAGGGGCATGAACGAATGTAGATTCTAATGATCCAAGAGTGCTTGTGGTTGAGTGTGAATTGTCAGGGGCTAGAAGAAGATTCAGATAAAGATGGAAGAGGGGGAATATCAATGGATACAATTAGTGTAACAAACGGGCCTGGCAGTAGTCGCCAACTCTGGGCCCGGCTTTCTTCTAATGGCGAGAAACAAGAAAGAGCGAGCATGGTCTTAAGAAACAAGAGGGAGGTCTCAAGAACGTGGTGCGCTGTTAGCTCGAACAACGGAAGACAGAGCGATAGAGGTGGATTTTGCATCCACTAGATGGATTGTTACCATTTTATACAGTGAAGGCTGAGGGTTTTCTTCGCTGCTGTGGAAGGTGAGAGGGAGTGCCCCCAAGGAGAGAGCTCCAGCTCGCGAAAAAACGCGTCTCTGCCTGACAGTGAAATATGAGATAGATTTCCCCGCTTTTCCATCTTACCACACACGTATTTCCTTGGCGTCAAAACGTTTTAAGACTCTGGTCTTTTTGTGCCCTTTCCACGGCTCACACTCGCTAAGTGGAGCAGGGGTGACAGGGAACCCCCCTGGCAGGCGGGGGCCCACCCCATTAGTCTCAGCAACCCGAGGCGTGCATGTGTGTGCTCTCCTCACGACAGCGATATCAATGTCAAATTTTACGTTGATGATTCCTCCCAACCACCCCCCACCACTCCACTACATATCGGCTACCATCAACCTGATCCTCCCCTCATCACTCTGCTTGCCTCAGAAATGTCACCGTTCGTGATACGCTAACGCCTTCTAGAAAAGCTTTCGGGATAAGATAGATGGATAAAACCTTTCATTTTGAATAATGTCTTTCATTATTTTGGAGCCGTGCGCACCAAGACAAGACTGATGAGTATTCTTAGCCGGCAGCTTTCCTAGCAAGCAGAAGCACTAGCTCGCTCTCTTTCAATTTCTCCTCAGAAGCTTGTGCCACTCAACCTCTCATCATTTAGAAGCTTTTCTGAACACTGCGACATAAATTTCTAGTTCAGTTTGTTGTCAAGTATGAAGTAAGAATGAAATTCAGAATAGGCCTCTCTCCGCTACATGTTCTGCTATAACCAACTGAATTTCCAATAACAGGAGATATCTAGAATTGTAATACAGTCACAATTTAAAGTATTGTAGCCCCCAATATGAAAATGATGGGAATTTTCTTTTTACAAATTAAAAAACTGTGCACGCCATATTTATCACATACTACCCCACCATCATTGAAGGGCTTATGTGGATTTTCCTATTGATTTGTTGAATTTTATAAGAGAAGCTAAACCCATATTAAATATTCAAGATTTGAAGAAAACATTCAATGTGTTGGATGTTTTGGTTATCGAGCAAGAATGATCTTTATACATTTTTCCATCATGGATCATGATGCTGTGATTGATAGAATTTCAAAATTAGAAAAGCGTTCTCTAGAAGATACTTGATTTGAAATCTTGAGAGCTCAGGCCTCAGGCTTCACAACAATGAGAAGTTTTCTTGTATTCATAAGTACGAATTGGTATTATGGAATGGAGACCATGACTGTGTATTTGTAATCATTTGAGAAAAATACGTGATAGCGTATATAGTGATGCACGTGATAGACACTTCGTATAAACACGTGATAGTGTTCAAGTTGAATATGATTTTCTCAGTTTGGTTTCATTGATATATCATTTCTCCCTTTTTCAATTAAAGATTTTGTCTAATTTGTCTAATTTTGAAGTCTGGGAAGCATCATACATGACAAAACTTGATACAGCTATTTTTCGGAGTGTATAAGATGGCATACATATTATTCTTATTCTTGTATTCCCTCGTTGAAAGCTTGAACCCTCATTTAATGAAACGCTCTCCAGCTTGACGTACTCAGAGAAAATCATCCATTCTAGAAACGCAGGCGCATTCTTCATTTCTTCGACACTCCCTCTAGAACAAAAGGGAAATATTTAAATTAGAATGGCTGTCGTTGCTATAAAGCAGCCGAACAGGACAAGAAGTGCAGGAGAGGGACGCTCTCGAAATTAATGAGACTGAAATAACAAAATTACCTTCTCTCGACGATTTCGATTTCTCTGGAGCTCTTCTATGTGAGTCCTCACTTCACAAACTTCTCAAAAGCCTCTGCAAGACTCTCCTCCTACATCCCTCACGACTACTTCATTGTTCCTGCCGTATTCATCCTTCTTACATGCTAATTCTTTCCGCCAACAACGCCAACAGCAAACATTCTTCAAACATTACATCATTCATTTTGTTACATTTTTTGGATGTATTTATAAATATGAAAGTGTGGAAAGTGATGTTAATGTTGGTAATTGTGATCCTCTTATAAGTAGGGGTTGTAAGGGAACAAAAGCATGAATTCATCATTCTGGAAATTTTTATTGATTTACTCATGAAGAATTGAGAGGAATTGAGAGAGAGAGAGAGAGAGAGAGAGAGAGAGAGAGAGAGAGAGAGGAGTGAGAAAGACGACAAACTTCTTCTAGATTGGTTGCGAATGTAATAATTCTCCTTTGTTTGTGATTATGAATTTTGGGGTGGCTCTTTGGGATAATCGTTAAATATTTGGTCTGATAATCAGAGGTTCCAAGTTCGATTCTTGACCTTGAAACAAATTCTGTCCATAGCGTGATCACATAGATCTATTGTCTTTCGGAGGAGACTTTAAGCCGTCGTTTTCGACTCAAAAAGTAGTCGTCATCTCTCTTCACCACCCTCTCATTACACATGCACGAGCATGGGCCTGAAAGGCATTGGTCTTAGGCACTCAACTTTCGTTTTGAATTAATGTATTACTGCATCAAATCTTTTGATTTATTGCATAATTACTCGTATTTCTGGAATGAATACGTTTACCAGGGATGAATAATTTTACCAGGGAAAAAGCTACACTTAATTAAATTCTATTTACTAATGAATTTATAATAAGAGAGTCATTTAAAAAAATAGTGTTTGGATGAGAATATAAACTATGAATAAATAATCCTTGAACAATGAACATTAGTTCCTATTAAATAACAGTTCAGTAATCCACTGTTTTTTTTAAGATGGTTGAATTACATTAGAACATTTCATGCAGTATTTCAAATTTTAAATGATAGTTCAATTATAATTTAGGCTGAATATAAAATATTTATGTAAATTTTCCAGTAGGCATATATTAGATGATCAATAATATTTCATTCGTAACAATTGAACTAACACATAGCCTATTTGATAAAAACTGACTGCTGCCACGTGCAGTTCGAGCCACATTTGTACAATATGGCATCAACAGATATGAAATGAGAACAAACATTTTTCAATTAATACAAGTGGGTCAGTACTTGGAAAGTAATCGGAACGGTCTGTTGGACATTTGCTCAGCGGCAGTCAATTAATAGGGTGGCATCATTGAGAGAAAGCACTTGGGTAGAAAAGGTCCGGTGGCCCTTTGAAGCATAATGGTGATTGAAGAAATAGGAGATGTGTGCCCATGTATAGTCTGTCCAAGCAAAGAAGGCTCTCTGGCAAGATGAGAAAATGACTCAAGCTCGGTCAATACTGGTTCAAAAATTATAAATTCAGTTTCAAATTGTAGGAAACAATTTGATCTACTATCAAGACCACATTTATGATTCTTGAACAAATAATGATCAAGCTGGAGTCATTTTTCCATCTTGCCAGAGGGTCTTCTTTGCTTGGACAGACTGCAACAGTAGGGAGCATCAATGTTTGAGCACGAAAAGTCAGTATGGACTGCGTGTTACACCTGGACAATGTCCATCTAGAAGCTGGAGGCACTCTCCAGGTGTCGCTGCGCTTCCAGTCCTACATCACGTTGCCTAATATTCGAACTGACCCTCTATCGAGGAAACCTCCCCTCTCGCTCTAGCATCTAATCGCGAGTGCTCTATCTTGCTCTGAAGGGTTGGATGGACATTCATCAACATACGTATAACGGTCCTCACAACATATTACTAATAGCGATAGACCAAGAATATCTAATTGAATCAGATTACCATTCAGCTGTTACACCCATTAATTTCCTCCTGTTGGATCTCTCCATCGTTACCAACATAAGTGGCCAGCGAGATCTTATTGTGTGCAAGTAGAATATCGCGTTGTGGCCATATATTCCCATTAAGATGAATGTTATGATAGAAGGTATTCTTGCTCTCATCCTGGAAGTCTATCAGTTAGCAGAAGGGTACAGTGTAGTGCTGTGCCTGAGAAAGTTCATTTCCCTCAACTATCACATTTGTTGTCACAAATAACTAGTAATATAATCAAAATCAAACAAAAAAAAAAAATGATTTGGATAGAAATTTAATGTTTAAAACATAATTGTTAACCAGAAATCTAGTAGTAACAAGTACGTAGTAGAAATACGAGTTGATTTTATAGGATGAAAGTAACGTTTAATATTTATTTATTTTGATAATAGTCCTATGAAACCACCAACAATCAGATTTTATTGATTCCTTCCATGAACTCGATTCGATTTGAAGTAGAATTTCCTTTTAAAGAGCTGACTAGATGACTAACTAGTTTTTTTGTAATCCTGAGGAGGGAAACAAGTGAATATTGAATTTATTTTACTCTCTCTACCCTATGCATTGACATGCATTGACCATTGACAAGTGCAAAGTGCTAGTGCAAGTTCAAGTGCTATAGTTCAAGTGCTAGTCGATAAAGTTCAATGCTAATAGTGGAAAGATGAAGTAATTTCAATACTTTTTTGATGCTCGATTGTTTGAAGTGCTTCTTATTGAGAGTTCCATACAGAACTATTGGAGATTTATGAGCAGCACTGATTCCAGCATGATATTGCTATCATAGATCGAACAGCTATTCTCGGACAAATCTACCTGGGCAAAAGCACCATTAGAACGCTCGTTATACATGACAGATAGACAGTTTGCATGACCAGAATGAGAACCATTAGAAGTAACTAACAATAGAATATCGCAGCCTTGTTTTCACTTCAAATGCCACATTTCCTATTATCTACATATTTCCGGTTAACTGTTTGAACGGAGCTTTCCGGAACTTGTGTGTTTGGCTACTCCTCTGCCAGATAGTGGAAACTCCGATTTGAGTAGCGGTCGGAAAAGGAATGATTGTAATAATTATCGAGTGACATGGAAAACTCGTTTATCTGAATGAGTAGAATAAATAATATTGTGTAATGTTTCCTTGGAACGTGGCGCCCCTTCTGAAGAAGAGACTTCCATATCTGAGCTCTTTAATTGCTTTCCAAATGGATTTCTCACCCGTGTGGGTAAGTAGTGGTTTAGTGGGCTGCTACAACGGCACGCCCAGTACTATCTCCAACGTCGAATAAATAAATATCAACTGTGTAATCCGCATTCGAAGCACTGCAATGAGCTAGGAAATAAGCATTATTCATTCTATTTTTCCCAACATCTGTCCTGCCTCCATTGCAGACGGTTGTGGTTACTGTACGGAAAAATATCTTTCAATTTATGTATGTACCGTGAAGCCATTTACATTTGCATACCTGCATGAAATTAAATCATGTCCGGCGCAGAGACACTCGAAACGAGCGACAAAGAAGAAAACTTGAGCGTGATTCCTATTCGAAAGATTACGACCGTCTCGATATATAATTTAAATTTGCATCATCCTCCCTCCCCTACCCTTCCTCTCACCAATTCCATCCTCTCCTTTTGTAGCAGTCGTCTCCGATGATTTATCCGCCGTAACTGATATCCTATTGTTTATGACAGGCTGCACTTAGTTGTTCTTCTGCTTCACTTTATTAACCGTGAGTGAAGAACTGTGGGAAGGATGAAACACAGATACTAGACGAAACCCTGAAAAAACTCCAACGCGTATTCTTAAATTATCGTCGCCAGCTCTGTTTCTAATTACCTTCTTGTTTTTATGCATTTTCAATTAACTTTTTACAGGCGTATGACTCTCAAATTGCTATTCATTCACCAACCGTTGTATTCTTTTCAAGGCGAGTGATCATCCTGTAGATGACGGCAAAAAAGGTAGCCGGTTTCGTCTGCTGCTTTTGCGCTTGAACAGCTGATGTTGTCATTTACTTATGCCTAGCGGATATTTTCGAAATGAAAAGATAACTATAAGATAACTGACAAAAAATCTATATTGATTGGCATTATTTCACGAAACAAGATAGCTAAAAAAAACGTCATAGTGAACATTACCAATCAATCTCATCAATCTCTGATAGGAGTAAAATTTTCCTCTCATTGTGAATGACATGAGAAATGAGATCAATATGTCCTTTTTTAAACAGTGAAGGGACTAGTATTAATAGGGGATATTTTGTTAGAGGGATACTTCTAGGAATAACTATATTTTAAAAGAGAAAAATGTTTTCGAGGAAGGGAAATACTGTCATTTAAAAAATTATAACTTGTAATCATTTATAATATTATCTCTATAACCATTGTACTCTTTTACAATTTCATAAAAAACCCACAATGAAAAAACATTGAAGTGAGAGCAGAATATTATCCAGTCAGAGCACCAATGTTTATTTCAAATGAATCAATTTTGTATTGATAAATTTTCCTTAATATCAGACTAGGAAGTATGAAAACGAATAATGTTCACAGAGATTGTCTTTATGTAGATGTTCCAAATCGATTCAGTTTTTTTGCAGTAATATCCTTCATCTTTGAGTATATTTTTCGGTAATTCGAAGGAATCTGCAATTACAGAAACAACCTTACTTGGACTCGGGGTGGATTTCTGAGTAAGTTTCCACTTCTCATAGACCAAAAGCAATAAGTTTAGATCCATTATTGAGGCGATGAAAAGCTTGGAATACTATCGTTTGCTCCCTCATAGCCAATAAATTCAGCGTCCTCAAGACGATGTGGAGAGCTAATGTAACATTCCAGAGTTCTTGTAGTGTAAACAGAACAATGGCTATACATGCCCTTTCATGAAATTACATAAGACAACAGCTATTCATCAACTAACAAGGAGCAAAACCTGTAGAACAAATCGTTTTCCTGCTAGAAGCAATAACGAAGAGCTCAAGACAAATACGCTACTCTTCTTCATTTTGTGAAGAATATTAGACAGTGACACCAATAGATCTTTTGCTACCGCTCTTCCAACTGATTATCGATTCGCTAGCTCCAAAGACGATATAAGAGCTGAGAGGTGTAGACTGGAAATTGGCCGAGTTCATTATGAGATCTGTTGAAAAGAATGTACATGATAAGATACATGTGAAACTGATGAGAAAGATTTCTTGAGTCGTGAAAGTGAAAGTTATATTAAGTTAGGATATTTTTTTATTATTTTTTTTTTTATTTACATTGCTGTCTTACATTCATCTATACAATACATCAATAAAAATCCACAAGAGTAAAGGGGACATTATTAACACATACAAAGTTACAGAAAGTTACAGAATAAAAATCATTACATGAGTTACTGGTAACAAAATAATGTATAATACAGAAAAATAGGTGGGAGTGTCAATAGAAAGAGAAATGAATGTAAGCCCCACGAAAGCAGAGCTTGTGTGTGGGAATTTTCTGTTAAAAAAAATAATCAATTGAGAAGATAGCTAAGTTGGTTGAATAAATTTGTCTAAAAAGTACTTAGTTGAGTTTATAGTTAAATTTGATATAAATGTCTATTGATGAAACAAGGTCAGGTAGTTTATGGAGAAAATAGTATGAAATCATCTATGTGAAAAATTGAAAATAAAATAAAAATAACATGAAATTTCCAAAAATGAAGAGTACGTTTCTGCTGGTGTCTATTCAAATTAGAATACAGATAGTAAGCTTGACTTATTTTCCGGGAGAAAATCTTTAAGTTTATGTTTAGAAATAGGTGTTTGAGGTGTGGAAGATCTTATTGTATGAGGTGATCTTATTAAAAAAATATTCCGCCTGTCTTTGTCCAATAGTTTTATTTTTGAGGATGTAAATGTTTTTCCTTCTGAGATCATATTGAGTGTGAGTATTCATGTTAAAGTCTTATTTTATTCCAAAGAGTTTATATAAAAATAATAGCCTTACATTGAGAATATTGAGGTTTGTAAAAGCATCTTGTGAGGAACTACTGAGAGGTAATTTTAAAATGATTTTGATTATTGGTTTTTGTATTGTTTCTATTGGTATTAAATGTGTATTGTGGGCACCCCCCATCCTATGATGCCATTTTTTTTTTTTTTTTGCTTTCCTTCTACTATTGCAATCTAGTCTCATGAGAGGCTAATAAGCAATTCATTTCTAACTTATAATTGGAATTTTGGACTAAGTTAGGAGTCCTCACCAGGACTACTACTTCTACATACTAATTAAATTATTTCAATATGACATACATAAAATAATAAATAATATTCAACTATGTAAATTTCACACTATTATAACTGCTCTGCTTTTTCTCACTAATACCACTGCTCTGCTTTTCACAACACATCACCACACAACTCGAAGGGCTTCGTCCGCTTCAATCTGCGCAGTTGGGTGTTATCAAGTAGCCGGGTAACTTCTTGGTTGACGTGCTGTTGGATCTTCACAGCATGTTTCCTAGCGAAGCGCCCAATTTCACTTTGGACGAACTCACCCTCCAAGTCTCTGTGGATATCTGCATTCCGGATGAATCTTGGTGAATTGACGATGTTCCTCAAGACCTTGTTCTGGAATCGTTGAATTTTATCTACGTTGCTCTTGCTGGCACAACCCCAGAGTTGAATTCCATACATCCATATGGGTTTCAGGATTTGCTTGTAGATGAGGATCTTGTTGTATAAGGATAGTGCTGAATTCCTTCCTATCAACCAGTATATTTTGCTGTATCGGAGCCCTAGTTCTTCTCTTTTTTTCTTCACATGTGCCTTCCAGCGCAATCTTGCATCCAGAGTCATACCCAGATATTTAGCCTCATTAGCATATGGTACAGGTTTCCCATTGATGATTAAGGGAATCTGTGTACATTTACGGTTGGTGAAGTTTACTTGGACAGATTTTGCCTCATTAATTTTGATCTTCCATAGTCTGGTCCATTTACAGATTTCATTGGTAGCATCTTGTAATTTTTTCATTGATTCCTGACAGTTATTACCCAAAGTCAATACAGCTGTGTCATCAGCAAATGTAGCAACTGTATTATTCTCCATCTCAGGTAGGTCGCTGGTGTATAACAAATACAGAATTGGCCCAAGAACACTTCCTTGAGGTACTCCAGCTCTAATCTCCTTCAGTTCTGAGTACTCATCATTCTGCTTGATTCTAAAATATCTACCCAATAAATATGACTCAAGAGTTTGAGTATACTCAAGTGGAAGCATAGTTCTCAATTTACATAGTAGTCCTTTGTGCCACACTTTGTCAAATGCTTGTGCAACATCTAGAAATACTGCACTACAGATTTTCTTCTCTTCAAGTGCCACTATGATGCCATATTGAAGTAGAGATTGGAATAAGGCATGTTTAACTTTTTTTAGAAGAGTAATGGTAAGTATACTTCTCAATTTATAGAAAACATGATAAATTTTTCTTAGTTTGTTGGCAAGATTTTCCAAGTGTTTAGTCCATCTAAAGTTTTCATCAATTGTGAGACCAAGGTATGATACATGGCCCTTGTTTTTGAGAGTCACAATATTTACACTAATAGATAAATTCTTATTAGGTTTGTATCTGTTTTTTAATATGAAAGTTAGGTAGCATGTTTTTTTCAGTATTCAGGATGAGTTTATTTTAATTTAGCCAATTATATACTTTGGCTAGCCAGAAATTAGCACAATTGAAAGATTCTACCCATGTGGGTTTGGCAAAAATCAGGAGGGTGTCATCAGAAAATGAGATGATGTGACCATCAACATTAAGTTTACATAGGTCATTTATATGGATTAGGAATAAGGTAGGGCCAAGGATAGACCCTTGAGGTACTCCACATGTTATTTCCAACTCTTCACTGTGGACGTTTCCTATCTTTGTTATTTGAATTCTGTTGTGTAAGTAATTCTCAAAAAGTGAAAGTAATTTACCTCCAATACCTATTTCCTGAAGCTTTTTCAATAAGAGTTTATGGTTGACTACATCAGAAGTTTTTTGTAAGTCCAAGAAAATTCCTAGAGGTTTTTGAGAGGTATCAAGGTAGTTGTATATGAGAGATGTAGCATGTAGAAGGGCATCATCACAACTTTTTCCAGATTGGAAACCATACTGATTAGGAGGAATTATATAGTTGGATTTCAAATACTGCATAAGTTTGTTGTTAATATATTTTTCTAATATTTTAGATAGGTTGGGAAGAAGAGAAATAGGCCTATAGTTGGATATGTTGAGATGATTGCCTTTCTCAAAAATAGGAATAATTACTGACTTTTTCAGCTGCATTGGGAAATTTCCATAATCCATGCATAGATTGAAAATATGTGCTAGAGGACAAGCTATAAATAATTTAGAGAATTTGATTACCTCAAAAGAAATATTATCATATCCACATGATTTACTATTTTTAAGGGTGTCAATAATTTCAATTATGTCGTTTTTAGTTATTTTGGGTAGGAATTCTATTTTACAAGGGATATTGTTCAAAGTTGGTGAGATTAAAGGTGTATTATTATTGCTTAGGTTTTTTGCAAGAGAGCTTCCAATAGTGTTGAAGAATTTATTGAAGTGGGCTGTAACGTCTTGTGGATTGTCTATTTTTCTCCTTCAACTTCAATATTTGCAGGAGGAGTTCTCTTTTTGGTAGGTCGATCACCTAATTCATTGATGAGTCTCCAAGTTTTAGTTGGATTATGGGTAAAGATGTGGATTTGCTGTGCGAGATATTTGTTTCTTACAGATTTTATAATTTTGTTCAGTAGGTTTCTGAAATTGTTGAATTGGTTTATTTCTGAATATTATATAGTTAGTATCTAGTATCATAAAAAAATTCTTCATCAAGGAAAAATGTTAGTCCAACAAAAAAGATTTAAGTTGAAATCCAATGAAATCTACTCTTCTAATAATGATATTCCTACAATTTGAATAATGTCAATGGAATTATTTATGATTTATTGTCGTTGAATATGAAATAGAATAATTCGAATTTGTATTTAAAATTACATGAGTCACAGTGCATTCATCCAAATGTTTTAGAGGGAAATCGTTAACATGAGAGAATGATCCATGAAAATTGTATCAACAGTCAGTACAAGTGAAAGAAATTCAGAATGGGTAGAACTGAAATTTTCGATGGACAATCGACAGAAGCAAAAAACAAAAGTGGAGTGCTATTTTTTGGAATGTTTGTTTGATATGAACAGGATGCGTTTTCCCGTAGGCCTATGAATATTTATGCAAGTTTTTATAGACTCAGTTTTGGACGTGACACACAAAGAGGGGTGGGCGGCCAGTTGTTTGTTTTTAAAAATGAAAAAAGGGTGAGAGGGAAAACAGCAAAGGGTTGCAGAGAGGTTTAAAATATTTCCCCTTTTCCCAAATCCCATCTATCTCTCTACAGTTGAATAGTAAGCTATTTGATTAGAAACAGCGAGCGAATAAGTGCATGCTGTCCGACTGCCAGCATTCATAGGGTGAGGGGGGGATGAAGGGAGCGAACATGGCTGCTACTCACACACACACGCATCGTGGTGCATTCCCCCAAATGTGCAGGGGATGCATCACTCCAAGAGGGAAAGGACCCTTCGTGATTAAAACGAATCAGAAAATAGCGTGCGGGCATTGAATTTTCAGTCCCGTTTTCAAACTGTCAGGGCAGGCGGGGGGGACCCTTGCTAACGAAAAAACATTGCCTGCAAGTGCAGTTGCATCGCAATTACGTATATGCACATAGAGGCTATATGGTGTATGCGTGAAGGGTGCACTTTTGAAGAGGGTGGCTCGACTGTCGGCGATTGTGTTGACGACGATGATGATGATGGCGCTTGTGAGGGTGGATGCACCCACGTGGGCCTCTCTTTCGTTTCTGACCTCGGCTCCAGTATCAAAATGGCGGATGTCCTCACTGAAGAATGGCACACTCGTTTATGTAACAGTTCCATCCTGGAAGAGTTAAACTCTGATTGAATTAGTCCATCTGTCAGCTTCATAGTATTCCTGTCAAATTTGTCATGTAATTTAAACATTTTCTTTTTGAATCACTGACACATTCTCTTTCACTTCCTCATGAACGTTTTTCCTTTTTATCCCATCCTGAAAAAGAATTTGAAAACCCAAAAAAATATAAAACTTTTGCACATTTCAAATTTTCCATTCGTAATGAACTCAAGATAGAATTTCGATAGAACAACTCTTAAAATAGATAGAATAACTATGGTGAAGTTCAGATAAGTTATAAACAACTGGGCAATGGTTTCTAAGATTATGGTATGAGCTTGGACAGAATACTTGAAACCTCAAAATACAGCCCATATCCATCCTTATTCACCAGCTCACACTCTTGTACAAAGACTTCTTCTTGTGTTTTCTGCACGAGAACAAAAACAATGTAAATTGAATTTGTTGTACAGTGGAAAGATATATGGTCCCCGAGATAAATAGCACCTTATAAAACATGAAGGATGTTATAGTAGAAGTTTCGTGCTTATAATTAGCAGGACGTTTCACGGGTAGCGGTATGGGTGGGGGAGGGGTTGAAGGTAGACGTGAATACATGGTTCAATTTTTGGAAGGAAGTGGGTGTGGAAATGCAGAGAAAGAGTGGTAGAGAAGCGAAGGAGAATGTAGGAGGTAGACTAGCGTGTGAAGACAAAGGCTGCCTGCCATCGCTCGAAATGGATGAACCAAACCTTGCCGAGTAGAGGGCGGTCGGTCTTTTCTGTTGCTACTTTGCAAGCACAATGCAGCAGAAAGATGCATTCTTCCTGCCCCCCCCCCCATCACAGGCAGAGGCCGAGCTAATCTTCACTGAAACAAAACTGCTCGAAACCCTTGCAAAAATAGACGAAGAGAGAAGGATTAGATTGTGTGATAAGACGCGATGATTTATTATTTTGAACTTATTGCAAGTAACTACTATTCTACAGACGATCTTGTGTATTCTATGATTAAGCATTCCACTGTAAAACTATCTAAAAATATAATATCACATTCAGATACTATATTTAACTTATATTACACCTGTTCAATGAATCTCAACCACTTTGCTGTAAAGTGTCGAGCTATTTTTACGTCGAGTAAAAATTTAATATCACATTTTGGTTTATTCAACTGATACATCAAAATATTATAGTATATTTTTAACTGATTTCAGGAAATCAATAAATTTCAAGCATCGCTCGTTAATAATGATCAAACAGTAGGCTATATTATCGAGCAATGAATAAGCGAGTTTAAGGACACTGCATCTCTTGCGATCTCTAGCAATTACATAGTTCACTTGAAATGATCCGAGTCATGATTTTTGAATCCGCTTATGTGGTGTAGGCCTAATTCAAGAATTGACAAATGATTATGGCCGATGCAGTTTCCTCTCAATGATTACTTGAATTTTTTAGATGATCAATGAAAATATATAACTGCTGTGTATGAATAAGTGCTCGAATTCGGATTCACTCCCATTGAAAAAGTGTGATAGCTTGCTTGATAAGTTCTCTGTTGAATTTCAAATGGTATTGGAATATTGTTCTTTCAATCATATTATTATTCCCTAACATCAATCTGAGTACAGTGGTAAATATAGGACTTAAAAAGACGTTTTTTTAGAAAAACTGGATTTTTTATTTTTTACATTTTACTTTTTTTTCTTGTAGAAAAAGTTCATTGAATGTAAAAAAAAGGAACTAGGTGACTAAAGTGTAGAAAACATAGACCAGTATGAAGCTGACCGCCATAGGACGAAAGAGGGGATCGCACGCTTGGGCTATGGTTTAATTTGTTGGCGTTGTGGTGGTATCGCCGCGGGGTGCAAGGCTGGGCAAGGGGCGGGGAGGAACGATGCAGCGGGGGCATGTGCATGTGCATGTGCATGTGTGAATGTCATGTCACATCGGATCAATAACTTCCATTGAAGGACGATGAACACCAGCACACACTCACACACACACAAACCATCCGATGCATTTGGTCGCAGATTCCTGAAGAGGGTGTGGGTTGCTAACAGAGATAACAAATTCGCGAAAGCAAGGCCGAAACACCATGAGCAGAAGGGAGAAAGCGAATGAGAGGAGAGGATGACAGTAATGTATGTGTGTGCGTTGGTTTAGAGGGAGGCAGAATGATGAATATAAAGCTCAAACCCAGGCAAATGTGAAAGGGACAGGCCATTTCAATTTTGCTGCGAAACAATTTTTTCCCCTGAAACTACTGAAGCGAGGGCGAGAAAAAAGAGGGTAAAATTTTCCAATTTGTAAAAGGGGTAAGGAAGAGATTTTTTATGCATTTCAAAATTGTCACAACTCCAAAATTCGCTCTCACAGCCGACATGTGCATGAAAATTGCAAAGATCCCCCTAAAATTTCGGCCGCCCTTACTGAGCGTGCGCCTCGAACGCAGTGACGGCTCTACTGCATATTTAATTTGTACATCCAGTATTTGCTTTATATAATGGGTCTGTTATTGATTTATACAATTCTTGTTCTATGCTAGTGGTAGGGGAAGGGATAGCTCTGCACTCTGCATCAATACCTATGACCTGCACACCATGTTTGCTCACATTGATCAGCCTTTAAGCCGACCTCAAATATTATATTATCCCAAAACTGTACGTCACCTATAAAAATGCATATCCTGATTTAAAATTATATCAATTTATCATCTGAAATACTTCACTGATAAATATAAATTACATGTGAATCTTTTCAAGACTGCAAAACCAAACCTAAACCCGACAGAAAAAGTATCAACCTGGCTCTTTTCCTCATTACCGAGAAGGTAATCTCTACAAATCAAACATTTATCACACTTCGATTCTCAAAACAGTTTCATGTTGTTCCCAAGGCGCAATTCCAAACGACAGTTGCTCAGCAGATCACGGCTGCTAAAAACCCTTTCCCTTTTTACAATCACGGGGAAAATTCCATATTCCTCTATAATATTGCAGTTATGATAAATCATTCTTATGCTCAATATTGCATCATCATTGTAGGATAAGATGTGTCCGTTCCAAGCTTACTAATTGGTTTACGTTTATTTGTTGCTTGGGTTCGAATTAAATATTTTGATTCTCATTGAAAATCCAGCAAAATAATATCTCCCACAAATAAACAAGTCCATTTTTGTACGACACGATAATATGTTATTGTAATGAATTGGAAAAATACAAAAAAAACTTCTAATGTTGAGATTAGCATGAGAAGCTTTGAAAATCGTTATTTACTGGCATGAAGTATCCTATACTGTTCACTGTTTCAGAATAACGAGCCTACCGTGATACGTCGATAGCAGACGCATACCGTATGTTGAGATCGGTAGATATTTGCTAACGTTTTCTTGATAAGCTAGAAATGGGTAAGGTTCTTGAGAAGGACGACTCAGATAAAAACAACATAGCTAAACTGTTCTGAAACGTCAACTTACTGGAAACCAACTCAGATACGCAGACTTAGATAGAGATAAGGCAATGGCGAAGAGTGTGAATCGTGGGAAGAGAGTTAAAATGGAAAGTAAGCGACAGGAGATTGAAGTAGCCGGTCGGTCATGAGGCTTGGAAATTGATGTACCTGAATTGACGGAGAGGTAAATCCTTGGCTGGGAAGGGAAGGAGGTAGAAGGAGGGTATTATGAGGTGCACTTAAGCGTCGCTACAGAGCAAACATTCAGTACACACTCTCACACACGCAAGAGACCAACACCTAGCGCATGTGGAGCACGTTGAATGCACGCAAAAGCACGCGCACTTACGCGAACATGCTGCACGTTTGCACGCGATTCCGGCGATGTCCAGTCACTTTACTCCGACAACAAGAGCATCCTACATTCCTGAGCAAGCCTACGGCACTGTCGAATTCTCAACTCGTTTATTCAACTAATAAACTCAAATCGTGCTACGTGATTTCTACCCTATAACATAGATATAGGCCCAATAAAGTTAAATATGTAGCGTAACCTGATTTCAAACTTGTATTCTATTTACATACGCTCTACGGTTACATACATCACTCAAAATGCAGAGATCACTCTTGCTTGAGGATATAATAAGATTGTGATGATTCGGATAAGATTAATAATAGAAATCTGAAACCACTATTCAATTTACTATATCAATAGGAAATGGATTAAAACTATGTACAGGTCTTAGTTTACTTCTCGGAAATATTTCGCTGATAATTATTGGATTCATAACATTTTCAATCCATACTGAATTTTAGTTGTGTGTGACGAAACTTAATGAATTGAAATCAACTCGATTGTGTTGTATCAATTGGTCGTATTTGGGATAATAATTGGACGATTACATTTTTATTAGGACGATTAGGCTAATAATTCACGGTCTGAGAGAATTCTCGTATTGGAAAGTTTCAATAGAAGTACAGTAGTCAATTGTTCAGCGGATGTAGAGTTCCATCTGTTATTGGTTCGTTTTTTTAATTATATTTATAGATAATAAATAAATTTATTTCTTCACAGAATACAAATAATAATTAATCAAATTATTCAATAATAGTTAATTCTTTAAACTCAGAGAGAATACTGTATTGTGCACATATTGCTCGAAAGTCAATTCTATCAGTCAGTTGAATTTCAATTATACGGTATTGCCAGTAAAAACTAAAAAAATCGACGAACATTAAATTCAAAAATTCAAATTCAAAATTCAAAATTCATTTATTTATCCTCTAAAGAAAACAAAATCACAAACTTAGAAATAAATGAATTACATTAGAATAGTATAAGCATGAAATGAAATATTTCTAAATCAAAAAATACAATATAAATCAGGAAGGTCCCTGCAAGGTTAAAGAACCTGTGCGCAGAGGCCGAGTGTTTACACAATAATCAATTTCTTAACTCCAAATCGAAAAGTAATTAGACAATTCTATATGTAAATTAGTTCAAAAATTACAGAACTATACTGGAAGAAACAAAGGGAAGAGATTGGTAAGGAGAGAAAAGAGGAAGTGGAGAGACCTAATAGAATAAAGTTAATTAAATATATTTTTCAATGAGGAAAATTACCAGAAGTCTTTAGATTACTTATAACAAAATATTACTGTTTGAAATTATCCACGAATTAATATCTCTGACTAGATTATTACTAAATTTAGAAGTAAAAAAATGATTAGGGATTATATTTATAAGTTTTGATATTGTGTATGAGAACTGTTTCCTACAAATAGATAAATTGGTATCAGCAATCTGGAAAGTGATGGAGGAAGGACGCAAATTGTATGTTGATTCTCGCAAGTTAAATTGATTTTTATGTTTATTTATATAGATGATTAAATTTCTCATGTATAACTGTCTGATAGTAAGAACGTTTAGTTCAGCAAAAAGATTATCACTGGGATACCGTCTTGGCTTACCCAAGATAGCTCTAATAAGATGTTTTTGAATTAAAAATAGCTTTTCAATATGATTAGAATAGGTACCACCCCAAATTTTGATTCCATATCCCAGAAAAGACTGAATATAGGCAAAGTATATTAATGTTTCAAAAGTAAAATTACGGATTGTTAGTCTACCGTTGATTACGTGTGGTCATTACTCCAACAGTTTGCCTTAATCGACTATCCTCTTGGATGAAAAAGGGTCAGGACATTTTCAGTCAAGAGTGTCCAGTCCGGTGTCAAGACAACCCTTTTCTTGCCACCTGGTGAGGGGCCAGTATTGGGCACAATGTGGTACACGTTGCGATATGAGGGTTACATTGAACTTTCCCTATTCTTGAACGGGGCAGCTCCAGTACAGGACAGTGGTCTAACAAGTTTCGTCCAACGGGTCAGAAAGGTATCGGAAGGGTGCACTTGAAACAGCTTTTTTATCGTGGTAGTTTGTCCGTTTCCGCGGGTTTGCTTGCCAGATTCAAAACACTAGTTGCGATAGACAACACTGTATGTCTAGCTTTAATCAACCTGAGTTTAATTATTTTTTGTTAGTAGCCTACAAACAAAAGGGGTGTAGTTGCAGGTAGATCATGAATAACACTACCTCTCTATTGTAGACCGAATAGACAAACGCCACCACTAATTAGAATATCAGAGCAGGTTCTGTTGTTCTACGGTTTTGTCTAGCATATAAGTGGAAAGCAACACCTATCCAATTGAATGCTTCTGTTTTGTTTCAATTATACTTTTTATTAGCTGAGAAAACTTTCCCTGACACATCACAGCAAGACAATTTTAATGAAGCTCAACTCACCTTGGAACAATTATTTTTGGGCTATAGTGATAAATCTAATTGAAATTTAAACATTCATAGATTAGAATATGGTGAGTGAGTATCAAATCAAGTTTTCAACTTTGAAAATGGATATAACTTATCTGAAAACTCATTCTGAATATCCACATGTCTGGCGGAAACCTCCAATCATATTTCAAATATATAAATCAGGCTTGATCTTGTACTCCAGTCAATTTTAATATAGCAAAAATAAGTACGTTAAAATACAGCAAAAAACTAACCACTCACTACTCAAAGCAATCCTCCTCCCGATACGCTCATAGAGTTACAGAACTAAGAGATCCTTCAATCTGGTTTTTAGCTTGGAAATATTTGAGGAGATGCAGAAAAGCTAGCCTACACTAGTTTAGGAGAAGTTAGTTCACCTGGCATGTTATCAATAAACTGAATCTATAACTGAATCTAAATAAGAAAATTATGTAACAAAAATTTTATTAAAAAAATATAACTGAATCTAAAAATAAATTATCTATAAGTGAATCTTATATAGGCCTAATCTGATCTCTAGTGAATGGAATTCAACAAATATTAAGGTTGAAATACATCGAGTAGGGACAATTCATGGAATTGACCGATAATTTTGCTTTATGATATTGGATCAGACAATTCTTTCCAGAGTGGGATTGGAATCAAACATTTCTCCAATTCCTCTTATCTAGACAATCTCAGCTTCGCATTTCTAACACATTGCAATAATCTCCAAGATATTTCTTGAGTATCAAGGGCAAATACTCCGCTCTCAAGCTGTTTCACGTTGTGAAGGCTCAACAACAGTAACAAAGATAACAGAAACTGGTCGAAATGTTTCAAATGGAAGGACGCGGGCAAAATGCAAAGCAAAGCCGAGATTTGGGTAGCGGATAAGAGAACCGGTTGTGTTACTACTATAGCAATACGTGTACAGGGCAGTAAGTTCGGTCATTGCGAACTGGTTTGAACTGTTCGAGTGAGGGGTAAAGGAAGTGAGGACGAGCATTTTTATGTAGACCTAGTGATTTCTTTCATTGTCCGGCTGGGCGATTGCCGGTGGCCAAGGGGGCCCTCCCCGGGGCGATACACTGGTCAGTGCCAACTCACACACCTGGCCATAGTTCACTCACTACTATCATCAGACAGCCGACTTCCACAGCTCACATTCTCAAGGGAGGTTTCCTAGAAGTGTGTTGGACTGCAGTGTAGTGATAGTTGTTCACATCTAAAATCGGTGAGTTTTGTATCTATAACTTTACTACATTTCTAAGTTATCAGTATTTTCATTTGGACGATTATGAAAATCCTCTTTTTGCATTTTTTCAAACTTATTGTATGTATCTAATTGATTTATATCTCCAGTGGACACATGTCATTATTGTTAATATCGAATTATTGTCGTTGCCAGTGGAAAGTTACTAGTGGATAGTTAGTTGCCATGGTTTCAGGTTAGAAACAGAGAATTATTTCCACTCATATTATTATAGATTCGACAGTGGAATCGGAGTGCGGTATTTAAAGTTGGAGTAAATCCTTACAATTTATTCATAAATTTCAAGAATGAGTCAAGACGTATTATCAAGCTTATATTGGATTGAATGGAGTGTATCAGTATTAAAATTTACAAATAGTGTATAATAGACTATTATGATAATACAGTATTACATATTGTTAAGTACTGTAATAATAAATATAATCATTACGTAAATAGTGGAAGGATTCAATATGCATGGAAAAGTTGAATGAATTTATGCTTGTTTCCGGGAAACAAGGGAACAATATCAGTAATTATTGTTGAATTCGACAATTTGTTTCATTTTAATCCAAGCAAATAGCACGTGTCCAATTCAGAAGTAATCGCATGTACGTAATACGTGATATAACATTCATTGCAGAATAGATTTATGAAAACCAAACAAGAATCATACTGCCCAGAGATAATTTTTTCAAAAATTAATCACCTCTACTCTATTCATATTTTATCAATTGAGAGATCCGTATCAGAGTTTGTGTACAAATGAATGTTTTTACGTGAGAGCGGAATCAAAATTTACATTCAAATAGAAATGTGTACATGTTTATTTTTCATTCGAAATATAATTGCCTTTCGAGTTTGAATAAACAAGCCTTCGAAATATAATAATCAACAAAAACCTTTCTCTAGTCCCAAATGCAACGGATACCTGACCACTCTTCCTTTCCGTTATAATATTATTTTTGCTTTATTTATCATTTCGAACAAATTGGCTTTAGAGTGCTGGTACAAATAGTTATCAAAAACTCTCTCCATCACTGTTATCATTATTATTATTTGTAACTGTTATGCTACATTACCATTGTCGTGAAGGTAGAAATGTGAGGATTCACAAAAATAAATTATCATCTGAGTTTTAGTCATCCATTCATCTTTCATCTAATTATTTCATCAAAGATACGAAATATTCGGAGAGGAATGATCCCAACATTCTCAAACTTTGTTTATCAGTTAGACCTTTTTTTCATAATGTCTCGTTATTTTATTTCATTTTATATTAATTCTCGATTTCAACCTAACAAGGAAAACTTAATGAAGTTAAAACTTTTATCATGGAATTATTCGTAATATGACGACATTGATGTTGAATCGAAATCATTAACTATTTAACTATTATAACTTGACTCAATTAAGTATTTTTTATTTGACTTTACTCACCACTTTACATTTAGTTGACTTTATTTAGTACGCTCAATAGGGTAGGCAAAAGGCATACCTGCCTTTAGGTACTATACGCATGACTGTGATGGTGTGAAGTGAGGACAAGTGATCTTTTGTTTCTACCCGAATTATTCTTCTTTCTGTTTGGAGGGGTCCGGTTCGAACAAACTCCGCTCAGGTAGACAGATTTCATAGTTTCCATTGTCTACTCCTCTCATAGTCTAAACATTATCAGGGCTCTATTGTTTCTCACTCTATGTAACCAACGAGACGTGAACCTGATTACTTTTTTTGCGTACCTGTTCTGTCTATCCAATTAATTTTCCACTATCCTTCAATGTAGCTATTTATGTTGGCTCGGCTATCAGATTACTCAATGTTCATCATTATTATTTCATTATGCACATTTTTGAATGATTTGTTTCGAACAAATTTTTATACTTATCGGTAATACTCATGATTGATAATGATTTTAACTATTAATATTGAACAACATAAATTATTATTCCTCTACCACGAGTATGTTGATAGTTTTCTTACTATGTAGACAGTAATAATGGGCTAACAGTTGAGTTAATATTTCAAATATTATATCTTATTTTTATATCGATTATTATATTCATATACGAAATATTAGCTCTTTTAAAATTTCTTCAAGAGCTTAAACTTTCGGATAGCTCTAATGTATTTCAATATTGGAAGTTATAAATCTGCTACGGTTTCCAGTTCAAAAAGTTCGTACTTATTGATTCATGGAGAAATCTCATCTTGTAGCTGGATATAGATTTCAATGATATAATAAATTATTGGAAATCGAGTACCTAGTTGAACAAAAAAAAAAAAATTAATGTAGTTTCAACAATTGTAGTTTAGTTGGAGTAGATGTAACGAAAATAGATTATGTTCGTATTATAAAAGTCAAAATATTAATTTAGGCCTAATTACAGTAATAAATTTTTGAAATAGCTAGTGCACCTTCAGAATAGTTTTTATGACCATAAAAAAAGAATAAATTTGAAATTTGACGTAATTATTTTATTCATCATCTATTATTAAAATGGCGACTTAATAACAAGTATTTAAAGCCTGGGTGATGATGAGTAGGAGAATAATGTTAGATCTTTGAGACATGGTGAATGATTTTATTTATTTATTCAATATGATACAATATAATACATAATACTAAAAGGTAGAAACACAGACATATATGTGTAGAACGTCTTCTATCCTAATTTTGATCAGAATATCACAAATAATAAAGGTTATGTTCAATATCACTTCTGTGGTTAATAACACAAATTCCAACTTCCAAATAGATAAAAATATAATTACTAATTTGAAATTTTTAAAGGATGATAATGAACTATAAAAACACCAAACATTTCAATAAAATGATTTAGAAATATCAAATTGATATTTATTAATATTGAAGAATAAATAATGAAAGTTTACATTATAATTTTTAACTAAAAAAACATTTTTCACTTAAAATAGTAGGCCTATTGGTTTTTGATAAAATTCCACTCCTGAATCACAAAAATAGACTAGATAAATCTTCAAAATGATTCCAGTATTATGAATCCACCACAAGAAAATTCAGCAAATGAAAACAAACTTAAGAATATAGTATCTAGTATAGAATGGAAGTCAAGTTGGCGCCAAAACGGATAAAAATGAAAACAAAAATGGATGGAAATCCATTGCTCTCTATCATACAGTTTATTTTTATGAGGGTGAAGCCTAGATGAGCTCATAGGCTTGTGCGTGGTTGTAGAGATGTCTGATCTACTGGCTTTTATTGATGAGATACATTCAGCCAAAATCAATTCCTAAGATTAGATAGCAAAAATATTCCATTCATAATATTTTAATAAATCTATTAACTTAACACACGAGTCTTACTGTACTGAAAGCAATGCTACAACGATGCTGCAATACTAAAAATTTTGATTGGTTACAATTAACATGCTCCAAAGATTGCATTTTTTTTTTTTTTTTAAACATTAAATGGAATTCGGATATTTAAGATTGAAAATTGTCTTCAGCTATTCAAGTGTTCTATTTTTCCAATCATTGGGAAAAATCCAGTTCGAGAAACGTCATATTATAGGTATGGTAAAATTTAGATGTGAGGAAAAAGTATGGCTGAAGACTATTGAGCAGGAAAAGATGGCGCGCACCCCTGTTTTTGAACAGCAGGGTTCTGCGTCAATGCTCCCCACGCCTACACCCACACGCACACACACAAACGTCCGCTCATGGGTTGGGGGAGCATTGGCTAGGGACTCTCCCTTCATAAATAGTGAAATGAACCCCATTTCTTCAAGTTGATGGCCTTCCAAAATCATGATGGTAGTTTTCTTTTTTCGGAGCTTGAAGGAAGTGGAAGGAAAATGCCAGATAAACCTTGCTTTTTTAATAAAATAGTGAGTTTAAACTTTTCACAAAATTTCTATTCTTCTTTCTTCCATTTTTATTAAAAAAAAAACTATTACTAAAATTTTCCTTATCCAGTGTGCCTGCATGAAAGGTATGGATCCAAGGAGAGTAATGGAGATCACTTTCATATTATTTTTATATCTATCTGTGAACTATTGGAGTTTTATTCGAGTGGGTCGAGTAGGAAACATTGGAAAGAAGCTTAAATGGCTCAACCTTCCTCAAAAATCATTTTTGAAACTCTTCAAAGTAGAAAATAGAAAAAATTATCCATTTATATTCCATCTACAAGACGAGTCAAGATGGTAAAATGTAATGTTGATCTTCTGAAGTGTTTTTATGGAAATTTTAATTCATCTGCAAAACGGTCGCCGAAATTTTTTCAGAATAAAAGAATGTATATTCGTAAATGATCCTGAATAATAGAAAGATTATAGTTTTCAAAACTACTATAAACACTGAAATCCCTGCTATTTTTCTAGAATACTTAACAGTACAACCGTAAATCATCCTGAATTGATTGTCATTTTTCAATCCACCATCGAAGAACTGGTAAGGCTGAGAAAAATAAGGACAATAACTTCTGTGTTGCATGCTAGTAACGATTATATCCAAATTCAAAATTATAATAAATATTACAATATCAGTTGTTCTCACTCTCGAGAGAAGTGTTTTGGAAATGTATAGGTGTTGGATAGAAGTTGATTGCCTGATATTGAACTAAGGAGAGGTGTAATAAGTGAGTGATTTGAAGAGCCATCCGAGACAAAGAACATGAAACTAAAAG
The DNA here is from genome assembly GCA_017141385.1 of Sogatella furcifera. Lineage (NCBI taxonomy): Eukaryota > Metazoa > Arthropoda > Insecta > Hemiptera > Delphacidae > Sogatella > Sogatella furcifera. The sequence goes on along the minus strand of CM029548.1, from coordinate 33,067,620 downwards.
ATTCCCGATTCTTGATTTAGAAAGGAATTGAATTTAATAGTGAATCTTAAGAGAGCTGCGGTAAATTAAGATGGGGACTCTGGTAAAATGTTGAGCAGGAGCGTACTTCCGTCCTTTAATTGCTTTCTGTATGAAGGTAATAATGAGAATTCACCAAACAAGCAATGGGAGAGCTACTAAGAGTCTTCTTGATGGAGAAAGAGTGCTCAAGGAAGCGGTAAATTATGGACAAAGAGAGAGTGAGAGAATTATTGGAAGAGAGAAGTTTGAGGATGATATTATAGGCTCGTGGCTTGATATCACTGGGTTGTGACGGACCACCCCTATGAGTTTCCTTGTCATGCATTACGCACTGACATCTCCCTTCTCTCTCGCTCTTCCTGTCTCTCCTTGTGAGGCACTTTACGATAGTTGACGACTTGGTGTTGACAGGCAACTTCCGGAAGCTACAAGCCACATTACAATTATTGCTCAGCGTAATACACCCAAGTTATGGCGAATAAATACGACGCAACAAACACTAAAGTGCGTATGATAGACTAATGTCGAGTTTGAAATCAACTACACAAATAATATAGCCTATATTGTAGCCAATTATACAATCATATTTAAACAATAAGCTGAACACAAGAATACTCTTCGAAACAGTTCGTATGTAAACAGTGACTGTACTCGAATGAGAGTCAAAAAACTTTGACTACTTTGTGATGTTATATTATTTCTCTAGTATACGAGAAACGTTCAATGTGATAGGAAATTATTACATGAAGTTTAAAAAAATAGGGAAATTTGATTTTGCAAATGTACATACATTAACTCAGATGTATTCAATTTGATCTCATACACAATTTATATCTCACTTTTCACATAAATTCAATAATCAGCGATCTTCTTATTCATCAGTCCTATATTAGTTTCTAGTAGATTCTCATCTATTCGGTTTTTTAACGAAAAATGTTTTTAAACTTATGGGACTCGTTTTCGTATAGGCTATGACATGGATCCAGACGTGCAGCAGTTTTGTCAATTTATTACCGAACTATTTCCGGCAGAATACAATGTATGGTTTAACCGTAGCCTCCTTGGGTTTTACATTTGCTAAAAAGGAGTATCTCCTAAACATCCATTGTATATCATCCAATGTATATAATACATCCTTGTTTTCTTGACAATCCCAAAATATTATCGTTTTACAAATATTTGGCGTTTCCCAAATACAGTATGTCTGGTGTTGGCATAACCAAAGGCGAAACTGTTTCAACCGGTCTTTATTTGAAAAGGAGGCAGCGAATATTTGGTGAAAAAACCATACAGTACATCAAAATTCCCAACTTAAATATAGAAAACTCCATGTCAAAAAATATCTCTCACATGTTGCCCACCATGGCCCTACCTTAATCAAAGCATGATATGAATATTGATTATTGAATACACCACTCCAGAATTGAATTTACGATATTGCTCTGATCATAAGTGCTCTTGAAAACTACCCAATAATAGAATTACATTCGATGGAATAGTATAATTTGAGTATTATCACGTTCCAAGCAGATCATGTCTGTTTTTCATTTTGTATATTAAATGTTTTAGTGCCATCGAAATACAGAGCGTCATTTCCGGTGGGTCAAAGCGAATATCGCCCGGTGCAGGTTAATTGGAATTCGAATCCTTTATAACTGTGACAAATTCAATTAGTGTACGTGTCTCTGTGCTCTGGGCTGACCGAGCTGAACGGCGCCATCGATTCTAGTTAGCTAGACTCACAAACATGCTCTGCCAACGAAAAAACTCAGCCATAGAGAGACCACTGCAAACTATCCATTGTTATATTCCACATCCGAAACATTATTTGCAGGCCAGGACTTATTCATCATGACACAAACAATAGACAAAAAATGTTCCCCTTTGTTGCATCAAAGGATGCACTATTCTATAAATTTAATTAAATCGAGCAAGTTCATCCGAACGTTGACTATTTGTTGTTGTAACTATGGTTAACCTTTCATTTTTATCGATTACCCAAAAATCAATATTGAAGTTGGTGAATAATTCAAAGAGAATTTCTATGTGTAGACATAGAAATTGTACAGAGGATGAGGGCAATCAATTCAAAATTGAATTGGATTTTATTTGAAGAAGGAAAGTTGGAAGAAAATAATAATTTTCAATGTCCTAGTCATTTATTCTAGATATCACTCAGAGGGATGAATAAAAGAGATGGAACGACTCAACACTTGAAAAATGTTGAGAAAATCTATTACATAAAATAGGCTGGTGAAATACAGGAATGTATGTAAGTATGTCTCTCCGATCCTTCCAAATACGCTCTCAATTACACTTCAAATGCTATACCAACCAAAATTCTATTCACTTTGGGAATTCTAATCATAGAATTCTATTCAAAATCATATCATGTCAAATCAAAATCAAATCATAATTCTATTCAAAATTCTAATCATATTCTGGGAATTGGAATATGAAATTTTTAATTAGGTTCATTGTGATAGAGGAACCAACTATTTTTGCACTAATGAACTAATTGCACTAATTGTACTTCATAGTCGACTCACTTAATCAGAGGCAAGCCAAAATTTTAAGGAAAGGAAAGATAAAATTTCAAATATAATTGCAATTCTTCAGTGTGTAGAAAATAAGTCCCACAAATGAATGACATACACGCATATTGTGTTAATTATAAAGAGCAACATATCATTATCTCAGATGACACAAATTTATAATGAACTTCACAAACTTTGCATTATACTGTGCCGGCTGTCGAATTTCATTTGCAGCGTAACAAAGTTTGGAATGACAACAACACAAAACAGAAACAAAAAATTGGAAATAAAATGCAGGAGCTGCGATAACAACGAGTTGTTCTCTTCTTGAAGGAATATGTTTTGGCAGAGGGTGTTGTATGAGTCGAGTGGGGAGGGGGTGTGGTGGCCATGGAACGGCTTCTTTCAGGGCTCTAATTATTTTCGCCGAAGATGTGAAAAGTGCTGCTGCTGCGAGGAGATGTCTACGTCGGCATAGCTGTCTCGCGTTTCTTCATCTCGCGATGAGGAAAGCAATTTCGCTTTTAATATAAAATTAACAATGAAACAAGAAATTGTATTTTGAGATTGTGTTGGTACATGTGCGTGTGAGCTCACCAATAGTATAATAATGCGAGACCGAAGGGGCAAGGCAAAGGGTAGCATAATGATGCGTTCTGCCTTTTGTAATGAATTCCTCTACTCCGTCTACTACTACAGTACTTCTTTGGCTGAGGCGCTTCGTTGCGCTCATGTTTCCACTTCTTTCTTCTTATTCTTTACCCTTCCTTCCACCCCAGCAACCCCTTTCTTCCGCGTTTCCAGCGTCATCCGCTCCAAATCACCCTCTTTCTTTCAATTTTCGTCAGCAATTCCTTTTTAAGTTGAAGCCCTCTTCGAATTACATCTTCCACTTTCTCTACGACGTCTCCTCCCCCACCTTCTTATTCTTTCCCACCTCCTCTTTGTCGTTACCAGGCGGACATGTTTTTCCACTCCCATTCGATACAGGCAACTGTTTAATTAAACAAAAGCCATCATCTCAACTTCACCCCACTCATTTGAACTTTTCAATGCCGAGCAACAGCGGCTATTTATTTTGCAGAAGTAATTGCAGACGAGAATGGAATGTGCAGTGCAGGTCTTCTGTGCCATCTCAAACAAAATGAGATGAGTAATCCATTTTGGGGAAGATCAGACGACATACCGGCAATAATTGAATATCTCACTTGTGCTGCTTCTCATGTGGATTATTCAAAATCAATTGATTATTTATTCGTAGGAGGACGATTTCTTGAGGATGATAATGTTTCTGTTCAAAAATCATAGGATTCAAAGACATAGAAGAAAGTAGAAAGAACTATTGAATATCTTAGTAAGTTATTTGAATAGTCTAAGGAAAAGATATTTTAGAAGATTCCCTTGAAGAAAATGTTCTTACTTCTGTGATAACAAATCTGTTAAGAATTTTCACAAGTGCTTCAGAAGTGGATCATAATTTTATCTGTTAAATTTTTTCAACCGCCCTACTTTATGACGAGTGTTTTTGACAGTTTTTTAATACAAAATTCCAAGTAGAATTTTTCTTAGCTCTGATACAATGATGATAGTATTGAGTCAAATGATAAGAAATTTGAATGAATCTTGGTTTAAAAGATATACTTGAAATAGGGATAATTAATTTATAACCTCTCGTGTCTATCATAACGATCTCGAGATGTAAAGTGTAAGCTGGTTTCTTATTCTTTATTAATGACATTTCTAATAATAATTAACAGGTCTACAATGAAATCTATATCTATAAAAGCGAAATGGCACTGACTGATGAATGATCACCAGCACTAAAAATCTACTGAACCTAATGCGTTCAAATTTGGCAGTCATGTTCAGTTGGACGTTAAGACGCGCGCTAAGAAAGGATTCTTGAAACTTCATAAGGATACGCAAAATATTTAAGTTTTTCTATAGTTTTCGGCGTTTTTATCATTTGTTCGAGAACCAATTGGTAGAAAATGTTGATATTTGGTAGGCAGGTTCAGATAATGTCTAGAAACGTTGTGTTAAAATATTTTTAAAATCCGTTCAAGATTACGCCAGTAATCACGATTTTTCTAAATTGTAGATGTATTGTGGGTTGCATATCTTCCGCCTTGATACGACCAATCCTTACTGTAAATTCAATGGTTCAGCGAGATTATAGATGAACTAATTTAGAAGATATTGAATCAAGTTTCAACTTATGCCCAATATACTTCCCGAAGTTACGCTCGATATAAGCGTTCTACTATTTTTCGGAGTTTTTCTTAGATTTTTCGAGAACAAATTGGCAGAAAATGTTGAAATTTGGTAAACAGGTCCAGAATAGGTCTAGAAATGCTGTGTTCAATAAATTTCGAATCCCTTCCTAACGGAATTTGTAGTCGAGCGAAGCGAGACTTTTTGTCTCAGATTACACTAGCCACTCCCTGGCAAGGCGGAGAAGGCGAGCGAAGCGAGCCGGCCGGCTAGTTATTATATAACGAAGGATCAACATTTTGAGGACTGAAGAAGAGTAAAGTGTGATGATTAGTACAATGGTTGATGGTGTAGGCCTATAGAACATTTATTGATTCTGTCACAATTGAATAATTCTTTCTAATCAGTGTACTTCTCTAGTAAAATGCATCAGACTTGGAAAATAGTTTTCTGCTTCATCTTTACTCAGTTTGATTTGCGAAAGACTTTCAAGAGCTGGGGGAATCAGCACAGTCGATACCATACTCAGTTAGACAGATTCATACGCTCTTGGCAGACCCTTTGAAGTACTGAGGTTTGATAAAAATTTATCCAAGCTAGGATCTTAAAGCGAATAAAAGTAGCTCTTCGAAGTGAGGTATGAATTTGTCATTAGTCATTCACCTGAATAAATCAATTTCAGGCCTACTTTAGCAGATTGCTGAACCCGGATTGATCTCGATAGATAATAGGCTACAGATTTTACAGACTCTTTGGGCTGCTACCACGTTATTTTTAAAAATTTGCTTGTTCTCTGTTACAGATTGATGGTTTCCTACGGAGAATTTAAACGTACCTTCTCATGGCTGACTGGTTCAACTCGGAATTGTGATCACGTGAAGAAGATAATCGGAGTACTAAACACGTTTTCTCGTTACAAGAAGCAATTTTCAAGAATCTAAACAAGCAAAGTTTGTTCTAATATTTTCACTAATCGTTTATTATTTTGTTAATGACATTTTTATTGCAAAATATAGAAGTAACCAAATCTTTCATTCATTTTTCCCAAAGAATTTGTATCGATAATAACAGACCTACTATTAGTAGGTTACTCATTTCAATAAGACTATAAAAGTGGAATGTCTGTCAGTGACTGAACAGCCCATGAAGGACCTAGGCCTACCAACTGGTTGCCAGTTTCATATTCACTCCACTATACAGTCCGTCCAAGCAAAGAAGACACCCTGACAAGACGGGAAAACGACTCCAACCTGGCCAGTACCGGCCCAAAAGCCATGAATTCTCAATCAGAACTCACAGTCCCCGAACCAACACTAACCGAGCCGAAACCACCAACCCTCAGAATCCCATAAAAGAGGAATAGGGGATAAAATAATAGAGAAATAGTTTGATACTAATTATTGGATTATTCTATGTATGCAACAATAAATCCCTCATGCAGTAAATTCATGGATTGGTTTGAGTCCCTGGTAAGCTTAATAATTGGATCTTGAATAAACACAACTTCATCAAATTGTTCATCTATTGATTAATACATAGATCTTCTCGATCAAGTAAAAATCTATATTAAAATGACTCACAAGAGAGAAAACAGTCCTACTTATCCTCCCTTGGATTTTAATGAATATTAATGTAGCTATGGAATAGAAAAGTAGCCTATTCTATGAGTATTCTCATTGAAGGTTTAGAAAGTTCAAAATAATATTTTTAAGATTCACTATTGTAGTTTTAAAGGTGTCAATAGATATTATTCTCAATAATTGGGATGTTTGGTGAATATCGCATTTAGTGGGACATGATCCACCTTGCAGACTGTTTGCCCAATGTTCATTGTTCATTACAATTTTTCTAATCACACGTCCCTATGCATGTGTGAAGGAATTCTGGCTGATACAGAAAAGTTAATACACTTGAAATTTTCAGTACTAGTTCTGTTTCCAGTACCATTGTTCTCTACCAAACAGCAACTACTGTCCATTCAGCTGGTGGCACTTACATCGTTATCCACCAGAATCAGCATGGCACTTACTTACATCATTCTCCACCACAATCACTACAATTGAAACTAATAGGACAATAAAAGGTACATTAAGTGTTTATCAACTTATATAAAGCTCGGCTCGTACATCATTTTCCAACCAAAAATCTCATTTTTTCACAATTTTGGCACATGGTTTTCCAATTCAACTCCTCAATAAGAAAGCATTGGAGAGGTAGAAATACTTGAGCCGCCAACGAAACTGTCAAGATGATATAGCCCATAGGCTGAGGCCGCACTGCCGGTGGGTAGAGCCTGGAGGGTGAAGGGTAGTTGGTAAATCTACATAACATACACACCATACATCGAATACATTGAATGAATGGTATGACGTCATTCTGTTTTTTGAGGTTATGTTGTCCATATTTAAGAATTTCAAGATGGCGGCTGAACACATACCATTCATACGATGTATTACTGTGGATGGTGTGTATGTTCTATAGATTTACCAACTACCCTCCACCCTCCAGGCTCTACCCATCGCCAGTGCGACCTCAGCCTTAAGGTTAGAACCCCATTTCTTGAAGTTTTTAAGTGTATGAAGCTAAGAGAAAACTTAGAAAGCCAAAGAATAGACGTTATCTTGGTAAAGACTATAAATACTGTTCCAACTCCCACATCAGTGACTTGGCTTCACGTTAACGAAGGGGAAGAACCCATATAAACGAATATCTTCTTGCAATTCTCTTTAATTGGAGTTGGGAATTGAGATAAAATTTTGACTAATGTGTCATTGTGTCTCTAAGAACAACCCTTATTCTCTTATCTTCACAGCTCTGGGCCCTTTTCTACTTCTTACAAACTCCGAATGCTGAGTAAAATGAGCAGTGAGAAAATTGAGAATGAGGCGAAGAAGAGAAACATTTTACATGAAACTGTTGAGTTCAACTCCCTCCATTTTAAATACAGTATTTAATTCCAAATGACTGAAAAGTGAATGGAAATATCAGCAGCAATTAAAAAATGTCCTATGAAAACTATAAAACTGTATAACCTTATAACACTATGAAAATGATAGGCTATCGAACATCAATTAGGTCCAATTTTACTGGATTCTACTTCTCGAAGTGAAACTTCAAATAACTCGTGGGACTCGGAAAAGTTGAGAAGATTCTTGAAGAGAAAATGAAATTAAGGGTTTCCATTCGTTGAAACTCGGATTAGAGCTACGTGTAATATTTATTCATTTCTTTTCAGCTATAAATGACAAGAAAAAATAAGAAGATCAATCCCCTCTTGCATCAAACGAATTGAGATTTTAACAATAGTTCAAAGAATAGTACCTATAGGGAATGATTCAGAAATAATGATATTGAATCCATTTATTTGCCCGTAAATTCAACATTTGGAAAAAGTTGAAAATAATAACATCATAAGAAATAATCAACTCTGAATAATTATGGTAAAATCTATTGATAACATCGAAAGAATTTGTGATCACCGCCCTGATAATCTTTGATTGAATGAAGCTCAAAATAAGCTATGCTGGAATAAATTGATTTGAATCAATTCATGTGGACATAATTCAGTTCTTGTTCACCAAGGGCTGCGACATCTTCACTAATCTTACAAGATGGGACTGGAAGGGGGGGCAATCCACGTCAGCTTCGAGTTGAAGCAGGGATACGAAGACGTTGAAAAATATTTTGTACATTATCGACAGCGGGGGAATGGATGTTAAGAAGTAAGTAATGAAGTGAGGGATTGGGGGACTCCAACGACTTTGTTCACTTCAATTAACTTTCTGTAAGTGTGAGTGTGTGTGCTCGTGCGTGCGTGCGTGGGCGGCGAAAAAGGGCAGCAAAGAAGGAGAAGTGCAAACGAAGAGAAAATACTGGTCTATAAGGAAATAAGAAGAAGAGTTCTTCAAAGTTTGCTCAAGAGGAGAAAGAGGAAGAATTGCTAGAAATTGATCAACGAAGGAAAAGGGTGTATTAGAGGGTGAGTATAGGGTGAGTGGGGGAGGGGAAAACGAGTTGACGCGAGATAATAAAACGCAGAACGTGGAGTAAGAAAAAGATGGCGCTCTCGTTTTCTCTTTACATCCCTGTACTGTTCTTTTAAATTCTCTTCAGCTCTCCTTTGGAGCTCGCCCCTTGTCTACGTCATCATCTGTGAAGGGTAACGAAGTGTGAAGACTGGCAGCGCCTTGTCCCCCCCTCGCGCCACCACCCACTATCAGCAGCCTTGGAAAAACAGGAACGACGCCGGAAAAAGAGCGAAGAACAGCGCTGCCTGCCGTTCTTATTCGCAGCTGCAAAGGGTGAGCTTCCTTAGCGGGCGAGGGGAGACCCGACTACAAGGGAGACTCAATAAGAAGTCGGATAAAAATCCCCAGTGAAATGGAAGTGGAAGAAGACTGCTGCAGCAACGGAATGGCATGACGGAGAATGGGCGGGCACTCGCGAAACAAAGGCTCAGAAAATGAAGAGAAATGGGATCTAATTGGAAAAAGGAATCAGACAGGAATCAGCAGGAGTTGCCAGAGGGGGCGCTCCGAAGGAAGCTTTTTATTCAAACATCCCCCTTCCCCCCACAACTCACCAGCACTCCTACTTTGGAGGGTGGTTCTTGAGATCCGGGAGAGTTTGTATTGTCGGAAAGAGAAGGAGAAAAGATCGCTATGAAAGAAGAGTTCTCGACGATCGCAGAGGAAAACTCTGCCTGGTTATCATTTGAAATCCTAATTTGTTGGACGACTTTCCAGGTATTCAAATTCTGCTATATTATCAAGGAATTCCAATTATTCCATGCGAAATAAAGTACCTCGACGTCTGAAAACGAACACGAGAACGTAAATTTTATTTACTTCGCCTGAAAATTCGAATTTTAATGCGAAAGCCAGTCTAATCTGCTTTGGAATAAATTATTTCTCATGATGGTATTTTAATCTGAATGAAATGCGTATACGTGGAAGCAACCAGAAGCATAAACCCACTCATTTCCACTTTTCTTGACAATAGGATGGAAACAAAATCAATACGAATTTTCTATTGATATCGCTTCAATACTTGTAAATCGAGCGTTCCAGTGACCATCCAAACCTTCTTAGATCCAAGAAGAAAGAATTGAGATGGACTTATGGACGCAAACACCGAGATAACAGTTTTATTGAGTCTTGACTTCGCTAATTATTACTTTGCTTTATTTTTAACGTCAATAAGTTGATGAGCAACTCTACTCATTTTGCATGTGATGCAAACAGAGACAGAAATGTTCCTAAATATTTACTCGTTAATTGAACCAATTCCCCTTGAGCTCTATATTATATACTATTCAATAGTAGGCCTATTATTAAATAATATTGCATCAGACTTCATTACAAGGTACAGCTCTCAACAAAAAACTAGTAAGAGAATTTTTTGCTCAGGGAAATAATTCCTTGTTCTTTATCTTCAACCTTTACTTATTAATCTATTTCCAACACAATCTACTCCTCCAATGTTGCATAAGTTGTTTATAAAAGAACATCATTCACTAGTTTTCCGTTGGGAACAGTCTTGAATATCTGTACTGATAAGACAATAATAGATAGTCACACACTTATGAAACTAATGGAACGTCCTATTTTAAAGCTTTTCATGAATTTTCTCTCAATGCAATCGATTTTATATACATTCACGTCTACTCGACTATTGATGCTATTTTAACTAATTTATTCCGAATAATCTTGGGGAAATAACTGTTATTTATTTTGTAAGTGTGATAATTCAGAATATTATTAGCGTCAAGTATTTGATTCATATGATATTTGAGAAAAATTACTTGATCTTGAAGATATATATAGGCCTACTTGATTATAATGGATTATCGCATTCATCTATTATCGAAGAAACAACACTCCAAAAGTTCAAAATAGTCATGAATGGAAATGAATCACAACCTAGAGATGACTCATGCATGTCTTCTGTCTGTGGATTGGATTGTGATGCACTTATCGTGAAATGCATTCTGGATTCAAGCAACAAATGACTCGGGGTTGTGTGCTGTGTTGATTGGTGGCGATGGGTGAGGTGGGGGTGTGGGGGGGCCGAGGGCTGCCATGCAGTGCATGTGTGACGTGACACACTCACCCACTGGCGGCACTACTCAGCAAACCAAACTCAGCAGAAGTGAGAGAGAGGGCTGACGGCCAATGTTTGCCGAAGAGAGTGAGATGGATGGCCAAAGGAGACTTGCACACATGATGGCGTTGCACATTTAATTGGAGGGCCGTCGCTTCTACGATGCTACCCTGCCAACACACCCCACAAAGAGACGCATTCTTTTTCGGGTCGTATTCGTTGGCTGCACCCTCGCGGGGAGGGACGTGGTTTGACAGCACGGCAAAGTATACACAGTAATTCGAGGGCTCATTTCTTTTGTCTGACTCATTCTCTTTATTCCTCACCCTCCACGCAAGCATAAACCGCCCACTACCTCACCCCCCAAACACTACCAAATTTTATACTCCTCGTGTTTTTCTTCCCCGCCACTACTTTTTCATTTTCATTCTGCTTAATCTCATGATTTCTCTTTATTTTCTTATTCTCCTCCTTATTCTTCATTCTTTTCTTCACTTCTATCCTCTTCTATTTTCTTTCCCTTCTTATTTTCTCTATCCCGTTTTCTAAATAGGTGGAAACTATAGTGGAAACATGTTTTTAGTCTTTTGAAAGCATGTAAGATTTCGATTTTCTCCTCAATATTATTTCTCTTTCTATTATTTCTTACCTAATTTCTCCCTGTTATTTTTCATATCCATTATCTTTTCTTTGTTATTTTACTTCGTTTAGAATAGTGGAGAACAATACATATTGATTATCATTTATCAACTTTCAAAAATAAAAATGATAAAAAAAATTTCGTGGATGATGAATTCTTGTCGGTTGTTGCTTAATATTCGAAATACAGTTCACCAAGATCCAATTAAAAGGTTGGAATATTGATAATACTGTATAAAATTGCCTTGGATTCAATGTCAATGTTCACATTGAGATTAAATATTATTCTTGTTTTTGTAAATTCGAATTGAACCTGTACGAGAAAAAAAACGTGGGTGCGCCCTTGTTATCCACTCATTATTCACGTTTCTAAGTAATATGAACTAAATAGGACAAGTTCTTCTCTTTTTTATCTTTTGAGAAGTCCTGATTATTTCAATCACCATTTCCTTCTCCACCACACTCCAATAAAGACTTTCCTGCATTTCTTTTTATTGCGGATGATGCCCACATAAGAGTTTTAGCTTGTGCGTGGTAAATGGATAATGAGTGCGAAGGTGATTCATGAGGTGAAAAACAGCTCCATGCCTACTGGGTCTCGAACCCTGACCAGGCAGTGCTAGCGGACTGAAGGTTGTAACGCACCAGCCCACTGTGCCAGCCGGGCCGGCAATTTACATTGAGCCTTTTCTTTATAATTGAGTTTACTTTCTCTTCTCACATTATTCATTTAATTTCATTTTTTCATTATCTTTGCTGGATTTACATTGATCCTTATCTTTATAGTTGAGTTTAATTTGACTCTAATCAAAAATACCCATAGAGAAGCCACGTGAAAATAATATTCAAAGTAGACCATAAACAAGATCAATATGAAAATACAGTATTTCAAAAGAAATTCTAATGATTCATTGCATTGTCTTTACTATCATATTCCACTCCTTCTCTTCTTTTTCATATCAATAATTGGAAGAGAATGTTTCTTATCCACCATATTCATAATATGCATCAACTCTTTATTTCCTTGTGAAGTGAAATTCCTCTCTTCTCCTCATTTCTCCTCATAACTATTCTTATTTCCACTCATTTAGAATATTTTCTTTCCGTTGAGGAAGATAGAGTTTGAAAAGTTTTGTGGCGTACGAAAAGGGACGAAAAGTTGCGACTTCGTCCTTCCGACGCTATACGAAAAAAGATGGCCGACAACGGCGCCTCCTCACACCTCCTCAGTTACGCTCCTTTTCACTCGCCACTCTCCTACTTTACTTACTGTTCTTAAATCGCGTGGTGGCGGAGATAGCCCGGCCGCGTCCCATGGCAGTCACTCCACTATTTTCCTCCACCGCCTTCTATATTCCACAAATTTCCTACTACCTAACTTCAAGATAAAAACTTGCAACTAATTTACTCCCGCAATCTTTTCTTGAGTTTCTTAACTAGTTTTAACGTTATTTAAAACGTACCCATCACTCGAAAGAGCCCCCACACTTCTCTTCCAAAATTATTTTTTCTCAAAGCGTGATGCCCTCTCAGCTCTAGATAGTTATTTATTTATGAATTACAGTATTATTGATAAGTACACACATGATCAAATTAAAATTAATCAAAAATTTTGGAAAATAGGAAACTGGCTTTGCACTTACTATTTCTCTCTCAAATTTTGGTTATGAGTTATCAGTCAATCTAGTCGATGAAAGATGGTTGAGTGAGATAAGATGAGAATTTCAAACTGGATTTGATTAATAACTTTTTTTATGTAGACTACAGATTATCGTCTAGTATGCTATTTATCAATGTAGTAAAATGTAGCAAATCACTTTTATTTTGGTAATATGAAATTACAATCGCACTTTACAAAATAATATAATTTCAAAAAAAGATAATTGAAATAATTGACTATGATAGAACAAAATTATTACTTATATTTGTCAAAATAAGACACTTCTTGCTAAATTATTGAAAATTTGTTTGCAAGTAGGAGTAGCTGTAATTTTTTAAAATAATGCTACATTCACTTACAGATTTACTCATCATTCACACAATTAAATAATAAAGAAAAAACCCATGTGTTAGCATAAATTACTTTTTAAAGTTATTTTATATTAAAAATGAAGTTAACCAATTATTATGCATAAACTCTCAATAAATTCAGGTTGAACACTAATGAGCCATTTGAAAATAATTTTTTTAAAAGAATGAATGTTGTTGGATCTTTTAATCAGGCACATTATTAAAAACTTCAGGCCAAGGAAAACAAATGATTTTTGAAAAAAAGTTGTGTATGATCTGAGAAGCCTTGAAAAGTTATTTGCTGCACTACTTGTGCAATGTAAATTATTTCCCTCATATAACTGCCTGCTACGATCACCTGATATCAAGAAAAAGAAGACCAAACTTTAAAAACAAAAATATAACGCAATGGTAGACAATTGTACAATTGGAAAATTGGGAATGAGTGCTCCATTCTCCTACCACCTTTCATCACACGAATAATTGCTTTTTGTAATGTGACTAATGGCTTCAAATTGGTTTTGTAAGTGGAACCCCAACAACTTACCATACCATACCATAACATACCATAATTTATCTTTGAGTCAACCAAAGCAAAATACAATTGCCTCAAGACTGCCTGTGGAACAATCTTCCTAAGAAAATAAAAATTTCTTAGCATGATAAAAAGATATATTTTTCAATTTTTAATGGTATTAGACCAATTTAGCCTCTCATCCACCACTAAACCCAGACATTTTATAGAGTCGGACTGTGTGACAATACTGCAGTTAAAGTTTGTCTGGCCACAAGTATTTTTATGAAATATCATCAGACGTGAAAGAAACTGCCAGGGGTTTGACATAGTGAACAGCAAATATTTCGTTTTTGATACATTAAGAGCTAGCCCATTAAAATTGAGCCACACGAGCAGTCTATTTAGATCTTCCTGCATACTTCTGTGAAGATTTTGACTATCTGGACAACAATAAGCGAAAGCTGTATCATCAGCAAATGATACAGGGGTTTCATTGAAGCTGCCTTCGAAAAGGTCATTTATGAAAATTAGAAATAGCACAGGACCCAAAACTGAACCCTGTGGCACCCTATATTCAATACTCAGGATATCACTCTTTGCATTCCCAATTACAACATACTGCGAGCATCCACTCAAATATGATGTAAACCAGCTGTGCGCCACACCTCTTATGCCAGCTTTGTATAATTTTGCAAGTAGAATAGAGTGATTTACTGTATCAAACGCTTTTTTTATTTCGAGAAAAAGTCAAGCCACACTAGATTTATTCTTTGAGTTCAGGCCTAGATATATGGAAGCCATAAAGCTTTCAAGAGCCATTTCTGTGCTATACCCCTCATGAAAACCAAACTGTCGAACATAGAAAAAATTGAGAAATTTCAGCAATCGCTTTTTAACAATTTTTTCTAGTAGTTTTGAAAATATTGAGACTGAAGAGATAGGTCGATAATTGCCCAGGAAGGAATGAGAGCCATTTTTAAAAATAGGTATTACTTTGGCTATTTTCAATTCATTTGGAAATTGTCCTCTAGAAATACTAAAATTAAAAATATGTACAAGAATTGGAACAATAACCACAGTAATATTTTTAAGTAATTTTGTCATTGCCTGGAGCTTTGCCGTTTTTCAGATTAAGAATAATTTTAAGAAGTTCATTGTAAGTTATAGGCTCAATAAAGATTGATCTTGGACATTGTCTAACCCTGAACATGTCTCTATATTCCTCCCAAGGTATATTGTCTTTATCTATCTTTATCTATCTACTTTTTTGTAAATATTGTCTTTATCTATCGTATTTGCTACATCTTTGGGAACATTAACAAAAAAGTTGTTGAAGAGCTCAGCCAATGCACCATCATCGGTAATTGTCATGTCTCCAATTTCGATTTTTATGCTGTGTTTACCTCTCTTATTGGAACTGCCACATAATTTATTGAGTATTGACCATTTTTGCCGAGTTGGTAGTTCATTAATTGAAGAGTAATATTTAATTTTTTCCCAGTTGTACCTAGGACTTTATTTTCTTAGAATAAACTTTTAAATTATTTTTCAGTCTTTGATTTTGTGGGTTTCTTTTAGCTATTTTCGCCAGATTATCGCGAGTAGCAATTGCTGCACAAAGCCCATCAGATATCCAAGGTTTCAGTTTACGAATGGCTCGTTTGTTAGTTTTTATATCAATAGATATAGTTGAATCAGCAATAAAGGTATTTAAATTTTCTATGAATGTGTCAAGTTTATAGTTTATATAATTACTACTTATAACTTCATACCAATCATGAGAAATCAATAAATCATGTAGAGGATCATAATTTATAGAAGACTTACCTTCGTATTGACAACTTTCATTACGAATTGTATTATTTTTACTGATAGTTAGAGTAACGGCTTTGTGGTCGCTTAAAAATGTTTCAACAACTGCACCAATTAGAAAATGAGAATAATCCTGTGATCTGATAAATATATGGTCGATACAAGTTGAGGAAGTATCGGTAACCCTAGTACTCATGTGAATTATTTGTGCAAAGCCTAACGAGCTTAAAATCTCTAAATATTTGTCAGCTTCTTCATCATTACTATTATCAAGAATATTGATGTTGATATCTCCGATAATAATCGAATCACCGATTGGTAGATTCTCCAAATTTGAAGTGAAACTTGCAAGGAAGCGATCAAAATTGAATTCTTGCCAGCGATAGAGGCAATCAATATTAAATTTAAAGTTGAAATAATTACATTCCAGAGTAATAACATCTGCACCTTCAATTAAACTATCTCTAATACTACAAAAAAAATCAGTCAGCTCGTTAGAATAATAAACTATCAGGCCAGTAGCTCTGGAGAAGACGGAAATATTAGAATGCTGGTTGTAGCCATCAATGTAAAATTGTGATGCTTCTTCATTTGAATTTAGCCACACTTCTGACAGAACTATAATTGCGGGTTTATTTCTCCAGCAACTGATGTATGTCAAAAAACAATCAAAATTACTATTTACACCTCGTATATTTTGATGTATTACTGTAAGATTTGAGCACTCTGAAATTTGAGAGTCATTTACTCCATCAATACTTCTGAGTAATATACAAGTATCATTATCGGTTTCCTCCATATACTAATAATATTGGAAAATAACGTATTATTGAAGCAAACACATGAGATTGAATTAGTTCAAGCTTAATAGCAAAAATTTGAGCATCATTCTCACACACATTCACACATAAACAAAGAAAATTGTGACTTATCAGAATGATAACAAACGTGGATTACATTTACAAGCCTCCGCAATAATTGAAAAAATTAATAAATTTGAAGGAAAAAAAATACTACAGTTCTTGAATATATATGCCTAAGCCTTGAGCAATCTGCTTATGAGTTAATTTATGAACTAAATGGTTCTAACACAATATTAGAATAAAAAATTTTCTAAATAAAGATTCACAACCGATGACTGAGCATTTAATAAAATAGAGGTATGTTCTAGTTAGAAATATGTAAAAGGAGTAGTAATTTACACACAAAAATAAAAAACGAAACTGAACCTTACACGTGTGATAAGAATACCTACAATTATATGATGTGAAATATGATGAAAACCATTTCAATTGAAAGTTGAGTTAGAATAATAAATGTGAAAATCATGTTATAATAATAATAATTATATTTAAACCTATAGAGCTGCTTGGGGTAAATGGAGTAGTAATTAGATGTATATTGCTCATCAAAATATATTTTTTTCTCTCATTTTATTATTATTATTATATTTTTTCAGATTATTCCAAGTTTTTACTATTATTCTAATTCATGAACTTTAGGTTATATTTTAGCAAGTAATTTTCAATGCAACAAAAAACATGAGACAAGCAGATGCCTAAGAAATCATCATCAAAGCAAAATCATGAATTGAGTAAAGCGGAAAGAAAATATGAGAAGTTCATGGAATTATTGTCCTGATCTGATCTAATTGCTTTCCTGATCATTTCCTGACTTTGCCTCAAATTTATTTCTCAAGTCATTCAACTCACATATAGAGCTGATGGCATGTACTCTGTCACCATCACACTTTCGCACTAGTACTTTACAGTTCTGTATCCACACGTATTTCACACCATGGGTTTTTTCAATAATCAGGCTTCATTGAATAACTGTCTATTTGCTTTGATTAGAGATGGGTTTATGAAGATAGTATTTTGAGATTCGAATCCCAAATCGCACGCTTTCAGACCCCTTATTTTTTTGTGAAGTTCTAGAAGAGCAAGAGCATCAGTATGCCTGACAAATTTTACTATGATATTGCTGCTACCAGTTATTTTCGTTGGAAGAGGATGCATCATATTAATCATGTCTGGTGAGAAATTATATTTGATGTAGGCAAACAGTTTTTCCAAAACAGAAGATCAATTTTCCCCTTTCTTAAAAGGCAAACCAGTAATTTCTAAGCAATTTTTTCTACTGTACTGGAGAGAGTCATTTAATTCAGCTTGGAGTTTGTTGTTATCACTTTTGAGATTAGCAATTTCTACACTCATGATGTCTAGCTGTTCTTTATGATTTGATAATGCTGCTTCGTGTTCATTCAAATCTCGACGGAAATCGTTCAGTGAACTCTGAATATCTTCAATGGACACATTCATACATTTCTGCTCATCTTCCACACTTTTAATTTCGTTGAATATAGTTAAAAGTTTATCGACAACAGATAGAGCCGAGAACGGTATTTGTTTGTCTTTATCAGCTGCAGTGTTTTTATCACTATCACTGTCCGTCGTCGATCGTAGACCTGGCCTTATCGCCTTATCATTCTTGCCCATAGTTCAAGATAATAAAATTCTCTATTTAGGAATAGAACAGAAAAAAACCTGTCAGAATACCGAAAAATAACGTATTTTGCCAGATATATCACTCATACACAAAAGCTCACTCGATATATGAACTGTTCACAACAAACTGCATAGGGTTGCCAACTATCACTACAAACCGCCAACAAAATCCTTCATAAAAATGACTTTTTCACGGAGACCTCCAAAGCACGTCTAACCTCTCATCGAGTCACAGCGATACTCCAATTTATTTTAAATCTAGTAATTTATTTTGTATCGATAATTATAAATATAGAATTATTATTACATAATTAGACTGTGGGACCGAAGTATAGCCTACACAATAAAAGTTGGAAAAAACTCAGATTCTAGGTGGTTACGAGCCAAATTTTAAAGCTCATTAATTCGAGTATCTAGCTAGCTATTTATTCTTTCGACCTGAAGTACTCACTAGTTTGGAGAGTCAGAAAAATCTCATTTCTCAGAAAGAATATCTTTCCACTATTATTCAGATCTTATTTTTGGGTCTTTATTATTCTATTTCTTAAGTAACGCATTCAAAAGAAGCTAGATCTCCACGCTTCAAGGTAATGAAAATAAATTATCGGAAACTTATCAAAAACTTGATAATTGGACAGTATATACTTATAGCAATAAGTTCATCATAGACAAGTGTCTAGTTCATTGCAGACAAGTTATTTTGTCGAGAAAGTAGGCCTAGACAATTTGAGAAAGTTATATCACAAAATTTGTCGGTCTTCTTTTATCATCAATGGATCAGGTTGCTTCTGAAGCTGGGACCAGAGAATCAGCAATAGCATCTTCATATTATGGTTTCAGTCAAATATCGCTAAAAAATGAAAGGAAATGGAATGGGACGTGGCCAGACGCGCTGCCAATGAATGCACTTTCAGGCAGTGATTCTGTGGTAGCCCATAAGTAGACATTCCCCTGACGCTACAATCTGCTGCTAAAATTATGCGAAAGTTTGCTGCTTGTCTGGCCCCAGTCTCAAAATAGAAATATCCAAATCACAAGCCTTTTAATGATATCACATTACCGGAGTATCAGAAATTCTAGGATAGAATGGAACTAACTCGAGAATAAATTCTGTCACTCAACAGAAACCTCAGGCCTATTCCAATTTTTTTATCCTATTTATAGAGCTATTGGTTTTCCAATCCTCAATATATTTATGTGAATATGAAATTTTTGTTTAAAGCATGTTTCTGTCTGTAGAAGCTTAAAACTCTACCAAGCAGTCTAATCCACTTAGAGACTTCAAAATGAATGTTGTCCGCCTTTTCCAAACAGAAAATTTGTGAAAGATTAATATGAAAAACATACATTAGGCGTAAACATACACAGACGTCAGGAAGAGTATTGTTTTTACATTCATCAAGTAATTGAACATGTATATCACTTAGCGTAATTGGTTTGAAATACTATCCTTAGCGTAAGAGAAGATGTACATTTTTCGAGTATATTATTTTGATAGAAATACAATCAACTTAATGCTTTTCGGTATTCCTGGTTTTAGTCTAGCAAAGTAATAGGCTACGTGAATTAGATAAATCACATTCACAAACAAGTACGAAATTTATTCAGGAATTATCGTTGGGAGGTTGTACTGGAAGATTTTGATAAGAATAGCAATGGCGGATCGTACCCACGAAACAGATGGAGTGCTCTTATCTTTTACTGTACAGCACTTCACCTGCTTCGTACCCACAAAACAGGTGAAGTGCTCGTATCTTTTACTGTACAGCACTTCACCTGTTTCGTAGGTACGAGCCGCCAGTGAAGAATAGGTTCAACTCTCAAACTTGAACATAGGTATCAAACCTATGAAACCTATTTGAAAGATTCAATTTCGAATATCTACTGAGAGAAACTGAAATGTCGATTAAGTCGGCCTATGTCTTATAATTCAAATCTCGAATTCTTTTCTGACGAATGTTACTCAATATCTTATCACTTCTGTAATTTCATGAGCAGAGAAAATATAGTTTTTATAGTCGAATAAACTGTTTTCAGTGTCATCAAGAGAACGAGTTGATGCTAAAAGAATCAACTTGATCAAAGAAGTCTTTATTGGAAGTGAAATCACATTGAATTTTATTGTCAAATACTGTAATACCATTATGGATTGATTGTATTATATTATCAATATTTCTTCTCATTATTTTGTAATATTATTACAATATTTCAGTTCTCTGAAATGTTTGAGGTAGTTTGTTGTCCATAGTATTATATCCTGAGACTTCCTAATGAGAATATTGATCGAAAAAAGTCAATGAGTTTTCAATTAACATGTAATTTCTAATTTACCATGATTAATTCAACATAACTGAATTATTTAATCGTAAATCGTAGATTATGAATTATCACCAAGTAACATATTTCTCCAATCCAACATGAACTGGATAAGTTTAAAATGAATTCTGGAGACGTTAATTATTCAAAGATGCCGGAATAAGGAAGAGAAGCTAGGGGGCCTGAAAAGAAGATGAAAGATTATTGATTTTCTCAGATCGCGTTCTGGCAACGAGCTGAGGGAGGGGATATTAAAATTTCGGAAAGACAGAGTTGTGCAGAGGCACCGGGAAGAAAGGAAAGAAGAAAATACGAGGGCCGAAAATGGTGAAGTGGGGCGGGGGGCTTAAAGGGAGGCTCCCCCTTTTTTCTTGGCGGAGGGACGTCGAAGGGTAGTACGCGATCTTTTCCTCAGCACCACTAATAACCAGACAAAGAAGAAAATGAGAGCCCTGGAAATGAGTTTCTGTTTCAACAAGATGAACTCCCTCGAGAAGGAAAAAGCCGAGCCTCGGAAAAAGAGAGGAAATGACGAAGGGTGGCGGGAGGAGGGGAAGCAACTTCTCCATTTTAATGAATACTCTCCACCTCCGATTCTCATACTTTTCTCTTATCTCTTCCCCTCAGCTCTTATTTTCTTTCTTCTTTGCATTCGCTTCGCAAGAAATTTCTTCCCCAATATTATCTTCCCTTGTGAAGAACTTGTACAAAACGAACACTACTTCTTCCGAGACTTCAGTTTATTTAAATGTGAGCATAGAAGAATTGGAGCACAAAAATAATCTATTCCAGCTTTATATTTATGTTTCACTAGTTTACTAGAATTTTTCTGCGTTCTATTGTCGTTCATCAAAAACTATTTATCGGCAAAAATTTTTAAAATTTGTTTGACAGGTTAGGTTATAAATAGAAATGTTGCGCTCAAAAATGATGAAATGCTCCCAGGATCACGCCGTTAATCAGGTTTCTTCAAAGTTCCTTTTGCATTTTCATGCGCGCTTCTGTGGATATTTCATAAACGAAATACGTGTAAATCACATAGTCAGGATCTGATGGAATATTGGAAGAACGACTGAATCAAAGGAATTTCAAATCATCAAGATCTAGAATCATAGTGCGCGTCTATTAAAGGTCCAGCTCCAATTCTAAAAATACTAATAGAATAGAATCTGTGAACCTCAACTCACTGCTAACACAATACTTTATTATTACTCATTTGATAGGCCTATGCTTTATTCTATTTTTATTATCATTTTTAGTTGTAAATAATGTATTTCAATGTATTTTTGGCAATAAATTCAATCCAATCCAATTCCAATGAATAGCTTAAAATTCCAATATCTACAGAAATTTATGTATTATGTTTGTATAACATCCTGCAATATTTTTCTGTTTTCTTGGATTATTCAACGACTGTTTCACTTTATAACTGTGACTTTGTAAGAAGTACATTTATATATAGAGTTTGACATACGTTACATCTCACATATAAAATATAGGATGGCAGGAAGCAGAACCACAGTTTTAAAGTGACATTATTTGCAGGCTAAGCTCATTTAGTAGCGGTTCAAGTGGAAGCCATGTTGTCCGTTGGTTTGACAAAAGAGAGCTTGGGATCTTGTGGCCTCTCCCCCCGGGGAAGCTTTTAAACAGTAAAGCCTCTTTTCCAAGCCTCTTTACAATATCTGTTCTGCTTGATCTTTTCTAAAGAGCTACGGAAAGGTTTAATCTAAACTTATTATGTTCCACATCACTAGCCTGAGGTGTACTATATTTTCTTGATTTGAGACTCAAGATAATACATTTTAGTTTCAACCCATTTCAAGTTTATTTCCCACAATTTTCATGTTACTTCACATGAATTTGATGAAAAAGTACAAGTATATAATTAAATTTGCGGAATAGATAGTGGAATCAACCTCTTACAGTTACAATTTTGAGGTTCCTCAATTGAAAAAAAATTTATACAGTCTAATCAGTTTTAGAAGTCTCAGGATCTACTTTTTGTACTTCCTGTATAGAAGTACAAGTTATTATGAAGTCCGTTATATGCTGTAGAAAGTCCGTTATATGCTGCTAGTGATTTAAGTTTAGTCTGCATGGACAAGAATGATTTTGACAGCTCCTTAGAACAAGGAATAGATCTCCTTGACTTTGCCTTCAGAAAGCTTATGAACAGAGAAGCAAACATACAGGCAGTATCAGTCAATATAGTTATCAAAGGCAAACGCTATCAACTATGGGGCTAGAAGGAAGTAACCCACACGTCTTGCGTTTCCCTCCTCTTATCACAGATTGTTAGATCTTGCCAAGTAAATCACTGCGATACCATGACAATATTTCCTATGGAATATGTTAGTCACATCCTCATGTCTGATATATAGGCCTTGCCTATTATCTTGAGCTTAGAAGTCCATATTATTCATTGATCTATCGGTATTGGATACGTTGATAGCCAACAGCAACCAAAGGATGGATGAATGGATGGAGAACTCATCTCACTGAAGACAACATGTTAAGTGGAACACAAAAATATCCATTATTGATTTCTAATGTAATTGATCTATTCAGAATAGGACAAAATTCAATGAGGTTTTGTTGCAATTTGTAAATGGATCATCAAACAACTTCATCATTCGCAATAAAAAAACTTAATATTGAGAATTGGAATTTGAGAAATTTCTTTCAAATTGATAAATTTTTATTCTTACTTTGTCCATGAAATGATTAGAGTGCATTAGTAGTGAGTTAAAATATCAAGATTAAGATGGATATGAACTCTATTAAATTATATTCTCACTCTCGTTTATTTTGTAGCGATTACTATAATAGCTGATTCATTGATATTATTCTCAATCTTAATCTTCAAACCCACTTTAAATACACCAAGATTCAAATGATGAATGTTGTACAAAAGCATCTAGTCTGATATAAATCTTGGGAAGCTGTTTGTCCCAGTGGTAGAGAGCGTCTAATCGGTGAGATTAGATAAGCGACGTGCCTCTACCACCACTGTTGTAATGGTGACCGGTTCCTCTGAATTCAATCTATGAGCCTCAAAAATTGCTTCCCCGCAGTGGTTCGGAACCCACGTAAAGCAGTAGGTCCATTCATCTCTCATCATCATCCTTCCCATTACTCACGCACAAGTTCAAGAGCCCATGTGGGCATCACCCTCACAAAAAAAATTATTTTGAAAATTCATATTATCATTAAACTTATCATGGGTACCTTGCAGGTGGGTACAGGTGAGTTTTCAAAGTTTGTTACATAATGTGAATGAAAGAACTTCCACTTGTATTGTATTTATTGATGAGTCATTATTGTATTTTTGACTCATCAAAGTGTATTCTCAATTTGTGTTCCTTACCCCTCAAAAAAAAAGCCGAAAGATAATATCATGTTGTCTAAAAGAATATGTTAGTGTTTTATACGATTTTGAAAGCGTGAAGAATATCATAAAGAAATGCAACATGCTGTAAAGTGAATGTGAGGTAATTTGGTAGACAGCCCTTCTCTGAAAAAAAGCTAATTTGTTCTGCAGCGAGGGTCACTTTTTACGAATTTAGAACAGGAAAGGGATCTCGTTTACAGATGTAAACCACCACGAACGCAGATTAGCTGGGCTGGTCGGGGCGGGCTGCCCAAGAGAGGCGCTTTCAAAATGATGAATTGCTCCAGAAAAAAGCGCTCTTTCCCTTGCCCGGCCTGACCACCTGTTGGACTAGAGCCACCGCCGCCTCTTCTGATTGTGAGGTCCATCTGTTTAAAAAGGTGCCACTTCTCATTACACTGTCAACTTTTTGCTACCGATCCCAGTTATTCACACAACAGAAGCCTCCTCGGGAAAAATGAAAGGTGTGAACAACCGTCAATTTACACCTGCGGGTTGAGAAAAAATCAGGGTGTGATAATGTATTCTATATCAACTGCACTCAATTTTCAACAATTGAATAGTTGATCAGATGTTGAGCCTCTTACAACCGACACAGAACACTAATTCACTCCGAGTTCGAGAAGGATTAAGAACGTTTGAGACAGGATAAAATTTTTCTCTGACACTTAATGAGCTAGTTGTACTAGAAAACAATTTATAATTTTTTATTGGTTCAATATTTATTTATAGTTAGAACATTGATTAAGAATGATTAAACATGTTCGTTTTGTTATAAATATTGTTCTATGAAAAATAGAAATATCATCATTAGCTATACTTTTACTATTGATAAGATTATCATTTTGAAGAAACCCATAGGCAATCAACAAACAATAAGGAATTTACAAAAAGTGGTTCCTTTTCCTATAAACTCATGTTACAATAAGCTCAATTCTATATTAAATGCTTCGCTTCGAAGTATTAAATTCCGGCCATCAAGATTAGTTTTAAATATTTGTTTGTCAATTACAGTTGAGACTAATGTGACATCATTTCTTTTTGATCATACTCTAAACACCTCATGAAAATGAGTTCTAGTTCTTCATGAATCATGTTTCTAAATATAAAAAAACAATATGAAATAATATGATCCTAGAAAATGCTATAACATAAACTTTGTGTGCTTGATGGAGCACAATAATTGAGTCAAAACACACCCATAGAAACAAACTCACGCAACAGAAAGATATCAAAGAATGAAATAATTATGGTCTTATGATCTTTTTTCTCTCATACAAAATCAGTATCATCAGAGCATAACTATCATCATTTACTAATTAGTTGACCATTAAAAAAATCTGCCACCGATAAATAGTAGCATTATCACAATGCTATATACTGACTACTATCCAGCATATATTGAATCTATGATGATAGTATGTAATTATTTCTCAAATTCTTGTTTCTTTATTATTTTCTCATGATTCATCTCCATGTATATAGGAAAATAAGAATAGCACTACTAAGAGTGAATGAATGAAGTCTGAATCAATTCAATAATGATAATGATGATCGAATGGAATGAACAATTGAAATAGATTCAAATTCAAAATCACGTTTATTCCACATAATAAAGTACAAGTGTTGAATAGAAAATTTGCAAGAATCATATTCAATTATTACAGTAAATATTATTTCTAAATATTGGAATAACTTACAGCAAACATAGACGCATAATTTTCTGTGCGTTTGCTGGAGTTACTAGATACTAGGCTACACATTGGAGATATAAAACCCCTATAGAGGAGAAAAAATAGTAAAAAAAATCATATTTCTTCAAATACCCCTGATGGATTAGCTGTGGTGTAAATTATAACAAATTGACTGCGAGCCGGAGAATAGTTATTCATCCTCACATAAATAATTAAATTACTACAATCATAAAATTAAACAATATTTAGAGTAAGAAATAACTGGTCTAATTGAGTTTCTAGCTTAGCCAAGTTCAGCTTAGCTCCAGAAAAAATTATTATCTTTTATTCCGAATAAAAAAAGTTTATTATGATGAATATCCATAACCAGCACATCCACTTCAACCATGTAATGTGGGTTTCTGTACTTTTTCACATCTATTATCCTCACATATATACTACTTAGGCTATATTGAAAACCAAAACTTTCACATAGTTCGGCACTCGAAGTCTCGAAATGCTCTGAGAAATGGAATTCTCTCTGCTCTCTCCTTTTCACCTAAAAGCCTAGTTACTTCCAATCTTGGAAAATAATTAAAAGTAATTAAGCAGTTGTTATGCGCTAAGTACTACCCGCTTCGACTCTAACAGCCTCTCTGGAAGCCTTCTAATTAAATATTCTACGGTTTCCATTCTTAAATTGCTGAATTTTATTGGACTGAAGAGTCGCTACGATCCGCCATATTTCTCTGTGTATGAGTTCTGTTAATAGCGCGAAATACCAGGCTTCTCAAATCCTATTTCATAATCTTGCTTGGAATTTCGTGACGATCAAGAAATATTGTAAGATGAGACCAAATCTTTCCAACACTTCTCTGCAGTGTATGTGGAGGAATGTGAATAACATCATACCCTGCAATGTTGAACTATGTTCAATAAAGAAAGAAATAATTGTTATTATTTCTGCTTGATGATGTTTACAATATTTTTAATATTAGTTACAATAGTTTTTACAATATTAATTGTAATATAAGTATTTATTGTGCAAGTATTTAAGTATTTCACCTGTGTAGAAATCTCTTAATTTGAATCAGGACTGGAAATTGGGATGTTTCATTTTTGCATGCAATTTACGGCATGTTATTCGTGATTCAATAGAAATCGATGTAATGTTTTAAAAATGTTAAATCCACGCAAATGTTATGTTTTATTCACTTGATCAATAGATGAGTAACTTGAATCCCTTTGAAATCGATGATTGGAGCTCTCAAATCAATCTCTATATATAAAAGCGAAATGGCACCGACTGATTCATTCATTCATTCATCACCAGAACTAAAAATCCACTGAACCGAATGCGTTCAAATTTAGCAGGCATGTTCAGTTGGACGTTTAGACGCGCGCTAAGAACGGATTTTAAAAACTTTTCAAGGATACGCCAAATATTTTAGTTTTTCTATAGTTTTTCAACGTTTTCTTCATTTTTTCGAGAACTAATCGGTAGAAAATGTTGATATTTGGTGGGCAGGTTCAGATAAGGTCTAGAAATGTTGTGTTAAAATATTTTTGCAATCCGTTCAAGATTACGCCAGTAATCAGGTTTTCAAAATTGTAGATGTGTTGCGGGTTGCATATCTTCCGCCTTTATACGACCAATCCTAACTGTAAATTCAATGGTTCAGCGAGATTTTAGATGAACTAATTTGGAAGATCAAGTTTGAATCATTGAATCAAGTTTCAAACTATATATACTTCCCAAGGTTACGCTTAATATTAGCGTTTTACTATTTTTTGGAATTTTCGGAGTTTTTCTTAGATTTTTCTAGAACAAATTGGCAGAAAATGTTGAAATTAGGTGAACAGGTCCAGATCAGGTGTATAAATGCTGAAATAAATTTCGAATCTGAACGGAATTTGCAGGCGTGCGAAGCGAGCCTGTTTGTCTCAGCTGTCACTGACAGAGGTTTTGCAGGCGAGCGAAGCGAGCCTGTTTGACTCACTTACACTGCCTATACTGTCGGGGGTCCAGGGGGCGGAGCCCCCTGGCTAGGCGGAGAAGGCGAGCGAAGCGAGCCTGCCGGCTAGTTGATTATATACGAAAATTTTCGTATGATGTCTTCTCAAATGATTTGAATAATCAATGAATTTCTTCCTCTATCATAATTTTTAATATAAAATATTATTCAATTCGTATTCCTTATTCCTCACTCGAAATGCTTCTTTTCTGGACTTATCCGTGTCATTGATTGACGAAGCTAATGTGATAACACATTGCTCAAGTGATATCAAAAGTCAATCTTTTACTGAGAAAATACGAAATTTTCACTGTAGAGTTCTGATTGAACTCTAAAGTGATCTGATCATCAACTTAAAAGAACTGGCGAACAGAGAGGTTCACTTACTGGTGAAGTTGAATTAGAAACAAGATAAGAATCCTTCAATGTGATTTGCGGAAGAAATGAGTTTGTGTGCGGGGGCGTCACAGCAATGACATAAGGGGCTGATCTGCGACCCCTGGAGGCGGCAGTATCTTTTAATATGCTGCAAGTCCCGGGCAAAGTTGGCTGAGGCCGTTCTTTGCGAACGGCCGAATTATACGGAGCGGATCCTGGAAAGATTGTCTGGAAGAGTGAAATGTGGATGAGAGGGGTCGCAGGGGAGGGGCATGAAGCGTGCGATTGCCAGCCAGAATTTGTCTCCGAGGTGAAATGATAAGGAACTCACAGTGCGGTAGTTAACTGTTCCCCCTTCCAGCAATCCCTTGCAGGAATCATAGTCGAGTCACTGGTTCCACGTTTTTACAACCCTTTTCTGCGCTGCTCCTTATGTTGGCGTCGATTTTAAAATGCAAGGCTCTCTTTTGCGCCACCCGCCAACAAATGCCTTCTCTAACCTTCTCGACCAAAACACCTCCTTTCATAAAATTTCCCTATGTTTTGTGTAAAGTTAAAATAAACGCCACCTTTTCTCCATTACAAGTTAGTTTGAATAAACTGAGCTGAAAAGATACAGCTTCTCTGAGCTCCAGGTCAGTTTTAATGCACTAGGAAGCTTCTTCTGATTTGAAATTATGATAAAGATATTGAATGATATAAAATAATAATGTTGGCTTAGAACAATGATTGTATGGATTATAAATCAGTCTTCAATGCATTTTACACTTCTTCATCTGCAAAAGAGGCAAAGTTTGCTCAGCTATGCCTATGAGTTGAGTGTTGAAAAGTTTGCAAGAGACTATGTCAAATTCATTGCAGGGAAAATCATTATTAGGTACTTCGGAAAAAATCGAAATAGAATAATTCAATTGCCATTAGTTCTATATTATCTTCGTCTGAAGAAAAATGTCTGGTATAATCAAATTTCAGAGTGCACCCAGTTTTTCTCATTCAGTATTTTCAACTAGTATTAATTCACTGTCTATAATGTTGAAACAATTCTCAATCATTCATGATGAACTCTTGATGTGTGGAGGCTGCTCAAATCACTGGCGGCTCGTACCCACGAAACAGGTGAAGGGCCCATATCTTTCACTGTTCAGCACTTCACCTGTTTCGTGGGCACGAGTCGCCAGTGGCTCAAATACAGGTTGACTTCTAGTAAGCCAGAGGGGCGCTGCAAGTCAGCCAGTGTAGATACGTGCATTTAATTCAATATCGGCTCAATTAGTGTTGCTCCTGGTGACCGTGATTCAGTCAAGATCAAGCTAATAAAAGACACAGCATGCCTGCCTCTCCATAATTGTTGAAAAGGAGGTTGAATACTCCTTGAAGAATGATCCTCTGAAGTTTATTAGGATCCCATTGATATAATTATAGCTACCTTTTAATAAGGAATACGGAGAAATTCTTATAAAAGAATACATAGAAGCTATGATGAAACTCATAAAATATGAAAAGTAAATATGAAGAAGAATTGAGTTCATGGGATGAAGATAATTCTCAAAGTGGTATTGAGCCCACATTAATATAATCCAGTTGAATTGATGGCATTTTATTGTCTCGATTTTATAAAGCATTTATTAATTTTTTTATGGCATAATGTTTCATTATTAAAGTATTATTAGTAATTCTTTCAAGTTATCATATTTAGGATGAAGAATTCACCCCCAGTTTGAAGAGTGAGTTACAATTTGCGAGGATTTGCGAACTTGAAAGAAGAGGATTTGTTAATAATATAAGGTATTATTCTCCATATTCAATGATAAGAGTGGAGTCTTCTTTATTATCGAAAAAGTATTGATCTTATTTGAATATTTTTTTGGATGCAACGTCTTTTAACACAGAAGATATTATTTTAGAAGGCTGCTTGTATATTCAGCAGTGAAAGCTGGTTGAAGTGAACGTGGAAATTGAGAGAATGAAGTGCGAGATGAGTGAGATGGGAGTAAGAATGTTGATGGTGAGTAAAAAGAAGGAAAGGCGGTTTGTGATGGGGTGAAGGGGGGAAAGAAGTCGTGCGAAGTAGTAGATAAGAGAATGCGGTTGATATTAGGCCATGAAAGAGAGAATGTTTTACGACAGAAGTGGCGTAATTGTTCTCTTCGTCTGTTGTCCGGGAAGCAAGAAAAAGGGGACTCAGGAGGAAGTAGCAGAGCACAATATCCACCGTGCCCAGAATGCGGTCTCTAGGATTTGCCCTTAGGGGGAAGCTTATCCCGGCTGCGAGTCGTTCTAGGAAATGTAGTTTTCTCGTATATGACACTATCTTATCATAATATGAATACTTAAAAAGATGTCTGCAAACTTTTAAGAGACATTTGTTTTTATTCGCCAGGCAGGGAGGCGATAACGCCAGCCAGCCACTTCTCCACGCTCTTATCTCTCACGAACAGCGCCTGCGCTCACCCCCCTCACCTCTCCCCACCTGACAGGCACATCCACCGTATGCGAACCCTGTTAACCTTCAATTACAATAAAGCCCACCACAGGAATGAAACCCAGCTTTCTCAATTGGCCCTCATGGAAAACTCAAGTTCTGACCTAATTTCTTACCTATTTCTTACCTATAGCCATTCACCACACTTACAACAAACTAGCTTCACAAGGCTCAGAGCTCCAAAGTCTTTGCGAGATGAGAGTGAATTCTCTTTGCTCGGATCTTTCATACTAATCTAACTGAGATAAGTTGTAGTCCGAGTAATTTAGCAAATTTTTCATTGACGTTGGGTCATGTATTATACATCATTAGAAGAAAATTGAAGTTCATACAAGTCTCGATGAAACATTTTTTTTTGTGATCGTAATGTTGAATTGTGATTTAAATATTTCACACTTGAAATATTAAAAGTGTTATTCTCTTTGATTTGAAATAAGGTAGTGTGTGGTTTCATTGAGTTGCCTGTAAGGGAGAATCCACACAATTGGAAGATTGTTAATCTAGAATGCAAAGAAACTGAACGCAGCATACAAGTTCGTTGTCTAATAGTGTTGTTCGAATAGTGGAAATTAAATCAATAATACAAAGGAGTAACGATTTAATGTAACTTATTTATCCATTATATTGGGAAATTACTGCTCTTTTAACATGTTTTACAGTCACATTGATTTTTTGAAAGTTTCTCCAGAGAAATAAATGTAGATCTGAACTTATAATGGGTTGATATTCATTATTAGAATTGTATGGCTATGAGAAACTCATTTTGATGAGGATTGTGACAACTCTTTTTGGATAGCTATGAAAGTTCTGTACTAATTGTACAATTGAATGGATTATTATTCGCCTACTAGCAAACCGCTACATCTTATCAGGCAGTCTTATCTTTGAAAGATTATAATTATTTATTTTGTTGACTCACCTGTCATCATTATTTCTATTCTAATTAAAATTTTCTCTAAATTTACTGACCGGTATAACTATTGTTCATTAATGGGGTACATAACCTCCTACTGGTCACTCTACTACTGTATTATTATTGTACTGAGTGTTTCCCTCCCTTTTTGACAGCTGATTGTTAGTTAGAATAGAACACTTACCGGCTTATTGAACAATTTTTTAATAAACTTCTTTCATTCCTTTAAATGCATTTCATATCTTTTTATACATGCATTTATAACAGCTTTATTCTAAAATTATTTGAAATTAATAAACTCACTATTTGTATGATAAATGTAACGTTATAATAATCTGTTGATAAGAGCCACACAGCATGCAATTTACTGTCTGTGTACTTGAATATTTATTATTTGTAATTATATGTAGGCTACCATAATAATTAATATATTTCATGCATAATTTATATTTAAATAAGTTATTGCTAGCACTGTCTATAGGTTTGTAACAGTCAACTGGTCATGCTTTATGCTAATTTTGTTATTGAATTATTATTTATTATAATTATATTATTGGTAAGTCTTAAAATATAAATCCTTTGTAGCAATAAATAATTTGAAAATTTTTTAATTCGCTTAGTTGATATTTTGGAGTGGACACAAAGGACTATTTTTCTGAACTCCATTTTGTTTTATTGTTCAATGAAATATATTATGTATTCAAGGGCAGAGATCGATGAACATTGAAGGTTAAAGAGAGAGCATCTTCTTCCTATGGCCCTTTGATTATAGCTGTTATGCACCAGTTGTAAATTTTTGAATATTTTAAAGAACTATCAGTGCTAATTCAGTAAATAAACCAGCCAATTTAAGAATATGAGCATTCAATTCCTTGACCTTGAGGTCATATTACCAAGCCAATTCCATAGACGAGTACAATTTCCAAGAGATGATTCCAATGGTCCAGCCAGCCCAGAGGGTAACAACGCCTGATCTTCAATCCAGTGAGTAACAAATTATCATTAATGGGGATCCCCTGGTGCGACGAAAATTTATATAAAAGGCCTATATAGTGCGCGAAAGAATAAAATATTTGCTGATAATGATCAAAAATATTGAATTAAAAAATTGATGCGCATCAAATGATATAATTACTAATATAAAAATTTATGTCTTTGAAGTCTATATATTCGAAATTTACATTATTGAAATTTATTTATTTGAAATCATATAATAATAAAATATTAGAATATTAAGTATTGATATTTATGAACTGGAATTTATCTATTTGCAATAATTTATGATCTGAAATTTATGTACTTGAAAATTATTCACTTGAAATTTGCCTGCTATGAATTTATCTATTCAAAATTATGTAATAAAGTCTTATAATATGAATCATTGAATTTATGAATCAATTCTTCCTGAGCATTCGAACCACAAACCAAGAACCCTGACTCAATTGCTTATCTACCTAGAGCTTAGCTTGAACCGGCACCAAATAGCACCAGTACATGGGGCTTATAAATCTATTAAATATACAGAAATGGCTTTCCCAACATGGAAACCTGAAACCTGTATTAGGTATTATTATAGGATAGAATAGTTTTGAAAGTGTCAATTCTGAATGTTCGAAGAAACTTGTAAATGTAGCTGTCAGATTTTGTATCAAATCCTCATCAAATTTCTCATTTATTATCAAGGAAATTCTTGAATAATTATTTTCTGGCAGATCCGGCCCAATGTGGAGCCCCCTGGTGGGGAACGAAGAAAGTAATATAAGGGGAAGTTTGAGCCGGGGGCAGAGTGAAAGAGCGCAGATTCCATTAAAGTGTTTTCTTGGAGGTGTGATAGGCAAGGGGGAGGGAGCTGTCGGACTGAAGGAGCGCACGGGTGCGTGCGAGAAAGATGAAATTTGCAAAGACAGAATACGTAGAAATCCATTCTTCAGTTGAGCGCTCTCTCTCACTCTTTTTAATTTTCTATGAGTCGTCGGCGCGGGGTGAGAGAGTGGCGGCCATTTTGAAACTTCTTAATATCCAGCAATGAAAACTCGGCTACGAAATAAGAGAGGATGCTTTGAGCGGCGGCTGGAGGTGGAGAGAGACAGAGAGCCGAGAAAGCGCGAGGGATTGTAAAAGTAAAATGAGATACATTAATTATTCGGGCCGAGGATTTTCACGGCCTGTGTCGTCGAGCGAGAGATGGAAGGGATGGTGTTGTGGGGGGAGGGGGAGCGCGGAATTCTTGAGAAAGGGTAGAAGTCAAGACCCGTGACGCATCTTTTCTTCAACTCTTCTTCATGTTATTTCACATTTCTGGAGGACGCAGATTCGCTCTTCTGCTCTCTTGTCACGAGAAAAATAGCACGACATCTGCTTCTGCCAGGCTGCCACTTTTCTTATTACTCCGCTCCACTCGTCACTCTTCAGCACTCTCCTCCAACTTCTTTATCAAACCGTATCCGCCCCTCACTGCCAAATCATCTGTCTTGCCGATTCTTGTGACGTTTGCCGAAAACAAACCGTAGACTTTGACAGGAGAGTGAGTGCTTCTATTTTGCATAAGCGTACATTCTTGGTTGGGCACTGATCCCACTTATTAATTTAGGCAAACTCTTCCATCAAACCATCCATCTTCTACTGGAATATGCGAAGGCTATATAGATACTGAATGACAAAGCACTTCCATTTGTTCTTGATTTTGTTTTAAATGAGAATTTGATAAGTACATTTGATGTTAGTGAATTGATTGTCTACAGAAAAAAAGTGATTGCAATATTATTGGAGATCTTCTCGAACAGTATCTTGATACAATTCCACTACACTATGCAGTGTCACAAACACAGAATACAACATTACAGTGATTTGGGATTCCCTTATATTGTATTGTTACGGGTTTCCACTATAATAAAAGACTTGAGGCAATTTATACTGATTAACTTTATTAATTACACTACTATAACACACTAGAAAAAGATAAACTATAACGGAACAGAAGATAGCACAAGAGTTTATAACGTTTCACAATACAAATTCTACTAAGATTAACACTGCACTGAATTAAGAAATGAGAACAGTCTTTGTCACGTTACACTAGAAGAAATAAGAACTGACAGAATGAATATCACTATAGAGTGTCTATATACAACGTCTGGTTTGTCTATCACACAATACGGCTGACACAATCTTTGAACACTTGAATAGGAACTGCCTCGTAAACCCAAACATTCTGAATATATAGGCTTCTAAGAATAAACAAGAGAATGCTAGAAGGTTCTGGCAATATCACTTCGAGAATGTTCTGGATGAGTCTTTTGTTTACACAACAATGCGCTTGTTTGTTGACACAAAGCCTCCCCATCCCCACCTTGTCCATCCTTGTCGTCCTACTGTCTCAAGGTCATCAGACACTGTTGAATTCCATAACACTGCCCCCTCCTTAAAACTGTTCTGTCCCAGAACAGTCCAGATCCATCCTGGAAGTGCAAACAGTAGAAGCCGGCATCAATGGATCAACTTGTGTAACCGCCCATGGGTTGAAGACACAACAGGTGACGTTGATTCCAGTGTCCTTGAAAATTCTTCCAATCATTGGTCTCACAATATTCCAGTCCAATCCGTCATAGCCACAGCCCAGTCTTGGGATTCCAAGCTGCTTCACTCCCAGGAATTGAAGGTGAGTTCGTAGATGCATCAGACTTTGCCACAAAGCCTGATATGTTGACTCCTGCTGGGGTTGGTCTTTTGTCACCAAATAGAACAGATGTTGGTTCTGATCCTGAAGATGAAGTGCTTTCCCCACAGCCGGATTCTGGAGATTCAATTCATCCAATCTTCCAAACTTTGTCCTGAATACTGTAGCAATTCCTTTTGAAGCTCTCACATTCCTAGCAATGCAATGTGCCAAGGCATAGCTCTTTGGTAGGGTGAATAAGTCCTGGTGACTGATGGCAACATTTCCTTCTTCTAGTGACATCCCTAGGTTCGCCATGAATCTTTCAAAATCAGAGATGGCAGGATGAAGTGCCTTCACCTCTTGAACTCCCCTTGCAGCATTGTCTCCATGATAAGGTGCCAGTCGGTTGAAATGAACAATGCGTGGAGTACCTCTTGGTTTCTTGATCCTGTAGACCACATCGTTGATCCTTGTGACCACCTCATAAGGTCCATCCCAGGAGGTTTGCAACTTGGGAGAGTATCCACAACGTCGTTGAGGATTGTACAACCATACCATGTCACCAGCCTGGTATCCTCCATGGTTGGCCTTAATGTCATAGCGCTGCTTCATCATGTCACTGGTGACCTGGATGTTTGTGCGGACGGTTGCATGAATCTCATCCATCTGCATCCGGAGCTTGCTGGTGTAGTCTTCTTGTTCCAAGTCCTCCCCAGGTTTGCATCCACACTCCAAGTCACAGGGTAGTCGTATATCTCGCCCAAACACTATTCTTGCTGGAGTCATCCTTGTAGTCTCATTAACTGCGCTTCGTTATGCCATCAGGAAGAAATGCAGGTGTTGGTCCCAGTCCCGTTGATGTCCGGATACCACCTTTGATAGGTATTTTCCCATAGTCCTGTTCATTCGCTCAACCATTCCATCTGATTGGGGGTGCAGTGGTGTTGTCCTGGTCTTGTTGATTCCCAACACTTCACACATCCGAGAAATACAGCAGATTTGAAGTTTCTTCCTTGGTCTGGAATGTAACTCCAATGGTATGCCAAAACGACTGAAGAACTCCTTCACCAATACATCAGCTACAGTAACTGCCTCTTGATTTGGCAAGGCATAGGCTTCTACCCATTTGCTGAAGTAATCCATAGCAACCAGGATGTATTTATTCCCACCATCAGTAATTGGGAATGGCCCAGCTATTTCAATGGCTATGCGTTCAAATGGAGCACCTACATTGTATTTCTGCATAGGGGCTCTCTTTCTAGGCATAGGGCCATTGGCAGATGCACATACTGCACAATTCCGGCACCAGTTCTTGACATCCTCTTTTGAGTTTGGCCAGTAGAACCTCTCTCGTACCTTTTCAGGGTCTTATGCACTCCAAAATGCCCACCAGAGACTCCATCATGTAGCTGTTTTAATGCTTCAGGAACTCTTTTCCTTGGTACAATGATTTGCAGTCTTTTCTGATCACCAGCAGCATTCTCCACCACCCTCTTCAAGATTCCCCCATCTTCCACAATTGACTCCCATTGTGCCCAGAGGGTCTTAAAATGTGGTGATAATGGTGCTACTTCCTGCCAGCTAGGTTTTCCTTGAGTAGAACGCTTCCAAGCCCACAGGTGTTTCAAATCAGGATCCTCTTCCTGGTCCTTCAGCATTTCATCTCCTCCCCAGTAGTCTGTAGCTACAGTTATCCTGTTAGCAACTGCTTCCTTCCCTTCCTGGCGTGAGCAGTGCTTTGATCCTGGTCACAGGGTCTTCTAGAAGAGCATCAGCATTCTGATGACTTTTTCCAGCTCGGTGGATTGATTTGAAGTCATATTCTTGCAGGTGTTGAATCCATCTGGCAACTTGTCCTTCTGGAGATTTGAATCGTAGAAGCCATGTCAGGGATGCATGATCAGTTCGTAATAGGAAGTGACATCCATACAGGTACTTATGGAAGTGGCTGATTGACTTCATTACCGCCAACAGTTCTCTCCTTGTGACACAGTAGTTGCGCTCAGGTTTTGACAGGACTTTGCTAAAGTATCCAATAACCTTCTCCTCTCCATCTTGTTCCTGTGAGAGTACTCCACCAATAGCTGTGTTGCTGGCATCAGTATCCAGGATGAACTTGCCTTCTGATTTGGGATAAACCAGAATAGGTGCTTGGCTGAGCACCTCCTTCAGTGTGTCAAATGCCTGCTGGCAGTCTTTATCCCAGATGAAGGTGCGCCTCTCCTCTGTCAAATTTGTTAGTGGCTTGGCTATCCCAGAGAAACCCATCACAAATCGCCGATAATATGCACAAAGGCCAAAGAAAACTTCGTACTTCTGATTTGTCCTTAGGCACAGGCCAGTTTGAAATAGCTGATACTTTCTCAGGATCCATGGACACTCCCTTGTCAGAAACCACATGTCCCAGGTAATTCACTTGTCTTTTGAACAGGTTGCACTTCTTAGGATTCAGTTTCAAGTTTGCCTGCCTCAGCCTCTGAAATACTTCCTTCAGGTTCTTCATGTGATTTTGGAAAGACTTGCCCAAAACAATAATGTCATCCAGGTAAACCAAACATGTTTCCCATGAGAGTCCCCTCAACACACTTTCCATTAGTCTCTCAAAAGTGGCTGGAGCATTACACAAACCAAAAGGCATCACAGTAAACTGCCAGAGTCCTTCCCCAATTGAAAATGCTGTCTTCTCCTTTGCTTTGTCTTCCAGTCCAACTTGCCAGTATCCACTTTTCAAATCCAGAGTTGAAAACAACTTGCAACCTTCCAGGCTATCCAGTGTGTCATCAATACGGGGTGAGAGGTAACTGTCCTTCTTGGTGACATCATTCAGAAGACGGTAGTCCACGCAAAACCGAAGTGTGTCATCCTTCTTCTTCACAAGCACCACTGGTGATGTCCAAGGGCTATTTGATGGTTCAATGATTCCTTCACTCTCCATCTCCTTGATGATTTTTCTGGCTTCTTCTCGTTTAGCAAATGGAAGTCTTCGGGGGTTCTGGCAAATGGGTTTGGCATCTCCTGTGTCTATTGTATGTTGGACAATGTTGGTCCTTCCTTTTGTTCCTTCTCCAATGTCAAAGATACCTTGGTAGGAGGTTATTAAATCCTTCACACATCCTTTTTCTGGTCCTGGTTCAAGTCCTGACAAGATTCCTCTACAAAGTTCTGTAGTTTCTCAGGAAGTTTCTTCTTCTTAAACTGTGTTGATTGTACTTGATGGACCACTGCTGTTACAGGTGAACAATGTCCCAGCACACTGTCCCTTTTCAAGGTGACTCCATAGCTATTCACATTCATCAAGCGGACAGGGAACACTGAGCTGGTGAGAAACAAAGTTCTGGCCACTAGAACACCATGTCCAAGCTCCTCTTCAAGAACTACTGGTTCCAATATTGCATTCATTCCTTCAGTAATGTCTTTTGTTGTCCTTGCTTGGGTCACAATCTGGCTCCTTGCTGGTATGGTGATGTCCTCTAATAGCCGCACCTGCGCTGTACAGTCTTCTGTAGGTAGTAGCACAACTTCTTCTTCACCAATAGTCACTGTATTCTTCTTCTTCTCTAGCTTCAGTCCATGTTCACGTAGGAAATCCAAACCTAGTATGATGTCTTCACTAACTTTTGCCACTAACACTCGATGTCTGAACCTTGATTTACCAATATCAAAAGTGGCAATCATCTCCCCGTAGACACTGACAGCCTCCCCTGTAGCAGTTCTCAACCTCCAGGTTGTCGGTGATATGCCTCGTTGATCAGTCACTGTGCTATAGTTTATTATTGTCATAGTGGCTCCAGTGTCAATTAGTAGTCTTTGAGTTGATCCATTGACTTTTCCATGTATGTAGAGACTTTTTGGTTTATCTGACAACATTGCAACAACTGCTCCTGAACCTGGGGCCTCTTGCCTACAGGTTGATGGTAGCCTTTTCATCAACCCTTTTTAGTTTTCCTGCTTCTTGTCAGACATTGACTTCTTTGGGCATTTGTTTCGTAGATGACCTCTCTCTCCACAGCCCCAACACCTTATCTCCTTCTTTGCAGTCTTCAATTTTTCCAAAATCCTCTTCATTATTTCCTCCACCAACTCCTCATGGCTATCTTCCCCTGATACTGAACGAACACGTGCATGGCTCCTCACTGATTGTGTCACAGCTTCAAATTCCAAGGCCTGAGTTAATGCCTCACTGAGTGTTTGAGGACGAGCCAGTTTAACAGCTCGTTGGGTTTCTGGCTCACGTAGACCATCCAGGAATCTATCAACTGCCATACTCTCCTTCATTTCATCATCCCCTGATGCTGGGTAGGCAATCCTCACCAAGCGAGCTATGTCAGCTTCAAATTCCTGGCGACTCATTTGGCTTCTGGATTCTGTTCCTCAATTCTGAACGGTGTAGTTGATACATGTGTCGGTGGCCAAATCTCATTTCCATGCGCTTTAACAGTTCACCAATGTTGCGTCTGTCAGACTTTGGAATTGTCTGAAGTACTGACAGTGCATCTCCCCGAAGTGATAGGCACAAA
This sequence comes from Sogatella furcifera, assembly GCA_017141385.1. Classification (NCBI taxonomy): domain Eukaryota; kingdom Metazoa; phylum Arthropoda; class Insecta; order Hemiptera; family Delphacidae; genus Sogatella; species Sogatella furcifera. The sequence continues at coordinate 33,027,915 of CM029548.1, read as the reverse complement.
TTATCAGCCTTTGCTTCTGGTGTCCATCCATATCTGTCGGCATACACATCTAACAAGGTACGGTAATCTTCCCATGGAGTCTTTCCATCAAATGTTGGTAGTCCACCATGATAATTTGGCATGGTAATAGGCACATTGCATTCATTTACTGAAGTATCCTTCTCAATTTGATAAGCATTATCATCCACTTTCAAGGCTGCCCTTGTCCCACTAGTGTCATTATTTTGCAGCTCTTTAATCTTCTTATCAAATTTATCCTCTATGCTTTTAAGTTTTGTTTCAAATTTATCTTCCAAAATTTTACTATTCTCTTGTAGTTTCCCCTCAAATGTTTCTTTCAAAGATTCAAATTTACACTCCAATGATGTTTTATTTTCTTCTATTTATTCTCCAAATTTGTCAAAGCTGACTTATTTTCTCCCATTTTACTTTCAACCAATTGAAATTTACTCTCCAATGATGTTTTATTTTCTTCTATTTTACTCTCCAAATTTGTCAAAGCTGACTTATTTTCTTCCATTTTACTTTCAACCAATTGAAATTTACTCTCCAATGATGTTTTATTTTCTTCCATTTTACTTTCAACCAATTCAAATTTACTCTCCAATGTACTCACAGAGCTCCGAATCTGTTTCAAACACATAGGTATCTGGGTCCTGACCCTCGGCCAGCAGTGCTTCCCGGAGTCTATCTTGTAAGACAGATTTTACCCCATTTGTATCCAGTTCTCGCTCCTCCAGCTCTTGCTTCAGTTGATTTACTTTTAAACTCGTGAGCTTCGCACCTTTCCCTGCCATTTCAGTTCACGTTCCACAAATATTACACAGTTCACAATTATCTACAGAAGACTAACGTTCACTCTTGGAGAATAAAGTTAACACACAAAGATGTTCACACAATCACCCTTGAAGATCACAGTTCACTCACTTGAAGATAAAGTTTATACACAAAGATAAAGTTCACACACAAAAATAATGGTTCAATCAATTGAAAATAATAGTTCACTTTGCAAAGGTACTAGTTCATAAAATTGCCTCAATCAATAGCTACATCCGAACTTCTGACACCAATTGTTACGGGTTTCCACTATAATAAAAGACTTGAGGCAATTTATACTGATTAACTTTATTAATTACACTACTATAACACACTAGAAAAAGATAAACTATAACGGAACAGAAGATAGCACAAGAGTTTATAACGTTTCACAATACAAATTCTACTAAGATTAACACTGCACTGAATTAAGAAATGAGAACAGTCTTTGTCACGTTACACTAGAAGAAATAAGAACTGACAGAATGAATATCACTATAGAGTGTCTATATACAACGTCTGGTTCGTCTATCACACAATATGGCTGACACAATCTTTGAACACTTGAATAGGAACTGCCTCGTAAACCCAAACATTCTGAATATATAGGCTTCTAAGAATAAACAAGAGAATGCTAGAAGGTTCTGGCAATATCACTTCGAGAATGTTCTGGATGAGTCTTTTGTTTACACAACAATGCGCTTGTTTGTTGACACAAAGCCTCCCCATCCCCACCTTGTCCATCCTTGTCGTCCTACTGTCTCAAGGTCATCAGACACTGTTGAATTCCATAACAGTATCTTTCCATATAGCTGAATCTTCTATCTTTCCATATTATTATATAATAAAGGTAACTGCTTTTATAATAGAAAATTTGTTCCAATGGCAATTTTCGGGGTAACTTACAAATGTAAGATAAATCCTGATAACTTAGCTGTCTTCAAAAGAGTCCTAAAATTCCAGAAAAGTCAATATTTTTGTAACTGGCAGTGGTCAATGGAACTGAAATTGGATTAGGCTGGGTGCTTGCTCATATAATCACATTTGAATCGCTGAAGTAGTATTAAAAGTTGATGATTATTGCTTGAAACTATGAGCTTTGGAATAATTTTTTCTCCAACATCATCATCACTGTTATTAATCTAGCACAAGCCTAGTTTCCATTCAGGATAGCCTACTCTCACAGCGAAAATCACCAAGATTCGAAGACTGTTATCAGTGCTTTTTTATTGTGCACTATTCCAAGTAAAGCAAGAGTGATCTCCGACCTGTATGTGTGCACCTTATCACTTAACTTTTTGTCTTGCCCATTGTTAGTAGACTAGACTATCAATTACAGAAGTTTTGTTACGCATGTTCAACACACGTACTACAGGAAGCTCATCACAAACGTGCTGTTGTTTCAATGGCGTGTTACACCACAACACTTGGCGGGAAATTTGAAGTTATTGAGGACGACAAAAAGTGTAGGTAACCGGGGCGGCTTTGTTGTAACCGGGGCGAGACAAAAACAAGTTGAGCAAGTGTCGGTGGCGGTGGCGCTTAGCAGCGCACGTAGAAGTAGATCGGAACAATTGCGACAGTGGCTGTTACAGCCTTCCTTAAAAGTGAGTTTTTGTGAGAAGAGACGTCGCCCGGGCACAATTGCAGTCGACTAGTGAACAAAGCAGGAGCATGTGCATAATTTATATCGGTTTAGAGGAAAGCAGTCATTCACAGTAAATTTAACAAACAAAGGCTCGCGCTCACCTACGCTACAACGGCTCCCTTTTTGTAAGGCGCGTGTTATCAGGGCCTTCAGACACCTCTGGCCCCAACTTGCGCTTCCTACACGTTCAGATACAAAGTAACCGGAAGCATCTTCGTCTTAGTGCCTCGTTTCGAGATTGCTCAACAGCCGTTAATCACCTCACAAAGAGCTCAATTTTTGGCGAAATATAACTCATCCACATGATTAGATACTGAAAGTTATGTCTTCAGATTTACGCTACTTCATGTATTCACACATTATTGTTAATCTTGAAAAGTGAGATGTCATTTTACTGGCTTGGATACTGTCTTCTCCTTCAGAAAATGCTACACAAGAGTCTTCCCTCATGATAAGGCATTGAAAATGTATTCGATGAATGTTAAAATTACAGCAATTATTATAATCTAATTTGTTTCTTGTCAAAACGAAACTATGTGAATCCAGCTTGGTAATATTAGAATATCAAACATACCTCATTAACAAATGTAGTCATTAACGTTTGGAAAATTTTTTATCGTTTTGAACATGATTTATTGAGTTTTTGAACTATTATTCCTCATTATGGAAAATATGTTTTAATAGGAGGATGTTTTGTGAGAGGTAATTTTATTATTTAGTACGTAAAGTTGTTAATCACATCAAATTTGTTACGTTTATAAGAGCATATTCAATTGTCAATTATATTTGAGCTATTAATAAAATATTTCATATTCTGCAATATCCTTTTGCAAGCCTAAAGATCTTTTAATACTTGATAAGAGTAATATTGATGCAACTATCAATATTATAATATTGATCCAACAGTAATCCTTTTTATTGAAGATATCGATTCTCATGACTCTTTTCTCGGAAGTTCAATCATGAGGAGAATATTCCCTCATTGAACGAATTGTGAACTGGCGAGGAAAAAGTTTCAAGAAGAAGTTGAGGCGAAGGAGCCATCGACGTTAAAGTTTGGCATGGGTCTGTTAAAGTTGAAGGCATTAAGCACTTTTCCACCCTCACCATCTCTTGCACGAGTCAGCTTCCCTTCCTTCAACTATATTTTCCCATTAGGAAAAACCAATTTAAAATGAAAACGCCGGGCAGACAAGGCACGAAAACTGAAAAGAGAACCATTAGAAAGAGCTTTGTCGGAGGCAACTTTGCCAACAAACTACTTTATCAAGACCTCCGTTTGTTTGTCCTGCTTTGTTCTTCTATTCCATCTCTTTCTCACAAACGTAATGTGTTTCTGCGCCAGACACGTTCTCAGTGACATAAATAACGTTCAGTCACCGCAAAACATTCGGTCGTCCAATGTAATCTGCTATTGATCGCCTAACTGTTCAAATATTGACAACCATGATTATGGACAACTTGTGTAATCCATCATTGCTTATTGTTATTGCATCAATGAGCAAATGTGGAGTTGTTCATCCGTTTCAATCTCATGTTGAATCTATACATAATATTATGCAGTGATTTGTGTTGTTTATACAAGTACCTACATAATAATATTGAAAATATATACATAATATAATGCAGTGATTTGTGTTGTTCATTAAAGCACATAATAATATTGAAAATATTATTCGCCAATAGTTGGAGAATCGTTGTAGCATATTCATCTACGAATTGGATCTCGTAGGTCAAACAAGTAGGAGTAATTCTCGCCAACACCTTCAAATGTGTCTAGCTGTTCAAAGTTTTGAGCGAAAACGCGAAATGTTTTATAATAATTTTGAGTTGAATTGGTGTTGCACAGGGTACATTTACATTAGGTGCATTACTCGCACAAACACAACAAAAAATAATAAAAGTTTTGCTCGGGTTGATTGAGCCAGGATAATATTATAGCATTGAAGTAGGACCAATCCACAACAGACCAAACACAACATTCCGCCATAAGCCATAAGCGCTGTTCAAGTGTATGTTAGTTTGTGTTGTGTTGGACCGGTTGAGAATGCACTCTCCCAGATTGAAGCGGGTGCAATTTCATCTCATTTTTATCGGACATTACGGAATGATCACATTGATATCCGAAAATAACAGTTCAACTCGACAATAAAACCAATATTTGAGAATATTGTCTCTACATTGAATTCGAATGATAGCGAAAGTGAATCAGATTAATGAAAATTACTTCACATCAGTGTCTTTTTCAAATATAAGTAGATAACATCTTTGACTAACTAATTGAGTAATTGAAATGTTAAAGACTATGATTCCATAACATTATGTCGTAGGATTATTGATAGGAGTGTGCATAAAACTCCAAGGGCCTAGGTCATGTAGCCTACATAATGCATGTTGATGCCAGAGGCGCAACTCTATTTTCTCTGAAAACGCATTACCGTACTTCTAAACGTTTTAGCCGGCTTATCATACAGAAAATCGACTAAAGAAAACTCCATAAACTTTTCTTCTACCCGGTTCAAGTTTAGGCGAGGGTGGGGGTAAGTGTAGAGTTACACAAGTTGTAAGAACGAATAAAATGAAAGCGAGGAAGAAAATGGCGTTGACGACGATTAGGATGAAACGGGGGTGCTTCAAGGCTTGAAGGGGACGGGGGGACCAGGCCGGAAACGCCCCGCGCGCGCGATATTGAAATTAACGACCCTTTTTGTAGCTCCAGCTAAAAGCGACGACTTTTACAAGTTTTACTTAGCATCCGCTCTTTAACAGTTTCTTAATGAGCTTTAAAAGTGTTTTGTGTGTCATAAATTAACTGCAGAGTGCAGAAAACTAGGACGAGAGATGACGTTGGAGAGAGAAAAGTTAGAATTAAGAAGTTTGAGAATTGCTATAGTCTTGTTTATGATTTAAAAGTAATTTAATTATAGCATGAGATGGAAGCGTATTCATGTAGAACTAAGTTCAATCTTCTGCGAATGCTTATAAAAGAGGCACAGGGTAGTCGAGGACGGCAGGACGAAGATGGGAAAGCTGGAGCAACATTTTCTTTAAACATTCATCAGTCTCTATAATTCTCTTTTCAAGATGGCGTATAACACTATGGCCTCATCGTGCCAACTTCATACAACGACAAATGAGAAGTCCCTTTCAAAGAATCAAGATAAATATTACACGAGCACGCAATGCTTCTGCATTAACTTGTTCATTTATTCATCATTCCATTTTCTTTCTTAAGAAAAGAAGGAGTTCAGAACAGAGAAATGCTGAAAAGATAGACTGAAACGTTAACAGAGAAGACGCTTGTGAAGGCAGAGGGGTATGAAACTAATTTCGAAGAACAAACTCTGAGAGAAATTTGAGATTGAAAATAAATGTTCGTTTTCTACCCGTGAAGCCTTTTCAAAGTTTTGTTCTGTCAATGACGACTGGCAAGACGGAAGTATAATTACTGGCTTGAATGAGTTCAGCTTGGGCGAAAAACTTACCGTTTTCTGGATCATCTAGAGCAGGATGCTTCGGAGTCTTCAAAATGCTCAGGATTCATGCAAAGTATGACCAAATTTATACTTATTTTTGGGGAAACTCGATTGAGGTTCAAGACTTTCTGGAGGACAATAAGAGCAACAACAGCAGCTCATTTTTTAATAGTAAATATACTCGATGCTTGATTAATTGATATTTTATATACTAAATATTCCATAAAGTATTTGAATATCTTCATAATTATCATAATAAAGAGAGCCGCACAAAATTTGAAATATCCTTATTTTTTAGAATTTTCTAGCAGTTTTATTCCACTTTTTATTGTCTGACGCGGTCTTTTTATGATTAGGCCGTCTTTTATTTTATTCACTGATTTGTTAAATTGGATTGGAAATAGTTGAAGTCATACTATAAAATAAAGTGTAGATAGTCACATTCAATAGACACTTTCAACCTTGAGTGTCACAAGGTTGATTGTAACTCATACACAGACTCATACACCTCTCTACAGTGAACCTCTCTACTCATCTACTTACTCATCCACCCATCCTTCACCGCACTTCTTTGCTTTGCCCAAAATTCCTCAATTTGGGAACACCGTTGCAAGATCACGGTGGCCAGAACTATAATAAATCTTCACTTGAACAAAATTAAAACATCAGCCACCAGTAAAGTTTGAGAGAGGTATAGCCAGCGGGAGGGCCTTCATAATGCTTGAACTGCGAAAATTGGGAGAGCTCGCACACACATGTAGGCGATAAGTAAACAAGTCCTAAGTTATACTTGCGAAGTTCACACTTCTTGTTCATTTTCTCTCTGATGAATATGAATGCAGACGTTTTTTGTGAGTTCATTCTATTCTTTATCCAACGTTATTGATTGCTGGTCGGACCAACAATAATAAACTTTATTTAGAAACACTTTCGTTCTAGACATATTACAAACTAAGAATACTAACTCAATAAATGATCACAGTACCCTTGTTTCTGACTGACTGAAAATCAGTTGTCTCGCCTTTTACCCCTTCTATTTCATTACCTACGCACAAGCTTGATAGACTTTTTGGCATCACCTTGAAAATATGAATCCGAAACATTTTGAATAACTTGAAAATTTATTGATATTCATCATATTTGTTTATTCCAACATTTGAAATGAAATTGTAATATCTAAGTAAATATAAATATCTTATAGAGATGACATGTTATAAAAATGACCTCTTCATTTACAAATTTGCATGATTAAATTCAAATGATTGTTCTCTTGTAATAATCACTACCATGACTACTGAACATAAGACAAGACTATTCCATGATTTCAAAATAATTAATAATGGGTACAGCGCTTCTCTTGAAAAATCAATATTATCTTTGGATTTCAATGAATTTATTGTATTGAGTAATATCAATTATTATATCATCATTATACTCTTTTGGGAGTAATACAATTATCACCCGAATCCAGAGCTACTAACATGAATTTTGAGCTTGAAAATATTTAGATTTGGATTTATTCTCGTAGTTCGTTTTAAAAATCATCTATTATTTTAATAACCGAGTTTTAAAATGGAATTGACGTAGTATTAAACAATAAAGTATCTAACATAATAATTTTTTATACTACATATCAATGAAAGCCTTATGTAACCTAATGCATATTGGAGGATTGGAAGAGCTCCAATCAATAAATAGATAATTATCGAAAAACGTTTAAAAATGGATTGAGTGATGATTCATGAATACATGATTGAGAGCTATTCATGTGAATGGAAATATGCGATTTTCTCTCAACCGAACAACACAACAAACGTCAAACAATTTGAAAAATCAGACCAGTATTGTGAGGCATAGATAGAAACAAACCGGCTCATTCCTGGGTCTGCAGATTCCGCATAATTTTCCCACTGTTTGTTCATAACGCTTCGATGTTGCAGCGTATTAGTGACATCTCGTTACTTTCCGAACAAATAAAGGTTGATTAATGAACTGGCTGACACTGCAAAATAGACTGCGCTTCATCATTTCACCATCAGCAATTTTTCTCTCACAAATGCAAGTTTCTCTTTGCCACGAAAAATTTGAACGAGTGTTGTTGAATAATTGTTTCCTCTTCATTAAAATTGCGAACAGTTGGCGGTTCATCACACAGGAAATTTGCTTCGAAAGAGAAATAATGCAAACAAATGCGAGGCCACAGTGAATCATCAAATTCCATGTTTTGCAAGTTGATTTGTTCATTTTCCTATTTTTCCTGGTTACAAATTGGACCATTCGTCATGGAAACAACACTTTTCTGAAGGATTCTACATCTAAATTTATATTTATATTTCTGAGAGCGTTTTTCAATGTTCAAGCCGATCTTCGCAATCACAACCTACTCCTCAACAGGTTAGGATAAATTGGAGGCAAGAACGTAAAATGGATGAACATATAGAATTATTTTATTCCGAGAGATGTAACAATATTCGAATTGCTGATTGGTGAGTTTAAAAAAAGTATTATTCCCTGTAAAAATGTTTTCCATATTATTATTGAACGAGCGTAAGCGAGTTTTTACTTTTGACTCAACGCCAAAGTCGTTGTCCGTCTGTTCGTTCGTTTGTTTGTTTGTATGTTCGACAATAACTTTCGAACGCCTCAATTAATCAACTTCAAATTCAGAACATATATTCTTCGAACATTTATACAGGTCAAGTTCATTGGACAATAAAATCGATCAACTCCTTCATCCTTTTTCAGGCGAAAAAAGTATAAGCTCTTAGCAACAATATATCTATATCTACTCTTGTATCTATCATATTTTAACACAATAATCACGGCTGGAAAAAATGTCATATGGAATTTGAAAAATTTTTTTTGGTGAATGCATCTGATTTTAATAAAACAGCTGATTGCATATTAGCGGCAAATTTGAAGTTCTATCATGAGGAATAAAAATAATAATGTTCTCAAATCAAGAAAACGTTTCATTTGGAAGTCATATGTTAGTATTGATCTCAAATTTCAAACATGTGATAGGAGTCTATTTATTTGAACAGCTGACGACAAGAGGCGGCAAATTTGAATTATTTTATTGTCATACATTTTTCCATTATTTTTGTTGAAATGTTTTAAAGTGGTTTGTTCGATTAAATTTCCATGCTTTGATAAGGCGGGTATTTAATTACACAATTGGGCAGCTGAAGAAACGCGAGCAGCGCGCCCAGCGTACAAAAAGTGTACTAGATGTCTAAAGCTAGCCGTTTTATTCTTTTATTTATTTATTTTTATTTTTTTGTTCAATCACAAATAAATATTAGAACTATTTTTTCAATTATTACAATTTTTTTACGTCTGTCATGTAAACATAAAATGAAGGTTTATGATTAGTTCAAATTAGACACATTAGAGAGCGCATATCAGTCCAATCTTCAACCATTTCCTGTTGTCCTATTATATTTTCTATCGCATAAGGCTATAGATCAAATGGAAAGAGATGAAAAATATGATTTGTATTTTCATCTCTTTTCGTAGTAATAGAAGTAATAGTAATAGAAAATATTACCGTGTAATATCGGCCTAAGTCAAACTAATAATATGTCACCCTTGCTTGATGAATGCTAATGACATCCATAATTTTTTTCTTATTTTTTACAAATTGAAATAGGCTATAAAAATATTGGAAAAATTCCGTTCTTGAACGAAGTTCTACAATATTTGTCAATGGTTCAACTATTCTTCAATTTAATACATTTGAGAACTCACGAAAGTCTATTGAATTCAGTATAGAATGAAATTAAGATATTTATACATGTATGACTATTCGCTATGAGCATCTACCGTGCTGCGATCTGGTGGATTATCGTGTGTACTTTTCTACGCGTTTTAGCATACAAAGCATAGCGCTAAATGGGAAAAACGCATTTATAATTAGAATGGAATTATTTGCTGCTTCATGCATTTCTCAGTAATTAGAACATGATATTTAGGATAGGATTGTTAGTGATTGATAGTATTATAGCTCATTATATTAGAAAAATCCTAGTTTTCAAGTATTTGAGAGCAGACAACCGCAAACAGATGTATTTGAGAGTCGACAAAAACTTTGAGATAACAGCTGATGAGTTATGTTACATGAAAATGAAAAATTGGCGCAAGCTCACATTTAATTGAAAAATTGAATGATATGAATATTTCTTATTAAAACATAATTAATAGAGTTTTTGCGTTGATAGTAACAGCTTATTAGATTAACTAACATAAAAACTATTCATGAACATTACCTCATGTACAGGTTAGAATGGAGCACTCCATGGTCATACTTGATCGACAAATTCTTTTGCTTGTAAACAAAACAATTAGGTTAGCTTCACCTAACAATATTTATTCAATGCAGCGAACCATTCTTTTTTGTGATGAAACTTATGTATGGCAACTGGAAAAGTGTAGAACTTGAATTTTCCATTGCGTGTTTAATTTTTACAATCCGGAACACAACAAATTCTCCAGGACATATTTTAGGTTTAGCCCTATCTCCTCCAATGTTAATTCGCACAATATTTCGCCGAAATGATCCGCCAATAGCGCCTCGATCGCCAAAAATATCCTTTCCACCCACTTGCACACAGCGAATACTCTACATGAAGTTTCAATATACTACAAATGAGTTTCAGCAATTAATAAGGGAAAGTTATTGTATCAAAATTAATTGTAGATTAGAATATACGTATATGTAGAACGTTAAAATTATCCGTGAATCCTCTGAATTTTTGCAGTAGAGTCGTCTTGATAAGTACATTTTCATTGGTGCTTTGGCTGCAGCGGATTCACGTATAGTTGGAATAACAAAAAAAATTAAAATCATAAATCAAAATATTCCGTACATAACTATAACTTCACAAAATGGAATTCTTCAGTATTTTATTAATATAGGTATCATATTAGTATGATTTGTGGTTTCTATTTGGACTATTCGCGGCAGCCAACGCATCAATGAACTTGATCAAGTGAACTTGACTACAAAATTTCATCATCATGTTATTCAAGCCATAAGTTGACTTTGGAATTTGCACGCGAGTTCTTCAGCCCATGGGGCTTACTAGTTAGATTGTACATGAAATAAGCATATTAACAATATATTTTTAACAATAATTGAATAATTATTCATTTATAGAGTTGAGTGACATTTTTTCTAAAGATGATAGGCGAACTAGTATCTCAACTGAAATAAACGATTAATATATTTGTCGAAGGTTTTTCTTGGATTAGAAGTGAACGACTAATTGGATGAATTGATCTCTCTGAATGTAGCTAATTGATTAAAAAACATTGAATGAGTTTTTTCAAGAGCAAATTTCGAAAGGGGAATAGATTACCAGGATTGAGAAGTAAATAACGTGATGCCGACAGCCTTTTTATTAGTGGTTGATGCGGTGAAAGAGGAAAAAAGCGTAGGTTTACGAAATGAAAATAAAAGACTCCGATTTAGGGAGAGCAGTGGATAAGAGCAGAAAAAACGTGTTGCAGTGTTTTTTTCCTGGATCTGAAAAGTTGTTAGAGTGGTGTGAGAGCGGAAAATCTGTGTCCGGCGAGAAAACAGCAATTAGCGGCAGACCGCGTCCGGTTTTTCCAGAGGCTGGGGGATTTTTCCAACCAACGAAGGCCAATTTGTCTCTTTTTCTCCCCAGTTTCCTCTCGAACGGAGCCGAAGGTTAGCGTGAAGGGGCCGCTTTTTTCCACGATTTTAATGAAAACAATATCATCCCCTTTTAGAGCGTAACGAGATCTCCCCACCATCATCAATGTCAAGCGATAGAATTTTTTGTCCGCTCAGTCCCCTTTTCCCCACTTTTTTCACTTTCAGCTCTCTTCGACATGCCATCGAGAGTGAGAAGTGTTTTAAAAGCTAATATACCCGTATTAGGGGGCTTGGAATTTACTCTGTCAGGGAGAAGGTTAATTATTGTCTTTACTCATACTTTCAAGCAAACCAGCAACCCTCTCATTTTTTAATCGTTCATAAAAGTTTGCTAACTCATCGTTTTATCAATCTGTATGAGATACACTCATATTTTCAAGATATTCCTTGATGGAATTATAATTTTATCTATCTCCTTAATGTAGCTCAATAGAATTTCCATTGCAGCAATGTATTCACAATGAGATAGAATATATTATATATTTATTTACTTATTCATTTTAATGCAACAAGTAAATTTATTGGTCAAAAACACAGTGTATTCGATTCATATTCACAGTAGAAAGAATGGGATATGTGTTGAGTTCTTCGAGAAACGGATTTCTTCAATATGAAAAATGTTTATCATTTAAAGCATTGAATGAATCATTCAATCGTTTCATTCATTCTATTCAATATTTCACCATTACTAATTACTATGAATATTTCGAAGTATGATCCATCCACAATTATCCAGATCAATGAATCTAATCAGAATATTGATCTTTTTTATAATAATCTTACATGTCCAAGTTGTTCCTCCAAATCTGTTATCAACAATATTAGGCTATTCGACTATTCTATCAAACAACTTGCGGCTGCAATGCGGACGGGTAAAGGTCTATCTGTAAAAAACAATATTTATAGTAATATAGCCCATCCTATATATAATAGTAGAATGAGCATGACTAACATGAAGGGTGAATTAAAAAATCTGGCTAGTGACGACTCTTTTTGTCACATCTACCCTCCACCCACCAAGTGATATGAATTTATTCAAGTTAATTTGCACGTATCTAAGATATTTTAGGGTTGGTTTGACCACTTTAAAAAAAATGAAGTATTCAAGGAACATTGAACAATGCAAAAGTTGATGAACTTTGGTGTGTAGGAAACAGTGCAAATCAAGCCGATCCCCACTCCGCGAGAAGTCTATTCAGAGCGGAAAAGATTGCTGATGGAATACTGCTCGTTCACCAGCTATACACAGCGGCTGAGACGCCGGTTTTCAAAGATCGTATCAAGTTATCTTTTCTAAGACAGGGATATATACCTCCCTCGGCGGCCATAAATTCTCAGCGCGAATATTAACTGCAATGCTAATTTAGTTTATGGCTCATTAGACAACGTTAGAGCCGAGTAAAACTGTAGAGTACCCCTTATCCCCTCGCCAATTGCCTCTGGTATCTTTCTATCCTTTAGCATCTCAAGACTTTTCTTTCACTATCATCTTTCTAGAAACCAATCTCTCAAGCGAAACTCTGCTGCTGTTGGAGTTTGATACAATGCACATCACACCGTACCATTCACTCGTAGCCTACAACTTGAAAATAAAGTTGTGATGCAATTGAATCTGACAACAAGTTCAAAAAAATCAATTCAGAAGTTATGAACAAACCCTTTGGATTCAATTGGCATCGCAATCAAATCAGTTTCTGATTTGGCTCTCTTGAATCGACAATGTTATATGGAATGTGATTATAATGCCAAGAAGTGATAGAGCTGTATTTCCAATCAATTAATTTATTTAGCCAGGAGGTACAATCATACATAAGGCCACGTCAAAGCAAAGTTTAGTACAATAAAGTAAAACACAAAATTTATCACAATACAAAATTGCATCACTAATAAAAAATTATTTGCATCAATAGAATAAAAAATAATAATTATACCCATTTAAATGATTAAGGCAACGTACCATAATAAACTATTTCATTCAATAGTCAATTTCAATTTCAATTTTATTTTCCAAACATAATACAATGGTAAAATGTTCATAGCATCAAACATAATATGATACCAGTTACCAAAGAAGCTAGCTCCCACAACTAAAGATCCCTGTATGCTTTCGGAAAAGTCTACAAGGTGAAACCTGAGCGTAGACTTTATTTGCTAAATATTTATTAATTACAAACTAAAACTTAGAAACTACGTACATGTAACCAAAATAAGGACCACGGATAAGCTAGTAACGCACAATATTTTTTTTAATCAATAAAGTGTATAAGTACCGTATCCATAAAATTAATTCTTCAATTTTATTTGCTCTTATCCATTCTTCAAATCATTTCAGATTGCTCTTATCCAATCAGATAGATCATTTATTCTATCTACTTCTATTCTGCATTCATAGAGAGAATAACAGGGATTTGATACGAGCCATTTTATTAAAACTTTAAAATAAACATTGGCAGGGGAAGAGCAAGGAAGGATGCTGGTAGGTGGTTGAACAATTCTAATTAAGGCATCACAATACTTCAACTTTTTTATTAAATCTTGGTCTTGGACCTCTCATTGACAAGACAAATAATCTTTTCTGATAAGGCCTGGTTCTACAATAAAATTCACTGAAATGAATCATAGTTTCATCCAGAGAGAGAATTAGTAATAATTTTTTAAATAATAATAAATTATTTCATAACACCTTCATATTTTTTTTTCAAATGGGTTGGGCTTTGTAACCCTTAGCCACCGTGGCCGCTATTCGATCTTTTTTGGCATCCCCTCTTTTGCTTATGCCATGTTCCATAATCCAAGGCTAGAGCAGAATTTACTCAGGGCCTTGAAGTTCAGTTCTCTTGCCTCCTCCGGTAGGAGGGTTGCCTTTCCAAGAAGTCTCCTCCTCATTTCCAAGAGTGCTGGACATTCCAGCAGCAAATGTGCTGCTGATTCTGTCTCTTCTATGCAGAATCTGCATTCATCATCCTGACATAGTCCCTTCTTCCGTAACATATATCTGAATGGGCCATGTCCTGTCAGGAGGCTTACTATTTGCCCCAGCTGCCTCTTTTCCAGGCTTATTACATTGCGGGAAGCCTTTGTTGAGGGTTTAATCAACATTTTTGATTGTTGTAGTCCTTTTGTCCTATCCCAAATCAAAATCTTCTTCTTTTCCTCCCATTCTCAGACTTTAGCTTTACAATAGCTAAAAGGAACCCCACAACCTGATTCCAGTCCTACAAATGAAGAATCTGAACCTTTTTTGCAAGGCAATTAGCTATTTCATTTCCATAGATACCCTTGTGCCCCGGTACCCACATCAGGCTAACCTGATTCCTGACAGCCAGTTCCCTTAGGGACTTTTGACACTGTGTTACCAGCTTTGAGCTACTGGAACAGGCCTGCATTGCCTGGCTGTCACTCAAAATAAAGATCTTTACCCTTCTCAGTCCTCTTTCAATGAGTTGATTAGCACACTATGGCCATAACCTTGGCCTGAAAGACAGTTGCTGTTTTTCCCAGGGCCTTATAGAATTTAGTTCCTGGCCCATATATTCCAACTCCTGTCCTTCCTTCCCTGCATGATCCATAAGTGTACCACTTCAGGGCGTTTGACTCCCAAAAATACTCCCTTCCACAAAGAAAAGGATCTCATCTTTAGAAGAATCATGATATTTCATACCGTTACACCACCCCTGTCACTCCCCAGGATTGTGACTTTGTAGGGGCGATCCATTAAGTATTCCCTGTTTTTAAAGTCCGGAACAGCTAAAGTCATAGCTAATTCAGGAAACTCCTTTAATATTGTCAAATGACCTTTCTCCATGGAGTTGTTGATATTTCTGTTACAGGTCATTTTGAGGGCACCTTATGCTTCCCTTTTCTTGACCTCCTGCACCAGAGGCAACATTCCAAATATTACATCTAGCACAGCTGTTGGGCAGGAGCCTGTGGCTCCACTAATTGCCAGACCTGCCAACCTCTGCAATTTTTGGAGTTTAACTGCAGTAGTCTTCTGTTCCACCTTAGGCCACCTAACCAGTTTGGCATAGGTAACCATAGGCAGTATTACAGTCTGGTAAACCCAGAACTGCATACTGGGCCTCAGCCCCCATTTCTTACCACACAGCCTTCTGCAGGCCCCCATAGCCTTTGTAGCCTTTGTAAGAGTCCTCTCAATATGTCTATTCCACAGAACTTTTTCGTCAAGGACTATCCCTAAATGTTTCACTTCTGTGGAAAAAAGAATTGTTGTTCCTCCCAGAGTTGGAGCTGTTAAGTTCAGCTTCCTTTTCCTGGTGAATGGAACAATTACCATCTTTTCAGGATTGATCCAAAGATCCTCCTTTTCACACCACCTTCCTATGAAGGAGAGGGCCCTTTGCAGCAGGTCATACAGGGTGTCTGCTGATTTGTCCCTTATCATGAGGACCAGGTCATCAACATAAGCTTGCATCCTGTATCCTCTAGCTGCCACTTGTTCTAGGAGATCATCAATAACCATAGCCCATAGCAGAGGCAAAAGAAGCCCTCCTTGGGGGCAACCTCTCAGGGCTGTTACAGTTACTGACTCACTACCCATTTCAGCAGTTATCAGCCTATTCCTGAGCATTGACATAATCCAGGAGGCAGTATCACTACCAACCTCCTTTCTCATGATTGCTCTTTCAATAGATGGAAATGAGGTGCTATCAAAAGCTCCTTCCACATCCAAAAACGCCCCAATTTGCGCCTCCATCTCCTCTAAAGCCTTTTCTACCTCCCTGGTGAGGACATGTAAGGCTGTTATGGAGCAGTGGTCACCAAATGGCGGACCGCGGTCCGGATCCGGACCGCCAGCTAGTTTTGTGCGGACCGCGATGTCATACCGATCTCAACGAAAAAAAATCATGAAACATAAAATCTATAAGAAACCCTCTAAAATCTAAATGAAGTTGAATTATTAAAAATCAACCAGGACAATAAATAAACACCAGCATGCAGTGTATTAAATTCTGAAGAAGACAGTTATTTGTAATTACTTCAACTACTACTTATTGTAGGTACCTACCTGTATGTGACGTGGTTTCTCATTTTATGCAATTTATTCCACAGATTTTTCAATTTTTCAAACTAGTTTGATTTTTTATTAGAGTTACTTATCTGTATCTTATTCTCAATATGCAACTCTCAATAATAAGTTTTGATTGATTTCAATTGTTGCATTTTTTTATCCATTTATTCTATGCCTAGTAAAATGTTTAAATTTAATTTATCATGGTATTCAACATGGTATAGTGAAGGACTAAATTCGAGAATAGTTTTGACAAATAATTAATAAGTGAACATTTTTCATGTAAATAGAATAAACAATGAAATAGTTTATATTGCCAAATCCGATTGAAATAATGGCCTTCATTTTAATTATCATTTAATTATCACCAATTTAATTACATCATTGATATGACATGATATCAAACTTCAATATATTTGAGGAACATTGATATCAAAATACATACAGAGTAGGCTAATAACCATCCCAAATATTTGAATGATGATTGAAATTAATGTAGTTAAAATATTTTTTTTTCAAAAAATTTCCGGGGAGTAACCTCCCCCCCCCCCACCATAGTGTTTTCTCCTGAATGGACCGCGGAAGCTAGCCAAGACTTTGAAACGGACCTTCATGAAACTTAATTGGTGACCACTGTTATAGAGGAACGTCCAACCTGATAACACCTTCATAATACATTGTACAATATTAATTTATTGAAAATAAATTGAAAACAATTTCTCATCTTATGTAGATGTCATATTCAGCAAGAAAAATATGTAATACTATCAATGATAATATTAATTGTTAACATAGAGCATTAAAAGAGCTTTAATAATGTTCATGAGACAGAATCTACAGAGAATTCTTACATGTTAGGCCTGTATACATTTTCCAGGCATCGAACATTTGATGGAAATAACATTTAATAAAAAGTGCTTATTGAATAGTAGATGTAATCAACGTCCTTTCTGTTCCTGTTGAAATCAGGAGATGGAATCAGTAACGTTCCACACGGAAACCATTCACGTGAGAAGAGAACTTTTTTGGATTCCAATCCAAATATCCTGGAAATATAAAAGCGTTTCCCATTCGATTTTTTCGCAGTCGAATGTTGAAAAAAACCCTTCCATAATCTGGCTCGATAGGCAGTCTCAATTAAAATTTTGATGAACAGGATACAGACTATACTTTCACTGTTTCATTCGTATGTTGATTGGAATGATAACGTACTTTCAATCAATCTCTATCTAGATTGATCTATCTTGTTATAACAATAAGGATCCTCTTGATTACTGACTGGAATATGAAACAAGACTGATAGTATCAGTGTATTAGAGAGAGATCTACCATGTATGATTCCACTTTGAGATATATTATTATATTTGTCTCAATCACGAGTATACAATCAACCTAAATAGAATTAAACCTATTCTTGAGTAGTGTTAGAAATGCATCGTTATAATCAATATAATAAATATTTGATTTTTTAATTATTATTGTAATGCTAATAATGTTGAGTTCGTGTTATAATATTATTTAATTTGTACACTTTTCTCCAACAGTATCAGTATTAAAAAAAAAGGAATTGGACTTGGGTCCTCTTATTTATGGGATAATCGAATAAGGTTATTTCCTTTCCTGTAAGACACTTAACCTCCTCTATCTCACAAAATCGAACATTTCGACAAAATTGATATTCGACGTGAGGCATCAAATACGGCTTTCTACTGGCAAATGAATTTTGAATATTTGGGCGTAGTTTTTCAATACAAGTAAACTTTCAACATGAGAATATATTTGTAGAAATCATGATATTCATCAACCAGACATCTAATACCGTATCACATTAATCAGATTATTATAATGAGCAATAAACATTGTAACTAAATCAATAATATCCCTCAAAAGGTAAATAATTGAAAAATGCTAGAAAATGGAATTATGAGAAAAAATTTAGCAGTGGAATATGAGCTCAAGAAGAAAACGAGAGAAAGCAGTAACAGAGAATGCTCAAGTGGGATTATGCGAGTACTGCTTTAAATTCTTTCTCTTACTTCGTTTTCGCCGGAGCGGAGAAAGGATTACCGCGGGAGGAGAGTAAAGTTTTCTGTTGGCGACAGCAGGGGATTTGAAGCAGCGATGTCTTGAGGAGGACAGTTGCAGGTCGCTTGGGGCGTGCTCCAGCTTCAGCTTCAGTTTCAGCAGTGCTGGTCTCACCAGCCATGCAAATGGCGAGCTCCAGCCCGGATACCAGCTATACACTTCCACACCTAAATAAGCGCCTGGATTAGCCGAACCAGCCATTGTTTCGAATAATTTATAACTTTCTGCCCTATTCATTCCTGTTTCTTCTCGAAAACACAAACTCATCTTATTCCGCTTCTTCTTTCATCAGTACTTCTTCTTTAACTTGCAACTACAATTCCACCTTGCGCTCTTCTTCTCCACCTTATTCGTTCTCCGCCCATTCGCCTTGTCTGCCTAATGTCCTCTCCCCATAAATTCTCTAATCTAGACCTGTCTCTCCGCCCATCCTTTTCCATTTTCCTAAGTCGTTTACATTTTCCTCTCAAACTTGGGTTAATCTCCCACATAGAAAACCTTATCAAGGACAGAACCTGATCTCTACATTTATTATACGCTTGATTTGTGACTTTTTCAAGAATTCACCTCAAACTACCCCTCCTTCCTATGAATCTAACTATTAAAAATAATTCAATTCATAATATTGTATATGATGAAATTTTTTCTATCCATCTCAAAGCGTAGGAATGAGATCGAAGCTGCCTCAAATTTTTCTTGTGTTCTCTGTTTCCTGTGATGATATTATAAAGGATCTCAACAACCCTCCTTCAACACAGGAGTTGAGGGATTTGAAAACCAAAATCAAGAAAAAAATATTTTGCAATTGGTTCGATATGTTCGATATTTTATTTGATTAACAAAACTAGAAATTTGTTACTGTCAACTCATATACTACCCTCCTTTGGGAGATTGGCTGTCGTTAGTAAAGACAGTCAGTCGTTTCCCGTCTCTGGAGGAATAGTAATTGTTGCATTACACTCTAACTGATTAACTGCATGTTATTCAGAGGTGTTCTGCGCTGCCAATTGGTTGCGGAAACTGGCTTATGGTTGAGAGGATCAACGTGCTAACCACACGTTACCTCTATCCTGGTTGATGATTATTTGCTTCTGTATGGTCTGTCCGGCCGGGGGGGAATTCTGGCGGGGTGGAGGGGGCGGCTTCGGCTCGGCCAGTGTTGGTTCGGGGACTGTGAGTTCTGATTGAGAATTTATGGCTTTTGGGCCGGTATTGGTCGGGCTAGGGCCGTTTTCCCGTCGTGCCGGGGTTTCTTCTTGGCTTGGACAGGCTGTATAGTAGAGTGAATTTGAAACTGGCAACCAGCTGGTAGGCCTATGCCCTTCATGGGCTGTTGAGCCAGACATACATACATACAACTCATATACTATGAAAGAGAACATGATTAAAAGATAGGACAGCCCAAGAACTGTGTGTCAAAAATATGTATGACTGTGTCACTGGCGGCTCATGCCTACGAAATAGGTGAGAAGCTGTAGAGTAAAAGATATGGGCACTTCACCTGTTCCGTGGGTACAAGCCGCCAGTGCTGTCTGCCTGAAGACAGAATGTAGAATCTCTATACTGTCTACTCTATCAGAACCCAGATAAACTTTGAAGCCTGAGTGTGAATGATTGATATTGATATAATATAATGAATAAGAAAAAAACATACATTTACGATGGTCTCTAATATAAATAATATTAATCTACATAGATAACTATGACGAGAATGAAAAATCAATTCTTGCTAAAAACTGCTGATTATTTATTACAGTTAACTATGATTGTACTCCAATATAATTGTATTTGATAAACAATAGTAATCGTCACATGATGAATATTGCATTCTTTTAGATTTTGGTGGAAGTAGGCTCGCATCTTGTTGAGCCTCGAGAGCACCATTCGAAAAAAGGAATAGGTGAAACGAATCAATCCATAACAAAAAAAGTGATTCCAAACTCAAATATTGATCCAGCTTTTTTAGAAATGGAAAACTACCATGAGACGATACGCAGCTGCTGAAACCTGCAACGCGATTGCCGGAGGGTGGTCGTCGATGTTTTCAGTTTACATTCGGCTTTTAATTGCAATTTTGTGTCACGAATAAAATGTGCAGTGTGCCGGTGTGAAGCAGAAGGGAAAGGGGGAGGGTGAAAGCAGAACAGAAATAGGAGAATTATTCGTGTACGTACGCGTGCGTGTGTCAATAAAATATCAACGATTGGCGGACAGTCGAGTCGGAAAATGCTGAAGAGTAAAGTGTGCATAGTTATTATGCATTTATGAATGCATTAATGGAAAAAGTGGGGAGCCAGAAACGAGGTGAATGCATCTCTGAAAAAGGGGATTGCATGTGCATGAGAGCTTGCAGTTTCCCATGATCCCAGTCAAACCCTCTTTAAAATGCGACAGGCGCTCGACAGTTCGTTTGTTCCAAAAACAAACTGTTAACATGAAAAAATTTCTCACCAGAGACCCGTGTCCTCACGTACATCTGTTCTCATGTATGAAAGAGTTGAGTCCCTGTATGCAGTAGCTATGAAATTATTCATCACAATCACAGAATGAAAATAGGAACACTGTTTTTTGTGAGAGCTTTGTTATTGTACAAATGTTTTACTGTTGAACAAGTGAAAACATTAGATTTGAGAAAAATATCCTCTCTGATACTACATAGAGCTGAACACTCTTTGTGGAGTTGAATCATTATCCTACTTCAAATTTCAAATCTTCTGTTTATTTCAGGAATACTGTGCTAACAACAATAATATTCTGGAAAATTTTTTCAATAACCTACAACAGTTATTTTCTAATAGTAATTTTTCGAATATTAAACTAGTTCTTCATTCTCAGAATCTAATGAAACATGTGGCAAAAAATTTCTGTTTCCGATTTCCATCTAATAGCATCTGTCTATATAGTATTGTTATGGAATTCAACAGTGTCTGATGGCCTTGAGATAGTAGGACGACAAGGATGGACAAGGCGGGGATGGGGAGGCTTTGTGTCAACAAACAAGCACATTGTTCTGTAAACAAAAACCCATCTACAACCCTCTCAAAGTGACAATGCCAGAATCTTCTAGCATTCTCTCGTTTATTCTCAGAAATATAGGCTTCTGATTTGGAATGTTTGGGTTTACCAGGCAGTTGTACTCAAGCATTCAAACGATTTGTGTCAGTTCATTGTGTCAGTTGTATCATGTGATAGACAAACCAGCCGTTGTATATAGACACTCTATAGTTATATTCATATTTCTTCTTAGTGTAGCTTAAAGACTATAAATTGCCTCAAGTCTTTTATTATAGTGGAAACCCGTAACAATATATTCACGTTAGTCTGGGCCAATGGGGGTAACCTTTTTTTGTGGTATGTCCTTGATTTTTTGATCGATTATGATAGATTTTGATGTGTAGATTCCGAATCCTAGTGAAAGTTGAAGTGAAAGTAAGAGTAAAAGTTGATCCAAGCTATAAAAGTTGAGCATTTTTTGTAATTCAAGATGGCGGCCAAAATTTTGATTCCATTTCTAGTCTACCACGATTTCCGTCAAAACGAAGCATTGGAAAAAAATCATCCTCATCTTTCTTTAACAAATTAAATTTCCAATAGAATGATATCAAATTCATGTCTCTATCCCTATTAGGAACGGAGTTATGATTTTTTAAAAAGATGCTAATTTTCAAGAAAAATGAGAATTTGAGTATTTTTAGTTTTTGCTTGCTTAGATCTTCTGACGTATTCACTTAAATCATCTGAATCAAAATCCCTCCTGGGATAATTTTGTCCTCTACAATTTGATATCAAGAAGATCTCTCTATCTCGTATAGTTTTTGAACTACGCAGTAAAAATATATCCTTGTATCTCAAAAAACCCTATTTATGGGAAAAATGGTCTCCCAAAAAATTTATACATGCTTGTATTGGGATTTTATTTGGTAATAATGTATTCTAGATCAATTTCCAGCAGATAAGCCAGTTACTGACCTGAATTTTGGTTATGTTCAATAGTAAGGACCCTTCAAGGATCTCAATCTAAGGATACCTCTAACTATTGTTAAAGTCATCGGATCTCAACAATTCATAGCTCATTCTCAGCTCATCAAGGCGGTCTTAATTCATATATTATATGTTGGATTTGGTCAAAATTGACGAATATTATTGCCAAGGCAAAATTGATATTTTCATCATATAGGCCTACCTAAAAAATGTCATTTTTGCTTACACATGAGTATATCTTCTGAACCCTTTGAGATGAAAAATTGAAATTATCATGAAAATGTGGATAAATTCTCCCTCTTCAATCTCCAAAAAATAACTTTTTTGGCATCAAGCATTTAAGATAGTTACATCGACTTGAAAAAATAGTGATATTCTAAACATTAATTTTTTTTAATTGCTTGTCAGGCGATCAATAGAATGTTAATAAATCTTGGAACAAGATAAGAACACGTTTTCAGGCTCAGATTGTGGGCAATAATTTTTTTCGTCATGTTCAATCCTCTCATGAACCTTTTCAACACATATAAACTTGATTTGGAGACCATTGATTACCAGACAAACCATTGAAAAATGAATATATGGAATATCAGTATGTTTTTAAATCGATGTAACTATCTTAATTGCGTGATGCCAAAAAAAGTTATTTATAGGAGATTGAAGAAGGAGAATTTATCTACATTTTCATGATAATTTCAATTTCTTATCTCAAAGGGTTCAGAAGATATACTCATGTGTAAGCAAAAAATTACATTTTTTTGGTATATGATGAAAAAGTCAATTTTGCCTCAGCAATGAATTTCGTCATTTTTGACCGAATGACCGTATGATATATGAATTTAGACCGCCTTGATAAGCTGAGAATAATGAGCTATGAATTGTTAAGATCCAATGACTTTAACAATAGTTAGAGGTATCCTTAGATTGAGATCCTTGAAGGGTCCTTACTATTGAACATAACCAAAATTCAGGTCGGTAATTGGCTTATCTGCTGGAAATTGATCTAGAATACATTATTACCAAATGAAATCTCAATACAAGCATGTATAAATTTTTTTGGAGACCATTTTCCCCCTAAATATGGTTTTTTGAGATACAAGGATATATTTTTACTGCCCTAGTTCAAAAACTATACAAGATAGAGAGGTCTAATTGGTCTCAAATTATAGAGGACAAAATTATCTCAAGAGAGATTTCGATTCACACGATTTAAATAAATACGTCAGAAGATCTAAGCAAGCAAAAACTAAAAATACTCAAATTCTCATTTTTCTTGAGAATTAGCCTCTTTTTTGGAAAATCATAACTCCGTTCCTAATAAGGATAGAGAATTTGATACCATTCTCTTGGAAATTCAATAAGCTAAAAAAAGATAAGGATGGTTTTCTGTCCAACGCTTCGTTTTGACGGAAATCGTGGTAGACTAGAAATTAAACCCAAAATTCTGGACGCCATCTTGAATTTAAAAAAATGCTCAACTTTTACAGCTTGGCATCACTCGGATTCGGAATCTACACATCAAAATCTATCATAATCGATTGAAAAATCGACATACCACAAAAAAGTTTTTTGGGTTACCCCCATTTTTCGCATTTGGCACCCAGACTACGTCTATTATATGACATTATTAAACGATCTGTACTGTAGGCTGCCACAAATAATTGGAAGGACTTCCAAATTTCAGGCTAAGAAATGAAGGATTATTTAAAGGTTAATGTTCTGAGCAGTGGCGTTTCGTGGATTTTTGAACTTGTAGGAACTATTAGAACTATCCCCCGCCCCCACCAATCCATGGGATACCAACACCAACTTAGGGTCTAATGCCTTGTATTCATTCAAGCCATACTTAGATATTTTATAAAAACTTGTTCTATCACACATTTATATTATTAACTTTTATTGAATAATGTTACATAGGCTAACTTATTTTCATAACTACTAATCATGATACTAGGCCTACTATTCGCAACCCCAATAAATAGTTATTGGTTGAGGATACTCAATATCTCTGAAAAATGGATAGCAACCCGATAGAAAAATATTCAGGAGAAATTCCAAAGCTGCAGAAACATTCTGTAACCCTACTACTACTACAGAAATAATTGAGATTAAAATCAAATTATGTACCGTATGCTAATGAAGCCCTAGTATGAATTGAATTCAGTTTCAGAAAATATGTTTTCTCAATATGTTTTTTTCAAAATTTTCAAGAATTTGGGCTACCCTTACTCAAATTTGGAATACAGTGAATAGCATGTACACTGCACAGTGTTGGCCTACTGTAATTTATAATTTTATTTGTCATTATATTATATGTAATGAGGTAGCCTATCTAATGCACAAAAACTGAAAATGAAATTAAGTTCTTTGGTCTCTCTTTGTTTCTACTATCGAATGATTGCAATTCAATATTTCACAGAAAAATGAACATTATAAAAATTCTCATTGAATCAATCAAATAATTAATCAAAACAAACAAAAAATCAAGGTTTGTAAATGACCAAATTACTGCACTATCAAATTCAGTCCCAAATTTACAGTCTCATGTCTCAATACCTTGTAGAGTTTTGTTCAAAACTATCTTTTGTTTGTAGGCTATTCTTTAAAAAATTTAAAATAAACATTTAAATCACGTGTGAGATTCGAATTGCCAACTTAACTTGGTTCTTAATCGTTGTTGTGGATTTGGATAACTGAATGGTTAACTATTTAACAGATGATTCATTGAAGCCTACGGTACTAATTCTATTCCATACCTGTTATATCACATTCTGTTATTATATAATTTGAAGAGAGATAATTCAATTTGATATTAGAATTTCATATTCAATTTACATTCCGCGTAAAACCGAATCAAAATACGCTACTCGAATGGCTTGTATGTAGTTCCTCATTTGCCTACAATCCAGCCCTAGAAGAATAATAAATAGTTCTTCTTGTATCCGCATTGTATAGCACTTTGGCGCTAGTGTCGATATGTAGGAAAATAGTTCGCTTCCTACAATGCAACGGAGAACGGATTAGGTTCTCGTCTGTATCAAAAGCGCACTGTTCCGTATCTTACACTTTGCATATTTCAATGGACGTTAGCACGCTCCTCTTGATACACAATAAGTTTATATTTTATTCTGTATAAGAAGTGTAGGAACTTCCTCACTTCCTACATGGGGGAACCGCTCTAGGTTTTGAGTTTAAAAGGTCAATGAGAAACTTAGAAAACTATAGATTTTCCATTAATTAATGTAGTTGTAAATGAATGTCAATTGGAGGCATCATCAAAAATTATTAGCCTATATTGAATGTAGAGAATGACGTTACTCATAAGAAATCACTCACTGTGTGAATACTTTGTTTCTCAATTGCAAATTTGAAAGAAGTCCAATCTAGTCTCTCAAATACGATTTTAAACGGTACGATTGCGTTTACAAGGAAAAAAGTTTTTGTCTGTTCAAAATAAAAATACCCTCCTGCTCACAGAGTGGAAAATTTATCAAAAGCTTCTATAGCAATTTTCAAATACAAAGGACTCTAATAAAATTGAAGTTCAGTTATTTTTTTAAGCATGTTAGGCCTATGTTAGTTTTTTATTCATAGGTTACAGTATCTTTTTCCCCAAGTTCTCTGGTTCTTCTGTGAGCAAACATCAAACAGAGTTAATGCACTACAAAGCTTGAAGCTCGCTCAATGGGTGTGCACTGTGCATCGAAAACTGATTGCATCAACGGACTGCAACGTATCGATGAAATGGAGTTCGCAACGGTCTGTTGTGAACAAATTTGAAAATCATAATTTCCCAGACATGGAAAACAAGTTTGACTACGTGCTCAATAGTCGAATGCAGTCGATTCATTTTGTTAGTAATGGACAGTTGTTTTCGCGTTTGGAAACACGGGTACATTGTCAGCTAGCGCTTTGAAACGAGCGAACAACGTGATAAAGTATTCGAATCATTCGTTCGTTCTGGAACACAGGACACGAGCAATTATTCAATTTATTTGGTGAAATATTGCCGTTTCGCTGCCAACTGGTTAAGAATTTGTGAAAAAATTCTTGGGCGGAGTCGGGTGAAACGATGCTGCTACCCGCTACGATGTCCAGTGCAATTCATTTGCAATGACGCTTTGTTATGTGAGTTGTAGTGGACGCAATGTGAACGTTCATAGTCACGTTCTTGTCGCCCCTATATCACGCCGTTGCACACAGTCGTCTGCCTATCTTGCACACTGCGTCACATTATATTTTAACCATTTATCCAGTAATGGCGCGATAACACTGACTGTATCGAACAAAACGTCCAGAGCCTACTCGTCAACTACACATTCAAATAACTACGAGAACAAACTACACTGTTGAGCAGCAAACATTCAACTGCACCCATGTTCACATTTAAATGTTCACTACTGTCAGTTGCAGACAAAACTAATAGGCTGGATCCTGGATAGCCGGACGATTAGATCCTTTAAATAGTTCTGTACGAATTAGTGTATCTCATTATCACCACTTGTTCTGACAGGACAGTTCTTGCTTGTCAACAAGATTCGTTAACGCATTTGCGCCATGCTGATTGGTACAACTGAAACACTGTATTCGCGTGTTCGCACTTTATATAATCACATGCTCGTTGGTCATCTCGGCTTCCGACAGTTTTGTGAACGTGACCTGTTCTAATCAGTATTGCATATAGTGGAATTTATTTTTTTAGTTCTTATCTACAATGATTTCAGTTGCTCACTAAATTATTAGACTTCTTGAAAAAGTTAGAATTATCTTGGTTCATATAATTTATGAGCATAATTATTGTAATTCAATATTTGGCTTTAATGAATGTTGATAATTATATTAACATTATCATATGAATCAATGTTTTCATTCTGGAAAATTTCAATATTCGAATAGAATTCAAAATAATTGAACTGCAACAGCTCACAGTTGAGACTTATTTGAATTTTTCATTTGTTCATTTATCGGAGAAATTAGGCTATAATAAACGATAAGGGTGAAAAGAAAAAACATGAAAAGTCCAAAAAGTTTTTTCCCCAATTTTGATAAATGGAAGAGGTTATGTTCGATAGGTGTCCTTAGAGTAGTATTATTAATTTAGTGGGCCTATATTTATTTGATATTGTTAATTCAATCAGTCTTATTAAATTATATATTAATTTTTATCAGTTACATTTTAGCCCAGGCAAATTAGACTTCTAGCACCTAAAAAATGATGGATGGCTGGAAATGATCTTAAACCACTGTGGACATCCCAAATAAGTTTAATATGAGTTTGCGACGCTTTCTGAGTGGCGCGTAATACAGAGTGCACAAGAAACAATGGGGAATTTGTTCATTTTCTAGTTTTTTGCAACTCACGTCATAACCAAGCGTCGGACAGAAAAATTTTCATTTACAATGTTTCAGTAGATAAAATTCCTAAGCGATTGATATCAAATCCAACCCTCTGTGATAAGCGACAACCGAGTTATGATTTTTTTAAAATGCTGTATTTTTTCAGAGAAATTGAAATTTGACAATTTTCAATTTTTGATTGCTTATATCTTCTGTACGTTTCATTAGAAATGTAAATTTCAAAATCCCTCTGGGGATAATTTTATCCTGTACAATTCAAGACCAAATAGAACTTTCTATCTTGTATATTTTTTGTGCTAGAGCTCTCAAAATATTTCCTTGTACAACAAAAAATACAATATTTTCAACAATAATGACCGAAATAAATCTCTATATCCTTGTATTGGAGTTTTCTACCAGAATATTCTTTGTTAGATCATATTTCAATATAATACCCACCATACCGTCCTCAATTCAGGCTATTTCCAGTTAGAAGGACTCTTTAAGGATAATAAATTAAGGACACCCGTAACATTCGTAAAATTCAATGGATCTTAACAAAATATAGCTCATTGTTTTCAGCTCATCAAGGCGGTTCAAATGCATATATCATTTGTTTAATTCGATAAAAATTTAAGAATTTTACGACCTTGAGTACTTTGAGTTCATTCACATATACCTATGTGGGAAAAAAGCTACTATTTGAGTTAAAATGTGTCTATCTTGAAAGCCATTAATAGTAAAAATTTGTATTTTGGCTTAAATTGTGGAGCATAAACTCCTCTATCATTTGGTATGTAAAAATCATGAATTCAAGCTGATAAGGTTAGATCTATTCACAATTGAAAAACATAAAAAGTAACTTTTTAAATTTTCCCTACTATCACTATATTCAAAATTTGACTTAGTTTGTTAAGATCCATTGAATTTTACGAATGTTGC
Source organism: Sogatella furcifera (assembly GCA_017141385.1). Taxonomy (NCBI): domain Eukaryota; kingdom Metazoa; phylum Arthropoda; class Insecta; order Hemiptera; family Delphacidae; genus Sogatella; species Sogatella furcifera. The sequence continues at coordinate 32,998,915 of CM029548.1, read as the reverse complement.
GGGTGTCCTTAATTTATTAAAACGTTTTTGGGGAAATGCCTGTGGAGCACGAAGAGCGTTTGTATGGCAAAAGAAAGCAATTAGAACAATTTGTAATTGTAAATTTGAGAAGGAAAGAAAAAAAACATACCAATAAACAGAATTGAGACAAGAATTATTCAAAAAGTTTTTCCTCAATTTCACTTGAAATTATCCAATGAGTAATTTTCCTCTTTAAACTTGTATGAGATTTTAATCTAGTCAGTTCGGTAAAGATATCTGGAATTCCATTGATCAATTTATTTGCTAGATAAAAATATTGCCTTCTACAAACATTAAGATTCATTCTTATATTTCCATATCTATTCCAGAATGGTTTTAAATTAAGGTATGATTCACGGAAGTGGAAAATATTTCTATGATTTATGACAAAAATTATAAGATTTTTAATGTATAACTGACGAACTGTTAGCACCTTGAACTCATTGAATAAATATTTGGTTGGATGTAAGCGAGGTTTACCAAAAATGGTTTTAATAAAATGTTTTTCAATTATGAAGAGTTTATCAAAATACGCATTCAATGCACCCCCCTAAACCCCAATTCCATACTGTGATACGTATTGTGCATATCAGTAGTAAATTAGTTTTGTTAAATTTAAATTAAAAATTCATTTTCTATTGTTTTGAAGAATGTACTCTGCTATCTAGACAAGATTTTCATTTTTCATTATTATTTTCTATTCAAATTGTAACTATAATTGGGATACAATAACCTACAATGTTTCTTACTAAATTGCTACTCATTCAGGTTATTTTTCATTATTATTTTCTATTTAAACTATAACCATTATTGGGATACAAAGACCTAAAATGCTTCTCACTAAATTGCCACTCAGCCAGGTTTGGCAAATGGTTATGGCAACTGTTCAGTGGCAAGAATAGAAAAGTGTAATGGGATACAAACGTGGAAACTATCGCCTAGGCCAAGGCTTTATGACGCTAGTTGGCAGCTGGCAGAGCCATTTGCAGCGGCGAAGGATGTTGCTAGAATTGGGGATTCATCCGGCTTCATTATTTATTGCCTCATTATTTGCCTGTTTACCATGGAAATGGATTCATTTAGTCGTTCGGCAAGCGGATTTTGATTCAGTTGGCGTGCTCGCTGAAATGACACCTGTGCGAATGGCAGCACTGCCACTAAGGTGCACCAACCTAGACTATTGTGTTGCCGGCCGTTGTTGTGCGTCAGGGTGTCTCTTCTGCCGTCGACGTCCCGGATCCCATTACTGTAAATCACGTCCGCGTCGAACCTTCCGCTGTCCGTTCTGAAATTTGCAAATTGCCGCGTCTTCAGTGGCCTGCTGACAGACACTCAACGCTACTCATAAATTAGCCACTGCCAAATAGCTTCCATGTAGAATTCAAAGCTGAATTTATGGGCATACCCGATTGATCAGCCACCTCTACTGTTATCTCAACTGTTATATTTGTAGGACAGAGTTGAATAGCTTGCTATTCATAAATTTTCAAAGGATTACAATACCTGAGTACAATTACAATGATACCTGTCGAACAGATATGCATTTTGAGCTTGTGTTCAATTCAAGATGGAGAGTGAATTTATCAAAAATTTTGAGTTTGAAAACATAATTAGAAACATTGATAAAAAAAAATTGATGAATGGATAATTTCCAACTTCACAATATTAAATATTTTCTATTTTTGCGTCAGTCTTTCAACTTCCTGAGCCTAGTAGTATAGAGAACCGATGCTGGATTAGAGTTTATGATTTCATTATCATCAAACATCCCGTTACCTTTCAAATAGCATTTTTAGTTTGCCCGCAGTAATTATAATAATTATAACCGCTTACGATTGTAGAAACAGTTCATTTCTGATTTTTGTTCATTGCAGAGCATTTTTATTCGAACTTCATTACATTTCATCTGTTTTTTCCAGTTGTGTTTGTCTTATTGATCTCCATTACATTACATTATTTTCATTTAATTCCGTCGTATGAGGAGTTATGAGATATGTACTCACGTTTTCAATATGCAATAGATAAAATGTTTTGTTTACTTTCCTGCGCTCAGGCTTATGCCTCTGCAGGTTTTTCCTGTATATTATATAGTTTTAAGATATTGCATAAAATGTATGAATTATTTTGTGAATGGGAAATAAATTTGAGTAAGTAGAGTTGAACCGTACAGATTGCCTACTGTAAATGAGCTTCAACTCACTTTTCTTGAAAAAAAAAACATTAAGATACAGGGTTCGCCAATGAAGTGGGACGGTTTGAATAAGCAACAGGTTGTTTAAGAAATTGTATTTTTCCATTTTTCATCATAAATAGAGAGTAGAAATGTAGCCATGTAGTGTACAATGAGTCAAAAATCTTTTTTTTTTAATATAACATCTTTCAAAAATGTCCTCCATTGGAATCTATGCACTTTGCAACCGGGCCTGAAAGAAACGGGTAGATTTACTGAGACTTTTAACTTTGTGCGTTACATCGAAATGATTCGTAACTTTCTAACACCAGAACTCGCTCATTTTCCATTGAATGAACAAACAATATGGGACAACAAGCCACACTACGAGAATTGCTATGAATGCTCCGAATGTTTTGTTTCCAAGCCGCGTAATTTCTCGAAACGGGGATATCCCTGGCCCCCTCGCTCTCCAGATTTATCAAACTATGTCTATCTTCTATGGGGCTACTTAACAACGAGAGTTTTTCAAAGCGATCCACCCAGAACTATCCCAGCTCTAAAACAACGGATTCGAGATGAGATTGGAGGAATGCCACTCAATATGCTGCGAAATGTCATGGGAAACTTCCAGGCCTGGCTTCAAAAGTGTATATAGATTCCAATGGAGGACATTTGGAAGATGATATATTCAAAAAATGATTTTTCACTTATTGTACTTTTCACTGTATTTTACATATTTTACACTGTATTTTGTACAATACTTTCCATTGTATTTTTCACTGAATGGTTACATTTCTACTTTCTATTTATGATGAAAAAATTACAAAAATACAATTTCTTGAACAACCTGTTGCTTTTTCAAATCGTCCCACTTCATTGGCGAACCCTGTATATTCTATATTCTCCAGAATCTTGTTGAACGGAGTCGAATTCATCTTTCATGATATTTGAATGAATGAGAACAAATAATATAATAAATGTAACAATTCAATGAAGCATGTTCCCGTATTTAAAAAAATAAATTCTTGATTTTATACTTGCTAAAGTGTTTAATCAGGAGGTTGTCCCACATGTCAATTGAACTGTTATTATTAAATTGTTATTATTATTTCAATAGCCGTTTTCTATGAAAATTTAATAATTGGAATAGAAAAATGTTTTAATCCTTTGAATGCATTCAGCTATCATTTAATTGTTTAAAATTGACTGATGCAAGAGATTTCCTGCATTTGAAACTTTCAAATATAGGAGATGAATAAGACAATTATTGGTGATTTGAGAAGTGGATAACCTAGAATTAGAAATCATTGAAATAGCGAATATGCATAGAACTGAAGGAAAATGAATAAATCATGTGTAGGCGACCTGTCAAAGTGAGTTCATTCACAATTTTACCCTTAACACTGGTGAATGTTGCAAACGAATGTAGTTTTCAGAGTTTTAACGAGCATCAATTACGATCGGTGAATTGAAGTGAGGAGATAGATACGAGCGTGTAGAGCATTCTTTTGGTAATGAACGGGGGAAAACTTGAATTGGTGGTGGTCATCAATCATTAGAGGAAAAGTTGGGGCTCGAATGCGGGTAGGATTTTTGTATGCACACTTTTCGGTTTGTCTGTTGGCCTCGTAATCACGGCTAATTGCGGCCAATCGCACGAATGAATCACGCCAAAGCGTTGTCCTGCGTTGGTTGATAGGCTATGTTAAAACGCTATCGGACGCCGTTCGACGGCGTAATAATCAATTACAACAAAAGCGAACTCGCAAGCTGCCGCGTTTGTCATTGCATTCTATCGCAATGCTGGCGTCCGTTTCGTGCGGCAAAAAGACAATTGTTACCTTTATATCGTTCTCGGGCTCCCGTTACCCTGTGTGAAACCCTTGATTTATTTCTAGTAGGAAATATTCAAGCGCACCACCGCAAGCAGCCAGGCCAGCAAACGATTATCGTCAATTTACGGCCGTTCTTATTGCATTGCACCTCTGCCTCAGTCGTTATGGTAATCAACTCATTACGGCCGTATGCTGCTGCATCAATGCATCGCGCGCGCATTCTCCTGTACAACATGTTGAATATCAGATGAAGCGCGGCGCACCATCAGGTTGCCAACGCGGCTGCCCAATCAGCATACAACTCATTTATGGCTGGTTGTTCTAAGCGTTCCAAGTTTCATACTCTTCCAGCATTTGTGTCCGAAATTGCTAGTTGTGTCTAGCACAACTACAGAAAAATTGTTCCAACAATTTTTTCGTTTCGTTATAATACATATTGAATGGATACTTAAGAGATGACTCAGAACTAGGTTGGAAGTAATTGAGCGCTCCTGAAAATTCAATACAGAAACTGGAATTTCTTCTTCAACACAACATTATGAAACATATTCTCAATCATGAATATTATTACAGTATTTTTTATCCTTAAAGATTGCAGTTTTATATGAGAGCCGACTTTGTACGGGAGACAGATAATATTGAAGCCGGAGTTACACCGGAGTTAATAAACAAGTTATTGACAATTGTGATATTAACTCCGGTGTGAACGTGGCTTAATTTTCAATATTCGAGCAGACATACTCTAGGAATTAAATGTCTTTCTATCAATTCTTGGGAAATTAAAATATCTAGTTTCCATTAATCCCCATAAAATTAATACCCACAGTATTGTCAAATGAGTATACCACAGCAAGCTACTCGATACTCAAATTATCTCATTATTTCGAGAAAAAAAACAATATTGTGTTTGAATTTTGAATGCTTATGGAAACCTAGCCTCAAAATAGTCAAATAGGTGCGTGGTCTGGCATAACTAGGCAATGTGATAGTTATGAGGTAGATATTATTGTTTTAAAATCATACATAGCTGGTAAGTAAGCATGCTTATAGTGAAACTAAACGGTTGATTGCTTGCGGCCGGTAAATAGAAAACAGAGCATGCTAACAGCACACACAGAAAGCTGGGAGAGAGATACTTCGAGAGAAAGAGAGATACTGATGCACAGAGAGAGATGAGGGTGTGATACCAAGAAAAAGAGAAGAGAGAAAGAGAGTGGGGGAAAGAGAGAAACAGTGAGAGAGAATGAAAAATATTGAGGAAGAGGCATTCTGTTGGAGATAGAGAAAGTGTGAGTTTCATGTGTGGAAGGGAGAAATACAGTTGAAGATTAAAAAGAGAGAGAATGAGAGTGAAAGGGAAATGGAAAGAAATATCGAAGACTGTGCATGTAAGAGAGAGTTATCTGGAATCAAAAAATTGATTGATTTCATTTTTCTTTGCCAGACCTGGAGAGACAACAAATTACAGAGATGCATTCCAAATCGATTACAAATATAAAAAGGAAACAAAAAATAGGAATAGAATTACATCATCTTTTTTTAAAGAGAGAGAGTGATTGTTGAAAATGATAGACCGAATGTATGAGAGAGGAAGAAGTATAGTAAGAGAGCATTAGAGAGGGAGAGAGAGAGAGTGAGTAGTGAGAGTCACTGGCGGCTCATATCCACGAAACAGGTGAAGTGCCCGTATCTTTAATTGTACAGCACTTCACCTGTTTCGTGGGCAAGAGCCAGTGACGAGAGTGTGAGATAATGTATTGGATATAGGCAGAGTGTAAGAGAGTTGCATTAGTAAGAGTAAGATAGCGAGAGTGCAGAAGATAGGATGAGGAGCGCTTGGTTGAGGAGGAAACCAGTGGATTAGAGAGAAAGTGAGTGGACTTTGGCAGAGATGATGTGAGAGAGTGAGGGAGTAAGAATGAGGTGAGAGTTGAAGCGAGTACCTCGACAACCTGAACATAGTTGACTGAATACTGACTGCCCTGCCGCTGTACTGTACCTTCGTGACCAAGCCATACATTCCACTTTGTCTCCTATATTCATTGTAACAATAATATTATAATGTATTTATTGTGTGGCATCTAGCAAGTTCGGTAAGTAAACAGAGTAGTAGCGCCAGGACCATTCGCGCGCCTTCCTCGAAATAACATCGCATTCGGCCACTCAAAATGGAAGGCAAACATACAGCGTCACTTCTGTTTCATCCATGTTCTATTTCGTTCAACTGGTTTACAACTTCATTACAATTTTCCACTAATCTTCGTTAGGTACTATTCCTTCCTTTATAATTCCTCTTATGAGAATAATTGCAGACACAATAATTTTTTACATGGATTTATATCCTACCATTTATTTATATACCAAGAATCTGGTCAGACCATATTGTCAATCTTCACTTTTAATAGACAAAATTAATCTTATTGATTAAATTTTGATTAATTTGATGTTTACAATTAATGATTGATGATTCCAAGCTATGGTATCAGTGAATACTCTTGATGTTTCTTGGCCAACCTGGAAAGCACTGGCGGCTCGTGCCCACGAAACAGGTGAAGTGCTGTACAGTAAAAGATACGGGCACTTCACCTGTTTCGTGGGCACGAGCCGCCAGTGCTGGAGAGACTTTAGGTCGATACTATTCATATCTCATCATACAAATTCCCATACTTTTTAGTCTGAACCTATGTTACTTATTAAAACAATTTGAGAACTAGAATACTAATAAGAGCAATATTACAATTATTAAATTGGGTGATTGAACTCTATATCAATATATTAGAATACTTACTTCAAAATTGAAAACTGGCTACAATCATTCATTCACCACTCACTCACCTTGAAAATAATAATCTACTTTTCGAAGAAGCTTCTGACAACTTCCCGATTCTCATTCACAAAATTAATTTTCAAAAATATGATTATTTTCCATTTGATTCCTCGATAATTGACCAAGAAGTAAGGTATTGGAATAGCATGTTTGTGCTAACCCTAGTTTGAAGTGTTCTCCTAAAATGTCTAACTATTATGTTTCAGAGTGACGATGCATGGTGAAGAGGGTTTAAATGGTGAAGTGGTGAGGCATGGTGGAGGCGATGGGAGCTTAACAAATCAAATTTTTAACTTGTCAAGAATATTGGTTATCAAGGATTAGGAAATTTTACACTCTAGAAAAAAATTATAGGTTCCAATGGATTAAAATAGTATGATATAATTCGTAAAATATGATTATTTGAATCCTGTAGTTCTATCCCTAGGCTTATTCAATTTTTATCTTGGTTGACATTCTTTTAAATATGATAAATTGAAAGTTCTAATGGAGCAAGCATAATTATTTTGATAATCCTCAGCATATGGGAGGAGAATGATCACAAATATTAATGATTGTTTATATCAGATTATTGCAATGCATTACTTAGATCGATATGGATTAGAGATGATTCCATAAATCAATAATACATGTTTGGTTTCCTGTTGAAATGATCATGAGGTACTCTATTCTATTCTTCATGTATGTTCTCGGTATACATACTTAGTCTCTTGTTATAACATAATCATTTTCACTTGAAACTTTAAAAATGATTAAAATCAGAGTACCCTTTAAAAATATTCAAACCTTTCAAACATGAAAATTTTGAATTATGGAAATAAAAGTAAAAAGTTAGATGTTGAAGAAGAATTTCACATCTATACAGCAGCAAAAGCAAACAAAGAGAAAATAATAAATTTAATTCAGTTTGAATCAAACAACCCAATTTTTGATAAAATTTCACTAATTTGAAGGTTAATAAAAAATGCAGTAGTTGTATTAGATACCTAGATATTTGACAGATTTATGAACACATTGGAAATAAAATCATACGAAATTCATGCTAAAATCAAACATATGTTTAATTAGATTAGGTATAAATACAATAGGTTTAATTTTGTTCACTGTAATTATTCACACTTGAAAATGGCAAATTAGCCGAAACATGTTGTGTGTGAAATAAAAAAATATTTTTAAAGGATACTCTGATTTTAATCATTTTTAAAGTTTCAAAAAAATACAGTAGCCCTAGAAGAAAAGAAGTATCATTTTCACTTATATGAACCAACAGTTATTGCTGAATTAGAAAAATTCTCGTTCAATTTTTCTACCTGTGACTAATATGAAGGTCTGACCCGAAATTTTTAATCCTATTATAATCGTTAACAGCCACTGTTTAGTCAAAGTAAAAATAATGGACCCCACATAGGCTACACTTGCGGCAACGATTTGAAGTTGCCAAGTATTCCCTGCAGAGTGCAGCATCGAACACTTCCTACTTTTCTTGCTCCCTACCTACCTACAAATGCTTGCTTACTTCCTTCCTACAAGTGCTTGCTTACTTTTCACTTTCCAATGTATTTCATCAATACAGCTTATATTGTGCTGTATAGGCTAAATTGTACAATAACACTTTCTATGGTAGAATAAAATTATCAATCGGCTCAAGTGTCATTGAGTATGTAGTAAAAATGGAATAATTATAAAGAGATTTCAGGTTATCTACCATTTTATTGTGGATAACCATCGATTCAATTATTATTGTTTGGTTTATTATTGTATACAGTAGAACTTGCCAAGAAGGTTATCTACTGAAATATGATGTAAAGCATCTATTTTATTTTTAAAAATCTAGGCACAGCTAAATGACAACATCACCCGTTAGGGCGCAAAAGGTACAGACAAAACCGCCTAATTTTTTGGCGTCAGCTATAATATACCAATAATTTTTTCCCACTGCAGGAGAATGTCGAGAAAAATTCATATTCTTCTTGTATGCTCGACGATATTGAAAAGTATTATTGTTATTCCAAATGTCAGTGTTTTTAAATCCTTACATTATGGAGTCAATTTTCTTCAAAAACGTATTATATTTATTTCAAAAACTTCCGTTCCTCTTCCAATTATTTACACGAAAAGTTAGAAGAATCACAGATAAATACTGTAATTGGCAAACGATGAATTACGTTATGATTTCCTTAAATGATTGAAAAAACGAGATCGGGTTTTCGTATATATTCTTAAATTATCCAAGAATGGGAGTAATTCAGTAAAGGAATGTGGAGGTAACGTTTCTAAATAATAATCTTCATTCATAGGATTTTTATTTATTTTCTATTTACGCTTCATTCAAGTCTTCACTTCTTCTCTGTTCATATGAATTGCTCCCATATATGATGATAAAATTAAAATCTCTCATCAAATAATTTGACCAATAGTATTCATTTGACTAATTTTACCATGAATAATCATCATAAGGCTTCCCATGTTCATTATTCACAACTTCTTCCTCGAAGATATATTTTTCCTGTTCTATATTTTCAAATATTTCTGTCCATAAAATCGGTTACAAACAGAACTCGGAAGCATTCGGTGGATGTGTTTCTGATATGTCGGTGCAGCCATCTAGCGGAGGGTGCAAGCAGCACATCACCCCTATCGATCTGTAATTCAGCTCGACTAGTTACTGATTCGACTACTAGGTGGCAGCACGTGTGAATCAGGCCGCTGAATCGCGCGCGTCAAATCGTCAGCGTTGTAGCGGCGTCTATCAGCGATGCATAGATGAGATGAGATGAGTTCAGCCTGCCCGATTTCACACCAAATGTAACATCACAATGCCCCTATTTAAACAACACTCGAGCTAGGCCAGTGCCAACGCCATTCTCTATATTATACACTAGCTGCACAGCCCCATTTCAAACACCGTGTATTAACTACCACACACACTCTGCGCACTCACTGCACTTTCCTATTATACAAACACGATGATGTAAAGCCTATAAATATCTTTTAGTGACGCTGTAAATAGGCTCTAACTGTAATTTGGCTCTGCATACTTCCCCGCACTTTTGTTTTATCCGTTTGGGGTGTGTTTTACCTACACAGGATTGGTCTATCCTATTGCTCATAGCACAAATCATGGCCATCCTATTCAAATACGAGTCTATCCATGTAACTATCATCACCAATATGTGGGCAACATCACTTTTTGTACTCTTCTGCATCAGAAACTTCCTACCCGGACAAAATATGAATGTAGGAAGCACAAACAAAATTGTACCAGGGATGATGTCAAAATGAGTCTCCGTTCATAAAATATCACAATTAATCAGGATTTTAATTATGTGTTCACAACGTATCACTTTTCAAGTGTGATAATTGTGTAATGATTTCGATCAGAAATACAATTATTTTTCATACTGGAAAAAGTAGCCATTACTCCACATTTGTTTTATTGACACTGCTTTGAATTTCCCCCCGACGCTGCAAGGCATACCAGGGCAGAGCTAAAGAACTGCTTTTCAGTTTTTAGAGACACTGCTTTGAGTCCAGGAGGACGAGTCGCCTGACTAAAGGGATGAGGCGAGCGAATCAAGGCTAGTGAAGAATCAAGTCAACTAAAATAACTACTATTCTCATCAACTGAAACTTCTGTTAACAGCAAGCTGTCAAGTCTATTTTCAAAGTCTGACAATTTCTTTTGCAGAAAATCGTATTGAAAATACAAACTTGTAGCTGTGAATTACAGTACAACTTATTGCTATACTGCTGATATTATTATTCTTCATAATGTTTTGTTCATAGAGGCAGGCATAAGGCATCTGAAATTTCATTATAACTGAAAACATCACAGTTGGAGCAGGGCACATTAAATTTATTATTGTTCATGTAGATGAGTTTCATTCTCATGAATAAGTCAAGACACAGTTCATATACCTACATATTCTATAAGATGTTGATAATTTTGATAATGTCATGAACATCACAGTGGTTCACACAACGTAGTTAACATTGGGGAAAAAATACTATGGATACGAGAAATAATGTCTTCAATGCACTATGAAACAACTTTGGACTAGGCTAATCATAGACATGATGACTAGTTATCAGGTGTACTAATAAAATTTATAAGTGAAAATAGAGATCATTGCACCGTTATATTTTTATTATTTATTTCATCGTTATTTATTTCAGCGCAACATGTTTTGTTTCCTCGAGAGAAGTTTACATGTGTCAAGTGTAAATCAAACGAAACAACCTCTTATTTACACTTGAAACTGATCTCGAGAACGAGAAAAGTCATGTCGTGTTGAAATTTATATTATTATATAACGGTGCTGTGATCTCTATTTCTCATTTCTGGTGACTATAATTGATTTCCGAGTTATGTTTCAATTCTGTAATAAATAAATATGAATAATGGATACAAGAATTTATCTTCAATAGAGATGATTCCCGTAACTTACAAGAGTAATAATATTTAATTTGTTGCCTGTTGGTTTGATGTGATGTGTTACAAAACCGATCAATTGTATCCATCGATCAGACTCAATAATTGTTTCTATGACAATAAAATGGTTCCAATCCATGTGATTGGACAAAATTCTCCACTTGGGATTATCAGCCTACCTTATCAATCTGAAATTATGACACATTTGCCAGAATATAGCACTATATTTCAAATTTCATTGCTTCATTCCTCACAATTGAATCAATAAATTGGTGAAAGTTTTACATTGATGCCACTGAAATGATGATTTACAATAATTATATACGTAGAATATTTTATAAGGGAGTAGCCTATCTGGAAAGAAAATGGAAGCTATTCATCTGCTTACCAGCTCACAAAAACTATCTTCCACATTGTAAATATTTGGATTTTTTTGGAAGTTTTGAATGCAAGGATAAACGGAATCGATGGACAAAATCACAGATTTTCCATTTAATAGAAAGCGCACATTATGGAGGGTTGTGGGCCTATAAATGGTGATTCAAGCAGATTATTTCAACATCCAGAATTTCGAGAGGGGGAGGATAGGCACATAGAAAAAGGGTGAGCGTAATACTACTTTTTATCGATCAACATTTCTCCCTCCAATAGGCTCTACAAATCACGTGACCGACCAGTAGGCCATTAAAGGTATGTATAGACACTATTCGAGTAGTGATGTATGAGCTATATATCTAGCCTTTAGGGGATGGAGGACAGACAAACAACGGCATGACTGTTCTTTGCGGCCACCCATCGCTCTTTTCGGCGCTTCTCTTCCGGGGATTGTTGTTGTTGGATCGATAATGGAGAGAATTTGTTATGGCGAGGAAATGATTCTGGAAATCCCTTTCGGACAGACACTGATGAATGTGCCTGCTGAATGTCTGATACAACTTAAGACATTTGGGATGAATGGAATTATTTTCCAATGGTATGTATATCTATTCCATGTTTCTAGGTAGTCTATAATATAGCCTATATCAATTATAAAATACTCTTCTGATATAATTAGGTAGTGTAAGATATATTGGAGAGTTACCTTCATTATTAGCCAAATTAGATAATAAGCTCTAAAATAAAGCTGTTTAACATTTGAAAATAAGCCAAGTTTTTCTTTGATCAAATTTTTGAGGGAACGTTTGATCCATTTATGAAATGAAACCCAAAAACAGAACTAATTCTCGAATAAAAATCAAAAAGTGTTTGAAACCTTGAAAGTTTTCAATTGCCTAAGACAGCAGGACGGTGGCCAGGGGAGTCGGAATCCGCTAAGGAGTGTGTAACAGTTTACTCAGTCAAATTTTCAACTTTTAATACGTTCAAGAGTATCTTAAATGATAAATGTATCTGGATTAGGATAAACATGAATGTATAGTATACTCTCCAGAAGCCCATAATATAATTATAATATAATATATATTATTCCTTCAACCTCATGGAATCATAAATAATTATGTAGTAGCCTATATTCTTCAGTAGCCTATATACGAACTCAATATTCAATCTAAGTCGTTTTTTATATCAGTGAAATCTACCAGTACGAAAAATACCCGAATAAAAACGTTTTTAGTGTAATCAATTAACAATAATTAGGAAGATTACAATGTGTTATTATGTTAATTTACTTGAGGCGTTTCCAGGGCTATAAAGCATGATACGGTAAGCCGGCTTTAATCGTGGCATTAGAAGGGAGGAAAAAATATTCATAAAAAAGGTAAGGGTTGAAGTCTGGCTGTGTGCGAGGCACGCGAACTATAGAGAGACGTTTTTTCTGGTGTTTAAAAAGCGGTAGAACAAATAAGGGCAGAAAATACGGTCGTGATACGGCTACTGTTTGCTCGACAAACTTTTTTCTCATAATTGAATCACCTCTCACCGCTGCAGGAAGATTGTGAGAAAAAAGCATGAGCCGAGTTAAAACGACTCCCCTAGAGACAAATTAAGTTCACCCTTTGAACAGGGCAGAGGTGATGAAGTGAGGTCTGAACACGAAAACACGCAAAAAATAAAAGAGAGGAGGCTCTTTTTCGTGTAAACGAATTGAGTCATCACCACTTTACTGTAAGCACGCTCATAGCCACCCAATTAAGAACCCCTTCACTGAAATTCCCTTTTTTCACTAAACATTTTTCTCTCTGAGATTTTCCTGGCTATATCCTCCTATTTACACCCACAGTGTTTGCTGAAGCTTTCCATGACTTTCAAGCTACCCATAATCTATTCTTTGTTATGTTAAACTGATCAGATTCGCATAATTTTCCAATCAAGAACTGATTTTAAGAGTATTTTTATTAGTTAATTATCACACTAAAGTGAGCTTGATAAGTTCGCTCATTTAATTATCCATCAAACTTCATATTTTTCCAATCAATTGATTGAATATATGAATAATCATGAATATACTGATATATTATTTGAAGCATTCTCTGCTTGAAAAGTTTCGGCTCAGCTATGTAGTATTTTGTTAGTGGGAAGGATGAACAGGTGACCAAGTATCAACTTTGGAAGGATAGCAATTATCCCATGTTCCTCGACCTGAGTGGATTATTATAGGTTGAGAATGTTTACCAAGAGCCTTCTAGAGGAATGAATGAATGGATCGATCGATTGTTACTTTGCCATGATTAAATCGGGTTGAAATTTTCATGAATTACAATAATAAATGTGATAGATCTGATGAGTTAATTACAAGTTTTGGGAATGGTTGATTGCTACAAGCAATTAATACTGTGTCATTTGTTATTACTCGGCACAACTCTATCTGATAGAATTTGCTTCAGGCTAGTAAGATAACCACTATACTTATATGCCACCTGCTCTTCGCTCTTTGTAATTTTATTAGCTACTCTATTCCATACCAGTACCCTACTAAATCTGGACAAGTTTGGTGTGATCATTCAGAAACGTTAGAAATGCCTATCCTATTATCTGGTGCATGTGCATAACCAAAACTTCTTTGTCACTCCACTCAATTTCTTTGAAGACTAGAAATTGTCAGCACATAATCACATACTTCTATGATGATCCGAAATGCAAAAAATACTATAAATTTCCAGTTATGGAAGTTTTTGGACTTTCTAAACAATATGGACCACGGATCAATCAATTACTAGAATATTATGATGTATTCTAGAATCCGTGATATGAAAAATGTAACCACAGTATGCACTTCAATTATATTGGAATTGGAACCAACTCATATTATTATTTTTTGAGGTTTCATAATACAGCATTTTAAGGTAATTTTATTTTATTTTACAGTAATTGATCTCAAGCTCTTATAATATAATAAGATAAATATAATAAGATAATATAATTGGGTGGCTCGTTGGAGGAGTGATAAAGCGCCGGTCTGATAACCGGGTGGACCCTGGTTCGAATCCCAAGCGGAGAACAATTTTTGACCACAGCACAATCACATAGATACGACCACCCCGTCTTTCGGAGGAGACGATAAGCCGTCGGTCCCGACTACCTAAAAAGTAGTCGTCATCTATCATCCATTTCATTACCCACGCACAAGCCTATGAGCTTATGTGGGCTTCACCCTCATAAACAAATTAAACAAAATTAAAAATTAAAATATAATATATCCCCGAAGAACATTCTAGTTGCTACAGTTTAGCTAATATCACAAAATTGAAAATATTTCATTTTCATGAAGTAATCAAGCTTACCATGAAATATTATGTTGTTCTCTTCTTATTTGCTCTATTCTCTCTACTTGTTCTCATCATTCTAATTTATGTTTATATTAACGTGTCTTGTTCCTGTATAGGGAAGAATTGAGTTCTAGAAAAAATGTTTGTCAAAGATTCGTGAAAAGCGTTCTCAAAGAAAAGGAGAAGGGTGGAGGTTGTGATTTGGCTAGGGTGAGGTGCTGACAATCAGTGACCATTGGTGTTGGGTGCAGTAGGCTATGCAATCTGTGGAGGCATTGTCATCATGTGCAACTGCATTGTTGCTTATCACCCACATGATAGCCAGTCCAGCTCCCCTCCCTCCCGCGCCATCATCACTGTTCGATCGACAACAAATTCCACTCTCCCGTTCACTTCAGTTCTGATATTCTTGATTTTATCGCGTTGAATCATATTCCGTAAGCAGTAGCACCCGTTTCAACTGTATACTAGTGATAACTCTGCTATAAGTATACAAAGTGAATTGCGATCACTCATCGTGATATAATATAGTCTTCATGGATAAAGATTCTACAATCTCTGTCTCAACCACCTCTATTATTTAAAAGTGTGGGGAATAATTTAATGAAATTTATTAGAAGATACAATTATACATAGATAATTAATTCAGCTCAATATAAGATTTGGAATTGGACGTGAAAAATGAGACCTGGTAGCCTGAATTTTATTATTAAATGAATAAACCACAATAATATGAGATGGATGTTGAATATTCATGAATATCATGAAAATGTATTCAGAAGCTGATAAATATTATAAAGCAAATAATAATTCAATTAATTGAATGTTATTATGAACTTATTTGTAACATAATTTAATTTAGTGAACTAAGAAGATTGAAATCGGATATCAGAAAATAAGAACTGGTCGCCTCAATTTCATCATTGACTGAAACCACGAGATGTGATGAGATGGATGTTGAATATTCATGAATATTGAAACATGCTATTGATCTGAAAACAAAACAATGCATTGAGCTTGTGAATAAGATAAATGCGGAAACCAAAGAGATCATTCAAAATATCCTATGTTAGATTCTTATTCTAAATGAGGAAAGTACTTCATGAAAATTATTTTGTTGCCAAATTGGAATTAAAATAATTTTAGTGATTATTATTTGAGCGTAACACCAAAGCCTTCACTTATACATTTGTAGGGAATAGATCAATACTTTTTGCCAATTGAAGATTCAAAAATTAAATATGCTGGATGATTTCCAAGGTTTGTTTGTTTTAGCTGTTGACAAGGCTTATCACACTAATGCTGGAGAAATATCAAGTCTTTTGGATCTACAGTTTTCTCCCCACTCAGTAATTTCGCTTTTTATCAAAGTACTATTGAGATTTGTGAGAGTAAAGTATCTTATTATTCGATTTATACAAAATTTTAGGTCCTATTGAATTTTAGATGAAGAATTAGAAAGCTGGATTCTCATAAGGACCTCATGCACTCTCTGTTTGTGATGAGACAAAGGACAGTATGAAAGTCTCATTCCTCAACTACTTGTAATGCAGAAGGGGGCCAACTTATTGGCTGCAGTGATATTATGGTGTGGGAGGGTGAGAGGTGATAATTATGCTTTGTGAGAGTGTGTGACGTAGGAATGGCGGCGGGTTGTCTGGGGAGGGTTGGAAAAAAAGGAGGGACTTTGAATGTTGAATGGCTGTAGTGAAGTTCCGGGAGGGTGCTTGGACAGTGGTGGTGCTCAAACGAAAACATACAACAGCTAAACATAAAAAATCCGACAAGAAAGGCAATTCACTGAAAATGTGAGAAATTCCTATGAAGTGACTTGTTATCAGTTTTTTCAATGTCATGAGAGGTAATGTGGATGATGTTCTCTCTGCTCATCTTCTTAATATTATTTACATTTTTCTATCATTTTTTTTCTTTTCTACTCAATTTTATCAACATTTAAGTCAACACAAACCTAGAAATTTATAAAATGGTGCTCGTCTCACACACAAGTCTATATGACTCATGTGGGACTATACCTTTGTTGTCTTGTTGGTGCACTTTATGAATGTTATATATTATTTAATTTATATATTATAATTTTTGAATTTGATGTCATTATTCCTAATTAATAAAATTAACAGCTGATTCAATAAATATTATTCAAATATTATCCCGGAATCATAGTTTTCTGTACTTTTCTCACGTTATACACTCGAATATAAATCGAATATAACTCTAGATAGTGTATAAATTATTAATCTTTTACTTACATGATGGTCTACAACATCTAAAAATGGTTGAGAATGCATATTCTTCCTTTATTCTTTCTTATTAACCATTTCCATATTAGGCTATTATTTATGATCTCGGAAGGAAAAGATTATTATTTATTAAAGATTACTTCGAATGCTTTATGTGATTCATTAACTTTATCATGTCGTAATAGTTGCAACAAAGGAATTGGAGATATTTGTATGTTCGTATTAATTTCTCATTGGGTTGCTAGGCTTTGTTTCTGATAAACTGGCTCTTCGTTTAGTTAATCACAGTACGGTATTAAAAGTATTTTTATGAATGATAGAATTAACATACAAAATAACTCCAGGATCACGTATGAGGAAATTTGTTACTTATAGAACAAAATTTCCGCATCGAATTATTTGATTACTATAATCCAATACTTTTTAAGGGAGATTGAATCCATCTTACTGTGAATATCTGCGCAGATGCACGTGGCAACTACTGGACTGGACCAGACAGGAACTTTTGAAAGTGTGGATCATAGATGTATGTTATTATGAAAGCGACCCATCCCTTCATATGGTGGAGATAGCAGATTATCTCAAACTGGATTTTGAAAATAAAAATTCATGAACCCTTCCTTGAACAATGCTTGTAGCTGTTGGACCCTCTGCAACCCCTTAGAACAAAACCGGACCGGACAAGCTTTCTCTTTCTACTGCCCAACTAGATACTAGGTGTCTAGCAGCCACAACAAAATACTATGCTAAAAACAGAAAGTTAGGTCGAAAGAATAAAATGATGATGACTTGTGGAATATTGGACTCCTATCATGCAAAAAGT
This sequence comes from Sogatella furcifera, assembly GCA_017141385.1. Classification (NCBI taxonomy): domain Eukaryota; kingdom Metazoa; phylum Arthropoda; class Insecta; order Hemiptera; family Delphacidae; genus Sogatella; species Sogatella furcifera. Next base: position 32,980,842 of record CM029548.1, on the reverse strand, counting down.
GAATTATTTCAATGGAATTAATTGTACAGATTGGAGACCTGAATTCTGTAATTCATACAATTATAAGTACAACAAAAACACAATGATTGATGAGTATCTCACTTGATTAATAAAGTTTGTACATATTTGATAATTTAGATTGTGTAGAAATGTAATCTCCCAATAAAATAAGTAGCAATGTTTATGCACAATATGCAATAAATAAACAAGGTATCAATTTTCATGCAAATATTTTCTCATTGCAAAGAATGTTTTCTGATTTATTGCTTTCTATCAATTGGAATGAGGAATTGAGTTTTAGTTCTTGAAAGCAGCTGAACATGAAATAGGAAAAGTTTGTGTGGGCTACATATTATATTTTCCTATTTTCCAAACATTGAAACCTTCAAACTGACAATGGAACTCGAAATTTCTCAATTGAAGATATATTCCATTCCCATTATTATGACAAGAACAAACAGGTGAGAATTCGATATTGAGTTATAACATGGTGCGTAATTGGAGAGGAAAGGAAAAGTGTGTTTACCATTGTGAACGTTGGAGTTTAAACAAGAGAATACAGTTCAATTCACGTAGCACCTGGTGGCAAAATATTTACAATACACTGTTTGCGTATGAGCTTATAAGTACATTAACATAATTTTGATCGATGGTTTGCTTTCGAATTGTTTGGAATGTAAATAAATGAAATATGTATTGAGTTTGCTGACCGCTTCTTCCAAATGCTGCATTAGAGGTGGATTAGTAATACGCTTGTTATGTAACCTTAATGGAATTGATAATAATTTGAAGAATTGTAGAAGTTGGTTGATAACACGATGGGATTGATGTTATTTGCAATATCATATTTGGGAAATGAGCACTTTGAATTTGAGTGAAATAAAAGTTATTTTTGGTGGAAAATTCGTTTCGCAAGAGTATGAAACAATGCAAGATGAATAGAATAAAATACTATGAAATATTTGTCAATACTACTTGGGAAGCGGTTTGTCCCAGCGGTAGAGAGCGTCTAATCGGTGAGATTAGGTAAGCGACGTGCCTCTGCCACCATTGTTGTACTGGTGACCGGTTCCTCTGAATTCAATTTATGAGCCTCAAAAATCGCTTCCCGGTGGTTCGGAACCCACCTAAAGCAGTAAGTTCATTCATCTCTCATCATCAACCTTCCCATTACCCACGCACAGGCTCAAGAGCCCACGTGGGCACCATCCTAAAAAAAAATAATAAATAAATTGGGAAACTTTATGAAATATTGAAATTTACATCACCTTATAGCATGCAGTTTCTCCATCATAGAGTTTCTCAAATTCAACAAAAATTTTATACAACAGAAACTAATCCAATATATATTTTTACTGTATGAATCGGTTACAATTGAAAATGATCGAGAGTAATAAGCAGTGCCGGACTGGCCAGGTCGGCTAGTCGGCGATCGCCGACAGCCCTGGGCCCCAGGGGCCCAGAGGGGCCCAAGATAACCTCAGTACAAAAATTGAAAATTTAATCGAATGCAAAGATACTAAAAATTTTGTATTGATTTTAATAAGAAGTAAATCATTTTATAATAAATACTATTACAATTCGTCAAATTTTCCAGACTTTTAAAACCCCTTATTAGACATGAGGGCCCCCACATCACAAGAGAGCTTGAAAGGGCCCCTTAAATGCTGAAATCCTTTTTCATATAATCTTCTGTGAGGTGATCGAGTCTAGTGCCCAGAAACGAAGGCCAAACCTTGAGGGCTCTGCATTCTAATCTACGACATAAGTTACTCACTGGACCCACAAGAATCTGCCTATGAGTGTGAATATCAAATTGACTAGTTACTAATAGAGCACTCGAAGTGTGTAGACTTTAATACTGGTATTTTTCTACATGGCAACATCGTGATTTCATAGTTTTTTTTTAATAACAAATTTTATATTCTTCAAGTTTTTATTGTTATATTTAATGATTCGATTTGCCTCATCAACACCCTCAACACTATAAATTCAAAATTTTCATTACCATTCTTGAACCAAAAGCTATGTATTCAAGAAAGCTTACACCATCATCTTATTCGGAGTACATCAACTTATTTCAAAATTCAAAAGATAACTATAGTTGGAGTGCAGCTTGCTTTCCATCTCCTCTCCTACAAATTTTAATTTTCCCAATTTGATTATATCACTGTAAAAAATGATTGCCGATATATATGTTGTAACTTACTTAATTAGTGCATCGATAGAATGATTGATCATGGTACTTATACTTCCAATTAAAATTACTTATAAGGCTAGAAACTCTCAAAAATATATCCCTAGAGTACATTGTTCTTGAAAAAATTTCCCCCTGTCGGGGAGAATACTTTAGTGCACAAAGCGATCTTTGTTTATGAATGACACCATCAGGGTATGAATAGAGTAAGTTATCAAACTGCCCTTTTGTAAATAAAATAACTATATATTTGCAGTTTGTTGTTTGTAGTACGCCTAGTTGATGAAACAATTCATTAATATAAAATTCGTGAGTTAAGTGGAGTTTTGAAGGAATAAATCACAATTAATTAAATAAGTGGTGAAAAGGATTTCTCTTCTTTGTGATTTGAATCAATCAAAGGCAGGCTCTTTAACTACTTTGAATGCTGTTTTCAATGGCATAATTTTATGAAAAAAATTCCCGGGGGGAAACTCCCCGGACCCCCTTTTCTATATCAAGATGATAAATAGATTCCTAAAACTGATCAAGACATCCGAACACTTGTTTTTACAATTAAATGCATTTTACAGCTTATGATATTGATAGATAATATTGTACAAAAAAAGGAGAAGTTAATCAGATTCTGATCAAAGAATTAATACTATACTGGTAGCCTAGAAATAAAAAGACAATATTTTCATCAAGATAGGCCCACAGTATTTTAATACTGCTTCCAATATTGTGATGTTCAAGTTATTATATTCTATTGCCTCAGGGCCGGTTCTAGGACATTTTTTGGTACATGCGAACCTCAGATTTGGCGCCACCCCCCCCCCCTGACAGTAATTAATTGATGTATTCATGGGAGGCTCGTTGGAGTAAATGATAACTCGCCGGTCTGGTAACATAAGCAAGGTTCCAAGGTTCGATCCTTAGCTTCAGGTTAAAAAATCATCAATTCCTAAGCAGAAATTTAGAAGTCTGTAGCTTGAACTATTAGATACAGAACTATGTAGCTCTATTGAGATACAGGAAAATATGCTATTATGCTTTAAAAATGAATTATTAAGGGTTTCAATTGGATATTGAATCATAAAATTTAATTTTTAATTGATGGAAGGAAGTTGTAGAGGAAAACTATATCCGAATGAAAAGTCAAGTGACGGTGAGTGTGTAAATCTCGGAGTCGGCAAACAACGGCACAAAAAATTGTCACTCTATTTTAAAATGCCCTATAAATTGGAAATTTTATTCCTATCCTGGCGCGACGCCACATTCCAATGGCGCCAAATTGTTGATCAATTAAAAAATTTCCACCAAATAGAAATTTTATTCTTACTTCTGTACGGAGCCACCTACTACGGCACAAAAAATGTCACTTTATTTAAAAATTTACTAGAAATTGGAAATTGTATTCTTATCCGCGCACGACGCCGCATTCCAGTGGCGCCAAATTGTCGATTAATTGAAAAGTTCTACAAATTGGGAATTTTGAGCCCTTGAGCGAGTATAGCCGACGGCCCATATCCTAGCCAGTCCGGCACTGGTAATAAGTATATCTATATTTGTCGAATACCCAAAGAGAAACGAATTTAACTTCTGGTAACTCATGAAAAGTATGATCTCCCCAAAATAATCCTAAAATAGGACTATGAATTGAAAAAAAAGAATAACAAATATTTTTCTTTTTGAAACATGAACATTTTTACTGGAATAACAAACATTCTCTGGCTGCGAAATAGAATTGAAGCTATGTGAATAAGAAATGATCGTAAGGTTATACATAGGTTGAAAATTTATAGATAGAATGAAATAAATTAAATACCCTTTTTAAACTTTAGAAGTAGCCTATTATTTTTACACAGACATGTTCCAAGCTTTAGCCCATAGGTTAAGAATTATAACTATACATAATACAATTTAGAGGGTTAATATTGATATTATAGGACCTTTCTATTATAAAAAAACACTTGTGACGTTGACAATTCTAAAAAAAAATGAAAATTATGATTATATAGGAGCAGAGCAGGATTTTGTTATGTGTAGATAACTCAACTGTTGATGATGTTACACGAAAGCATGCTCTTGTGTATTAGTTTTATTTTATTTGGAAATTCAAGTGGAATTGACAACATCTAATTTTTTTCTCATTAGGAAGTATTCAGATCATTCTAATTTTAAAAAATTTCCGATTTTCCAGAAAATATCACATCTTTAAATTAAGCAGCAATGAATGACTGACCCGACTATGGAGAACGGAACTAATGTCCTCTTCAAACTGTTGATCAAAACAAGCACATTGGATTATTGGGCCTTCAATTTCGTGAGATTGCGTCCGTCGACATGCAGGTGGTCGAAACGGGTCGCGACGACGTCTATCCCTCGGCTGAAACCGGTTCGCAGGCCAACGGTCGACCAGCGTCATCCCTTTTGTTTCATACAATTTTCAATAGTTCCCTCCTGTTTGCTCGCGGCAATTGAACGCTACACCTTCATTCATTACTGGCCGCTTTCTTATTCTTTCCTGGCAAGGGCGAAGAGTAATAAAGTAGCCACCCCTTTAGTTAAGACAAAAGGATACCTTTTTGAGCGACAACATTGAGAAAACACAACATAGTACCAACAACATTATATACAACATAGAAACATCATGATTGAAGTATCTCGGTTTCAACTGCATAAAATTTTGGCAGAGAAGCAGTTCATATTATCAAGTATTGAATTCTATTTTGAAAAAATATGATTAATTCACGTAGTCCATATAAAACATATTCGATGTAAAGTAAGTTATTAATTTTGAAACACAGTTTTCTTTCTTTCTTCCCAACCAGGAATTCAAAACACTGAACATGCAGATATTTATCATGGAAATTATATTAATAATTTATGTTCTCCCTGTATTGTTTCATTGAGTTTTGAAGATACGATATCAAGAGTTACAATAAGTAACTTCTTGAATAATAATGAATTCAAGTGCTAATTGGTGTTCTCCAAGTTCTTTTTATGATCTTTTTGTTAATATTATTTTGCTTGATATCACGAAAATATTTCCTCTCAAATTAATTCTGTTTTTGAAGTATCATGATCGTACGTAGTCTGATCGTTTACGATCAATAAATAACAATCTCAAATTCACTGATATCAATAATTGTTCGGAGTTATGCAGAAAGGAACCAACCCGCAATCAGCTACTTTTGAGATATCGCGTACCAAAGATGAAACTGCAATAACACCTCCCATTTTATTATCCATTAAGATATTCTGATTTTGAGAACGTATATGTGCTCTTAATATCATAAACTAGATATTTATATACAAAAAAAGCATTAATTTCCCATTTTATGGCATTTATGTGGGTTGGTTCCTTTCTGCAAAAAACACATCCTACTTTATGAGTTATGCAGAAAGGAACCAACCCACATAATTGCCATTGGAACCAGACTAAAATTTTTGTTTTTCAGAGAAAAAGAATCATATGAGGCTAATTTTTTCACTCATGGATTAATATTATAAAGGAAAGTGTTCTGTCAAAATTTCCCAACCCCACCCATCTTGCTACCTCCTCTGCACCCCTCAAAGTTTCCATTTTTAAGGGTTTCTTACATTGAATGTATCTCAGCACTCATTGGAAATAAGAAATCAACTTTTTCTCATTTTTCAGTAAATTAAATTCTCTTTATTTTATGTCTCACCATCTCATTGTAGCTCCTGCGTTTCAAAAGTTATATAAATGGAAGAATGGATGAGGGATTCCCAAGATTTCTGCATAAAATTTTAATTATCTACTAAATGAAAGTTTACAGGATGATTCTACTGGAAACGTCTCTTATGAAACTTAAAAAACTTTTCAAGACCTACATTTTGAATGATAGAAAAATGTATTTTTCTGAAATTTAACGTAAGTGTAAGTCAGTTAATAAATGAAAAGCGCTATCTCAGAAGCGCTTGGCGGATAGCCTGATATTATGGTCTATCAAGTGAGTACTTAAATACCCCTTTTAATTCATCAAATTTGGAAATAATTCATTTGGGGAAATTATATGGAGTTGATTTTCTTTCCATTTATAACTAGCATGTTGGCAAGTGTCCTGTCTGAAGTCCCCACACTACCGCTCTTATTCAAGAATTCATATATGGTCATATATGGTATCACATGTGTCTTGGTACTCAATAGAGATAAATAGTTGTGTTTTGTATCATTATTCAATGAATTCAATTGGCTTCAACTCAAAATATATGTTTCTATTATTTGGACGTAGTTATGCAGAAAGGAACCAATATTTCAATATTTGGGTTGATAAACCCCTAGGTAACAGTTTTGGATGAAAAAAATCACTGGAATCAACCCTTATGGCTATTATGTGGGTTGGTTCCTTTCTGCAAAACAAGTATCCTACTTTATGAGTTATGCAGAAAGACACCAACCCACATGATTGCCATAGGAACCAAACAAAATGTTTGTTTTTTTCAGAGAAAACGAATCATATGAGGCTAATCTTTTTACTCATGAATCAATATTATAAAGAAAAGTATCCTGTCGAAATTTCTCACCCCCACCCATCTTGCTACCCCCTCTGCACCCCTCATGGAATGGGAAATTCTGTTATTAGGAACCAGACTGAAATGTTGGTTTTTTTGGGAAATCAACTCCCCAAATGAATTATTTTAAAATTAAATGAATTAAAAGGTATATTTTAGTACTCACTTGATAGACCATAATATCAGTCTATCCGCCAAGCGCTTCTGAGATAGTGCTTTTCATTTAATCAACTGACTTACACTTACGTTAAATTTCAGAAAATATATTATGTTTCTATCATTCAAAATGTAGGTTTTGAAAAGTTCTACAAGTTTCATAAGATACATTTCCAGTAGAATCATTCTGTATGTAAACTTTCATTTGGAAGATAATTAAAATTTCATGCAGAAATCTAGGGAATCCCGCCATTCTTCCATTTATATAACTTTTGAACCGCCGGAGCTACAATGAAATGGTGAGACATAAAATAAAGAGAATTTCATTTACTGAAAAATGATAAAAAGTTCAATCTCTTATTTCCAATAAGTGCTGAGATACAGTCAATGTAAGAAACCCTTACAAATTAAAACTTTGAGGGGTGCAGAGGGGGTAGCAAGATGGGTGGGGGTGGGAAATTTTGACAGAAAACTTTTCTTCATAATATTGATCCATAAGTAAAAAAATTAGCCTCATATGATTCGTTTACTCTGGAAAAAACAAAAATTTTAGTTTTGTTCATGGCAATTTTGTGGGTTGGTTCCTTTCTGCATAACACATAAAGTAGGATATGTGTTTTGCAGAAAGGAACCAACCCACATAAATGGCATAAAATGGGAAATCAATGCTTTTTTGTAAATAAATATCTAGTTTATGATATTAAGAGCACATATATGTTCCCAAAATCAGAATATCTTAATGGATAATAAAATGGGAGGTGTTATTGCAGTTTCATCTTTGGTACGCAATATCTCAAAAGTAGCTGATTGTGGGTTGGTTCCTTTCTGCATAACTCTGTACATTTGTGAAGTGGATATATTAAAATTCTCTAAATGTTTCATATTAGACATTTCCCAGTTTACTTTTCTTAGGGAAAGAATGAAATTTTTAGGCAGAAGTCTGTACCTATGTGGGCTTCCATCATACTTCCATGCAAATAACTCCTGAACCACATGAGATATAGTGGAATGGTGAAGACATGAAAAGACATAAAAGTAAATTTAATTTTCTAAATAATGAGGAGAATTTCAATATATTATCTTTAATGGTTGCTGAGATACATTCAATGAAAGAAATCCGTGCAAATGGAAACTTTGATGGGTGCAGAGGGGTAGCAAGATGAGGTGGAAAATTTTGACAGAACATTGTTCTTTATAATATTAATCCATGAGTAAAAAAATAAGCCTCATATGATTTTTTTTCTCTGAAAAAACAAAAATTTTAGTCTGGTTCCTATGGCAATTATGTGGGTTGGTTCCTTTCTGCATAACACATAAAGTAGGATATTTGTTTTGCAGAAAGGAACCAACCCACATAATTGCCATAAGGGTTGATTCCAGTGATTTTTTTTCATCCAGAACATTTACCTAGGGGTTTATTAACCCAAATATTGAAAAATCCAATTTTTTTATTTTTGTGGATTGGTTCCTTTCTGCATAACTACGTCCAATTAATATAGAAAAAAGGAAAAAGTTTCATATTTAACCATATAACTAACGGTCATGTAAAAGTATACAGATCGGTATTGATCATACCAACAGAAACTTTTCATGATCAGATACTGTATGCTAAAAATGATTGAGTTTTCTTGATCAATCAAGAATTATTAAACTTTTTAATCAATCTATTATTTTGTATTACAATTATTTATCATTATAAATAGATAAATATTGATTCTCATAACCAACTTCATTTTGACAGCCACTTCCCCGTGTTTCGGATGGACACGTTAAGCCGTCGGTCCCGGCTGCTTAAAAACAGTCGTTAAGTCATGTCAGAGGCCCTGAAATTGTTCAGGAGCGACCTGAAAACTCTAACATTAGACCTGAGCCAGCCAGGTTACAAGAATATTATTATTTATTATTTGACAGATTTTCGTCTGGGTGGTTGGGGAATCATGCGCAAAAATCTATCATCATGATTTGCATGTAGATTCTGATGGTGATCTCATCACGCACTGTCAAAATAGAAGAAGGCACCTCTAATTTGAAGAGACTCAGCCCTTAATGGAACGCCAACTTTTGTATGGTCTATCAAACAGAGTGCTCGGAGAAGAGAAAGAAAAGACAAGCTATATTTATGGAGAAATTTACATAGCACCCTTATTTTTGTCTTCCCCACTCCTTTTTCTTCTCGGCACAATCTTCCTTCTACTTAACGACTTTACTTCGTTATCGCAATTATCACCTCTTCGCGTAAAAAGCAAGCCGTTCTTGCTCACCCCACTACCACGCGTCTACCCCTTTTATTCCTCGAAATTGATGATTCACCTTCCTCTTTTCTTAGCTGCACAACATTTTTAATCTTTATAAATTACACTTCATACTTTCCGTTTTGTCTCTTCTTCAGCGTCGATACCGCGCTTAAGGGATATCTTCCCTTGCTGCTCGTGTCGTTAGGAGGCTATGTGTTTTTCAGCCGGCTTTTCATACTCATGATAGGCCCTTATAATGAATGAGATCCACCTTTAGCCTCATCAACGAGAACGGTCGCCGCTCTGCAAACGTCTCGTTATCATAATCTGTCGCCAAGTGATGAGATCGTTCACCATTCGTCACACCTTTTTGCAAATAAGCGAAAGTAGATTGCGTACATTTCAGGATGAATAGCATTATTTGCAAAATTTTACATGACGACTCTCATAGAAAAGAGAATTGATAAATCCCTCTATCATACTGAATTTTTGAATTGGCAGTAATTAATTCTCAGAGATGCAATGAATTTTAGAGTAGAATATTAGTTTGAGACACAATATTTCTTTTTTCTCTACTTCAATTCTCTAATAGCGTATTACTTTTACTTTCTTCTCTAACATTTTTCCTTCTTTTCGAATGGCTATCAGCTTGTTTTTTTTAACCAAAATGTGACTTATCTAAGCATAAATAGATTAAAAAGTAATTCTGATTTGATAATAGATTTGTATAAATTGAATGAAGAAGAAAAACTCGTATGAAACTATGGTGTATCCATAGTTTATGTCCCAATAGTTTTAGTCCCAAAAGTAACTCAAAATTGATAAAACCCATCTATAGGGAATAAACACTTACATTTGTGTCACTACACAAAATTTGAGTGTTCATACACTCACTATAAAAGTGGTTTTATATTTTGAATCAATTTTATAGTGTATTTTCGCACTAATCATTTAGTGTTGTACGAATGTCATGCCCATCCAAGGTTAAATTATTGATTTATTTATTTATTCGATATGACACAATAATACTCAAAAGTGAAAACACAGACGTAAGCCTTTATGTCCAATACGTCTACTATCCTAATTTTGATTGAAATACATTGTATCACAAATAATAAAGGTTATGTTCAATTTTCGATTAGTTAATTGAATTATTATTATTATTCTTTCCAATTCATTTGAGTAGAAGTGACAAGTAAGTAATTTTAACATGAGTATAAATAATTTATAATTAAAAGTAAAGTAATTTTATAGGTAAAAGTATAAGTATAATTTTCAAACAACATGAGTATCCTTCATGTGACAGCTCAAAGCTAGAAAATTTTACACTTAACATTTCAAGATATGTTTTTCTACCACAATTTGCAAATGATGGATTACTCCTAGAAGCGACTTCAGAAATGAGTACGAAATGGATATCAACAATATAGCACTCACCATCAGTTTCAGATAGATGAGATGTTTTTGCTGAGCTCTCTTGTTTTTGAAAGTACTAAGAAAGCATATTTCATCTTTCTCGAAAGTTTCCTTCCAGAAACGTCATGAATTTGGAACAGCACAGAAAAGCTCTCACAGATATATTTTATTGTTGAAATGTCTGTTGGGAAAATCAATCACCATCTCTTGTTATCTTTGGCTTGGATGAATCTAGTTGTTGAGTTGTACAAAAGGTGAAGAGTAGGGTGGAGTGAAAAATGAAAATTTTTGTTAATCGTGATAGAATACCCGGGAGTAGTTGCCAAATTGGGAGTAAATGAGACCATCAAAATTTGGGTTCATAGAATTAACATCTTCAGGTGCCCCAAAAGCATCAAAGTTTAAAAAATTTAGCAAAAATTGAACTTTTTTAAAAAATTTTGTTGAGAATTTTACTCCTCAGAATCGTGATGAAATATGAATTTTAGTTCAGTTTAAGGTCTCAATTTATCACCAAAAAAATCTCAACGCTCTAAATTGATATTGAAAGGTGCCCCAAAGGGGTTGAAAATATAGATATTTTGTTAAAAATCGGAAAATTTCAAAAGTCCTTGAACGTTTTCAAACTGGGTTTTGGAGTTGAAAATGTGATATAATTTCATGTTAACGGCCATTTCTAATGTGCTTCATGCAATACAACTTGATAACAATTGATTGAAAGGAACAAATAAATGTTTGCAATTGGTCCTTTTTCAAGACATGTGACCTGGACATCAGGGAAGTGAAATAGAATGACAACCTTTTTTCAAGCAGTGAATATTATCAACTTTACATTAATATGTATCATTAGTTAGTATGGAACTATGAATAATTGTGAATTGAATGGCAGAATCATTCAAATAAACCAAGAAATCAATGCTTTTATTGGTTCAGATGCCAGCTAAAGTCAAATAATTACCATTACGTTACTTATTAAACATTAAAATGGTGAAACATTGTACCTAACTAATTTTTAGTGTTGATAGGTTATAAGCTGCTGCTACCCATCGTGAATTCCAACAAGAATTATCCTTCATGAGCCAAGTTTAAAGTGTAAAGTGACACAAACCAACAAAATCTAAAAAATGTAATATTGGAAAATTTCAAAAGTTTGAAACTTGATTTACTGCATTCAAAGTTCAAAATCAAATACAGTTAAGGTTCTATTCATTATATCTTGATCGTAATTATCAAATATAATAGTCATAATAGTTGTTAAAAATGTTTAATTGTAGGCCATGTAACTATTTCATCAGCAAAGTGGATTAGAATGGCACATCATACTCCAATCTATCATCCTGGATCAAATCTACTGATTTGAGTCTAATGTGCATGATTTATCGATTTTTATACCTGATGGAATTGAATACTGTAGCATCAATATGTCAGAATAACAATAGTTAGCTTGTTTATTTTCCCCAGCCACATTTAAATCACTTCATCACTATCATTTCACAGCTAAGTGATAGAAATTATTTTATTTTATTATTTGAGGCATCAGTAATTCCAGACTCGTCCAGTGTGCTAATTGCACTTTCGTTTGGCAAATGATAATGATCCATTCTATGCACAAATCCAGTAATTCATCATTGGTACCGTACATGAATAGTACAGTGTGTTGTCCTCCCCCACACAAACTGATTTTTTTCTAAAAGTGACAGGCCACATTGTATGTGGGTAAAATAGGTATGTAATTGTAAATATTGAGCTTGGAATAAAGAATCAATATGAGAATCTAGGTTTAACCGCAATGAATTGTACTCATCTGAGTCAAGTCAACACTATTAATTTAGAGTTGATAGATTGGAGTATGATACATGTGCCATTCTATTCCATTTTGTTGATGTAATGGTTTTATGACCTACAATTAAAATTTTTTAATTATTATGACTGCTATATTTAATAATTGGGATCAAGATATAATAAATAGGATCTGGAATAGAAAACTGTATTCGATTTTGAAATTTAAAAGCATTGAATCAAACTTCAAACTTTTAAAATTTTCCAATTTTACATTTTTTTTAGATTTTGTTGGTTTGTGTCACTTTACACTTTAAACTTGGCTCATGAAGGATTATTCTTGTTGGAATCCACGATGGGTAGCAGCAGCTTATAACCTATCAGCACTAAAAATTAGTAACTAATTTTACCTAACTGTAACCCAACTGTTAGGTACCATTTAAATGTTTAATAAGTAACATAGGTAATGGTAATTATTTGACTTTAGCTGGCATCTGAACCAATAAAAGCATTGATTTCTTGGTTTATTTGAATGATTCTGCCATTCAATTCACAATTATTCATAGTTCCATACTAACTAATGATACATATTAATGTAAAGTTGATAATATTCACTGCTTGAAAAAAGGTTGTCATTCTATTTCACTTCCCTGATGTCCAGGTCACATGTCTTGAAAAAGGACCAATTGCAAACATTTATTTGTTCCTTTCAATCAATTGTTATCAAGTTGTATTGCATGAAGCACATTAGAAATGGCCGTTAACATGAAATTATATCACATTTTCAACTCCAAAACCCAGTTTGTAAACGTTCAAGGACTTTTGAAATTTTCCGATTTTTAACAAAATATCTATATTTTCAACCCCTTTGGGGCACCTTTCAATATCAATTTAGAGCGTTGAGATTTTTTTGGTGATAAATTGAGACCTTAAACTGAACTAAAATTCATATTTCATCACGATTCTGAAGAGTAAAATTCTCAACAAAATTTTTAAAAAAAGTTCAATTTTTGCTAAATTTTTCAAACTTTGATGCCTTTGGGGCACCTGAAGATGTTAATTCTATGAACCCAAATTTTGAGGGTCCCATTTACTCCCAATTTGGCAACTACTCCTGGGTATTCTATCACGATTATCAAAAATTTTCATTTTTCACTCCACCCTAGTGAAGAGCTAGGCAAGTATTTGAGATGTAAATTTTAGCAATTCGCCAAAAAAGTCAACCACTTATTCATCAAAAGTATTGTTCATTCATACCACTATTTGGCATTTACAGTCAATGAGATTATTTACAAAGATTATCAAATGTTCAAATGTTTTTGAGGAAGAAATTGAGTTTTGTCATGATAGCAAGAAAAGTTTTTCTCATACTAGAAAAGTTCCATTCATCTACTTTTCAGGTATCAATTATTTATTGAACGATTCTTGAATAATACAATTGAATTCTTCAAATAGACTGGTAAAAAAAAACAATGAGCACAACATGGGACTAGATTCTAATTCAAAATACATCATTCCTATCCAATTCTTTAATTTTTTTTTAATTCATTCCATTCAATATTGATTCCTCCTATTCAATAATTGAATAATTATTATAATTTATCTCTTTTTCATTATTACGGAATTGATTTTTTTGCCATAACTACACTCTGTTCGTACCATTCATCAATGCTATCGATATTGGATGGAAATGATGATCAATAAAATTACATAAATATCCTTACTTGATATTCAAATGTTTTCTATTATACTGTATAGTCTAGGGCTCTTAAAGACCTCATTATGGAAAGTTAGTATAGCCTACGTATTTCGTCCTAGTTGAGTGGGAGAGGACTTCTACTAGCTGCCTATATATATAGTTTTTATAGTTCCTATTTATAGTTTCAAACTATATTGGAACTTAAACAGAAAAGTTATACCTTTTCAACCAAGTCTATTCCAATGATAAAGATAGTGTCAATAATAAGAAGCAGTATTACACGTGCAAAAAGTTCAAAATACTGACCCATATCTTAAAGTTGAAAATTTATCTCAACAAAGTAAAAACTATTTTCTGTTTCTATGTGAAACAGCCTATTGGTTTTTCATTTCTATTCGATAAAGTGATTATTTAATATAATTATGAAGCTCTCCTTATCGACTTTGGTTTGTTACAGAAAATGTATTGATAAAATGTTGATCATTATGGACGCAGCGTAATTTGATTGATTGCCACAAAGCTGCTCAACTACAAGGCAGACTGGCAAAAAGGACAATGCCAATAATGAGGACGGGCAAAAGAGAGCGAAGCCCTTTTATAGTCGTCCCTTGAAAGGCGCTGAAGAAAAGGCGAGCCGACGACAACGAACAAGAAAAGACGCCACTACTGCATTAATAATAAATTAGAAAGGAATGATGAAAAGAAGCAGCCAATGGTGGAAGGATGATGACACTAGAAGGGCACGTACACGACAAAGAAAGAAAGGATAAAGGAAAATGATAAAGTATCAGGCTCATTAATGACAAACTCGAAATGACCTCTTTTGATAATGCGATGTCAATCAACTCCTTCTTTCATCTTTCGCTCGAGGAAGAAAATTTCTTTCTAGATTTAAATTTCTAGGGAGATTTAATCTTCTCTAAGTAATGGACATCTAATCGTTTGAATAAAGAACTTTAAAACAGGGCTGTTTAAAATAATTGAAACATAAATAAAAATCAAACACCCTTTTTTTTTGAAAACTTATAATTTTTAAAGTTTTCAAAAAAAGGGTGTTTGATTTTTATTTATGTTTCAATCTAATCGTTTGTATGATCATATTTTTTATTGATATTTCCACAACAATTCTTATAAGCTGGAACCATAATTTGATAAATCAATAACATAATAAAAAAAAATATCAATTTTTCTTGAAACTTCTGGAATCAATGAGAGTAAGAAAGTAAAATTTTAGTATATGTACTGCCGAAGCAAGTACAGTACAGTGAGTAATGCCAAATTAATCATAGACAAATCTTTATTAATGGTTATAATCGAAGTTGGAATTTATTTATTATGCCTATACATGTGGGTACATATCAAAACAGAATACACAGGAATGACAAGGTCGCAAAAAGTTTTGTCCTACACTCACTTTGGATTATTTCAATATCTGTTGAATTATTGAATGGGAATTTTAACTCAACTGAACTAGCAGATTTCAGAATGTTCTACTGTACAGTTGAAATGAGAATATTTTATTCTTACATAATATATGATAGAATTAATTGAAATACTGCAATTAAAACTCATTTCAGTTATTGAACAAAATAATAATCGTCTAATTTCGTAGTCATGGTGGAGAGTGTTATATTATCCACACTCAAATATTTGAAGAGGTGATAAGATATTCAAATTGATTTTTTTTATTGCCATTCCACCTCATTTGAAAACAATGAGTGAATTAAAACCGTGAAGTCTTTGCAGAATAAATCAATGTAAATTGTGGGTGGAGGGTAGCCAGGTGAATGACCGCCAAGGGCTAGGCTATTTGCCTGCTGACTCTCCACACTCATTTCTTACTTCCAATTTAAATTAGAACTCCTTGTCGGTCGGTGTAATTTTTACTTTGCAGCCCTGACTGTTGCTAATTGGCTCCCAGTTTTTAATTAAAAAGCCCTTCGTCCTTGTCTCACTCGGCTTGCTCATATCTTATAGCTCCGGAAAACAACCGTAGCTCAACCCTTTATTTATTATTCTTCGTCTTCTTTCCGGCCAACTCCATCATGATTCTTGTGAATCTTCAATACTCTCTACGACAATATCTCAGTCGACTAAAATCCGTTCTTATTTACATGCAGATTGCAGAAAACTATTCTCAATTGCTTTTGTAATGATGAGAGTCAATTTAATCAATTCGAAATTCCAATTATTAGAAGTACAGTAAGTTATTAAGTTTGTCTTCGAAGAAAAAAGGAAAATCATAGAAATTAATCTATCATAAGAATAGTCATTCTATAACTATTAAGATGCTCACTCTTCTCTTCTCAACTTTTTGTGAATAGACCAAGAAAAGGAAATTCCCCAACAAACCTTCATATTCAAGTTCAAATCTGAGATAAATGAAATTATTCTTATTTCAAAGAATATGCTATTATTTTTTAGAAGATTCTATGCAGTTTTGACAAATTCAAGTAGTTGAATATTTTCTTGGCGTTTCTCATTGAATGATAAATAATTTTATCAATCGCTAGGGAGCCAGATTATCTAAAAAGCATCATTGATTTTCCATAGAACATTGAAACTAGTCCTATTAAAAATTAGGATTCGGGGATAATTTCAATGATCCACTGATTGGAATATGGGAACACATTAATTGTAAAAACTTCTATTCAATTTTTCACTTTCGTCTTGATCCTCACATGTTGAAGTACAGTATATGTAAGTAATAACTTCAACAACTGTACTCACAATTTTTCTTCTAGACCGTTGAGTTTTGGAGCACTTGGATACAACTCCAGCTTACAAGGAGTAGCCTACCTACCTACAGGTTGATGTGTTCTGAAACGCGTCCAACAAGCGTAAAAATCGTTAATATTGTTAATGTCAATTTTTTATCAATATGGAAAAAGTATAGTTTTTAGATTAATTTTATGGTATAACACGGTGTCATTCTTGGATTTCTTGTACAAAAAAAACATCATAGACCAACGTTATTATTTATATTAATTTTATTTCTTTTTATAATATTTTTATTAACTCGTTACTTTTGCATGTTGTTATTAACACCTTCTGTATTTAATTGGTTGAAAAAATGATTGAATGATCATTATTTACTTACTTCACTTAACAGGTCCGGTTTTTAATTTTCTTCATATTATTATTATTATCATCATTTTTATATTTGTCGAGCAATTCTTTTTTCAAATCTTTGATAGCCTGCACAGGCTAAGGTGAGTCCAATTTCCCTCTTGCAATGTCAATGGAGAATTGCTTTTAAATGCACCATTGTTGTTTCTCACATGATTCATGCTGTTTCAAAACCACACACATTTCACAAAAGGGGACGTCTGTTATATTTTTCTGCGGGAAAAATATCCCCAGTTGGAAGCCAATTACACAGGACCACACACAGATTTCAAAACATCGGTTTTACTATGTTTAAAAGATACGATAAAATATTTTTTCCTTATAATGTAATTCAGCTTCAGGCAATATTCAAACAGTCATGCTTTGTATTGGACTGATGGAGAGCAAGCTATCGCTGAAAAATAACAAAGGATAGACCGGCAATTCGCTGCCTTGCTAGGGGCAGCAAAAGAAGGCAGCCACTGCGATCTAACGGCGAACGCTCGAACTACGTGCACAGTCTTCCCCATTAATATTATTCTCCTTTCAGCCAACCGCTTGCTACCTTGCGATTTTACATAAACTTGTACTCTAATATAGGCTACCTCTCCCCAAATTACCAGTCAATTATTAACATTGAGCAATTTATGCTGTAATAGTTTCTGAAACGACCGTTTTCATGCCACAGCTTTACCAAATGATAAACAACAGTGAAACATTGATTATTGACTCCACTGGCGGCTTGTGCCCATGAAACAGGTGAAGTGCTGTACAGTAAAATATACGGACACTTCACTTGTTTCGTGGTTACGAGCCGCCAGTGTTTGAATCATCAATTACGCAGCTCACTATAGCAGATGCTGTTCTCCTTTTTTTTTAATGAAGATGTAGGTAGGATGTTAGGAAGACCCTGTTTAGTGAGGAAGACTGTAGGAATACCCATATATACTGTGGATAAAACATAGAATATGATACTGGTTATAATTTAGATCCCATACATTTAGCTACGTATGCATTTTAGATACGTACATTTGAAGCCAAGATATTCCTCAATTAAGTACAGAGCAGATAACGAACATCAATAATTATGCAAAATTGTTAAAAAGTGATACTATTATCACTCTCCACAGTGCTCACTATTATCCATGAAGATGAATCATCAATTGCTATTCAAACCTATAGTCTGTCCAAGCAAAGAAGACATTCTGGCTAGATGGCGAAATGACTCCAGCTTGGTCAATATCGGTTTAAAAATAACGAATTTGGTCTACACTATAAGAAACATTTTAATCTGCAAAGTAAGACCAAAATTTTGAAACCAAAATTGACCGAGCTGGAGTTGTTTCCTTATTTTGTCAGAATGTCTTCTTTCAGTTCTTTGCTTGGACAGACTATACCACCATAAACTTACATTCTCAATTCCAATTCACATAACTCAAGGTTAATCTCTCAAAATTTATTTCTTCACAAAAACACTATGGTCAAATTACAAGTAAAGTACTGTTTTTATTTGTAGCTCAACTATATGTGGAAACCATTTTATATTTTTATATTTATCATTTACGCTGAATGATTTCAATTATGATTCTCCAAGGCGACAAAAGAAGCAAAGCTGAAAAATAGTTTCAATCAAAAGGCTACCTTCCAAAGTTGTTGAATTTCAAATTCAATCAGACAGATAAAAGGATATTTTCCTACCTTTCGTTCCAATTTAATATCATTACTCTTGAAAAGCGGGAAATCGATTTTTATATTTTATTTTTTTCATTCCATTCATAGTATTTTAGGAAGGATTTGCTCAGACTTATCATACTAATTTTCAACAAGTTCAGCCATAATGATTGATTTCTCATTATATTTTAGATTTTCTACACAGTGCTGAATATCGGGGGACCGAGCTCCGCTCTGAAGGTACGGCCGTGCTGCTGAATTGTTGCATAGTGCTGATTGGTGGTATTCAGCACCATCAAAGGATGGTATCGCCTAACGTACTCGCCTACGTATCTCTCACCATTTTTCAGCTGTATGAAATGAAACTGGAATCTCAAGTAGCTGCTGCAGGGAAAAATGAATTGTGACCTTTTCGCTTGCAGAAAATATCTGCAGCAGTTTGCTGCTCGTCAGGCAGCAGCAGCTGATTTGCTATTATTGAAAATTCCAGCTTTCTTTTGGCATTTGGTTCAGGATGGGGTCCAGTCACCACTTTCCAGTGAGAAGTCCCGGAATTCAAATACTCACTTTCTGGAAAAGGAAGATTTCCGCTACATTTATAATTTAATTTTAGGGGATGCAGAGGTGCCCATCCCCCCCATAAACAGAAGCGCAAATCCCCCCCATTTTCAACTGCTTTAAAGCCCCCCCCCCCACCCAATTTGAATTCGGTAACTCCTCTCACAATATAAGTTCAATTTGCAATTGGAACCGAATAATATAATCATAATATAATTAAGAAGAATGATTCCCAAGAGTGAAAAAGCGTTCAACAGTCTACATACAGAAGAAAACAATCATATATTTTCCCATACACAATTAAGTATTCTCAAATGAATTTTTGATGTACGAAAATTAAAGAAGTCCTTCAAAAGATCTTTCATTGATAGGCTATATTTTTCACTTTGCCATTGATTCAATGCGTCTCCATCGATTATATTATTCTACTTTCAGGTAGATTACAAAATATTAGCATCAAGCAGATATAATTTTAATTAAGATTATACACAGAGAAGAAAGAAGAGTTTCTTCTTTGTGGGTTATATTAGTAGTTTAGGATCTATAAATTTGACAAAGTTTAGACTTATTGAAATGAAACAAAATGGAGTAGATAGTGAATCATTAGTATAATTCTTTCTCTGAAAAGTTATTGATGTAGCCAGTGCTTGATTTTTTAAATCAGGTTCTATTACGGCGGCAGGAGCGTTGGATGGAGGGGGGTCCGGGGGTCCTCCCCCGGAAAAAAATGGAATTTCAGCTCTTTCAAAGCCCGTTTTTAGAGTAATTTTGAAGCTTTTAGTTGTGTATTTTTACCATATTTTTAATAGAAAATTAGAATGATCTACTCTCCCTCACAGAGATACCACCAAGATTAAGCCCTGGTTATAGTAAACATATAGGTAATCAGCATACAAATTTATTTCATGAAGTTCAAAAGTTTCTCAATACCGTATTTTTTTATCACATAAAAATTCGAGGATTTTCCTCCCAAGTTACACATATATTTTATTCACCCATTTACTTTTTATTCATTCAGATAGCCTAGGTGATGATGAGTGGGTGAGTAATACTTAGGCTTACAGACGTTTCTGTGTAGACAATAAGGTGATAGAATGGAGGTGATACAATGGAAAAAATGTAGAGGTGGAAGTTTAAGGGTGATATTTAACAAGCAAATGAATGAAAAGACTTTAACCTCCAAAAAAAGATAAGGTTTAGTAGGAAAATCGTTTTAATCGACTTTGATCATTTCAAATAAGTCTATGAATTTGCGACAAGTTCTGAAGTAGGCCTATGCATAATACAGGAGAAAATAAACATAGTCCCAGAACTCTGCAAGAACTAAAAGATGCCATTAGGCAGGAAGTGGCTACCATTCCAAGGGAAGTTACACGAGGAACTATGAACAACTTAAAGAGAAAAAAGTGAGAATGATAACATTTATAAGACATAATTTTCAAATGTAAATTGAGTGCACTAAGCGATGTTAAATGGAATCATATTGGCTATTCACAAATATAAGTAATTGAACACTTTATTGTGATAGGACTTACAACATGTTTCATTGCACAATAAAAAAGATCATAATAACTTATAAAGAACCTCCATAATAAGTCTCTATATTCCTGTATTTGAGTTTTATAACTGGAATATTTTTTTTGAATCATGTTTTTATATAGTAAGTACTGTACCTAACTTATCGCCCTGAGTTCAGGATATTACCAGTAGGAGACTCTTCAAGGATAATAAACTAATATAAGGACACCCGTGACTTTCATAAGGTTAACTGCTGATCTTGACAAACCGTAGTTTGTTGTTCTCAGCACATCAAGACGTTTCAAATGTACATATAATTTGTTAAATTTGATCGAAATTTAAGAAATTCACTATCTTGAGTACATTCTCAGGTACCAAGAAATTTTTTGGTTAAAATGTGATCATCTTGGAAGCCATAGGTGGGGAAAAGTCTCATTTGGGCTCAAATTATAAAACATAACCTCCTATTTCTTTGAAAAAAAATTTATTCATCTTTGAATAATTAAATACATTTTCCATGAGTGTCAGTAGTGTATGAATATAACACCAAAAAAAATTGAGGGATCATTATGAAATCTCCCTCCCCCCAACGTGGAAGATATAAGCGGGAAATGAAATCCCTCCTAAAAATATAAAAATTTAATATCAGAGGAAAACCTCTTACGAGTTTTAATAGTGAATGTATTCACTATTAAACACAGAAAATCAAAGCTTATTATAAAATTCCCCCCCCACCCAAAACTTGAAAACTATAAGCTGAAAACAGAATGAGTTAAAAATTGAAATATAATTATTTATTTCAAGATATTTTCTACCGGTATGAATATAAAACCAAAAACATTCTCAGACTTATTTTAAAAAAATCCCAAACTCATAAAATATACGGTGACAACAGCATTCCCCCCATAAAAATAGAATAATTAAATTTTTTGAAATAATTTTATTTCGGGGTGAATTTTTTATGAGTGTTAATAGTGGATGAATATAATACAAAAAGCCATTGAAGAAGGCAGATTGTAAAAAATCCCTCCCAAAACTTGAGAACAGATAATAGAATAAGATATCATAGGAAATAATTTCACGACTGTTGAATATTTAACAAGAAAAACATTTTGAGCTTAATTTTAAGAATACTCCCCGAAACTTATAAGATATAGGCCTAAGCTGAAAATGGAACTCATTCGAAAATAGTATACCTAAATTCAAGTAGAATAGTGAATGAATATAAGAAAAATAATTTTGGGTATAGTCAAGAAAATTCCCCCCCAATTGAAAAATGAACACTGGAAATACAATCCCCTAACATTGTTAGAATTGAATATGAGAAATATAATGTTCTACAAGTGCTTGAATATAACACAAAAAACATTCTGGGGGCTAATTATGGAAAATCCCCCCCCAACTTATATAAAATGAGCTAAAAAATAGAATCCCCCCCAAAAATCTCAGAAGCGCATTTGCGCTGCTGAACCCCCCTCTGGGCACCCCTAAGGGGATGGATGCTTTTGACCTACTCCCAAGAATCCTATGCATTGCTCAACATTGCTCATGTCAGCCTAGAGTTCCAGAGCAAATCCAAATATTTTCAGTAAGTTTTTTGTGTTACAATATGCTATTTTTGGGTATTTAGGGGTGCAAGGATTTTCTAAAATCGCTTCAGCTCAAAAGATATTGAACATAAAAGTGTGAAATTGGTCTCAAATGGAAGAAAAAATAATTTCGCCGAGAGGATTTTGAAATACGAATGTACGGGTGCTCAATGTATGGTTACAAACTTCAAATTAATAAACAAAAAAATTAAATTCTCGATCCTATAAGAAATTACAAAATTTTTAAAAATTGTATATCAGAAATAATTGATGATACAAAGAGCAATTAGTCTTATTCTTTTTAAAATCTTATTGTCTACAAGGTCCTCTGACTTTTACTTTTTTTGCTTAATTTGACTGGACTATAGAGTGACACGCAATATTCACAACTTTATTTCAATTCCTCGTCGTTCAGCTTTCTCTTTCCATTTTTCTCGCTCCAGAACAGTTAGCCATTATAATTTACCTCTTAATAGAGCGCAGAGAATAATTTTCAATAGTTGTTCTCAGCAATTTTGATAAATATCACTTTGAGGAAGTAATTGATGATTAATAATGCACTCTTAAAAGGTTGATAATATCAAATAACAGTTCCAAATTAATATACATCAACAAATAAAAATTAATGAAAACATTTGGAGCCGAAAATTACAGTTAATTTCTTAACATTAATTTTTTAGGAAGTTGCAGAAATTGCATTGCAAAATATTGTTGAGATTCCTTGAAAATTCAGTGTAGAAGTGTTCAGAAACTTACTTCCAGAGATTAATAATAAGATACAAGTAAATTGTTGGGACTGCTTAAGATTCAAGTTTCAATGCTTAAATAATGCAAAAAATACTTTTAAACTGTCATTCCCATGAAAAGTGACTGTGCATCCCACGAAAAGTGACCACGAAGTTCATTGAAGTGAGAGAAGGGAAAATTGTAGAATCAATCACTAAACTAGAAACAGTTAGATAAAAAAGGATACAATCGCTTAAACATGTTAACTGGTCTGAAACACTGTGATGTGGATTCAAATTACCAGTTGAAGATGAAACATTGCCACATCATACTAGATGGCAGGCTCGCTTCGCTCACCTTCTCCGCCTAGCCAGGGGGCTCCGCCCCCTAGACCCCCGACAGTATTAGTAATGTAAATGAGTCAAAACCTCTGCCAGTGTCAGCTGAGACAAACAGGCTCGTTTCGCTCGCCTGCAAATTCCATTCAAATGGATTTACTTTGATAATCATATCACTTATCAGGTTTATTTTAGCTAATTCTTTGAATTAGTATTTCTATTATCTCAGCTCAACCTGAGTATATGATTTGAATGTATTTAGTTCATAGTAGTAGTAGTAGTAGTAGTGGTTCATAACAGTAGTTTCCGTAAAATAAACAAAAGTGCAGACTCCAAACATTGGAAAATGTTATTACAGGCGTAACCTCAGAAGGGATTTGAAATTTATCAAGCACAGAATTTCCAGATCTAATCTGGACCTGTTCATCAAATTTTAACATTTTCTGCCAATTGTTTCTCTAAAAATCCAAGAAAAACTAAAAAAATTCCGAAAAATAGTAAAACTGCAATAAATTTTGAATTTCTTCTGAAGTTACACCTGCAATGAGGTTTTCCAATGTTTGGAATCTGCACTTTTGTTTATTTCACGGAAACTACTGAACTAATTACGTTCAAATCATATACCCAGGTTGAGCAGAGGTTATAGAACAACTAATTCAGAACAATTTCTTGAAAGAACCCTGTTAAGAGATATTTCCTTTCGAACGGAAAAGAAAGTTTGTCTCAGCTGATACTGACAGAGGATTTGCAGGCGAGCGAAGCGAGCTGTTCAACTTACTGTTGATACACTGCTGATTCTGTCGGGGGTCCAGGGGTGGAGGTGGAGCCCCCTGGCTAGGCGGAGAAGGCGAGCCAAGCGAGCCTTCCGGCTAGTATATTATAAATGGGGACAATCATTGTCAATTCGTCGTTTTCATTTGTTGTACGGTAACTTAATAATGATACGCTACTAAAAAAGTGGAATTTTCTCATATTGCTGCAATGTAGCTAGCATAGATGTCGGAGGGCAAAACAATAATAAAAAATAAATCTTTTACTGTAATAATAATTTTGATATGACAATGATGACTTTCTCATTTTCAGCACCAAATAATTACAAAATCAGAGATTAACAATATGGTAGAATGAATCTACATTCAGACAATCAAGTACAGAAAAATTGCAATATTAATTAAAACGAAATTATGACGCCTCTGTTCTGAACATGTTCAGCTCTAATTACAAAACAAGCATTAACTGATTGAGCTTGTGGAATAAAACGTTTGAAACCTGCATTTTATTCTCTAATGAGTGCAGTTTTTTTTCTGGTCCTCGAATACGTTTTAATCTCAGCTCAATTGAATTTATTGTTCTAATCAACATGCTAATGGAAGTGGAGTGACTGCCGGTAAACACAGGCTGATTGATTAAAAAGCTGTCGTATAGGAGTGGCTGCATTAGCCCAATGAAAAAGAACCGCTGAGTTGATGTTATTGCATGGAAAATGAGGTAAAAAGTGTGTTCTGGTGATTGATGAGAACAAACAATCAAAAACGCTTGTTCCAAATGAGAATAACGATGGTTAAAAATCCAGTGAACAAAGCCCTCAAACTCAAATCGCTGGATTTTAATTTATTCATATCCCGCTGTTCAACAACAATGTCAAGTGCATTCACAGAAAAACCGTGCAGACCTCGACTTTTGTGGTGCTGTGTGAAAAGCTGTAAATTACACTGAAAAAGCGTGTAAATGGAGAGTTTTAATATCAGCTCTCCAAAAACATGGTCCAGACAAGTGTTATGCATTTAGACTAAACGGTGATGTCCGCTTTTCTGTTTTGCTTACGTAACGAGAGCTCAAACTTACAGAAATAATGCTCACAAAAAGCCACTGACAAAACAACATCAGAATTTCCAAAATTAAATGACAGATTCTGTACGTGATAGTGGAAGAGTTATGTTCTTCATTAACCCTTAACCCATGACTTTTTTCATTGAGCTTTATCACCCTGTCTGTTAAATTTTTCTGCTTGATTATTCAGAAATGATACGCTTGGTAGTGTTGCAGTAGACTATTTTATAATTCCTCTTGAAGTAAGTTATTGAAAAAAACTATATTTCTTAACTCAGTGATTTCCCTTTCACTTTTATTCAATGAGTTCTCTCTTCTATGGAACAGGAGTGATTTATCAGTATATTTTTTTTTGTAGATTGATGCTGATCAATTGAAAGAGTCCCTACTAATATCATTAAGCTTCCTTATTACCTCTAGAAAAAATACAAGAATGTTCAATTTATAGTTCAATATTATCCTGTGAAAGAAATGCAAGAATGATTTCATATTAAGGCATCCTTACTTACATTCACATTAGTTCTTCCATAACGCCACGTATAGTTTCATCAAAGGTAATTTTTGTTCTAGTTTCCTGCTGTAGGTGTCATACGACACTTTATGAAAATTTTTCATAAAATTTTATAGTCTGATTGGAGAAGAATCGATAATTTCTTTTTTTGGAGAAGTCCTTCATAGCTATCAAGCAAAATGTTTTTTTTAATAATGAAAGCTTGTTTGCTTTGATATTCATGTAATCAATTGGTGTGTTGATTGGAATTAAATGAATCCATTGAGAAATCAGTGATGGGCTATAACTGGAATATAAGTGTTCATAATTCCTACCCATCATCCCTAACATTGAGGGTTTTAAATGTTGATAAAAGACTGATTTTGGAGCGATTTCTAAAGAATATTCAAAAAATTTCGGATTATTAGACTTATTGAATATGAATAAAAATACAAGGATGTATAATATGAATAATATGAATAGTATGTGAATAATATGAATAGAATAAAATACATCGCTACCTGATTTTAATGCTGCCTGTAATTTTGGCAACATTATCACAGCAGCCATTCAAACCGATGATGAAGATAGTCTGAAAAATAAAAAAGAGTTTCCATGAATAAATTAATATGCATTGAAGGTGATGACCGAACGAATTTCACATCTATTTCACTAAGCCTTACGGTATTGTTATCGCAATGTCAAAAAAAGGACTGTCGGATGGAAAAAATTTTAATATCAGGCTATTACAGGATTTGAAAAATTTCAAGAGAGCTGAAAACTCTCTGACTCATCAAGATTACAAACAAACTTCATGATCATTTATTATTCAATTAAAAAATTCTTATCTTTGTTCAAATCACGATTCCAACTATCAATGTTTTTTCATGAGCGAGGATAGAGAAGGGTATATTTTGATACAGAGGTGGAAATGAATTATTTTTCTCTCTAAATCTACTCAGCTTTTATGCTCATCCGTTCGTGATCATAATTTATATAATATAGCTTATCTGATGTGTACCTTTTACAACATTCGTCAATTCAGAATCATTCGAGCCGCTAATGATAGCTATAAAAATACGAGGAAAATGTATAAATCATCAGTGACCTGCATTTTACAAGTTGATTACATTGTCGAGTATTTTTAATGAATTCCTCTCAATCGGAAATGTATAACTGAAGTTTTATCAATTTCTGGAATAAAATAATATTTTGGCTGAATTATCGTCAAAAATTCTAGAATAAATACGTCTCATTCATTCAATAATCTGAATTGTACGATATGATTACTGTGGATCAAATATCCGCATTGGAGGATATTGTTTCGCAGGGAAAATAATTTCGAATCTATTTTTCCTCAGCAATGGTTTCATTCGGAACGGCATGAGAATTAAATAAATGCGAACAAAATCCTCGAAAAACAGCGGAATGCCCGGGCTGGTCAAGCTCCAGCGAAGCTTTATTTTTGCGCTGCAGATATGATCTGCGTTTTTGATGCGAAAGTATGGTTGGCATGTTTTGGTTTCATAACGATTTTTCCTCTCATTATGAAAATTCAGCAGATTAAACGAGTTGCAGAAAATTGATGTGAAATATCTGTGGAACAATGGCGTCATGTGTGAAAGGATTTGTATCCGGCGATGATGGGAACACCACCGAAAGCTTGCGGATAAAAATATAAATATATGGATATTCAGAACAGAAAATTATGAGCGAACTAACAATAGGGCGCTTCCTGTGGCAAAATAGCACCATGCATTATTTAAATATTATTTACGATCCCAAACCTGCCATTAGCACAAAAACGCAAGGGCTCAAGTTTAATGCCTGAAACCAGCTTTATTCTCGACCAGCGCATATTTATTATTGTCTCGTTAATGAACACACCGTTTATTTTTCAGAAGCTCTGTTTTCCCTCATTAACTCATATTATTAATCTGCACTCTTTGTGTGTGCAGATATGATCAAATTTATGTAGAACCTGATAATGCGTGGAAAAATAGCCCGAGCGAATGAATACCACGGACAAAAAATTCCATATAGGCCTAATATGATGAAGAATAATGTGATTTCAAAATCTGCTTCATTTCACCTGCATTGAAATGCAAATTTTAAGTTGGCTTATGAGTCTACGTGAGCTTTCAGATTTAGATGAGTGTTTTCATGGATCTCCAAGAAATAAATCTTTGATAATTGTTTGTTAATTTTGAGTGATAATTGTTTCCAATAATCGAATTATTCACTTGTTGAATATTATCAAGAACCTGAGAAGAAAACACGACCTCAAAATTTTCAGAACTTTGCAATATTATCCAATACTGTAGGCTAATCAATATCAAATGGCTTGGAGTGAATTGATTCGAAGTGGACTTGATTCTCAATATTAATTTCATGTATATTTGATAAAAATACATAAATTAATACAAATTTGTTCATCAGAGTTTCAGAGTGAAACTTCCTGTTATAATAGATAATGGATCATTGAGAGCTGATTATCAATAAAACGATTATTGATTGAAAACAATGCTAATAATTATGGGAATTATTTCATTGAATTCAATTATTAAATTTCCTACTCTTATTTTCTAATATTCTAATAACCTGGCTTTTATCCTAATTATTGGTATTGGATCTGATAAACCTGATTAATGTGATCTATTATAATAAGATGTAAAGCATTGTCAGTGATGGCTAGTGATTTTCGAGTGAATTCATGGGTGTATGTAAAATGAGGAAAGTGATGAAAGCCTGCCGGAGGTTTACGCGTCAACTGTTACCGCCATACTTTCTCAACCGGCAGAAATTGTGGCAGAGCATGCAATTATGACAGGCGTCCGCAGATCTGTAATGAGCCGTTGAATATGTTAATTGATGACGAGCGAACAATTAGCTGCAAACGAGAGTCGGCTACCTGAAACGATGCTGTGCAGTCGCGAATTGCCGAAAATTTGCATCATGTAGCCCCCACCCCCAAAATACCTATATAGATTCGAACCAACTGCAAAACTATGCATACTACCCATATAAAACTATGTACCCATCATCCACGCACTCATTAGCACAAGTGATAATCAGGAGCGATCCACGGGTAGGGGGAAAATTCCTCCCCCCAAACTGGAGTTATCTTTTACTGGATAGAATCCTCTTTGACGTTGCCAAATCTCAACTGGACATAAGGCTTAAAACTTCAAAAAATGTGGTTTACGCTCTTAAATTAGTGTACGCTTTTGGAAAAAAACATATTGGGGGAGATTCTTCATCCAACAATAAGTGATCTAAGTTTGTTAATGATGATGGCACCAACAAGAACACTGCATTTATATTGCATTAATCATTTTTAATTGACTGGCAAAATACCTTTTGTCAGTTTGAAGAAGTACATGGAATACCAAATTGATATTCCTAATTTGTTAGTTGGGTGGAGTTTTGGAGACATAAATTGGGATAAATTTTTATGGAAATTGTGATTATTATTTTTAAAACTTGAAACGATAAAGACAAGAAAGACTATCAAGCTGTTCTGTATGCTGTTATGGATGACTCATTTTCACAGGAGAAACCCTGAGGGAAGAATCTCAGACTCTGAATTTTATTACAATACATTGTATAAAATTACAACAATGGAATTGAAACAGAAAATATGTACTAAAACTGTACTATTCCACTTGTTTCTACAATGAAATACATTTCATCTAAAATATTCCACATAGCACTATATGCCTTCAAACTGTACCGTATATTTCAGTTTTATAAACCGTCAATGGTCTTAGACCATGGTATTTAAACCTGAAAAAATATGGATACCTTCCCTTCCAATTATTTTAAAACTACCGAAATACCCATGAATAATTCTTCCCATTTTTGATCCTCTGTTAAAACTCAATTGAAGCTAGGAAATATATATTATTCAATGCATCATATATTATCAAGATGATAATTCTATTCGATTCATATATCATACAAGAGAATTAGTTTTTAAGACTTTATAACAATATTTTTGACTTGAAAATATCACATAATTGAAAATATTGTTTTGAATACTGTTTCATTGAGAAAATATTATGAGAAATTACAATATCATTCTGAGTAATATTATTTCCAGTATCAAAAGGAGGTACTCTCCCCTACAAACACCCACCCGCTTACTTTCTAGAATTCTATCCTCCAAAACCAACTTTTGATTCGCTACTGGTACTTATCAATGAAAACGTACTATGGAAGGTAGAGCAGATAGTGCTGAACGAACGAAAGAAGATATTTAGATACAGTAGTAAGAAATTGGATGAATTGCATATAATAATAATTCAATTGCGATAATAAATCGTTAAACATAATTCCTATTTATAACCATAGGCCTATAATTTATTGATCAATTCATTCAACAATACATGTCATAGGTTGCTTTGAAAGACTCATAAACAATTGTCATAGAATAGAATAGAATAGAATAGAATAGAATAGAATAGAATAGAATAGAATAGAATAGAATAGAATAGAATAGAATAGAATAGAATAGAATAGAATAGAATAGAATAGAATAGAATAGAATAGAATAGAATAGAATAGAATAGAATAGAATAGAATAGAATAGAATAGAATAGAATAGAATAGAATAGAATAGAATAGAATAGAATAGAATAGAATAGAATAGAATAGAATAGAATAGAATAGAATAGAATAGAATAGAATAGAATAGAATAGAATAGAATAGAATAGAATAGAATAGAATAGAATAGAATAGAATAGAATAGAATAGAATAGAATAGAATAGAATAGAATAGAATAGAATAGAATAGAATAGAATAGAATAGAATAGAATAGAATAGAATAGAATAGAATAGAATAGAATAGAATAGAATAGAATAGAATAGAATAGAATAGAATAGAATAGAATAGAATAGAATAGAATAGAATAGAATAGAATAGAATAGAATAGAATAGAATAGAATAGAATAGAATAGAATAGAATAGAATAGAATAGAATAGAATAGAATAGAATAGAATAGAATAGAATAGAATAGAATAGAATAGAATAGAATAGAATAGAATAGAATAGAATAGAATAGAATAGAATAGAATAGAATAGAATAGAATAGAATAGAATAGAATAGAATAGAATAGAATAGAATAGAATAGAATAGAATAGAATAGAATAGAATAGAATAGAATAGAATAGAATAGAATAGAATAGAATAGAATAGAATAGAATAGAATAGAATAGAATAGAATAGAATAGAATAGAATAGAATAGAATAGAATAGAATAGAATAGAATAGAATAGAATAGAATAGAATAGAATAGAATAGAATAGAATAGAATAGAATAGAATAGAATAGAATAGAATAGAATAGAATAGAATAGAATAGAATAGAATAGAATAGAATAGAATAGAATAGAATAGAATAGAATAGAATAGAATAGAATAGAATAGAATAGAATAGAATAGAATAGAATAGAATAGAATAGAATAGAATAGAATAGAATAGAATAGAATAGAATAGAATAGAATAGAATAGAATAGAATAGAATAGAATAGAATAGAATAGAATAGAATAGAATAGAATAGAATAGAATAGAATAGAATAGAATAGAATAGAATAGAATAGAATAGAATAGAATAGAATAGAATAGAATAGAATAGAATAGAATAGAATAGAATAGAATAGAATAGAATAGAATAGAATAGAATGAATAGAATAGAATAGAATAGAATAGAATAGAATAGAATAGAATAGAATAGAATAGAATAGAATAGAATAGAATAGAATAGAATAGAATAGAATAGAATAGAATAGAATAGAATAGAATGAATGAATAATAGCAAAATACAAAACAATATAAATATGCAAAGTGAAAAAAATAAATAAATGCAATAAAAATCAAGTGTATAAATACAAGAAGAAACTACAAGAAGAAATCAAATAAGTTTCATATTTAACAAATGAATAAATGAACAAAAAAAAGAATAATTAAGATTCTAGTGATAAACAAAAAGAAAAGAATAACAAGCTATGAAGTGCAGAATAAATTAATAATTCATTGAGGCAAAAAAATAATAAAATAAATGTATTGATAGTGAGAAAATGGAATGATTCAAGACAAAAAAAAATTTAAAAGGGGGAAAGAGAGAAAAAAACACACACACACACACATGTCAACCCGCGTTTGAAGCATCCCAAATGCTCAGGAATAAGGAAAAGAATGGATGCCAGTTCCCGCGCTCAAATAAGTCCACCACCACCCAACAACCAACCAACAACCGCACGACCAAACCCAGCCCTACCACTCAACAATTTTATATTATTGGTCCAAAATTGGTCCAAATTATTATTGGTAGCAAATTCCAAAATGTAATTGCTTTAAAAATGAATGACTTATTATAGATCATTGTTCTATGCTGCGGGGTTACCAGAGTATTAGCATGATTTTGGGTTCTCATGGTAATAATTTGTGATAAATAGACAAATTTCCTGAATAGATAAACTGGCACTTTATATCTCAAAACTTTCTCAGTCAATGTGATCAAATGAAGATCTCTCAGAATACCCAGCCTTAATAATGAGGCCTGGTCAAAAAAAGAAGAGATGTGGTCATATTGTCTCTGGCCATACATAAATCTGAGACAATAATTCTGTGCTCTTTGTAACTTTGCAGCAAGATCTGTACTCAAATCACAAAACGCCACGTCACCATATGTGAAATGAGGGAAAATCAGTGATTTTACCAACATCAGCTTCATATCAAGTGGAATGCCTTCTCCTACGCTTTTCATTGTGTGCACACCAGCAAATACCTTCCTACAAACAGATTGAACATGCTCTTTCCACTTCAAAGATTTGTCAATAATAAGTCCTAAGCTACGTACAGAAGTGCTGTACTCAAGCTGCAGCTGGTCGACTTTAACTTTTGGGATGTTGGCTACATTGAACTGATGCTAAATTTGAGGATGGCAGATTAGCATAGATTTGGTCTTTCCTACATTCAAACATAAACCATGATTTCTGATAAAATCATTGACCGCTGCCACGTCTCTATTGATTCTTTCCACAGCTACACCTATATCACCCGGCTTGAAGCTATAATAAACTTGGAGATCATCAGCAAACAAATGGAAGTCAGAATATGCGAACTGATGACTCAAATCATTAATGAATATAGAAAATAGGAGGGGACCTAGAATAGAACCCTGTGGTACTCCTCTGGTTACAGATTTCCAGGCAGAAAACTCATTATTGTTCCTAACACACTGCTGCCTGGAAGCTAAATAGGATTCAAATCAGGTCAGTGAATTGTAAGAAAAGCCCATCCACTTCAGCTTAAGCAGCAAGAGCGGATGATACACGCAATCAAAGGCCTTGGACAGGTCAAACAGAACTAAGATTGTTGCCTTAGAATCATTCATAGCTAAATGGATTGAATCCGTTATATGAACTAAAGCAGTAGTAGTACTGTGATTTGAACGGAATCCTGATTGAAACTTATTCAAAATATCATTTTCTCTCAGATACTGATTGACCTGTTCCAATGCCAAGCGCTCTTGACCTTTTGATAAAGTGGAAATGATTGAGATTGGTCTAAAATCTGAAGCAGTTGTGGGATGAGGAGATTTTTTTAGAGGCATGATCAGTGATGACTTCCATGTCGATGGAAAGGTAGATGTGAGAAAGGATTGATTATAGATGTATGTAATAATAGGAAGGGTGATGAACAATGTATCCTTGATGGAACGAATTGGTATGGAATCAATACATATAAGAATAACATTGGTATGTTATTATACATATATATGTATGTAGGTACACATGTATATGTATTGGTATGCAATACATATACATATAACAATACATTGGTATGGAAGTCATAAATATAAAACTCCGAAGACTTCCGCTACTGTGAATATTAGCTACAGAAAAAATAGCTGGAAGAGATTTCGATGAATACTGCAATTCAAAAATACGAGTGAATTGCCTGGGCTGAAAACGAGCCTAAAGTGTTTTGAATCATCGGACATTTGTGTATTTTTATGAAGCAGCATTAATTTTGAACAGAACAAGTCAATAACAGTAGCAAGAGTATTGAAAGTGTGATTTCAAGAGGATAAAAAGGATTATAACCAGGTTATTAATATTGTAAATTTTTTTAATTATTTGTTATTCAATGGAAAATGAACAATTGCGATCTCCTACCCTTCCATTTCCATCCATTGACGACTTGGAATAATTTTCAATATTCTTCACTCTCATTAAATTGAATGTCCCTTGTAAAAACTCCATGATTCACTTTGCTATCCAGTCTCAGATTATCGAAAGTTGTATCGTGTAGCATTCCACCCTAGAATACCTGTAGACTAGGCCTATATAAAGCCAATTAATTATTAAGCCGCGTATCGGCAGTCCGAGGCATGTGCCACGAATGCCTCGCAGTACAGTCTGGTGACGCAAAAAAAGTATAAACTCATGGCTGAGGCATATGTGTGAATATAATCTGCAATAATCAAAAATAATTATAATTAAAGTATAGTATATAGTATATAATTATAATTAAAATAAAGATAATTATCATAAAAAATCTGCTTTTTTTGTAACCAAAAATGTGAGCACGCGAACAAATTGACTAGCGCCATCAAGCGGGAGACAAAGCAACTAAGCTCTGACAATTGATAATTTGAACTTTGGAGGTTAGTTTTTGCTCAATTAGTAGATAAAAATTCAAGGCAATGCTTATTATTGCCAATTAGAACCTTCTGCACCCAAATAGAATTCTTAATCACAAAAATGCATAGGAATGGGGTACAATTTTGAGGTTAGTTTCTAGAACTGTTCGTTGTGCGTTGCGAGGCAACAGGCACTGCTCTCTGCGAATTGTGTGCAGCGTTTGCCTCGCTGCTAGCAAACCCGGTATCGACAGTCCGAGGCATGTGTGGCACATGCCTCGGACTGTCGCTACGCGGTAGATAGTAGACTAGTAGTAGTAACTTACTCTTTTTTTGTGTCAACAGACTGTACAGCGAGACATTCGTAGCACATGCCTCGGACTGTCGATACGCGGCTTCAAGCTTTCGAACTTGTCTAATTTTAAGATCTCAGTCCTAAATGTTTTCCTCATGGAAGTTCTTTTGTTTTTCAATTAATTATTTTCCAACTAATAT
Source organism: Sogatella furcifera (assembly GCA_017141385.1). Lineage (NCBI taxonomy): Eukaryota > Metazoa > Arthropoda > Insecta > Hemiptera > Delphacidae > Sogatella > Sogatella furcifera. The sequence goes on along the minus strand of CM029548.1, from coordinate 32,945,864 downwards.
ATTTTTAATGAAATCTGAGCCTCTTTCAGAGTCTTGAGGCATTTTCAGAAAATTATTTGAGGCAGTTTTCTAAATTCAAAGAAACTTTCTTATTCAAATTTCTTACTATTCTATGTTATTGTTGATCAAACTGTCCACAATGCAACATTCATGGATGTGATTAATGCTTATCGAGGAATAGAATAGGCTATATCACAAAAAGGCATACGTGAACGAATACTGTGTTTTAGTATCCGTGGAATAAAGGCTCACTGTTTGATATTCATACAACTGTTCAAATACAGTCCAAACTGTAAACGTTTGTAATCATTCTTACTACAACATACATAATTTGAATTCCATTCATATTATAGAAGACCATTTGATAATTGGTGTACTATAGTAGTTTGTCTCTATCAAATCATGCTCACACTATGGCAATGAGTTGATTAATAAATTTAGATATTCGCACCGCACCGGAACCAACCGATAACCTGGCTCATCCGCCACTCGCCATTGGCTGCCGCTATCAGTTCAGGGAAACGTCGTTTTTCCAAACGGAAGCAACGCTTCCCGAAAACGCTTCCGACGAAGAGCGACTGCCGGATAAAGTTGCCGGAAACCCATTGAAGTGTCGCCTAATTGTTATCACTCTGTTGCAGTTATTGTATTTCTATGGGGAAACTAGTACGTATTTCTATATGTTATCTGCACTGTGTTATCGCTGCTGGATGTAAATTATCAAACTTCTACTCACCTCACTTACAACGACTACGGTTTTTTAAACCCTATTATTATATTAATTTTTAATATTAAAAGATAAATCATGGAAATAAATAATAGGAGTTTCAAAACGTGAATTAATTGAAATTCCTTATCCATACGAATGGTAAGTTGACTGCCCTTTACACTCATGAGTGAGTACTCGATAATTGAATATAATGGAGTATATGAATTGAATCATGGTGATTCATTAATTAAATAGTGTGATTTGTTCATTTAATACTGATGGATTCTTATTAGGAAAAATAAATTGACAAACTCCTTGATTAGTAACATTATAATCAAGCATTATGACTCTTTGAACTGTCCCCCATATAATCCATTTACATTATTGCAGAAACTCAATACCAGATCCAAAACGATACTGAAGTTGTGAGTAGAATCTATTAGACCTATAAAGAAAGTCAAGAGTATTATAATATTAATTAAAATTGAATCAAAAGCAATTTACTAGAATTATTGAGTACTAACCGGCAGGCTCGCTTCGCTCGCCTTCTCCGCCTAGCCAGGGCTCCACCCCTGGACCCCCACAGTATCAGTAGTTCAATGAATCAAACAGGCTCGCTTCGCTCGCCTGCAAATTCCGTTCAGAAGGGATTCAAAATGTATTGAACACAGCATTTCTAGACCTAATCTGGACCAGTTTACCAAATTTCAACATTCTTTACCAATTTATTCTCAAAAATCCAAGAAAAACTCCGGAAATTCCAAAAAATAGTAAACGCTAATATTGAGTGTAACCTTGGGAAGTATATTGGAAATAGTTAGAAACTTGATTCAATATCTTCCAAATTAGTTCATCTATAATCTCGCTGAACCATTGAATTTACAGTAAGGATTGGTCGAATCAAGGCGGAAGATATGCAACCCGCAATACATCTACAATTAAAAAAAACAGATAACTGACGTAATCTTGAACATAATTCAAATATATTTCAACACAACATTTCTAGACCTTATATGAACCTGCCTACCAAACATCAACATTTTCTAACGATTGGTTCTCAAAAAAAAATTGAGAAAATGCCGAAAACCTATAGAAAAACTTGAATATTTCGCGTATCCTTGAAAGGTTTTTGAAATCCGTTCTTAGCGAGCGTCCTACTGAACATGCATGCCAAATTTGAACGCATTCGGATCAGTGGATTTTCAGTTCTGGTGATGAATGAATCAGTCAGTGAGTCAGTCAGTCAGTGCCATTTCGCTTTTATAGATATAGGTGAGCATGAAACTGTATCTATTTTGTTTTCCATTACGAACTGCTAGTAAATATTCCACAATATTTCATAAGCCACACGTGAGTAGTAGTTGCAGTGTGCAGTGTCGTGAAAAATAGTTCAGAATGATGTATCTATTTAATTAAAATTGTGTGTTTCGAAGATGTATACCTGTATACGGTGTGCATACATGCAGCAGAAGGTTTTCTGAAAACAATAGTATAAGAAATTTTTGAAAGTAGTCAAAAAACTTCTCCACATATGCAAGTAGGACAATTACTTCTTGAAAAGTTGGCAGTAATATTTTATTCATGACGAACAGTTGCAAGTACATATGCGGTTGCACCGCGTTGTAAGAGTTGGAATTGCAGTACATTGGCACCACATGCATCGGCCGGAAGCAATACATTGTCGAGCTTGGTTCGGTTGGTGAAAAGGTCCCGATGCAATCGATACAATAAACCCAGCCTTGGAGCGAAGCATACATCTGCATTGTACCACAGTTATTACTCGGTGCATTGTTTATTACACAAAAATGCATTCAATGTTTCTTACCTCAATAACTCTCACTGTATGCTCGACATACCACGTTTTATCTGCAATCTTCCTCTGCAATAATGCTACATAAATATTGTAAGAAATGCAGATATATAGTAATTAAGTTCTTTCTTCTGGTGAAAAGAACGTTGGAAAGAAAAAAGAAGTTGGCAACATTTGGCAAGCCGGAAGGCAAATGCAGAATGCAAAATTATTGCATTTCCGGTCGTATCTGATTTTTTTCCATTGTTATAATGTGCAGTTATAGATGAAATACAGGATTCAGAAACAATTCCATCTTCCATCCCACTTCCGTAACTCTGTACATTTGATATAGCTATAGCATGATTGAGTTATTCATTCAGTCCTAGTCTTGTCTGATTATAAGTCACTCGAATAATGACAATCGTTATTTCATTCATGCGTTATTCAGATGTGTTGAGTTTTATTCGATTCTCATTATTCCCTTCAAAGGATATTTCTCAAGTTAAGCATAAGTAGTAGTTTCTCCAACGTTTCCTATCATAAACATCTTAAACGTAAGAATACGATAATAAATAATAAAATACTTTGGGCCTAACAGATTAGCTGTGTTTTCATATATTTATTCATCTTGGACAATAAAATATTACTTTTTCACAAACTGTAGCATCGAGATCGTTTCAATATTGGCTTTCACAGTATCATTGACAAAACAATATTATTGAAAGAAGTATTCATGTATTTTCTCATGATATGGGAATTACTGCCACCCAATTAGATTGAGACTTTTCTGATTTGTCTTGTGAATTGTAAGGGAATAAAAGTCATTGGATATTCGAATAGCTTCCCTCATCAGAGGCTACAGTAATCCAATTGTTGTTGGGAAATGCCTAAAAAAGAACAAAATTTTATTCAATAGTTGTTTTTTTATCATGCTCTACGATCAATAAATAAATTCAACAAAATGAATTGAATAGATGATAATTGAATTATGAAAACAGAAATTAGTTCATTCCTCAGATTCTACTGTGTTTTAAATTTTCATTATAAGATATTTTTATTCTAACAGAATTTAGTAATAAAAATCAGAGCAGTTCTACTATTTCTATTTCTATTGTACATATTTGTATATGCGTCTCCGCTAGATATTGTTGGGTTTCCTCCCACAATGATTTATCGATCTCTTTATCATACACATGCCGCAGAATCACATACATTGTAGCACTACTGACATTGTGGTGTACACATTGGGCGTACATTCTATCATAGTGGAAAGTTCCTTCCCACGGTTCAAGCAGACTGTAGTAGTACAACTACAGTATTATTAGAACTATTATGAATATAATTATGTGCCTACTGTCAGTCATCTTCAGGTTATATATAGTAGAGATGTATTCAGAGATACTGTATGAATAATTATTTGTATAGTTGGACTGCAAATCCACCATCGATTGAAAGGGAGCTTCTTCTTCGAAACGAGAAATTGTATTTTTTATTCGGCAGAGTGGTTTTTTAGGGTGGAAGGGTGAGAGGGTCAGTGAGAAAAAGTAGGAGCGACCGAGATATGATCAACGGTCACTGAGAATTAAAAAAGGCGCTTTGTACTGTTTCCCAGTGTGAAGAGAAGATGCGATAAAAGAAATCGAACAGGCTGATCAAAAGAAGGCCTAGCTGGAGCAAGTCGCCTGCGGACATGAGCTAGGGGAGTCAACTGACCAGTGTCCAGTTTCTCGGGGGCAAGTCCTTGCAGCCCTCTATTGTCTTCTGGCCAGGTCCACCTTTCCTCTTGACTGCTGGTTGCACTTCTCTGCAGTGGCCCTCTAGCACTGCACCAGGTCACATCGACATCAAAAGGTGAGTTAATAAATTTATACTTAACATTCCTTTACCTCTACTGAACTATTTTTCAGTTTTGATCAGAAATTTCGCGAAACTTAAAATCTAATCTAAGTTAAAATTGTAGATTGGATTAGAACACTAACGATTCCACACTTGAAGATACGATAATTCCATTTTCTCATCCAGAAATAACATTCACAATGCCACTGTAATCAATTGTGGAAAGCCTATGATAATTTTTGTTACAGTTTCCCTGGTATTTTGATAAGTGAATGAATAATTATTTTACTCTACTTAGAATTCTAATTATTATGAAGTTTGTGTAATTGATAATTATTGAAATGATACAAATTTATTGAGAAATCCTAATCATAGTTCTTGGAATTCCATTCACTCCAAATCTCAATCTCTCACTCTCTAAATACATTTTTCAACCTCTCAGTAAAATTGACAGTTATAATAAGTATTGATCTTGAACATTTAGTTTTCAAAAATGGAATCTCCATTGAATTTCTCTGAAACAGAATTTTCATTTGCTGTGATGAATATTCTATTGGTCTATAGGTCCACTTACATTGAGAAAGAATAGGCGGCTCTCTTTACAGTGCAGTTTTCTATGATCATCTCTGATTTCCAAAATAAAATAAAATAATGATTTTTAATTTCATAAAATTCTTCATGATTTCTGGTTGTATTGATAAGCTATATAAATATGTGAACTCCACATGAAGAGTTCCAAGAACCGTTTTTTTTTAAATAGAATATGGAATGTGTTTCTTATAAATGATCAAAAAATAATTGTTGTTAATACGAGTAGGCTACATCGATTCTATTGGATGATGCTACCAATTTTTAGCCTACTGTTTACTGTTGAATACATCGATAAAACAAAAAAAGAATCCGTAAAGTGAATACAGACTTTGAATTTTATTCCGTCTTGAAATATAAATATAGACTTATTTTGTGGAATTGAAAGCTTACGAATTCAAGACTCTCAGCTCGTGATAGCCTTGATATGATTTTGAAATCGTAGCTCAAGAATGGGACTGAATTGAATAGCGGTTGGGTCATAACTGGTATACAGTATCAAGTGTGAGAACTAGTTTACTTTGTATTATTTGCTGGTTTTGGCCAACCGGTCACGAGAACCGGACACAGAGCAGGTCGCCACTTACGCGCGAGCCCATCTAGTCTGACCAATTCCAACCCTTATTCTTATTTCTCGCGAGTGACCCAAAGGAGCTCGAGCCCATCACATCCAATTTCAGTGAGTAGAGCCGTTATAGACTGTGTTTTTCATTCTAAGTGATATTGAATGCGACATTTTATATATTTGAATAAGTTCTGGAATATCTTACAAATTTTGAAATTAATTTTGTATTGATTCATAAATGATATCATTCAATTGAGTTAGTTAGCTTAGGAATGTATTGATTTTTAAACTTAGCCAATATTCTTTGTGCTTCTGAATAATAAAATTCTCTGACAGGGAGTATAATAGGCCTATACGAAAAAATAGGATTCAGGTATGCGAAACATTATTTGAACATTTCCATCAAAAATTTGTCTCGCAATAAATACTTTGTATATATTTATCCGTAGAATAGCTGACAAAATGTTTCTGAACACTTCAAAAATGCTAATAAGAGAATACGATGAACACTCCTATTTCACTTGAATCGATTCATTATTTGATGTCGTTGCAGATAAACATGATTATTTGTATAACATTCATATATTTTCTTTTCTTGTTCAATGTTATTTATTCTTCAATCAGGAATCACGCAATGTACATATTATACGAATATGAATCATTTTTGGGATAATTGAATGATCATATTTTTACTGCATTTGATTATTCAGATAATATATCAAACTGCAGTTTCTAGTTTCTTGAAAATCGAGTTGTATGTAATTCTGAATATGACTATAGAGTCATCAGATTCCTGGCAAATGGTGGCGTCTGGGAAGGCACCTGTCTACTTCACTTCACTTTGATTCGTTTGGGTGCGCTGTGGACTCATGTGGGATTCGCCTGAGCAAAAGACGTGTTTGAAATGTGCAAGTCGAGATGAATACGCGTCGGCTGGCGTTTTCTTTCAACGGGGTGGGGAGGGGGATCAGGGTACAGCTCTGCGCTCCTACGTGGAAGATTTAATTAAACTTACAGACCGCAGATGGAATGATATATAGATGCTTGAAGCTCGGGGTTCAAGTTAAGGTGAGACGACGGGTAAAATTCCAATTCCATTTTCTCTTCATCAGACCCTGAGGGAAACTTGGCCTAGAAGTTCGGACATCAATATTCATAGGAACGCAGACTGGTGATGAGGGAGTGGTAGGGGGTTGAGTTTAGTGGAAGGGCGGGGGAAGGACGGAAGACGGAGGCGCGCCTCAGAAGAGAAGAGAAAGGAAGGGGAGTTCTTTTCTTGCGAGCGAGGAGCATTTGTGGGTGGAGGGAACGAAGGGGCTGCGCGCCTTCCAGAAAATCATTATTCTTAACTCCTCCGCTGGTGGGGGTTAAAAACCAATATGGCTGCTTTTATAAAGTCTACTTCATGTTATCTTTCCACCCTCCGGGCTCTCTTGTTCCTTTCAAAGGAGTTTTCTGGAAGCCGCGAGGAGCAGTGCAGAGCAGCTTTTGAGAAGGCTGCAGGGGGGGAGAAGGGAAGGGAAAACGGTCGTCGACAAGGCGAGAGCAGTGAAAGAACGCCGAGCAGAGGGCGGAAGAATCCTGAGAAGAGCCTGCAAAATATAAAGAGAAAAGACGCAGCCTCCCTTGCTGATCCTCCCCCGGATTGCTGCTTAGCAGCGCCGTGCGCCTGCGCTACCCCTAACAACACTCCACAAACGAAAGATTTTCCCTACGTTTCTTCATCTTCTTCTACTATTTCTTACTCTTTTTCATCATCGCCACTCTTCTTTCGTCTTCTTCGATCCCTTCGACATCAATACCAATGAAGCCTTAATGTACATCTCGAGCTCCAACTCGGAGTTAAATCAGTGAAAAATATAAGGAATCCAATCTCAAAACATGAAACTAGCAGGTTTTCAATTTGGGAATGATGGAAATTTTTATTACTGTACTTATCACATTTGGAAAAAAGTAGTCACATGTTCGCCCTAGAAATTATAATTTTAAAGAGTTGACTTGAACAATGTTGGTGGTTGCTAATCGTAGCTAATCGACGTGTTCCATTCTTCAAGGCTTGAACCATTTTTATGATACTAAAATTAAAAGTAGGCCTGATCATTTGTGAGAAAAAAATTATTGCTGAGGTTGGAAGGCATTTTGCCCAAAGTATCCTAGAGATCACCAGGAGTATGGATTTTCGAAAGCTTTGGACGTTCGATTGTACTGGTGGTGGAGAAGGGCTAAAAAAGTAAATAATTGCCAAATAATATAAGCTATCGATCAGTTGATAAGAGATAAGCTGTGGTGTTTCACGGCTCGCGTAATTCAAGTTGTATATTTATGATAGATAGTAACAAGATAAATTTAACAAGATAACAATATGATAAATTTCTCATAGTAAGAAGCATATTATGATATTTATCTACTCCACTATCTTTACGTTGTTGGAGAATCTATGACTTTTAAATTTAATTATTTTCTGATTCATGAATAATATGATGTTGTGAATATGAGTTCATAATCGCGACGGAGCATTCATTATTGCTGAGTGACGTGAGCACTTTCTCAGTGCAGTCGATTTCTTAGGAGTAAACTCAAAATTTTCTAGAAGTCATACAAGTTTCCTCCAACTATAGTCCAAACTATCTATATCCATCCAAGATTGAACAAATACAAGGAATCGATCCATTACCTCTGTTATGTAGGAGCATAGTCTGTATAGTTGATTTCAGAAGATTGATAAGAATACTAATCGGCTCATCAACTCACTCGAATACGTTACTTCATTGGTCTATTCTTTTCAAATCAATATAAATTATAAGTATATTCATGGAGAATGTTAAAAATATTGTTAGTTACAACTATTCTTCTACCATTGCCTTTGTATGAGAGTGAAATACACAAACAACTTCTAAGGCCCGAATACCTGACTAAGAATTCATTTTGCGAGGAATTCATCGTGGCACAAAATTAAGATCGCTGCTGCTTACCAACTACACAAAAACATTCGAGCGAATTCCACTCAGCACGTGGAGGTGACTTGGAATGTAAGGAATCGAATAATATACCAGCAAGACTCTATTACCTTCAAGGCTTTCTCTTGGACTCCGTATTTATTCATAATTAGAAATTCACTTCGGGTTCTTAATTAAATTGAATATTAAGTAAAATAGTTGAAGTGAGGCGCTGGGTGTTTTCGTCGAGAAACTCGAACAATGCTACCTCTGGAACAATACTCTGGATGTGTTTATTGAATCTCCCAACTATAATGTCAATACCGTTCCGATTCACTATCTCTTTCTTGCACGTTCCCTTCGCCATTCGAGTCTCCTTTCTTCATCTTCTTTCCATTCCTGCCTCGGTAGCTGTCTGAAGAAACTCCTTCGTTTGTTCTGCTCTATTTCTCCGCAGTCGTCCTGTAAGACGACGTTCTTTGTTAACTTTCCCTCCACCTCCCAAAATTCAAACAAACCATCTCTCTTCCTCCTCATCATCTTCGTTACTGCTCGCACGTTTTCTTTGGTTCACGTTTCCTTAATTCTCTTTCCACCTCACACCAGTTCCTTTAGATTCGTCGTCGCCATCAAACATCTAAAAAATTCTGTCAAACTCGCTCTTGTCGCAGCTCCCTCTCAGCGGCAATTTCAGCAACTCACACACAAAGTTTTCAACACTGACTTTGCCTGTTCTTCTACAAGTTAAACTTGCACTCATGAATAGCGCTGCCATCAAGGCTATTGTTCAGGTGGAATATTATAATATCCTACCGGTTGTACTGCGAACACTCCGTTTTTGCTTTAGTAAAGAGGAAATCGCGACGAAACTTCACTGAAAGTATAGGCAAGATATTATTCAAACTTTGCTCCAGCTAGTATTAATTTAAGCTCTTTGATATTTGATAGCAGAAGAGAATGAGAACTTTGCTTTCACAACAGAATTTTGTTCTTGAGCGCCAGTCGCTTATCGTTGGAGTCTCCAAACTTTATGATTAAAGAGATTTGCAATCATTAATCATTCTTTTCAACATTTCCAACAACATTTCAATCAATCCAACAGGCAATCCAATCCTACATTAACGTTTTACAAGATTTTTTTACTTTTATAAACTATATACAATAGTTTATACAAACTATAGCCTATACAGTAATTTATACAAACTCGAATAAACTTTTATAGCAATAGAAATTCTTCAAAATTATTAAAAAATTGATTAAAACTCGACCAGGGCTTTTTATATATTTCCAGGAAATTTTGAAACATCTATCAGTGGATAATATTCAGCCTGAATCTATGCCTGAAATACTTATCTATTTATTAATTAGAATACTAATACTAATTACTTAATACTTATAACTATTTATTATAATTTATTAATCCCTGGAACTTAATTGATGAATGATACATATAATCGAGCTAGCATTGAATTAAAATTGGATGAACATTTCCATTACTTGAAATTGAATCATATAACTTTATAGTTTAAATTCTAGACCAACAATGCTTTTTAATTCAGAATAGCACGAACTGGAATCAGTCGACAAAATGTTGAATTCAAGCAACTTTGCTGGTTATAGCTAACATACACAGAATGAGTTTCCCGTGGCCTGAATGAATCGATTTGAGAATAAACTTTCAGACCACGCAAAGTTGAGACGAAACATACAAATGAAACAGTCGACCAAGGAAAGTTAAACTTCAACCCTGATATTATTTCCGATGACGTTTGTTAATCATTTAAGCCTGCTGACATTTATTATTCTCTTGAGTTGTGCTTTGGAAGCTGGGGAAGGATTAAGAGCACATAGAGGAGAGTTTGAGCCTGAAAAACAGGTCAGGTTGAGGAGGGTATAAATTAAACATTTCAGCATGAAATTTTGGGTAGCCTGGCAGAGTTGTGGGAAGAGTGGGCGCTAGGGAGGAACGAGACGGAGGGGGTGGGTCGGCAACTTTTTAGTAGAATTTCGGCAAAGTTGTAATGAAACAAAGTGAGAAGCGGGCTGATGCTCTTGTGCGTGTACTGCGCAGCGGAAGAGAGATCAGAAAGGAGCAGAATGTATTATAACTTACTGTGACGTCTATCGAATCTAGCACTCTTCCTTATTACACATACTTCAATTTGGTCCTACTTCTAAACTATGATAACTGGCTCTGAATAAATTCTGGATAAAATACATTTAATAGAAAATGGTTCAACCTTAACCATAACCTTCTCATCATGTGTAATGATTTCTCTCGACGAAAGTATCGAGAGATAGGCTTTTCCAATACGTCTGTAGGTATGGAACGCTTTTTTCATATTGATTTTAGCGTGTAGCCTAGATGATGTTTATCGAATGATAATTATGCTGACTTCCATTGATTTCGTTGTGTTTGATTTATGAATACTTTTATGTGCCATCTACATCTTCATTTTAATTCTAATCTTTCAATCCACCATGAATTCACCCAATTCCATCATTCTCACAGCAAATATTCGAAGTTAGTGCGTGAGTAGAGATTTTACGTTAGTTATAATGATGATAATTATGATTATTGATGCCGCTCAACGTTTTCATAGGATAATGATGAGTATGAGAACAAATGAATTTGAGTAGAACTGAGTACAACGGTGATGGAACTTGTTTGATACAGCTCTAATCCAATCTGTTGCTCAACAGCTCTATCACTCCATATGCAGTTTTTAAATGGAGCAGGACTTGGAGCCGTGTGCACTCAAAACTTGTCGACAAATTAAACAAGTTAGCGGAATAAACGTTGCTCGTACTAGACTGGAGGGCCCCGATTCGTCTCGGAGATGCGAGCTAAAGTTTATATTGTTTTAAAACGGCACAGGAGCAGGAGAGGACTCACCCATATGTTAATTCTTAGTCGAGTTCAGTGAGGCTCAGTCTGTCAGCCGTTTTATATTCGAGTGCGCAGAGAGGAAAGTTTATTTCCAGTGTGGGAGAGGCGTAGGGAAGAGGGGAGTAGGGAGTACTTCTCCCATAACAAGGTTGCCTTGCGTCGGATCCCTGAGGAGTTGGAAACACATTAAACTTCAGACGGAATGATAACACCGGAGTCGTAGTCGGCGACGCCCAAGCACAGGCTTCTCTCTCACTCGCCGTATTTTCCCAGAGATGAAAACCGAAAGAAAACTCATTTCCTCCGTACGAAGCATCGTCTGAGAAGCGTCCCTCCAATTTCCTCAGCGCTTTTCTTGTTTTCCTTGTGACGCGTGTCACCCCTCTCACCCTCCACGCTTTTCCTTGTGCACGTCAGCAGCCCTGCTCACTTCTCCGTGGAGTGAAATTTCCATTTTCCTTTATCGCCGTCTTTTGTTTTGTCTGGCCTGCTTTTGGCGGAACAATAATCTACTCTGGAGACTAGTGTTCATTTGGGAAGAGGAGGGAGAGCACTCTCTTCCACGACTACAGATAAAGGAGCCGCGCTGCTAAAGGAACGAGGTGTGTGCTGATGGTGGGGTTGGTGGAGGAAACCTTTTGAAAATTGCATTTGCGGAGCACAAAGCGCCGCGGACTTTTCTGGCTGTTGTCGCCGGATCGTGCCTTAATGAAGTCGATTCAAAACGGAGGAAAGACGCACGGAATAAGAAATAAGGAGGTGGAAGCCTTGCCTTCCTTGTTCACCGCTCACATCAGCAGCCCTCGCGATTTGGGCACCCCCCTTCAGCACCTCACCCACCTTTAGCGGTACAGCGCGTGCATACTTCATGAGAAGACATCCCTCACCCACCTTACCCCCCTGTTATCAAAACTATTGAGACCGAGGCTCTGGCACTACTTAAACTATTACTAACGGTAATAGAGCATTGGAGCCTTGTTTACGACTCACGTCGGCCTTTCCTCTCGGCACTCAATACGATTCACCAAGATTAAGTGTGAGCATGACACGAATACGAATGATTGCTAGCTGGATGATCAATTGGATGAAGAGTTTCAACTCAATTTTTATTCTTTGATAAGTTTTCTATTTATCAATAATTACTATTTAAACTAAAGAGTGTTGTATTAAATTTGTGCATGGAATAATCAATTACTCCAATAAAACGGAACCTTTCATTTCAAAAAATTTGATAGTACGTGATTGTTTTTGATGAGCGTTTTCACTACTGATGCAATAGGCTATTATGACGAAATAGGAAACAGCATATGAGAAAAATGGTTAAAAATCACAAAATAGAGTTTATTCAATGGAAATAACATCTTCCTGTCACTCGATTAAATTTTGACATTTGAACTAAATTATTGTCAGGGAAAAATAGTGCGCTCGTTGACACAGTACAGCTGCAAAATGTCATACGCATTCAGCTGTGAAAGCAATAGCGGCTGTATATGCGTACATTATTATTGTGCGTGTATGTGCGTGCGTGTCAAATGTGCGTGTCAATCGTTCAGAGCCCTGGCGTACAAAACTATATCACTAAGAATTGGACAGAGGCTAGTTGAAATGTAAATTCTCATTTTAGTCGATTGCAGATGGCACATAAATTAATGAATTAATGCTTTTGCACAGCACTCGAATGCAGGCTGAGCCCCTTTTTCGCTCGGCTCGCGAGTGCATCGGCGCCACAGCCCATGGCTGTCCATCACACAACAATTGACAGTTGAACATCCTTTCTACCTGATATTTTAAATTGGCACTTCACGAACCCTCTTATGGCACATTTACATTTTGCGAAGCATGGGTAGGCTTTGATCGATATGAAAATGTAATGTTTCACTGCGATAAAGCTCGAATTTGAATTTTGAAACCAGTTTGAGGATAAATACTGTCAATCACGTGATAGTCAAGTGACATATTCCGCACCACTGAAACTGTGATTCGGGTTAAAATTGAAAATAATATCCTGACAGGATAAGCTTCTAAAAGCTTCAAAAAGTGAAGCTTTCAAAAAGAAACCAAGCTTCAAAAAGTGATATACAATAAACTTTGAAGTCTGTCAATTTAAAAAAAAAAATTTCGCTGTTGAAAGATAATTATTTATTATATTCGAATCCAATTCATCCAACATCAAACCAATATATCGAACGCTTGTTGATTTGACTACATTCAACTCATCAGAATAGTCAGAGAAGTGAAGAGCTGGAGTCACTCAAGCGCAAACCAACACTTCCTCGCATCACCAACATTGAAGTCTCCCCATTTTTTAAGCCAGGCATTTTGAACTTTACAGCTTGGTCCTAAGAAAAGCGTCACTGAGCTTTATTATTCCATGATTTCGGTTTGAACTGATGAAATTAGCTCTAAACATCCATTAATTGGTGAGAATACAATATTATGTTGTGGATAAAGCATGGACTTAATTATAAGATAATAAATAATTATAGTCTTCTTATTACCAAGTTTTGAGAAATTTGTCTAATTAAGGTTATGCCCGCAATATCCTCATTCACTATACTCACAAATTTCTCCTTTCAAAAATCGAAAACTATGATAAATCGATTGAAAATTGATTGTTATCAAATTCAAAATAGCATCTAAAATTATTTGAAAATATAAATTTTCACTTGAAATTATAAAGGCAAGAATTTTATATACAAGCAGAAGTGTATTTTTCTCCTCTTTGGAGGATGTATTGATTTCCCCACTTTCTTTGATCTGAAAAAAGAAATTAATTATGATATTGGTATTATTGTACTGTTAATTAGTGAGATGTAGCCTATTCATCTTTAAGAACAATATGAATTCATTCTTGAACTTGTTTTGCAATCATTATTCTAATTGAGATAAAAGTGAACTCGCCACTCTCCACAATATATCATTTCAGTGTCATCCATTTTTACTGTCATGCTTTTGAAGAGAAATTGAAAGAGCTGTATAAAACCTTGTTAAAGGGAAACTTAGCAGCATTGTCATTGTCTACGTGAAACGATATATCGTGTTTTTCATCCAGTGTACACGCAATTTCAATTAGAGGGTCTGGTGTGCTCGCAGAATGCCATTTATCAAAGGCTCAGCCAGTCTAACAACATTAAAATGATAAAAGAGAGCCGAGAGGTAGAGGTTAACCTGGGTGGTGCGTTAAGTCGAATAAAAAGCGACCACACGGTGCAAATTAAAAACTAATTGGAGTGCATCTTCATCCCTAGCATACCGGCAATGTTCGCCTGAATACTGTACATCACCCCTGGGATTATTCCTCACTCTAAAAAGGGTCGAAAGAGATAAATTTCAGACTTTATATCCTGAACAGGAACAGGGGACTGAAAAATTATACATGAGAGTTTCCCTTGCTAGATGTAACGAGCTTTCAACAAGATATTTTCAATGATTGTGCTATCAACGACTCCCCAAATCCATTCATCTCTGCTTTCTCAAACTTTTCGGATTTACGTTCCATCTCAAGAATTGAAATCGCTCTTGACACATCCAACTCTCTAGAAAAATTTCAGAAATGAGTAATAAGCATGAATTGATTGATTATGTTGTTACTCAATTTACTTAATTTACTATTCTTGAAAAATTGAATATATTTCATAATGTAAAACATTCTACTTCAAACATAAAAAAGTTCCTAGTTGAAAGGAACTATTCTTGGTAGAGATCATCACAGCTTAAGAAAATAAGATAACCAGTTGTATATAATGACTCAAAGCAAAACATATTTTACATCACATTTACACTGAACAAAAAGGCTTAAGCTGAAAGCTAGACTATTATAAAGAAATTTCTACGATTATTGTTGTCAATTAGCTGAAGTCACGAAATATGAATAGACATAATTATAAAGAAAAAGAGGAATGACTGAATATAATGGAAATTCACTCATGTATGATGAGTAATAATGGGAAATTTATATTATATTTCTATTCACAATGAGTTTTGAGAAATAATGGTGAAATGGGAAATTATCTTCCTATCCTCTCATAGTAGGGAACTTTTTTACTCCATTATCTCTATCAAATAAAAAAGTTTTATATTTTGAGTATTTTCATGAAGATTAGTCAGCCTACATCATGATTTCTTTCAAATTTTTTAGTGAAAATGAATGCTCTATTTGGAGAATAAAGCTCCATTATAAGTGTTGGAGAAGAAGCTTGGTGGTTCGGAGGTTAGCAGATCCTGTGCTGCACAGCAATCATGCACAATGCGCACTATTAGCACAGCCTGCAATAATAGGTTACGGCTCCCTATTCCAGATGTGGCAAATTGCGCCTTCTGTAGTACTGCTCAGCCCATTTCTTTGCCAATTAGTCGCCAGAACTTTTTCAACAGCCGAAACCTCCACCCTCCCAACCCAAGTTCAGAGCTCAACACGGCAGGAATTAACGTTGAATTTTCTTATTAGTCGCACGCTTTTAACTCTCTCTCCTTGGAAATCGTTCTCCTCTTCCCTTGATTTTCACTTGCCGTGTTCTAATTACCATCCTTTCGACCCCTGTCTTCCGTAAACTGTAATTAGAATCGTGATTTTAATTACAACGAAACTGCCAAGGAAAACGCTGCCTAGCTGCTTACAACTTTCTCCCTAGAGTTATCAGCGAAATGTGAAAAGCTACCTTGAAAGTAGCTGAATTTCATTGATAGCTAGTTACCACGAAGAAACTTAGTACATTCTATAGAGAAACGAATAGAAGATTCACTAAAGAAATAAAGTAGTTTCCAACGAAATTCAAAATATTAATTATTATCTTTAAAATTGTCAGTTATTATTACACAGTAATAACACGCAATCTTGACAAAATATTATTGCAATTTACTGAGAAAAAACTTGCAATAATTATGTTACTGATTTATTTTCGACTGTAAATAAATTTAATATGATTTATAAATTCATTTCTCAGATAAATGCAATCAAGATGAAATACATTGTGAAGGAATGTAAAAATGGAAACATAACTTGAAATCGATTGAGTGATGATTGGGATTTGATATGGCAGTGTTAAAAATATATTTATCGTAATATTCACACAATAATCAAGAAGATCGAGCCCACAATATATTGAATCATGAGATGATGAATTAATTCATCCTCTCAATTCATCACCCTCCAAAACTACCTCTCTCTGAACGGCAATGCCCGAGTCTCCCTTCTTGAGTCCTTACACTAATTTTATTAATAGTCTATGCACCTGTTATCTATAGAAAGGAGATTACCAGAAGTCACGTCTTCTAAGTATAATGAGTGATTACTTTTTTCAACCTGTTCCTAGAAGCGGTAGTAGGGCAGTGAGAACCCCAATTTTATTAGGTAATTGAAGTACAGTACTTCGGAAAAACGCACGTTTCTCCGTATTATTCTCAAAGGACAGTGATAACTCAAGTAGGCTACATCCATGTTACTCCAACTATAAATACTTCAGTTGAAATATGAATAACTATTTTTTGTGTTGATAATTCAAATTCAATGTCGTTTACCCCTCCAATGTATTGAATGGGCATTTAGTTATGTTTTAATGGTCACCGCCAGACTGATTATGAATTAAAGGTCTATTATATAGTCTAATATTCTCATATTAGAATTTTATCTCTCTTCAATGGGAAAAATAGAACACTGTGTTCTTTGTAAGGAAAATAATGTTATCCTAGATAAGAAATTCTTGCATTCACTCGCCATCAACGTAGGCTAATCATGTCCATTTGTGATAAAAGTGGGAAGTCAGTTTTTAAAATGGAAGGAGTAGAGTGAAAGAGCTGTTTTTGTAATTTGAATAACTTACTAATTATTTCAAGTGATTTGAGCTGTCTTTTAAAACATTATTCAGAACATTTAGTAATGATGATTAGCTTCTTTCATATAGGAAGTTTCAAATTTCACAACTAAACTCAAATAATGAAAAAAACGTTAACGGAAAATCATATCAGGCGAAAAAACTTATTTTTACATGATTTTGAATCAAAGAAATGCAATGCTCTCTCACAAAATCCCCTTTTTGGTGAAATTTATAGTAATTGGAAAGAAAATGAACTTCGTAATGATAGTTGTCATGTGAGCAGAACGATTGCCATGCAGATGAGTGTGAGTTGGTACATGCTGCAGGCACATAAAAAGTGACTGGATTCGTCGCGTGAGATAACTGCAAGTGGAGCATAGCACAGCATAGCAGTAGCGTCCCGGGAAAGCGGTCCGCGCTTTTGCGTGGAACTGAATTTAACGGCCCAACTCGGCTAGGCGGCTGCAAGAAGCGACGAATGCTTTGTGCTTATACGCCGTTAAATTAGCATTAGATTTTCTTGGCTGGGAAATTCAAAGGAAGCTTATGAGAAGTCGTTGAGGAGTGAAGGGTGAGGGGTGGCAGCAGAAGCGGCAGTCGAGTTTTGATATTTTCTCGCGTTTCCGTCCGTGATGGTGAACAAGAAGAAGACGAAGAAAGAGAACGTGGTGCGGAACAGCAAGAGCAATAATATATGAAAGTAGGCGGAGCCGAGGAGTTATCAAGGAAAAGTTCGTGGTGTTTGAGCTGGGTTGGAGTGGGTCGGGGGACGAGGGGGGGCCGGAGGTGGGCCGTTTTAAATGCAAGCGACCTCCGTTATAATCGTAAAATGAAAATAAATTGGCTCGAGCCGGAGCACGTAGCAGCGGCCCCCCTGCGACCTGTTTGTTTTATACGTGCCCTGAAAATTCTGCAGTTTTACTGCCTCCGCCTCGCCGCCACCCGGGTGGTGGGCTCTTCCCTCGAGGAGCTCGGCCTGCCGTCTAAGATGAATATAAACAGAGGCACTTTGCTTTAATAGGCTTAATTCTAGTAATTAGATTAAATATTGCTGAGAACGCGCTTTGTAGGGACCTCTTCTGCACAGCATAAAACTGAGGCCGTTATTTATGGGCGCTTGTAAGGTGATGATTCCTTCCTAGGAGATCCCACTCCTTGCAATGTCATACAAGGAGTACTAAGACTTATGTGCTCGTATTCATCTTTGATGTCAATGCTGGGGCTCTTCTGTGTAGTATCTGCTGAACAAACATTCATCTTTTATGTGCTCTCTCTCCACCCTCCAGATTTTCTGCAGTCACTCACTGGCTGTGAATCTTTATTCAACGCCATTTACGATTTCAATGCTAAGGGGTTGTCTGTTCATCGGTCTCCATGGGACATGAATTATTTTCATCCCCAAATCTAACTGTAGAGACCACTAAGATTAAGAAAATAAATTAGACATGCTGTTTCAATCCCTGTTCCATCATCTTTGGGAATTTCTGGTACTCAGATCAGATTTTGATTTTCAGATCGCTACTCAACAATTTTTTAAGACTATAAGTCTACAAACTTCACTTGACTCCTCAATTGAGTTGGTGCCTCCTTCACTCATAATAAATCATCTAAGAACTTGTGAATTACTGATTGAAAAACCCAAGAAGGTTGGATTTTTACTTTTCACGCAAATAACTTAATTAGGAACAGGGGAATATGAAATAAACCTATTAAATAAAATCTCTCAAGCTTTCTCGTAATAATTAGACGTGTTATTGTTACTGATTATAGCTTATTATTTTGAGCTTCAACAAGAAAAAACAGCAATCAAACAGTATTTTTTCATATTTCCAGAGAAAATATTTGTAATTGGAAGGAAATAATATATTATCACAATTTTTGATCAGATAAATTCTGTAATCCTTCAAAACAAGTGCCAATTCAATTTGACATCATTAAGTCAACCGAATAGGATTCATATTTGATCTTTTTCAGGTGTTTAGACTTTTTTTACATTAATAATGAATGTTTCTCAATTAATAGTTTCCAGCTTCTAAATTGATCAATAGTTTTCAGCTTTCCAATCGATAGATTTTCAATCCATTCAAGTTTGTTGACGAAATGTTAAGCTTCACCTCTCATCCATAAGTTTTAATATAAGTCTCATATTAGTTTTAATTATAATTTTAAAAATGTATTGACCTGTACTCGAATTAAGTATTAATATTGTAACTATAATGTTAAGTGACTTTTGTCAATACAATTTCATTGTTTGTGACAATAAATAATTTTTGATTTGATTTGATTTGATTCTTAATTGAATATTCCGTCAAAAATAATTAATATCGATAGAGCAGTCACGTTTCTGAGGGAATCAGGTTAGATTCCTTCCATGAGAATTCATCAAGATCTGAATGTGATCAACGGGGGAGGAGAGCATCAAGATAAATCTAAGAGAGAGCAGCAATAATTACAAAGAGCGAGGAAGGAGGTCGATAATAATTCAACAAGAGCAATGCAGACTGTCAGGAAGGAATGGGGATGTATATTGTAAAGTTGGAAGGCTGCTGGTGCCATAAGATATTCAAATAAGAAATGCTATAGTATAATTTTATTGTGCTGAGTTTAACTACGTTGAATTGTACGTCGTATTTCTCATGAGGCAAGATCTGAATAAAGGGAACGTGAGAGCACGGAAGGAAACGGAGGGGACGTGCAGTAGAAGAACAAGGTTTTAGAAATTACCTTCGAAGGCGAGGGTTCTCGAGAAGAAGGAAGAAAACGGAGAGGAAAAAGGAGAAGAAAGATCCCCTCTAATGGGTAAAAGAACACAGTCTGTCAGGGATTTCCTTGCTTTCACAGATTTCAGCATAGAAATTACAAATGGCCGACTTATATAAAGAAGGGTTGCGCGAAAGGATGAGACCGGTAGGATTGTTGGAGAAAACGGGAAGAAGTGAACGAAGAAGGGGCTTCGGAAAATCCTTGCGAGGGACGAGCAGGAGAAGAAGAAAGGGTCGACTCAAAGAAAAGGGTGGAAGGGCGCAAACTGAAGGGACGGAAAAGTCGAGGGAAAGGGATAAGTCAGATGGAGAAGAGTGGAAGACGGGATTCGAAGAAGACTTGGGGAGACGAAAAGTCTAGAAAATATACGTACAACTCGCACACGCCCACACACACGCAAGGAAGAGGAAGAAGAGGCGGTAAGCAGGCGTAAGAGAAAAAGCAATTAAAATCTCTGCCCCATCCACTCTTCAGAGAAGCTCCCAGCATGCAAGAACCAGGCAGGGCCCATAACACTGTCGAGCCTTATTGCCTCTTGGCTTAGCCTACTGCTTTTGCTCAACCCCACTACCACTCCCCCTCCCACAACTCACTCAGTACACACCATATTCAGCCAGCAAGAAACCTTCCATATTTTACGTTCTGTTTTTCTATAATTCCTTATGGCGTGCACCTCGTTAATCCTCTTATAGCCCCAACTCGGTATTCAGAGAAAAGAGCTCTCGAGCTATTCCTGGAAGAAACGCCAGCAGTTTCCGCGTCCTTATAACTTCATTTAGACTGCATGAAATGAGAAACGAACATGTACTGTAAAATTTAAGCTCCAACGAGTTATGAAAATCCAAGGGTAAAATCACTTATTCCTGTTTAAACGGACAACTATCAAAGAAAAATTACCTTCACAATGAATAAAGTTTTGTAACAAAACCTGTGAATATCAAACGAGGTGAAATAAAAAAAATTGAATATTA
Source organism: Sogatella furcifera (assembly GCA_017141385.1). NCBI lineage: Eukaryota > Metazoa > Arthropoda > Insecta > Hemiptera > Delphacidae > Sogatella > Sogatella furcifera. Next base: position 32,925,001 of record CM029548.1, on the reverse strand, counting down.
TTATCACTTCGGATTGAAAAAAATACTCAAAATTGTTTTTTTATTGAAATACTTAATAATTTCAGGAGTGTACAATAATAGAAATTTGTTAGGAAACTTGAATCAATTAATATGAATCATTCATTAATTACTTTATAATTCCAATGAAGCTAAAGTAGTGTTAATGTTCCTAAACTTCAGAAAATTACAAAAATACAAGGTTTAAGCTGATAGCTCATTCAAGAGGGTTAAAGCTTAGATTTACTTCATGAATTGTTCACTTCAATATCATAATACATTCTGAGAAATCCCAGAGACGATGAAAGCTTTAATGAACTGTTGCCATCAGCAAGGGATTTCCCATTGGAAAGTATTGGGAGGGTGTAGAGCCCAACTTTCAAAGAGAAATACGATACTTGCGAATATGTGAATAAGTTGAAAGAGCCTGCATATCAAACAGGGCCTGAGTAGGCAACTAATTAGGAGTTTTGCTGTGTCTTGAGAGAAGGAAAGTTTCAGTCGCTTCAATTCGTATCCATCGCATCGAATCGACAGGCGAACTTCGATACTCACTGGCAAGATTTGCCAATGCAAACTTTTGCTGAAGACGGTTACTACTCGAATCTCAGCCCCGCATTTGAAGTTGCTGCCAGAAATGCGGCGATGGGGGTTTGCTACTCAATATTTAAGTTTATATTTACATCGGAGTAATTTTCATCTGACGGTAATTGGCACACAGATACCAGTCAGAAGTGTATGAGGAAAGATATCTTGTGATGTTGGAGCAACACAGCAACCGATATCGACGGCGGTGTTCGGTAGCCGGGGGCGCCCAATGAGAAACGCAAACGATAAGTTTAAGGATATATCGCGAGTCGCTGTCGCTGAGCTGACTGTAGGCTACGTGCGACGAGCGACAAAGGGAACGGATGCTTTTTATTAGGCACAGTGCCTGTCACCGAAGAGAGTAGCTGAGTTTCTTCTCTATCTCGCCACTTCTAACGTAGTTGGCATGTTTGTATCGGCAACTTCAACACGCGCGTTCTCATGCGATTTGGAGCTGAGCTGAGCAGAGCAGAGTAGAGCACACAGGCCCTCTTCTAATTAGAGAGTATTGCGCGGGTCCCCCGGGCTCCCCGATAAGGCGAATTGTACCTCATTTGTTTTGCCTTTATCGTTATTATCGAAGCACTTTCCCGAGGCGGTGCTACCGAAGGTGTTTGTCTTGCAAGAACGTTATTCTGAACACGCTGCTCGCTCTCTTTCTCGTTCGAGCAAATTCTCTCTCTAACTTACCGGCGACTTGAGTCTCACTTACGCGTTTGTTATTAAACATTTCTCGTTCTTGCTTAACTGGATGATCATCAATCTTCTCTTGCTAGAAACTAGGAATGATTATTAGCTTGATTTTGAGTAATAGTGAACTGGAATTATACCCGTGTAATTTGTAGCTCATTACTTGGAAAGAATGAATTCCATTAAATGAATATGTATGTCTGGCTCAACAGCCCATGAAGGGCCTACCATTAAATGAATAATAAGGCATTATTTGTTTACCCTATAAGATTGCATGCACAGGCTCATATTGGTGGAATAGAGGAGTTGGAATCAGATGATGTTGGAATTCTAGATAACATTAATTTGATGTAAGAATTTCACTTCAATGTATTAAAAACGGGAAGTGCAGCTCACACCTTAACAAAGAATTCCAGTCATGTACTGCTAGATGATAATAATTAGTATAGCCTATTACTGGGAGGAAGGAATTGGAATTAGAATAATATTAATATGTTTGATATTGTCTACTAATGGAGCATCTCAGTATTTCTGAGATGCTATTTCAAATTTTCAATTGGAAAAAATTGTTGTTGTGCTGCTGATATTACTTATATTGGCCTAATATTAGTAATAGGCCTACTATTCATTATAAGATTTCAATATCAGTTATTCATGCTCTTATATTCAACTTTATTTGAAGACATTGGGAACGAATACGATTGTAAGTTCTAACATGAAAAAACACAAAAATACCAAGGATTGTTTGTTTTCAATTCAAAAAATGAATTATTTTCGTTGAACAAGCAGTTTCGTTCCAAGCATATTTCTCCATTTTATGATAATAATGAGCTTGGCATTTTTATATTACTCGATCTAATAACTTTCGAACAGAAATATGATCAATTGTTGGGAATTACAGAAGCATTGATCTCCCCATCAAATATTAAAATAGAATACTATAGTATCCTGTTGCATAATTATCCATTATTCATGAACGAGAATGTCCTTGCCATTAGAAGCCAAGCGATAGCGTACTTTGAAAAAATCAAGTTTTAGTGGACACACCGGACTAGTTACTCACCCCTGTAAAAAACCTGATTTACGACAATAGATGACTCCATTCAAGCCAGGACATGGTCTATTGATTGAACAACTGACCAAGTGTTTCTACTACTTTCAACTTTCTGAATATTTAATAGGGTTTCAAAAGAAGACTACTAGTTTACTAGTTGCTGGTTAGGGGTGACCGATTTGGGACGATCATTGTCTTTGAACTGGATATCGGAAGCAGGATGAGGTTTTTGATTTAAAAAGGCAGCTGATTTAGAAAAAAACTGGATTGGAAAAAGGCTTCCAGTCGATACTGTTCAATTGGTAGCGCGATAGGCCTGGACAGTTGGCGGCATGCAACCCCTTTTATGTTAATTGAGTGGACTGGCTTAACCTGTCCAGTCGCTGCAATCCGTGTCTCTTCCCGGAAACGATCGATTCGATCCGTTTTCACTGCAGCCTGTTTCAAAACAGCTACCGATAATAGCTTCAAACTTAGCTCAATTCTCATATTAAAATTATAGCTCCGGTGTTGATAGAGATTGAATAGTGAATATAGTGGAGTAAGTCAATTTCTACAAACAGAAACAATAAACCTACTGTGAGAACACATTCAGAGAAATAAATGAAATTAATTATTGAATTTCCATGTATATTGTATATATCATGTTCGTATATAAATATACACAACTTAATATTCCTGAGATCAAATTAGAACTGATTAGAATATTAGTTTTAACTTTTATTTAAAAATTAAACTGATATTGGGAATTATATAGAATGATAGGGAGTGAAGTAATGAATTCTACTCCGATTCTTGTATTGATATTAGTAACAGTATTAGTGGTTGCCAAGATATTTCCAAGCGAAATTAATTATTTTTGTTTCTCCACCAATTATATTTAAAACTGCTGAGATAGAAAGTTGAGAACTCACTTGTGTAATATAATTAACTATTGCACGAAGATATTGTGTTTAAGGAATGACAGATTGTTAGAAGTAATATTATTGATATATTCTTTTGATTATATTAGAGGAATGTCAATTGAATAGAAAATTATTCATAATGATTATTCGAATTGTTTGCTTAGTTGAATTTGAGAAGATACCGGCAACCCCACGGGCATATAAGGTAGAGGAATCTATCTGGAGTACCCCCAGTTCTCAATCGATAATTCTCTTTTTTCGTAATGGTACGATCCCTAGATGAATAGAGAGATCAATCTGGAAAGCAAATATATTGTAAATCTATAGAATAAAAGGGTCACATTTGACATTTATTCACAACCACAGGTACACTGATATACTAGTGCTCGCCCTCACACCATTCCACAATAATTCCTAAACGACTCCAATGTTTTTTTAAGAATCTCAGAGATCAAAACTCCTAGTTCTGTACCAAGCTGAGCTACTCTGTACTATTACACTTCTAAATAAATTTCACATTCTTTCTAATTCTATTTTTTTTTCTTGTAAGATATTTGAAAAGTGTACATTCCAAACTATGATAACGCTGCATGTGAAATATGATGGGTATAGCATACTCATAACATCCTGTGGCTCCCTGTGCTTTGGCTACATTCGAACGTGAAGCTACGTTACTTTTGGCACACGGTTGAGAGAATGCGGAGTGGCATTTGTTTGCCAGGCCATGAATTCAAAGCCTACATCGCGTGCATTGTCTTTCATCAATTTGCTGTGTCATACGTTAACAAATGGCCGCCCGTTTAGATTAATGTGACCGAAAGATCCCGGGTGACGATTGCGTTGGCTGGGCTGACCGCCGACGCTAGATTTGTTCGATGTCCCCAATATAAATACATTCACAAATTCGTGTGACAGTGTGCGTTTGTCCCGGCCGTTGTCAAAGAGTCAGCTATTTATGTTCCAGGCCCCGGAACAGTCCCCACATAGAAAATGTGGTGGTTGGTGGCCTTCCACTGCTACCGAATATATTATGTAGCATGTTTGTTTGTTTCTTTGTTTATTTGTTTGTTTATGAGGGTGAAACCCACATGAGCTCATAGGCTTGTGCGTGGGTAATGAAATGGATGATAGATGACGACTACTTTTCAGGTAGTCGGGACCGACGGCTTATCGTCTCCTCCGAAAGACGGGGTGGCCGTATCTATGTGATTGTGCTGTGGTCAAAAATTGTTATCCGCTCGGGATTTGAACCAGGGTCCACCTGGTTATCAGACCGGCGCTTTATCACTCCTCCAACGAGCCACCCGAATGTGTTGGGTGAATTTCGGTTGGTGCTTTGCTGCTCCCAGACAAGATCTCTGAAACTATACATTGACGATGGAACAGATTTTTTACTTCCTTCTATTGGAATGGAATAGTAATGAATAAATCCTATGAGTAAAGAATGGTGATTATCGAGATTTTTCGATAAAAGATTTAAGTAAACTCTGATATTTGCTACACTTTTATGAATAGGCCTATACTTAAAGCCTATCATAATTGAGTGAATAGAACGGAGTAACGAGGGATACTTCAATCATATTTTTTCACCTGAAAGGCAAAAAAATTAAGATTGAGAAATTAAATAATTATTACTGAAAAAGTTCTATCCAAAAAAGTCCAATCTGAGAAAACTTATTGCAGCTATTTCATAAAAGTTGAAAATCGAAGTTGAGTATAATTGGATGCTTGATGGATTTTAATAGGAAAACCAGCCACGATCATTATCATCCTATCTTCCTGCCTTCGAGCCATATATGACTATATTCTCCAGTATTGTGTTTGTTAATTGTGAAGCAGACATTAGTTGTACCTCATTAAGCATCTTAGCACACCACGTTCACGCGATTGAATCATTATTATCGCGGAAGATGTTTCCCTTTATGCACGAGAAACAAAGATACTTTGAGATATTCTACCTCAAATTATAATTTCGCCTGATCCAAATTACGTTTCTCGTCATCTATGAGAGATTTTTTTAAGACAGAGGAGCGTTTACGCCGTGGTTCTGTGCAGGGAATCCAGTTTCTCTTGTAATTACAGCAATGTCCTCATCACGCCTCGCTTGTCAATTTTCCAGGTCTCTATCTTTGTCTCGAGCAAAGCTCTGTGTGAGACTCGTTTCTCGTTTACTGGCAACTATCTCCTGCCTCGCCTTTTCTCGTCTCGTCTCATCATAGCGATTACTTTACGTCTTTGTCGAGGAGTATGGCGTCGTGCAAGATTCTCGTCGCTTCTATTCGTCGTTTCCTTTTCGTATGAACAAGTCGAGACTATCTTCAGTCACAGTTTCCTTCTTTCTCATTACTCGAGAGCTGGTGTTCAATTTTGTCGACAAGAGGGATCTGATCCTCCACTTCCCCCTCCTACTTTCTTCACTTACACTCTCCTGGTCTTTCCAGTAGGCACTTTATAAAGACACTAGAAAATCAAATTAAAATCCTCCCAACACTTCAATTTTACGAGACAAATTTAGAGTCTTCTAAGAGGAGAGACGACAACGCTTTCTGCAAGCTGGCACAAAATACAAGTTGTCGAGTTACACAGCTAGCTGTCTTTCCGACAGCATTAGGTTTAGAGACGAGAAGCAGATGAGATTGAACAAGAAGAAGACAAGACGATTGTTCGTTGTTAATCAGACGGTCTGTTGGGACATCAAATAAACGTCTTAGTTAATATCGTCGACACTATATTCGTGCAGATTCTTATTAAAGCCTGTCCTCCCTTGGCCCTGCCTTCATTTGTCTTTCCGACTGACATGTCTCCTTTATGTAAGATTCAGTGTAGAACTTGTGCCGTGCGCGTGCCTCTCCGTATTTACTTACTTATTCAAGATATCCCCCAAAAATGTCCCCTCATAACCCTCCCAGCCGACGTCGCTACCCGAATACAGAACAGTGTGTAGTGTGCACTCTCCTTAACGTCTTATTACACTTGACACACCCTGTCAGCTCTAATGCGTCCTGATATGCTCAGCACAACGCACCTCCACAAGAAATCTCAGTCTGAAGACACTCACGTCTTCACGATACTTATTCGCCAAGAGAGAAGAGCCACGAATCAGATAGGATATGACAAATCTTGCGCCTGTCATTTTATAAATTGTATACCGAGTCAACTTCAGCTATAATGCTGTCATTCTGTCACTTCTACGTTGAGTCTGACTTTGTCGATGTAATGTTTCTTTGACAGTGGAATATTCAGTTATTTGGGGATTCTCTCTGTTGAACATATTATAGCATGAGTGAGTATTTTTCGTACAAACTTCTTACAAAATATGAATGCAAAAAATTCTAATTTTGGATTTATTGAATTCCACGATAAATAGCGGATGTTGGATTGCAGATCTTTCTGTTAATACTATAATTTCTCATGAATATGTTTCAATGATCCGACAATGATAACATTAACAATATGTATAGTTACATATTATATGTAATATATTACATAATATATAATGTATATTACATATTATATAATATATAACATAATATATGTATAGAACATATTTTCGTATTTTATTTTCTTGTGTGATAATTGTGATTTACTTCTGACTCAATTCAAAAATCCTTTCCAGATCATTTCATCTTACCATTCAAATACTGAATAATGTGCATGATTATAATGAAATTAGTTTTAAACGATTTTTATTAAATTTGTCATAAGATATCCATCCGAAAAACATTAAAAAACAAACAATGATGAGCATTTCTGAAATAGTCTCTCGGAAACAAGGAGAGCGAGATTTTCACTCATATTGAACACTAGCCGGCAGGCTCGCTTTGCTCGCCTTCTCCGGCTGGACCCCCGACTGTATCGGCACAAACAGGCTCGCTTCGCTCGCCTGCAAATTCCGTTCAGAAGGGGTTCGAAATTTATTGAGTTTCTGGACCCAATCTGGACGTGTTTACCAAATTTCAAATTTTTCTGCCAATTGGTTCTCGAAAAATATGAGAAAAACTCCGAAAAATAGTTGAACGTTTATATTAAGCGTAACCTTGGGAAGTAAATCGAATATAGTTTGAAACTTGATTCAATATCTTCTGAATTAGTTCATATATAATCTCGCTGAACCATTGATTTTGCAGGAAGGATTGGTCTTTTCAAGGCGGAAGATATGCAACCCGCAATACATTTACAATTTTGGAAAAGTGATTACTGGCGTACTCTTGAACGGATTTCAAAAATATTTCAACACAACATTTCTAGACCTTATATGAACCTTCTCACCAAATATCAACATTTTCTACCGATTTATTCTCGAAAAAAATTGAGAAAACGCCGAAAAACTATAGAAAAACTTTAATATTTGGCGTATCCTTATGAAGTTTCAAAAATCCTTTGTTAGCGCGTGTCTAAACGTCCAACTTAACATGCCTGCCAAATTTGAACGCATTCGGTTTAGTAGATTTTGTTCTGGTGATGAATGAATGAATGAATTGATAAATGAATGAATGAATGAATGAATGAATGAATGAATGAATGGATGAATGAGTGAATGAATGAATGAATGAATGAATGAATGAATGAATGAATGAATGAATGAATCAGTGCCATTTCGCTTTTATATATAGAGATAGAGATTACACCTCCATTATTTTCCGGAAAGCCGTGCCACCTACTTTCAAATTCATTATTCATTAAAGTAATGAAAACTTATGTATTCACACAGTTGATTCAACAACCGCGTAATGAACAAGTTTGAGATTGAAGAGCAGGACCGATGTAGAGTTCTTCGCGTTGTGTTGTTATCTCACTTCGCCCATCCCGAAACCCCGGCAGCATCCGCCATGGGCCTAGGCCGCCCATAAAATCATCCCTGCTGCAAGCGAAGCGAGGTTTAGTCAACCCACCCCTCTCATGTGAGTGTGAGTGGTGGTGGATGGTTCGATGCGTCAATAAACATAATCCGCCAGCATTCACAGCAAGATTCTTGCTACTCCATTTTTATCAAACTTTTTCTCCATTGTGAAAAATTAAACATAATATCTTGTTCAAAATCCATGGAAATTATTTCGACTTTTTCAATTCACTTGATATCCACTTCTTCAACCCTACAGCTACAAGGCCTTACATTTTAAATTATGGGATTTTTTGTATCCAATTCTCACGGTTAGATCCATTATAAAAAAATTATATCCAATTTATTATTTCCAAAATTATATCCATTAAAAAAAATTGAACATAAAGTTTGGCTTATCCTTCTCAATATGGTCAAATTTCGTAAAAATTAACTAATTTGTTAGAAAGTCTGTCAAAATAAAAAATGTATAATTACTCCTGTTCATCCTCATTGTGGAGTGTTTCTATCGAAAAATACGTTGGCCGTTAGCCTAATATTACGGAAAACAGGAAGTAAAGTAAGGAGCTTTTTCATGTTTCGAGATCCTAGAAGATTCAAATCCGTTGATTAATAAACTTATATTTGTTCAGAAAATAATATTTCCAGCTCAAATATAAGCCTATCGTGTGAAGCCTCAATAAATAAAGAGTAATCAAGAGGAGGTTAAAGCCTGATTCACACATATAGTGGCGTACTAGTGTCGTACTAGTGGCGTACTAGTGTCGTGCGCAGACTGTTTAGACCGCTATCATTCACACATATAGGACCGTACTAGTGTCGGACTGTTTGGCGCAATGCTCAATCACGACTACTCAACTTCTCCAAAATTGGAGATAGATGGTTTTGATTTCAGATTTGGATTCAGCGCCCCTCAATTAGTAATAATTCCCGCGTGAACTCAAAAATAATCAAAATTGGGGATTTTAAAATATCAGATAAGGCATTTCGAAAAAAATTGTAATTTGTCATCTCTGATTCAACAGAACTCAGTTTGAATGTTTTCAAATTGACTTGTTACTGTCTGAACAAAATACCTACTAATTACAGCTTAAGTAGGATCCTTGATTGTTTCATCAAGCAGGATATTCAGAATAAAAAATAAACCAAGTTAAAATTAAATCAATCAATCTCTTGAATCTTGGGCCTGGTCTTCTTAATTTGAACTTGGTTCCATTCACATATAAGGGATTCTAGTCGTTTTCCTCTACAATAATGACCTTCTATAATATAAGTTTATTCCCAATCAAGAATTAATTGAAAAATATCAAAGCTAAAGACCTTTATTACAAAAATAGTGATAAAAATGTTATTATCCATACTCTTATGTTATTAAATGCTATTATGCTATATTCCTATGCTATTGTAATGTCGTTACTATGATGTCAAGATTATATTATTATTCTATTACTATAATGATCATTATTAGCAAGTTACTCTGATTTTCAAGACGTCGACATCATCGCAATTCTCATTACTAGTGATTGTAATAATTCACAATGGAGATTCGTATAACAGTATTTCTCCCAAAAATGTGCATTTCCCAATTTATACCAACAGTCACATGGGTGTAGATTATAGTCCTAAAAATCCCAATGATAATATCCCATTGATTATTATAAAAAAATATCCTAATTCTAAAATAACTCTGTAAATAAATTTAAAACAATGAAATCTACCATACGTGATGGAAAAAACATAATCTATCATTCTAATACATCAGTTAGTGGAATAATCATTATTAATATTAAAGTATTGATTATTAAATTGATTTCATAAAAGTGGGAATTTTTATTTGTACTATTCTTTTATAGGCTAGGTACTCAGAATATCCTATAGGTGTTAACACTTTTTTCAACAAAGACTGTTGATTTTTATTTATGATTTCGACGATTGTACTGTAATTATTCTTCATTGTTACTTACTTATTGACTTTGTATTGATTGAATTGAATATGATCGTAAGCGTTGAAACAGGATAAAGTTGATTTTGAAAATATTGACACAAAAATTTCAAAGCAATTCATCTGTTTACTCATACTTTTTTCAGTTCGTGTCATGTATAATTTATTATTAGTAAGAGTTGTAGTTCAAAGTAGAAATTTCTAACGTTGAAAAATGTTTATTATTATATAAGCTACATAAAATATTTTTCTGATCGATCACTCTTATCATACAAGGAATTAGAATAACTTATGGATTTTATAGGAATTCCAATACTAAACGTAACTGAATTCAACCTACTAGGCTACTGTTGAGAATATAATGTTATTATATGACTCTATATCATTTGGAACAACTCCCTTAATTTAGCTTATTTTGAAGTCTACGTGGGGATAATCACTAATTCAAGAGCGCAGAATCCGAATCTGAAATCAGAATTCTTCTATCTCAAATTTGAAAGAATTTGAAAACACCAGATCAAACAGCACAGTCTGAGCACAGTCCTACGTTGATTCACACATGTAGGACTGTGCTCATGCCGGTCGCAGGCCGTGTCAGACTGCCATAGACCGTGTCCTTGAGAAATCGCTTGGGGAACGGTCTTTCATCGTCCAGCACTAGTACGCCACTAGTACAGTCCTATATGTGTGAATCACTCCCGACCGTTTCCATGTTAATCAAATGGAAAGACCGTTTGAGAGATTCCATTTGAAACAGTACGACACTAGTACGCCACTAGTAAGACACTAGTACGCCACTATATGTGTGAATCGCCCTTAATACTGCAGCAGTATCTGACGGGGATGATTATGCATTCAGCTTAGCATAGGCCTACTCATACTCAATTGACTAGCATAGTTCATTCTTCTCTGAAACTATTTGCTAATGATTCAATGGGAATTATCGAAATACTACAAGTTTCTTGATTAGTTTATGGACAAAGATAACAAATATTTATTTCAAACCCTTCATATATATATATACATTCCACTAACCCCCATAGCACACACCAGGATTCTTTGACAATACATTGGAATTGTCAATAAGGATGACCGACTAAAAATCGGATGTAAAAAATTCATAGTGTGTGCATGTGCAGTGAAGGTAACAAAGAAAATAAATAATAAATCCAAAGTATAATTTCTATTTTGGTTCATTATTCCTTAGTTTGAGAGATTGAGAGCTCAAAATCGCTGTCAAGAATGTGAGTAGGTGAGAGTAGATCTCTCTGAAATCCCATTGCCAGCAGGAAATAGTCAATGATTAGGAGATTTATGTTATCAAAGTGGGGGCACACGATGCATTTGGCCAGTGGCACGCCATGACCGATAGTGCAAGTTAGTGAGTGGGGTGTGGGTGGGGGTGGGGGTTGTTAGTGCAGTTGCATGTGGAGCTGTTGACCCTCGGCCTTCTTAATGGGATGGGCTAGATGAGGGAGGGTAGCGTTGCTCGTTCGTCGATAGGGAGTTGTGCAGTGTGGGTGGGGAGAGGGGGCGTGCAAAGCAAGATGGCGGCCGCCGCGCGAAATTGATCGAGGAGTTGCACTCGACGTCTGTCCTGTCCTTCTCAAATACAGGTGAGTGCTCGCTAGTTATGATCTAGTTGCTGGCCGGGTCCAGGGTTCGACTCGGCTGACCCGCCGAGCGTCTTATAGGCGTTTTTTGAGACGGGCGCGATTTTTCGACGTCGCTCAGCAACGGCGCCGATCAGGTGAGTGAGCTGGCGGCGGCCTGTCTTTTTATGAACCCCTCTACCCCGCACAACCACCCTTTCCCCGCACCACCTACCCTGTGCGCACCCCTGCCGCGTCAGGCTCGTTTCTTTCCTGTGCTGCTGCTATCGGTGCATTTTTATCCACGCCTTTTCGCGCACTGGCTCTTATCCAACCAATAGCCTTGCGTTGCAAAAAGCGGAGTGTTATCCTCTCAAATATCAAACTGAGTAGCAAATATACTGTATTTGAAAAAATTTCAATACATGATGGTCTATAATTGGAGTTTCTATTTGAAGAAGTTTAGCTTTTTGTATCGAATGAATAAATCGAAAACAAAAGCATATTATTACAGAATATATACATTGCATAGGATATATGACTCACAGGGAATATAATTATTTCAACTGTTCTACTACAATACTTTTCTCGGGGAGTAGATGTTGAGATCTATCCTCTAAACAACAATTCCAATGACTATTTTCCTGAAAGAGTCTATTTGGTGATGAATGAAGGATAATTATTGCTCTAAGTAGTTTAGCAAACTGACCAACTAAGAAACGAACACAATCATGTGTAATAATATCGTAATCGTAATATCATAATCATGAGAATAATATCGGTTACTTTGTTTAGGCTATATCATGATTGTTAATTGATGTTTTAACAGTTCAGTAACCGAGTAACCCCTATTGCTCTCCCATCAAACGACAATAATTCCTTTCCCTTTCATGCATTAAAAATCACGTAGGACTATCCTACAGTAGCAATGAATTTGAAAGTGTTATTTCTCCGAGTCATACTTTTGTGTCGATGAATTCAAACAAGTATTCAAGCTTCAAACGTTTTCTCAATATGCAATTACTGATAATGTTTCTTAGGAAGTCAATACTGAAGACTTCATCACGCATGTTGGTGTGCTCAACGCACCACAACTCCTTATATTTATCAATTTACACTATTACAACAATAATCAACAAATAGGGAACGTATTCATACTCCTGTAAATGAATAGGTCTATGAGAATGAGATGAATGCAATCTGAACGAAAATCGACTTATTTTTTAAAATCAAGTCTGTATTTGAAGTATGCCTTTTATTAACATAAGTTTTATTGATTAAATTCCTTCGAAATAACACTACAGTCTTGAAACTGAATGTTACTGGAATAAAAGAGAGTAGGCATATAGTTATTTCTCCGAATACGTTTTTCAAACATAGCCTAATTCACATTGAGATATCGGAGCGGTAGTTGATGAGCACGAATTCTGTTTTAGTGAACCTCTTTGTCCAATAGATAGTTGTAATTTTCAAGTAGATCAATAAACTTTGACTTACCACTGCACCACGCTTGCGTCACACACGGGGCTTGCAACGAAAAACAATAGGATTGAAGTTGTCTGCCAAATTTTTAATCTGGTCTATTTGATGAACTTCATCGATTAATAGTCGAAAACTTCATACACACTTAATATCCATATGAAATCGATCTTCAATTTTTCTGTATAGCGATGTAGGGTTTCGGTAATAATTGATGATATTAATACCTCAATCCGTATTTTGAGCAATACTTGTAAAACTTCTAGGAAGAAATTTGAAGACATAATCAAATTGTACATAACAAATGAATAAACATTCAAAATGACAACATTAGCTGGGTGTTTTTTTTTTGTGAGGGTGATGCCCACATGGGCTCTTGGGCTTGTGCGTGGGTAATGGGAAGGATGATGATGAGAGATGAATGGACTTACTACTTTAGGTGGGTTCCGAACTACCGGAAAGCGATTTTTAGGCTCATAAATTGAATTCAGAGGAACCGGTCACCATTACAACAGTGGTGGTAGAGGCACGTCGCTTATCTAATCTCACCGATTAGACGCTCTCTACCACTGGGACAAACCGCTTACCCAAACCGTTTCCTTTTTTGTTTGATACAAAAAACTGGCCATCCAAAATGATGCCTCGATGGATTCTTATCCAGCGAAATATAATGAACAATGCGCATCTTTTAACAGCGATACAAAAACGCTGCTATTGAATCTCACTAGGAAAAACAAATAATCTTGATCATATTCATCTGACCGTACAACATCGCTTAGGAACATTCACTTTCCTAATAATGTATTTATACCTTTGAATATAAATTTATCAATCACTTTTGGAGAGGTTATTTCAAGGAATATAATTTAAATGTATTTCTGGAGACTTACTTCTATCAACATTAACCAATAATCAAACTTCAAATGATCTGAAGATATTTCAGAACATCGAATTGATTATTATCAATCCATTAACCTTTACTTCATCTTCGAGCTTGGTTTTTCTCATTCGAATTTATATCTAATTCCAATTATTAGATACTTTGTCTACTCAAAGATGTTCTCTAAGCTTTCTCGCTTTCTTAATGTCCTGTCCAGTCTTGACGGATAATTTCCTGCTCTATTTTCCGTGCTCTGGTCTTGGATGAAGAAACAGAACTTTTTGGAGTATCAATCGAATATATTTTTTCGAATACCCGTATTTCAAAAACTCCAAACTCCACACCAATAAGGTTGAATAGTTCTGTTGGTGGACATGATGGAATAGACTGCATGATATTGAAATTCACGATCAATATACATAGCCTACATTTAGTAGCATTTCATCAAACTTTGACATTAAATTTGCTTTATTCAAAATTAATTGCAAACACGACGTTAGTATCCGTGATTGTGATTGGAAGATAAGACAAGACAGTAGAGTCTGAGAGTTAATAGTCCTGGAAGTGATTATGATTCCAAGATTCGAAATTCGGGAGAAATTTAAATGGAATTTTTAGTATTCTTAGTAGCCTATTGTGTTGAAATTTGATGGTTGAAATTCATAGTTGAAATAGTCATATTTCAAGTTACACACAAGAAAATCCAAAAACATTTCATACGTACATTCTCATATTGTTATGTACAACCTACGATATTTTCCATAGGATATGCATTCGATTAGTATCCCTGCTCATCTATGCTATAAACGATTGAATTGTTGATCAATACCATTTACTTTTCCATCAACAATAAATTCATAATAAGAACTATACACGTAATATGGAGGAGTTTGATGTTAGATTAAAAATATGACTTTGCAGTTCATTGGACTTGGTTAAGTTACGTTTCAGTTTAATGTTGATTAATGACGTAATATGTATGAAGAAGAAGAGTAGAGATAAGAAGGACAGACTGAAGAGGGTCTTATAGTGGTGGATAAGTAGACACCTGTTAGTTTAGCAGCTCGTACGGCGGGTAAGGCTCAACAAAGAAGCCTGCTCAAGGCATCAGCGTATAATTAAAATATTTTTATTTGAGAACGGCGATCCGTAAGGAGCGTTGCAGGGAGAAAGAGGGCTTTGCCTTCTGTGTTATCGCAAGCCGTCGACGGTATAAGCTGCTCAAGTTATTCGAAGGAGCCCCATTCTAAACGTATGCAAAGCTCAAGCTCCCAGTAAACAAGCAACCAAGCTCTCTTCTCGTCTCGTATACGACTTTAAATTGTAAGAACAACATAAAGTTTTAATTGAACCATCCAGGTATGTGCTAAACGAGCACGGGGCCCTCAGCAAGCCGGCGCTGAGGCGGAAGTTGATTCCGGGCCGGCTCCCTCACGCGCGCGCACACCCATGGCCCTTCTTCTTGATTCATTCCAACTGTAGTTTGTTCTATCGTGCGCTGGCATCACTAATTTTCTATTTCTCCATCCTCTTCGCGCCCTTTTGAGATGTTCCCTGCAGACTCCGCTGCCGCCATCTTGGGCTTCATTACTCGTGCCCGTCTCGCCTCATTTAACCCCTTAAGATGGCCCCTATTTATCTTTTCATATTTGACTTTTGCTTCTCTGCTTCTACTTCTTCCCCCATCCACTCATTTCTTCTTCTCCTCAATCATCATCATTAGCAACGTGTCTTCCTTCTTATTATTTCTATTCTTCTTCAACATCTTCTCATTTTTCTCCTCTTCCGCCTCACACTTCTTCTCACCCTTCAGTATTATCCACCCTTAGTCTACTTTATTCCTGTGTGCTCTCTTCAGACTTTCTGTGACTCATTAATAAGAAGATCCTTCTCAACTTCAGCTGCTGCTTGTTCAGATGTCTTCCAATATGAAGTTTTATAATCTTATTCTTGTCCAAGACGTGGGCATTGATTAGTCTGCACTATAAATTATTCTCTTGAAGAAAATCATTGAAACGGAACTGAGAACTCACATCATTTGATATTTGAATCATCATCAACTGAGCCAGTTTTTGGAAATATTTAGTCGAGCTAGGTTAAAAATGAAAAAAAAATCGCTCCAGCTGCTGGCGGTCGGAAAGAGTGCATTTCAAATAATGCAATTCTTTGATGGCTTAAATCATATGACTTATAATGAGCTATTCAGGGTATGAATTCAAAGGTGCCTTTCTCGGAAAACACCATTTTTGGCATATTATTCACCATTTTCTCCGCCATTTTTGATTGGATTTTTTTTTTTTGATGGCTCAAATTGTAGGGCATGTAAAGGTATGATACACACCAATTTCCAAAACGACCAAGTTATTAGTCGATTTGTAGTGATTTTTCAAAATTTTCATCCCCTAATTCCACCCCCTACCCTTGGATCAATTTGGCTGGTTAACGAACTTGACCGAGATATTGACACTAATGATTTTTGTGCAAATTTTGGTCACTCTCCGACAAGCCCTTCGGGAGTTATCGTGTTTACAAGAATCTGTATATATATATATTTATATATATATATAGATAGATAGATAGATAGATATAATTTTATTTATGTAATAGCAACCCATAGTATCCAGTAACATTATAACCTGACTTTTTATACTATTTTCCAACTTAGTAACTCAACTCCTCCTACCAATTCCTATCATGTCTTGTGATTGTTGATTCACCTTTGAACCTAACCTTAACCCAACCTGATTTTTCAACTTATTTTATTTACAATTGTCCTTTATAGTCCAATACTTATTCTTTTTATTGTTTCCTACTAGCTCAACCAACATGCTCCAATTCCGTCCTAACCTCACCTGCAATTACTGGTTCCAACAAATCCACCTCCATTCCAAAAAAACTTTCCAAGTATATCAGTCATGTTGAATTTCTTTCTACCTGCAAACATCTTCCAAATGCAAATATCTCCCAATGGTTTATCAATAAAACTGCCACTGTCTGGTCTCTCTTCTCAATTCTACCCACCTTTGGTCATATTCCAACATTAGATTTCTCTTCAGTTCCTTGATATTGTCCATGAGCAATACACCTTGTCTGCCAATTCTCATCTCAGTCAACTCCTCTCCTTTATCAAAATAATCCAGCTCCATAATGACCCTTCACTATCCAGAATCTGTGATGAAATCCTTCAAAAATCAAATTCTGCACTTGGAAATTACAGAAATTCCCACCTACTGAAACTTTCTTCCCTTTACAAATCTCACTTTCAAAGCAACCTTCCAATCCAAATACATAATGCAAAAATGCCAAACCCCCCCCCCATCAGTGACAAACCTAGCCTTGCCTCACTCCTGAATCTACCACCTCCCAGTCACACTCCCCCCTCCCTACCAAAACGACAGCCACAACAATCTCTATCATCCTCCATCCATCAAGATGAAAGAGAAAATCCCACTGTCCTGAATCTGTCCTCCAGAATTCTTTCACCCACTGAAAAAGCAGTCCTCAACAAGGGTCTCTCTTTTGCTCCAACCCCCAAACTTGATGCTATCAACCTCAACACTACAGACTACATCTCTGAAGCCAACCGCCAACTCTCAAATCCTGAACAGTATCAAGCCCTTCTTTCTGACACCACTTCTCAAATCCAAAAGAAAATCTCCAAATTTATGAAACAACATGCTCCATCTGAAGGCATTTCAAACTCTGACATCAGCATCCTCTCACCAGATTCCCCCAGTACACTTCTATCTTCTCCCAAAAATTCATGAAGAAGGTAATCCTGGCCAAGATTGTTTCAAGTATCAATAGCCCAACTGAACGTATCTCTGCCCTTGTTGATTTCCATCTCCAACCCATTGTTGCCTCTCTACCCTCACACCTCAAAGACTCCTTCCACTTCATAGAAATTCTGAAAAATACAGCCCTTCCAACAGATCAAGAACTCCTCCTTGTTACAATTGATGTGGCTTCCCTATACACATCAATCCCTCATCCTGATGGCCTAAGATCCCTTGAACAATTCCTATCCTCACGACCCACACCCTCCACTCCCTCAACCGACTTCCTTGTCAACATGGCCAAACTGGTGCTCACAAATAATGCCTTTGGTTTTGAAGGAAAGTATTTCCTGCAAAATCAGGGCACAGCTATGGGTACCAGGATGGCTCCATCCTATGCCAACTTGTTTATGCCTTGAACAAGACTTCCTCTCCAAACAGCCTCTTCCCCCCCTACTGTGGCTACGATTCATTGATGACATATTCATGATCTGGCCACATGAGGCTGATTCCCTCTCCATATTTCTTGACCAACTCAACTCCAACTACCCTGTCTCCTTCACATGGAATATTTCAGAATCCTCCATCAACTTCCTTGACATCAGTGTATCCCTCTCCAAATCCCATGCCATATCCACCAATGTCTTCACAGAATCGACTCATACTCAACAGTTCCTCCATTTTGAAAGTTGCCATCCCTACCATGTAAAAAGATCCCTTCCACATTCTCTCTCAATCCGTGGTCAAAAAATCTGTAGTAATCCCCACCAACTTGACCAGTACCTCCATAAACTCCACCAATCCCTCCTGAAATGTAACTACCCTGAAAAGTTGTTACAGAAACAAATACATCCAAACATACACACCAACTCCTCCACAACAAACTCCTCCACAAATTCCCAAACCCTTCAAGCTCCAAAACTCTGCACCACTTTTTTCCCTGGAATTGAAAATCTCAAACCTGTCCTCAAAGATCTGTTCCACGTCATTTCATCCAATCCTTCAACCAAATGCTTGTTCCAGCAACCCCCTACCCTCATCTACAAACAGCCTCCCAACCTAAAAAAGATACTCAACAAAAACAGATTACCCACCTCAAATGATCCACAAACTCCACCTGGTACCCTACCCTGCAAACGCCCCCGCTGCAAAACCTGCCCAATCACTGATCCTTCTACATCCTTCACAAGCCCAAACACCAACTACACACACCATACCCGCCAATCCAGTAATTGCACCTCCAAAAACTGTATTTACCTCCTTTCCTGTAACTTCTGTCCTGCTTTCTACATTGGAGAAACAACCACTGCCCTAAACCTCCGAATCAACAATCATAGGGATTCCTTCAAAAATAACACCTCCTTACCTATCCCTACCCATGGCTCCGAGCACAACAAGAACTTTGATGAATGCTACAAAATCAAAGCTCTTACCACCCTCCCTCCCTCAGCTCCCTCCATTGATGTGAAAACAAAAGAGTTAGCCTTCATTTGGGTGCTTGGAGCCACATCTAACAGACAGCAATAGTTCTAAAAATCCTACATACACATCCAGGATCAATCAATCAATCTAATTTTAGTTTCAATCTGATATCCAAATTCATTCTCAATAATAGTTTTTACTTTCAACCAATTTTACTTTAAATAAAATTTAGTTTCATTTTATCCTTTATTTATACACATTTTAACTAAAAACCATCAATAATCAAATAAAAATTCATTTACATCCTATAATATTATCCTCTTGTCCAAAAAATCCCTAACATGGCTTCCCCCCAATCCATACTTCCTCAATCTGTGGTACTCCTTTAGTTTATGCTACTGCACTAAGGACTCTGTGGATTCAACATTCTGCTGTGAACTGAAGAAGGTGGCTCAGCCACCGAAATATTTTCACCTTAAAATGTAAGTTTATTTGTGTTTTTCTTCCTATCCATCACTTAAATCTGTCTATTTGTGGAATAGATAGATATAAAGATATATATATATATATATATATATATATATATATATATAGAGAGAGAGAGAGAGAGATATGAATTTGAACGGACATCGGATTCGTGTTCTAGGGGCTCTGGGGCACCAATAGTGCAGTTTTTCGAATGAAATGGACTAAAATCTTGCAGTCCGAGTCCAGATGATTTTTAAACAATTTGGCGAGCCATTCAAGTTGTCCCGTGCACGTTTCAAGTCATTGATTCCAGCCTCATGGAAAAAATTGTTTGACAGAAATCTTATCGACAGCCTTCAATTTCCCTTAACCACGCATAACCAAAGGGTACCTCCATTAACAACTCGAGCAATGTTGGAATCACCACTATCTAGCATAGTCTTCATGGTTTCAGTCACCACTCACCACGTCAACTTTATTTACATTTCATTTTTCTTTCTTTTTCACAGGTTTTGGCGACATCAAATGAAACTTTAACCACCAAGTTTCGGATGTAATCAAAATTGCAACATGAGACATCGGCAGAGACGCTTCAATTCCAAATTACCTATCAACCTTCCTGACAACAATACAAAATCCACGACGTAGCATCAAAACATGTTTCTTTGGTAAGTGCCAGTAATCCTACCAGCTACTTGTTGTTGTTTTGAAAAGTATGTTGCACATGGGAAAGTCAGAGTTGATCAGAAATACTTCTTATTCGAAGCATTGTTTCAATTAGTGAGATGATTCGAAATAATATGAAAATTGAGAGATTTCCAAGTGAGTTCGTTTGATTTCCAGCCTATGATCTGAATCTGAGTACAGTCAAATTTGATCGTCTTTAATTAGATTTACAGCCTTACAACTTATAACGATTTCTCTATTTGGGTTTACTTATTTCACAGCTCTATGAGAGTCCACTGTGATTGAAGCTATCTCGTAGCTTCTATTCCAAAATAATCTCTCATTATGCTTACTGATCCTGATTGGGATCAATATTCCTAGTGGATAATTATTATTGTGCATGGTAAGAATGAAAAACTCAAAAGCAAAATTCAGCAATGACCCACGTTTTCTAAGCAAGCATAGGGCCTAATGATTATTCCTCACTCGAATTTCAAATGATTGAGACTATTGTTGCAAGAATTAATTCATATTTCTCGAAATTCATCAAATTTTCCTATTCCAATTTTCAACCAAGGAATAATAATTTATTGTTAATGTATACTACTCGAGTGAAATCATTTCAAGAAAAACTTTTCAAGTGATTTCACTAACCAGAATAGGCCTACTATTATTTAAAAGAAGAAATCTTTATTGAATATTTAATGGAAGTATCAAACCAATTAGCGATCAATCAATAATTGGAACAGCGAGATACTGTTCAGTATAATGTACCACTAAAGATAGTAATTGTCTAGAGATTCAGGGGAATCCTATTCCAATCTATAGTATCTGATTTCGTTATTATAGCGTAATGGTGAATTTATAGAGTAGAGGGGGGGGGGGTTCACGATGACGAAGAGAGACCTGCAAGAAACAGTGCTGAAGAGAAATCTGGAAATGAAAATCAAGAAAGAGTAGAATGGAGAGAGTGGACAGGCGGAGAGATTGAAGGTGGCGTGGAACAGGAGTGGAAAACAGTGAGAATAGGAGACAGAAGAACAAGAGAAAAAAAACAGTTTAGGGGAAAAATGGATAATGGAAAATTATGTAGCCTATGTGGAATAATGAGGAAGCGTGAAGAAAACAGAGAATGTAAGAGGAACATGAAGGGAACATGAAAATTAATAAAGAATGTGGAGGAACTTGAACAGAAAAGGGCGGAGAAGAAAGAGGGAATATTGTGAAAGACGAAAAAAATTTATAAAAATGGTTTAACGAGGAAATAAGAAGGAGTGAAGGAGGGGAGAAACCAAAGGAGATAAAAAAAATAAATAGGAAGAGAAATAGAACGGAGAAGAGGAGGATAACAATTATATTATATGAGAGAAGAAGGTTGAGTGAGTGCAATAGGAGAGAAGAGATTACGATGGAAGAGATAGAGGGCGCGTCCAGTAGAAAATGGAGTATTAGAGAATCTCGGGGATAGTCAATGATGAAGCATAACAGAAGAAAGACCAGAAATTGAGTAGGATAAAGGAAAACTGTTAAAGAAATAAAGGGGGATGGTGATGTAGAGAAAGAGTGGAAAAGGGCAAAGGAAAGGAAGTGGAAGATGAGAGAAAGGAAGGAGAGCAAAATTATGAGAAAGTTGGAGGGAGGAAGAGAGAGGAACATTGAATAAATGCGAGAGGGAAGATGATGCGTCAAGAAAAGGAGGAGTATTAGAGCGCCTTGAGAGAACCTTGTAAGGAACCGGGCAAGGCGAGCTCACTTACCGGAAATATTACACGGCTCATATTTCAAAGCCTTATTAATACGCCAACAAGGAGTATGCATATTCCTTATTGAATCGTTGAGACTTAAATTTAATGTATAAAATATGATACACCTATGGCGTGAGACGGGGCGAAACGGAAGAGTTGAACTGGAAAGGAGTTGAGCAGCGACGATGTAGCGAGAAACTTCAGCCAAACCCCGAAGAAACCGCCCGCCGCTCACGATACGGTCTGGTACGAACTTTCTCACGATATTAATTAATTTTAAACTTGTCAAAAGACTTAAATTATGAATTGCAAAGCGGCTAATAAGAGAGTGGGAGGCTTGTGAATTATGAAGGGATCATCCTTCTTCATTTAGTATTCATTCCCCACAAGAAAATGAAGATGGAGTGCGCAATTCTCGAAAAACAATGTTGCTGCGCTGAGTTCAAGAAAGTTAAGGCCATAAAGAACATCAGCGTTCAACGAGGACGTCTTGATAATGCGGTGAATAGTTGGAGCATTGAACACGTTATCGCTATGTTTCAAGTTTCCAACTTTCTTAGAGTTGACCACATTGAGTTCTTATTTCTTGTCACTGGTTCATTCAAGAGATGTATAAGATCTATTTCATCATCGAAGGAAGGATTTCAAATTGGAAAATAGCATGAGTACTTGAATCACATTAGTATTAAGTAGTTCATGTAACGAATTACTATAAATTTTTGAGTAATTCATATAATATTCATAAGTAGATACTGTATATGTAAGATTTGTAAGTAATTAATATTACAATGAGATATATCTCATATAAGATTACGAAATTAGATAAATAAGAATAGAAGTTGTAAAAATAATTCATGGTATATTAAGTGAACTTCCCGATTTCTTTCATCACCAATAGCAAGGAAACCCATTGAATACTTTCTTCGAACTGCTTGAAAATTATTCAAATTCAGTTTCAGGGGTGATAAGAATCCTGCTCTTCTCATTAAGTATCTGAAACCTGATGCATATTCACTTCCATGATATCTAGAAAACCTTCCGTAATAAATAAATAAATAAATTTTATTTCCTGAAAAAAACATACAATGATAAAAAACAAATAACAATAATGTAAAAAATTTTTAACGTGTGAAGACTGTGACTAAGTTTTTTTTTCTTTTTTTATAGAAATTGATCTACTCCACTATGGCGTGCCAATAGATCATTGTAACAGACCATTGGATGAAAATGTATAGATTATACGCACGATAATAATTGAAAAATGAATATCATGAGAGCCTTATCATTATCGTGATTCTCCATAATAAATTTTCTTGAATAAATCCATCCCCCCGACTTCTCAGCGAACTACTTTATGAACTACCCTCTAAAGCTATCACTTTCTTACCCTTCTTCCGAATGGCAATATCGGCCGACTTCCTGCAAGAAGATATTATTCACCCCTTCAGCTGCAGCAGGTCTTGGTCTGCATTCGAACAAGCCGACTGGAAGATATAAATAACTCGAATATTCTGTTCTTGTGCCAATTTCAAACGACCACACTTGCTTCCGACTTTCTCCCGGTTGGTTGGTTTGGAAAGCATTCGTAGGTTATTCGAATACTGGGGCTAGGAGAACACTTTCCGGGGGTGAGTTTACTACAGCAACGTTCTTTCCTTCTGATTAGATAAGGAGCCGCATAAATTCCTCTGCGGTTGATGGAGAGGGAAACTTATTCACGATAATAATTATTCGCTCCCCAATGTTATTGCGGCCTCCACCCAATAACAATTTATTACACAGAAATAAGCCAAAAACTTTGCCAGGGTTTTCAAAATACCATATCCTTCGTCTACACTGTAGCAGAATCCATTCAAAAGCTTCTTCTTATAAGGGAAATACACAGAATTCTCAATAATTTAAAATGATTACTTTGATCGAAGAACCTTTTTTCATCAATTTCGTTATAAATCGAATCATCCTTTCAATATCCATATCAATTCAGATCATTTATCTATTCCTTTGTTTATTTCTTGAGTTGTTAAAAAAATAAATTTCCATGATTAATTGCATTGTAATAACGAGATTGGTTATTGTGAGGATAGAATAGGCTATTATAATAATATGTACCTTACAGTACGTTTAGGATTAAGAGGAAGAGGAGGCTCTTGTGTCAACTTCCTCATGTAATGTACTAAGCTGAAAAATAAACACATTTGTCTATAATGATATATATTCATTTTTCTACGTTGAGATTTATCTTATAAATTTCAAGGAATGACCATTATCAAATTTCATAACTACCAACCAGAAACTTGTCCTATCCACATTACGAATGGGAAACATAAGTTTGAGGAAGTACCAGATTTTGATTATCGATTAATTTCATAACATCGCACAAAAAGGAGTAATTCTGATTTTTAGTCTTATTCAGCGAATAATGCCGATGTTATGATCGCCAATCATTGAGCAGCTCATGAAGTGCCTCACTCCAGTGTAGGCTGTCCTTGGATTTATGGCTTTATTATTCCCGAACAAGTTGTGTTGTAGTAGTTCACGATGAGTTATCGAGTTTAAGAGATCAGGGGAAATAGAGGTCCAGAGAGTGATGGAAGGTGAGCCAGAACCCTGTTTGTGGGGGAGTCGACTGTTATGATTGACCGGGGCTTAGAAGTGCATGGCGCATGAGTGCGCGTGCGGAAGCGCAGCTGACACTCAGTGTAGGTCACACCGCCAACGGACAACACCAAGGCCCACGCAATGTTGATCTCATTTTGATAAAGGATTTAATTTACATTATTTCCATCTAGATCATGTATATTTAATATCCTGGGTGTTAGCCATTCAAGTCTAATGCATTGATTGACAGTCGCGTTGCTGGTGCGGGCTGAACCTTTGGATGCAGAGGGTTTTCAATCAGTCATGATTCGAGAGGGTTTTTTCATCATTGCAACATCATCTCGCTTCAACTGTGAGCTGGATTTCAGTTCTGAAAAAAGCCATGAAACGCTTGGTCTATGCCGCAATTGGACGGTGCCACTCACTAAATTCTCTCTCATAAAAACGCTGAACTGCGTGTGGTTGCCTCAAACGTACGTGTTGATCTGTGATAAAGCTGAAAAATCCAGCAAAAATTTAATTGGCTGTACATGTATTAGGTCTTGTGATAGACGTACATTGGATATAACTTTGGAAGTGTCATATTGATTTCCGAATGTACTCATAACCCGGATTAGAAGAGTAGGCTATTGGATTATAGGAAGCATTGGAATGAAAATGAGACGAATAGTGATAGGCACAAGATTAATACGATTCTACTCACTTGATACCTACTACCAAACATCCAATAGGGGATTTATAATAATTATCAAGCAATCTTACTGCTCAGTGATACTTAAAATATTCTCAATGAAATGGAAAATGGAAAAAAATTGTAGAAATGACCGAATATAATAATTCTTATTAATGAATATAGAAATATATGATGATATTTTCATGAACAAAAATCATGATATTCCTCTTTTTGTTCCAGAAAGAGCCGTCACCGGAATAAAATGGAAATTCAACGTCTTTGATACTGCTTACAACGGAGTACTCAGAGATTGCAAGATGTTAAACGCTCGTCAAACCTTCTCCAACCTGAAAGATGTTCCAGGACCTTCTCCTCCTTCACCTCCAGAGAACTCTTCTCCTCAAGATTTGGATCATAACCACTCGAATGAAATAGGACAATTTTCATTTCAAATACACAACTCTTCAATCCACAACATCGGACGTTTCAACCTTCTCCAGGATCTCTTAGGAGCTAGATGAACGCCAACAACAGGTTTATTAATGTACAATGAAAGATATTCGTTTATCTAAGTAATATTCTCACTTTAAAAGAAATGCATGGTGTTGGAACTTACAATATCCTCACCAACAGTTTGTCAAACCATTCAACAATTTCTGTGAAATGATTTCGATCGAAACCGTTCACTTGGTAATATTCTAAATCACTACTACTAGAGGAACGCATAACAAAAAATTTATATTAGTTCTATTATAGTGGTCAATTCAACTTATAATTCAAAATTCGATTAGTTAAGATCCTTGGGTGCTTAAAATTTGTTATCAATGCATGAATCTTCCATCCATGATCAAAATCTGGATAGAACTGTTCGACTTGAATTAGACGAGCATCAAATTGATCAAATTTTAATAGAAGTTCAGATAGTCCTCATGAATATGTCCGGAAAACCACCTTTGTAAAGATAAATGTATCTTGAAATGTATTACACTAGCACTCTACCCCTGTCCATCAACACACCAATCAGGATTGCATGTTGAGAGGAAATTTCTAGAATCTTATCAACCTCTCAATTTCTGGGCTACAAGTCTAATTTCAGAAAAATATTGAATTAGCATGATATTTTATCATATAGGAATACAAAAGAGCATGACAGGCAATAGTTTTAATTAGTAGAGTTTAGTAGACTTCCTGTGTTACCAATAGGCTACATCAAATAATAGTCCCACGATCCCTAAGTTCAATACAAAAAATATTGTCAATATCTTATTTCTTATTTTATCAGTTATGTCTAGCAGAGCAGCTAGTGGCCAAAATTCAAAGTTCTTGAAAAATTAGTCACCATCGTTTATATTATAGAAACTGGGTACAAAAACTTGTAAATCGTCTTTATTTACATTTAAATCAACACTTTTGGTGCAAGAAATTGGAGAAATGTTTTTATTATCCATGATGATCAAAAAATCGACAAAGCATGACGATTTATCAAAAACGTAACTTTCAGAACCAAAATTAAGTAAAAGAGTTTTTGCAATAGAATTTTAAATCTCAAGTTCCAAGAGAAGAGTATGCAAGTATCACCAGGCCTAACTCAACTGCACGATATCAAGGGAATCGTTCTGCTTTTTAAATCAAATGGTTAAATTGTTTCCACTTTGTGAATCAAAATAATAAAATTCAGCACAATTTTGGTCAATAATCAGCACTTCAAATCTAACATAAAAACAGTTTCGCCATTCAGAGCTCCTTCCAGTTCCAATGAGAATCAAAATCCAGTAGACAAAGGTTGAAGATTTCAATAGTGACGAGTCAAAATTTATAATTTCATATTCATGACAGAAGCCTATTCAAGTTGAAAGCCGTAGGACAAAATTTAAAAACTAAATTGAAACTTTCAGGTTCATAGTCAAACCTTTCTGAGTAGGGCAACACTTTGTTCTTTGGTCTCTTTTTGATGAGCACTTGAAGATACCTGATCTGTTTTAAAGCACACAATGATTTCATATACACACAATCATTGTAATACTCCATACCAAATTCAAAATGTTTCAAATGCGAAAAGATGCTCATTCAGAAAACTCTTGGCCCAAATGACTTTAGACAGAATTGTTTAATTATAATTCAGACTTTATCGTAATAACATTTGATACCATAATAGGAAATAATTATAGCAGGCTTGACTGACCTGAACTCTCTGAACCCTACTCATCAGAAATTCCGTGAATTAGCGATTTATTCATGCGGATGAAAAATTAAATTTGGACAATTTTTGACAGAAATTCATTTTATATTTGGACTCGAAAATTTGTTAGTCAATTCTTAGGAAAACGATAATTTACACTCTTGTTATAGGATTCATTCAGAAATATATTCTCCAGTTTCATTAGACCTCAATCATTCAGAACCATAGTACTGCCTTGACTCACGAGATTCACAACCAAAATTCATTCCAAAATATTTTGAAGCAGCAAATTGAACAGGAAACTGCGTTTGTTGGCAGACGATGATTATAAATATAGACTTTTAGAAATGCAACTGTGGGTTATTGTCAAGTTGTGCTTCACAAAAATCTTCATTCGGATTTAAAATATTACCACCAAAAAAGTAACATGTTGCATAAAAAAAAAATAATCCAGTAAAGTTTTGCCTGAATCATATTAAAATTTCTCAGAGCAACCCCATCCTCACTAAATCGTCCAAAAACATATAAAACTTGATCAATCGCGTAATTATTCTACAAAAGCCAGTCACCTGTCAGTTCTTATTTGGTCCAAATAAGCATCTTAGGAATTTACTAACTTATTTGGCAATATCTCTCGACAACAGTAAGAAGCATGGTTATCTGATTGAGTATTATATATTAAAATTAGATAAAAAACACTTTATGTAAAGAGAAAAATTTTTAACAAATAGTAACTCTCACTCAAAGCATGGCAAAACAGTTCAATATTTTTATTTAGCAGAAGACTTTTTGAATGTCATCTATTCCAAACGCATAAGAAATTCTATAAATAAAACTTTTTTACTAGAATTGTCTATTGACTAAAAAAAAAACAACCTAGATTTATAGAAATTAATAAATCAATGAGTTCTGGCTACTTCTGGATAGAATACATTTGGTAATAACTTCTTCATACTTTCTTCAATTTAGTAGTTTATCAGAAATATTGCCATTGAAAATTTGAAAGTGGCTATTCAAAATTCATTCCTAGAAAAAAATTAGCATCCTAAAAGATCTGTCCGGGTTTGGAATTATTCTCAAGAAAGGGTAATTTTTGAAATGTAATGAATCTTCCGATAAGCGATTCACCGTTTCTGTGCAACTCGAGTTTTGACAAATGATGAAAATCACTTTAAGAAAATGATGATCAGCATTAAGTTCACATGTTATATTCAACTACCTTTACAGTGAAATAAACAATATTCAGAATAAAATTGATTTTTAATATTAGAATAACTCATCAATCGTTAACAATATTCACGATGAAAAAGTCCAATAAAATTAATTCAAACACAAAGATATTCCCAAAATGATCAGAAACAGATTCTACGATCTCACAAACCAACTATTGAGACAAGTACAAAATAGAACTAATTAGAAAGCTTGGAGGATTTAGGTAACTTTTGGCAGTCATTTGGGATCTATTTCGTATTTTCAAAATAGCTTCAGCTAATTTTCAGGCTTATTTAGTCACCAGACACTTTTTCAATGTTTTTCCAGGATAAATATTTTTAGAATACTAAACTCTGGCACTTGAAATAAAATTAATTCGATATTCATCTAGGAAGCGAATCCATCTTGGCAAAAATTCAAAATCAGGACATGTCCAGAAAACTTTCAAGATAATCATCGATCGATTTCGCAACAGTACCTAATATCAAATAGAGCTAAAAAATAATACAAAGACAGAAAACAGCTTTAGAAATCATTACGACTGAAAGTTTATTATCTCCGATTGTTGATTTGGCAATAGTTTGGCACCAAAACTCATATGTTCTCGACTTTCAAAAATAAATTTTATCAGCTGATCAAAAGTGAATTTCAAGTGACCAGAGAACAGAAATTCAGAACAAATACAAGTATGTGATATTCAGACTTCGACAATCCGTATCTCCCTTTCAAATTCTAGAGAATTCTAACACCACGACTGGCTTGATTGATTAAAATCCGTATTCTGGATCAAAAACAAATAAAGCAAACAGAAAAAATCTCAACATAGGAAATTTGGAGAACTTTTGGACTAAAAGTTTATTCTCTCCAATTGTTCATTTGGCGATAGTTTAGCAGCTAAATCCATACACTCTCGACTTTCAAAAATTAAAAAATGGCGTCCAAAGATCAGGCAATAAAAATTGAATTTTAAGCAGCCACCGAACATAAATTCGAAATTTTCAGACCTATGATATCCAGATTCCAGGAAATCGCATCTTTTTCAAATTCTAGAGAATTGCAATACAACTGGCTTGATCAATTAAAATTCATATTTCGGATCAAAATCAAATAAAGTAAACAGAAAAAATTTCAACATAGGAAATTTAGAGAACTATTAGACTGAAAGTTTATCCTCCCAATTGTTTATTTGGATCTATAGTTCAGGAGCAAAATCCATACGCTCTGGGCTTTCAAAAATAAAAAATGGCATCCATAGATCAGACAATAAAAATTGAATTTCAAGCAACCAGAGAACATAAATTCAAATTTTTCAGACCTATGATTCTATCAAAATCGCACATTTTTCAAATTCTAGAAAATTGCAACCCAACAACTGGCTTGATCTATTAAAATTTATATTTTGGATCAAAATCAAATAAAGAAAACAGGAAAAAGAATTAAAAAATATATATATATATAAAATAATTTTGGCTGAACGTTCATTTTCTCTAATTGTTCATTTGGCAATAGTTTAGCAGCAAAATTTATACGTTTTCCAGGGTAATGGAATTCGAAAAATACCGATATTTGATATTCAGATTCTAACGAAATCACACATTTTTCTCAAATTCTTGAAAATTCCATCACATCAACTGGCTTGATCAATTAAAATTTATATTTCAAATGAAAATCAAATAAAGCAAAAAGAAGTTTCAACGTAGAAAACATCTTTAGATAACTTTTGGGCTGAAAGTCTATTCTCTCAAATTGTCAATTGTTTAGCAGCAAAATCATACGTTCTCGACTTCAAAAATTAAAAAACGGCATCCAAAGATCAGACAATCAAAATTTAATTTCAAGCAACGAGAGAACAGAAATTTTTCAAAAATCAGACATTGGCCTACAATATCCAGATTCCGACAACTGGCTTGATCTATTAAAATTCATATTTTGGATCAAAATGAAATGAAGCAAACAAAAATAATTCAATATACACATCAACTTTAGTGATAGGCTAATACATTTTTGCTAGAAGTTTATTTTCTGATATTTGGTCATTTGCCAATAGTTCAGAAGCAAAATTTCATACATTTTCGACTCTCAAAATAAAAATGGCATCTGTGGATCTGTTAATTCACCAAAAGCAACATGAGAACAGAACTTCAAAATTTAATTGCAGAAAACCATCATTGTAATAAAATTTAAAAAATAGAGATATTTGATATTCAGATTCTGACAAGATCACACCTTTTTCTGAAATTATAACTTCAACAAAATGAAAATTTATATTTTGGATCAAAATCAAATAAAGCTGACAAAAAAGGTTTTAATGCAAAAATAGCGTAGAAAACTGTTCTACTGTGATTTTATTCTCTTTAATCATTTGGCAATAGTTTAGCAGCAAAAATTCAAACGTTTTTGACTTTCAAAATTCACATTCCATCCAGAAATTAGTTACTAAAAAGTGAATTTTAAACAACCAGAGAACAGACATTCAAAAGTCAGTTTCAAGCAACTAGGGGAAATAAATTATATAGAAAATACAGATATTTAATATTCAGATTCCAAAAAATCGCACCTTTTGCAAATTCTGGGAAATTTCCAAAAAAAACAACTGGCTTGATTTCTAAAAATTCATGTTTCGGATCAAATTCTAATATAGCAAAAAAATTAAACATAGGAAACAACTCCAGTGATCTTTTTGGCTAATAGTGTATTCTCTCTGATTGCTAATTTGATATTAGTTCAGTAGCAAATATATAGATTCTCGACTTTCAAAATTCAAATGGCATCTGAATATCAGACAATCAAATTTGGATTCCAAGCAGAGTACAGAAATTTAAAAGTGAGTTTTAAGCAACCAGGAAAATTGAATTTTAAAAATACAGCTATTTAATATTCAGATTCTGAAAAAAACCACACCTTCTTCAAATTCTAAATAAATCAACAAGAAAACTTTCTTGATCTATGAAAATTCATATTTTGGATTGAAATCAATTAAACACAAGAAACAGCGTTGGAAAACTTTCCTACTGTAAGTTTATTCTCTCTGATTGTCGGCATTAGTTGAGCAGCAAAATTCAAACTTACTTTACTTTCAAAATTCAAATGCCATCCAAAAATCAGACACTAGAAAGTGAAATTCAAGCCATCAGGGAACAGAAATTCAAACAAATACAAAAAAATTATATTCAGAACCCGATGAAATCGCACCTTCTTTTCAAATTCCAAAAAATAACAAAACAACTGGCTTTCTCTATGGAAATTCATATTTTGAATGGAGATTGGCTACTATTCCAATACAAGAAGAATATTCTCGAAAAGCTTCAAAGGCGATTTTCCGCCAGCTAGTTGCTAGTAGCTAGTTGGCTACGACAGAAATTTTTGATTTTAGACCAACTTTTTCCAAGAGCAATAAAATTCTTGTCTTATTGATTTAACAAAAATGCTTTTCGAATTAGAAAACTTTCAACTAGAAAAAAATTTATCAAAATTATTGGAATAAATTATTAGAAGAACAAAATGCCACTAATTCTGACTCTCATCCTGTGAAATTCCTGACAACTTTATCTACTTCACCACAATCAATTCTGGCGTTTCCTTGTTTTATACCCTACTCCACTGAAATTACACGCAGTCAAAAGAGCTACCGAAATTCATTATTCGATTTATTTATCAGATATATCACAATTATACTGATAGGTGAAACACAGCCATGAGTGTCCAAATCGTCTTCGCTCCTGATTTGGATGAAAATATTAGAAAAGGTTATGTTCAAACTCACTATTTCAAAATCACAAATTTTCACTCCCTTTTATAGGGAGTATTTTATAGGATTAATTTTCACTCCCGATTATAAAAAAGCTATGAATTATCAATTTAGAATTTCGAAATGTTGATATTTTAGTAAAAAAACACCAAAAATATATGATAAATTATTCATAAAAATAATAAATATATAAATTAGTTGATATTCACTGAATTATTTCCCACTTTCACAAAAATCAGATATTTTTTCTTATTTTTGGTAATTCTGGGATGTTTGTCTTTGGCAATTTTCCAGCTTCATTCGAAACGTCTTCTAGAGTATTTGAGAATCTAAAAAAAATATTTCCAAAATTCTTCCAAAAAATCTTCCAAAAAATTCATTCATGGCTAATTGAAATCAATACAACGAAATACAATATAAATAAGAATTTGGAACACTGTAGAAGCGTTTTTTGATCTCTTGGTACACATTTCTGACAAACAGTATTTTTTACAAAGTTGTTTTTTCAAATTGCATGTTTGGAAATCCAAATTCAATATTTTTTAATCATCTCCACAATCAAGTACTTGTTCAGAGGCACAGTTTTTTTTTTTGTAGAATAGTATACTCGTGATCAAAATAGCAAATTATCAATGTATTCTCTTAGTCATGAATTGAAATAAAATCAGAAGAGAATTGAAGCCGCATTCCTTGCTATACTCGAATGAGAATAAACTCTCTAAATTTTTGGCTAATATCTATTACATTCCAAATGTTATATTTGACAGAAAATCCATATTCTCGAATGCTCTTGCAAAATTACTCATAAAAGTAGGAAATGAACACCTCTACATTTTAGTCTACAAAAGAAAAAGAAAATTAAGTTTCGTGAATGAGAGAATCTAATCTAATAGCTGATGCACAAAATTGCAAAGCTATTTTGAAGATTAATTTTCTGGTTTACAGCTGTATACCATTTTTCTTAAAAAAAATAACATACTATAACAACTTTAACAATATCATTGATCAATAAAAAAACTAGAAAGATAGAAATCCATTTTTATCATCTTAACTAAAAATAATTTGTACAACTTGATATTTTAATTTCAATAGAGTTCAACGATAGGTTATAACACTCTTGAAATTTGTGCAGTACAAATTCTCAAGATGTGAAATAATCATTCAACTGCAATCCGATATCCTATCTTTGAATTGGAATGAACATAAAAAATCCACATTTCTTTGTTAATAGATATAAAGCTTGAAAATCAGAGATAAATAATAGCGATAAGTGGAAATTCACAATATGAGTTATGTCAATACCATAGAAAGACAATAGGATAATAATTTGGTGGAAGAATAGGAGCAGAGATGGAATTAATCGAAATTCAATTATTATTGTAATGATACGTTGGAGTGAGAAAAACTGACAATAAAGCTTTTTAAGTGGATAAAGCTATTTCAAGTAGCAACTGTAATCTACTCAAATCAAATCTAATGGAATAGATTTTCCAGTATGGGGGAGACCAGGGAGTTGAGAGCCTATCAAGAGCTAAAATTTTCCCCGATTTTACAGATTGCGTGCTCAACTAAAATATAACATCTAGAAGAACTTCAAATCTCGATAAATTTGGGCCTCTTCAAATTAGATAATGCGCTTTTCGCGTAAGTGCGATTTCTTGATTCAGAAATACAATTATTCAATGGCTTTTCAAATTTTGATTAATTCAAAAAGCAGAGAGCATTGAAGCTGCACTCAAATCAAGCTTATTTCGGAATTTAATATTAATTTATGTCAACGCAAAAAATTAAAGTTTTTTTTCTGAGCATTAATTATTCCAACATGATTCAAAATTCTTGGACAGAATTCAAAATTATAGTCCAATCGAGTAAATTGAGTCATTTTCTCAAACTGAAATTAGATCTTTTGTTTGAACTGTATTCGGAATTTACCCTTCCCCAACAAACAAACAAAACTGAAGAGGTAATACACATAGAAAAACGTAGTAAAAAATATTGTTTATTCATGATCTTGTCATACAAAACCTTCCTTACTTAGGCTACACATAGTATTCATCTTATGTCTAAAGAAGATCCAAATTTAAATCAATTAATCCTTGAAATTTATCTTGTGTCTAAGAAACATCCAAATTCAAGTTGGATCCATTAAATAGATAGTTCTCACATTCTTGAAACGTTTTAAAATATACAAAAAAATATATCAACTCAAAAGAAATCTCAATCAAATTTTCATGTTTCACGAAAATAAGTTATAAAGTATCACAATTCAAAACCATTTTTTTCAGTCCTAAAAGTTAAAAAATTGTAATACTTGATCCCAAATTAAGTGAATTTGGATAATACTCAACCATACATAATTGAAAGAAATATTAATATTGGAATCAATCTTGATAATAAACAACTAGTCCATTCTATCTGCTGTTACTCCACAAAACTATTAAAAACTTTAAAATACGTATTTGCTAGAGAAATTCGTAAGAGAATTATTCTCACAGAAATTATCATTGCATATAATAGTCTATTTTCAATAGTATCTTAATAAATACTCCAAGAATTTGAGATCGATTCATTTCAAATCTCCCTTATTAGATTTCATTTGACAATACCCTACTGAAGCTACTCAACGTGGTTGGGCACCATCTCAAGATTCAATTGGAGGAACGAAATAAGCCACGATTCGTCGAAGAGAATCTTGAATGGAGAGAGAGTTGCAAAGGGGTAAAGTGTTCTGGAAATAAATGCAAAATGATATATTGTGGATTTGGATTAATGGTTGGAGCAAGTCATGCATAATAGAGTGAGAGAGGTATAGGCTGCTGACTTCAGACGAATGTGTTTTTGCTGGATGCTTCGAAGAAGGCATGCTCTCGTGAGAAATGATGATAAAAGACGTCGAAGGAAGGAGAAGACGAAGGAAACGGACAAGGATAGTCAGCAGAGCGAGAGAGCGAGAAAGTGTAATTGCCTTTCAAAGTCATTTATTAAAACCCGGCCCGAGCAGAGCCGGGAAAAGCAATTTTCTTCACATGACGCCCCCTTCAACCAACTCCTTCCCACCAACAACCACGGTGGTACAACGATCCGCGAGCCCCCTTCCCCCCTTCCAGTCGTGCCCTGGCACCTTCGCTACTTCAATCTTTTGACTAATGGTTCTAGGGAAGAAACTTCAGCACCGGGCCCGCTTTCGGATCCGCGTGTAATTTATGGCTGGAATAATTTCTTCCCTGGCTTTGTCTGTGTTGAAATAATTATTGACGAGATGTGTAACTTCTTTAATGACTTTGACTGCGACTCTGTGACACAAAGGGATCTGTCGTCGTTGGAGACGAATTTCAAGTTTCGACGACATGCCTAATGACACTACCCCACCCTCACCCCACCCAACTACCCCCTCAAGGCACACCAACCTAGTATTACTGTGATAGCAGCCACCACACAAAAACCGTATCACCTTCCTTCATTCAAAAGCTGAGAGCATTGCAACTCTTGTCATTTCGACTGTCAGCGCTATCGTCATCAAAACTCAAAATCAAAACTCTCTTCTCAGTTATAATTCGAAAGCAATCTAAAACTTACCGTATCTCACCAACAAGAGACATTTGGCACAATACAGCACAAACTTCCACATCTTCCCTGAATTAAGTAATAACTTCTACCCCTGTCTTCGAGATAAATTATACAACTTTCTGAAGCGAGCTTAAGTGAACATTTTCAAAATACTAGAATATCATTATTCTCCATTAATCAAATTATTCTCATCAAAAACAGAAACAAAATTATTTGAGTTTCTTCTCAATGTCCAGATAAGAAACTGAGTAAGTGCGGATACAAGGCT
Source organism: Sogatella furcifera (assembly GCA_017141385.1). Classification (NCBI taxonomy): domain Eukaryota; kingdom Metazoa; phylum Arthropoda; class Insecta; order Hemiptera; family Delphacidae; genus Sogatella; species Sogatella furcifera. The sequence goes on along the minus strand of CM029548.1, from coordinate 32,888,712 downwards.
CCAATTGCTAAAATAATCCAGATTCCTGTTCCAAATACGAAAAAAATACTCTTCAAGAATCATCTCTGGAAAGTTTTCTCTGGAATCACAAAAAAAGTTTCATTGGTTCAAATCAAATACTAAACCTTGATTAGAGTCTGTGAAAATTATTTTCGGAAACATAAAAATTATTTTCACACGCAAAATTACTTTACTGGATAAAAAAACAAGTCACCAGTCACCACAGAACTTTAAACCGTAACTGAACAAAAAAAGTTTTTATCCAAAACACATCCATTTCATAATAACATTTCAACGAATATTTCTATAAAAGACAGAAATACCTATTTCACCCTTACATTCCAGTTGAAAACTATTAGAAACTCAATTCAATGACTCCTTCAATTTGTTCATCCATTCTGAAAAATACATTCAATCCGTTCTGGAATATTTTCAGGTCACTAGAAAATTGGATGCACACGTTTTTGCTATTCTCAGGGAAATACTCGGTTTATCTGCTGGTTGTCTGTGTGACCTTACATCAAAACTCAAATAATGGATGATGTGACTGATTCCGTTGAACTCTGTTGATTGGCAGGAAGAGAGCTGTCAAATGAGAAACGAACAAAGACTTTATTTTGAATTTTTGGACCAGATTCAACCCCACCCACTTCCTGGCCAAAATTCGCCGCAACTCAATTCATGAACTTTCTAACTTCTGGTTTTATAATAACAAACGTGATTGAGTTCTGGCCAACTAGGCACTTACACTTGACAATAACGTATACCACTCAATTGTTTTGACATGAGAATGAACTTTCAGATTTGGCAACTTCCGGCTTTTACAACGGATTCTCAACGCAATGAAAACGCAAACTCCAGTGTGATGAAGTTACATTCAATAACGATTTCCAAAAATCCCAATCCATTCATACCTCAAACAATATTCATGAAGAGCAATCAGGTTTCTTACGCACTTCAGGATAGTGAAATATTTAAGAAGAAAAACTCGTGATGTAAACTCAAGGTCAATGACTCGTGGAGAACCTTTGCTTATAAAGCCTCATTCAAACCTCAACTCATCTTGAAACCTTATAGAAATTCATTCGAAATTCATCCACTCAAAACACTTCTATCTAGAGAAACCAACTTCCAGGGAGAAATAAATAAATTCCATTTCATAATCATAATTGAACAATTTTCGGACAGTTTTCCAAATTCAAAAAAATAAAATTGAGGATATACTTTGGGACTATCACTCTATTTTTAAAACTCCATGGAGTGGAGAGTGGAAATTTAGTTCGAGAATACATTTGAAAAGTAATAATATTGTTCACATTGAGTCATTGAGAGTTTAAATATATCTTATCAAAAATACGAAAATCAACCACTTTTAGCATGACAAAAATGTTGAAGTGTTAAAAAAAATCAATATTTTAAACCGGTAAACCTGCTGAACAAGGGATACATTGATACGATCGAATGTTAACGAATACGATCGATTTTAAATATTTAACGAGACAGCCTTTTCTTGAAAATAAACTTGTACAGTGACAAAAATTTCTTGAAACTCATCAGATCTGAATTTATTAAAAATTAAAGCAATAATTGAAGCATTTTTTCAAGCTCCTTTTGGAATAATCATTGATCATAGACTAATCTCTTTGGTATTTTGGACGAACTGTTTCGGAGTTGGTTATATTAAAAAAATGATACTTATTCATTTCACGCTATCTATGATAATGACGGGATTTACTAACTGTGAAGATCAATATTCAATAGAAAACAAACTCAATATTGGATTGAATTTTATGAGTCTTATTAGTTGAGTAAAATTTATGAATAAACAGTAATAGAGGTTTGTTTAAACTGAAAATACTATCAGTCGCTAATAGAAATAATATAAATTAACTTCTCAATACCATCGTTGTTATCTTAAGCTGCAGTATTGATAAATAATCATTATAAACATGGGGAAAAAATCCTGAGCACTTTCTCAACTTATAGGCCTACCCATAATTTATCAAAATACAGTTTGATAGAATCTACTATTGAACATCAACACCCTCATAAAAATTCCTCGTTACATCCATCTCTCCAATAAAACTTCTAAATTACTATAAAATCTTTCAGAAATATCGATCAACAAGAAAATACTCTTTTTTAGATCATTCTCGAACATAGCTTCATGCTTCATGACATTCTTTCTCAAGTCAATCGCTCTTAAAGAAATCGAAAAATTGTATAATCACAAGGCTACGCCCAGAGCTTAAGAGATCCATCGTTTTTCAAGGAGAATAATATTGGAACTACTAGTTTCTTATACCTGAAAATAAGAGAAAAGCCTTTTTTCCATTGAATGGGCAAGCTAGACACACAATTTCGATCAAACCTCTGTGTCGATTTTAAGAGAAGACTTCCATCATTTCTAGACGGTTCAGCCACAACCCGGAGCCAGAGCAATATAAACTTTGCGAGGTTCTAATATTTGTTCAATTTTCTTGATTCCCAAAAGCCCTTGAGAAAACAGACTATCATCAGAATTTAGCTCTCGGTTTACAATCCAGTCATCTCTTGTTATTTTAGGGGATTTCGGTTTCGGAGAGATGGGGTGGTGAGGAAGCCTTACGCTCTCAAAGATGTACGGTTGAGAAGACATCATTCTAGTTAATCTAGTGCGTTGTTAATCTTAAGAAACTGAAGCGTAAATAGTTCATGCACGAATATTTCGAGTCTTGAAATAGGTCTTGATGATTCTCATAATTAGAAACATTTTTTCCGAATTGGAATCAATCATTAAAAATTGAATTTGATCAATACAAGGAAACGTAAAGCGTCACGGATAGTATCAAAGAACAAAAATAATCATCGAAAAAATAGAAAAGAATTACATCAAAACCGAAAGAGATAATAAGAAACTGGAATCAATCATGGTTATTATTGAAAAACGTGGAAGGAAATAGAATGCTGCTTGTTGAGAGCAATATGCGAAAATAGGCTACTCTCTATAGTCCCTTACCCAATAAATCAAAAAGTCTTGTACAACCTTGTAAAAGATGAATGTTTCTTTTTTGACTGGAAAAAACTATTGATCCATCAATAGCACTAAAAATAAAAAAAAATAAAAATTATAAAAAAAATAAAAAACTAGTACAACTCACTTTAATAATTCAACAATTATTCTTTTTCAATATTATTCAAATAATGTACTGATAAATAGTCGATGTGTAGAGTTTTTCGAACTGTGAATATTCAACTACTGTAATTTGATTGATTCTGTTTTCTGTATAGGGAATTTATTGGATATAATACAAATATTCTCATTCGATAGAACCTGTTTGACATATGGTTTACATCTGAACTACTCATCAACATACTCTATTGAAAAAAATCACTTCATCCTCTAATTCAATATTCCAAGCACTCAAAAATAATGTAATAGTTGGAAAATGAGATGTAGTTTCTTGGTAGGTACCAACTTCTCCAATAAATTGCAATAATAATTTCCGCGCATTGAATACGTAAGAATCATTTTGGAATCGAATTATATGAAAATGATGTTGAATGTTCACTTGTTCAGCCCAATATCATAATTATAAAAAATTGAAAAATAATCCACTACAAATCAGAGTATCCTAGAACGATTTTCACCTGTAATAAAGGAGTAAAGATAATAATGAAATGCTCATATCATTCATCTTCAACTGGAAATATAATTGAAAAGAATTTCTCCATTGCAAGATCAATCCTTGTTCAAAAAATAGTACTGTTACATCTACAATCTCTGAGTATCTACCACAAATAGGTATTTGCGTCTCTTCTTATGTCATTTAGTATTAGGTAAATGTCGCTTAATTTTTATTGTCCTTTATATCTCAACACTGATTGATAATTATTACATCATTTTCTTCTCACCCTCACAACATAAGTCGATTAATGAAGCAGTCAAATTGATCATTCTGCATAAAAAAACTTGTTGTTGAATTTCTCCGTTGATTTTGAAATATTATTGTAGCAGTAGATTGTTATGGAGTTTTCCAAATATTGTTAAATTTTGTTATCAAATACACAAAAATAGTTAATACTGATTGTTAATCTTGAAATAAATTAATGAGTAATATATGAATAATCATTTTTCGAACATCACCTAAACTGAATTTGAAAATGATAGCTAAATTGAGTAATCATTATGTGTAGTGGGTGAGAAGAAAAACTTTACAAAAGAGGATGATATATTATAACAAAATTTATGTTATCATATGATTTATCTTCTTTTCTCGAATATTTATCTTTGTTACTAGTTACAATTATTGCTTCAAGAATTGTTCAAAATATTATTATAAGAACGACAAGTTAACTGTAGAGTAATTGTAAGCCAATTTTTCACAATAATAATTATCATAAGTCTAATGGATTTATTATGTATTCAAAATGATTGTTCTGTACATTGTGATTATCACCAAAATTCTATCTATGGAATTATCAGTTTTAGAATAATGAATTGATAATGAAAGTTTGACTTATTTAATAATTTCACGGGTATAACTGACATTAAAGATTTGATAATGGTTATGAACTAATATGGCCAGTAATAGTTTCACTTCACATACATACACAATTAATCTAGGATACAGTGCAGGATCGATATCTTAGGAAGATTTTCAGACAGCAGGTAACGGGAAATAGCATGTTGAAGAACAATAATCAAGGCCTACCCTAATTGTCATTTTCCGTTCTTTGCTTCCCAAAAACCTTGCTAAGAAATTGACCTTGAAAGATTTCAATCCTAATTATTTTAGTGAACTACAAAAATTCCTCGAGAACTCAATCAATTTTGAAGTGCTTAAAGTGTTTAGAAGTCTATTCCCATAGTTGATCTAAAAAATTATACTTTCTCTGGATATTCACAAGAAATATAGGAATTTGAAATAAATCAAGGAAAAAATCATGAATAATGTTCAGGACCTGAGTTTCGAAAAAAGTTCATCACAAGGAATCAGTCTTGAAAAAACAACATATTTGCTTCTAAAGAGTACCTCAACAAAATCACACACTGTTTACTAGTACTTACACTACTTTTCCAGCCATATTGACTTTCCGATTACTTTGAGTACAATTTATATAAGAAATCAGTCTGGAACAAGTATTGGATCTACTACGGAATATTATTACTGCAAAAATAGATATTATGAAATTCAATGTGAGTTCGAATTCAACTACAATTAACAATGACAATAGATTATATTGGTTCACAGTGTATGATTTTGTTGAGAGTATAACCTGTCCTAGATTCACTGTGCAAAATAATATTTTAAGATAATTCATAGTTCAGATTCATTGTATTGACATCATCAAATGCTCAAGAAGTCTTTCATAGTCATTTATCAGAGTGTATGTACCAAGTTTTTGTTATCACGTAAATATAAGACTGAAATTGTTATCAAGCTTTAAATTCGAATAGAATTGCTAGATTTTTTATTAAGTGTCTTACAGTTCAAAAATTGAGGATATACTTGATTTCTGTTATTTTTTAGGTTTATTGTTCCTTTTCAATTGTTACAAGTATCACAATGATTATGTGGTTGTTCATTATTGACAATGTTGAGATAAGATTAAGAACAATAGAAACATGACCTGGTGGAATGTTTGGGTCACTCGGCGAATAATTTCATACTTTTTGGCAAGGTAAAATTGAAAATTCGGGAAAAATCTGTTGGTACTTAATATTTTTCAAACGCAATTGGCTAAGCGTTATAAATAGATCAGTTTTGGCTGTATGATCACAATTTTTTAGTAATATAGTTTGGCTAACCGATTTTTCATTTCTTTGGCTATCACAATGTTTGGTATTAAAATTTTTCAAAATTTCAATGTGTATTTCTCTGATTCTATTTCCTCAACCCTTTCCTGATTATTTTCATTTGAGAACTCGAATGATGAGTTTTGCACCTGTAGAATGCATTCGAAAGGTTCATTATATGATTGAAGTAGGCTATTAAAATTATATTCTCTTATATCTCCGACTGATATCATTATTCAAATTTTCACCAGTAGAGGGATCTACTCTACTAAATAAAATATTATGAAGAATCATTCAAATAGCCCTTTGCTATTTTTTAGGTAGCTTGAGTGAAAATTTAAGTAGATCATAATATTTTCAAGAGGAATAATGTTTATCTCAATGTTTTTATTATTCCCAAGTGAAAAATTTTGCAAGAGAATTCCATCAATTCCATCAGGCTTGAAAGCCTGTTACGCTCTTCCATGTAAAATATGACTAAATAAAGATGGTTATGACTGATTATACTCAACCAAATACATTCTCGTTAAATATCAAGAACCATACTTAGAGTTAAGCTACTCAGACTCAACTATTTAGAGCTAACTATGCAGTGGCGCCGACTTCACCAAAATATTGGGGGGGCAAAGTCCACCATGAAGATGGGGGTTGGTGTTTGTGAAAAATACGCAAGAATACACAAGCAGTAAGACTGCATCTTTGCATGTGATTATGTGTATATGATTCTGTAGTATAGAGATAATCTGATCCATTCAACTATTTTGAATTCCCTATATCACCCTATCATTAATTATTCAAATAGGCAATTATAATCGTGATTCTCGGTAGTGAATAAATCAAGTTTCTCCTTCAATTTTGAACACGAAAAAAATATTTAGAAATAAAAAATTAATACTGTAACAGTTAAGTTACTGAATTTCCTCCAATGTGTAGGTTGAAGGCACATTTGCATCTAACTTACACATAATATTATCTAGTTCACTTTTATCAGAAACTCAGTTTTCAATTAGAATTTTTACCATTTTCACTTTAACGTTAATAAACGGCTACAAAAAAATCGCACGAAAGCCACGAAACACAAATAGATTATAAATGTGCCATTGTGCTACCGACCACTCTCGTCACTATTTAACTGAAAACTGAAGTAATTCTGGCTATGAATGTTAGTTCCATTATTATGTAATTTGTTTTGTTCATCTAGATTTTGTATTTGATATGTATTTATATAGACTATATATTAGATTCATTTCCAAAGAAAGAAGAGTGGGAGAACTCTCATGCTATGAGAGTTTATTAAACTATAACTATACATAAAATAAAAAATCAGGAATGAATTAAAGAATTTCTTGCAATAACAATCCGGCTATAACAATCTAAGCCCAGACGTCTAGCTGGGTAATGAAAATAATTCTGTAGGGTGTAGGCCTATATCACACTATAATAGTCCAGTTTCCAGATGTGAATACTGTATAATAAAAATAGCTAGACAGGTCCATTGTTTAAAATTGGTTTCAGTTGGGCTTTTTGGAATTGATGGTGGCAAAAATATTCTTTCAATAGGCCTACTTATTGATAATTGATACTCAAAAAATTTATGGAATTTTTTCTAGTAACCTATGAACATTGGGGGGCAAAATACACGCATTGCCCCCCCTGAGTGATTATTGAGGGGGCAGAAAGTGCCTTGCCCCCCCAAAGTCGGCGCCACTGTAACTATGAACTCTTTTCCAAATCTTCAGAGCGGGTTCTTCTGCAGCTCAAAGTGAACTTATTAATGAAAGCCTATGATCCGATTTGATGTGCTGTTTTATTATTCTTTGAGATGCTATGAATTTCAAATTGGGTTTTCGTCGAAGGCACGGAACAGTTTCCTAATTCGATTGCCTAGTTGAGATGAGATTCAAAGTAGGCATAATAGGCTCCAAGAGTGAAGTTTACTCTCCTATGACAGCAGCAGCAGCGCTATGTGCGTCGGCTAAAGCATGCAAAACTCATTTCCTCCCGGGCGCAACTGACAACTGAGAGCGCATTATCAACAAATCCAGCTTCTCTAATCGGTTTTTTGCAAGAGCGTATTCTCTGGAGATGATAAATGTTATAACATGGCCTTTCATGGAGTAATTAACGAAAAATCCAAATCATGAACCAAAACTATACAAATCCAAGATTTTTATCCCATCATTATTGAATAATGAATGTTATTGAAGAATAAATTGTTTGAATAAATTGAATAATGAATTGTTTCACAAGATCGCCAGAAATTCTCTCAAACTATAAAATAAATCTCTTACACTATTATAGTAATTTTATGACGTCCATTGTGGTCAAATTTTGTAGGAGCTAATAAAAAATATTCGTATGGCTTTTAATCGAGGAGAGACCCTCACGAGTGAGTTAATGTGTATTGGTATTGCGTAATGCGTACCACCTCGGTAATGTGTACTTGGCCAAATACTGATCACCAATAGCAATAGCAGTCCACAGTATTCGTGATTCAACTTCACATCACACAGCAACCACTTTTACCGAGTGTTGGCCAGTTCCCAGGCCAGGGGATGAATTGGTGTTTGAGTCCGAAAAATCATTTCTAGCATTCTGATTCATATTCTTTCAAATATAGTCTGTCCAAGGAAAGAATACATTCTGGCAAGATGGGAAATGACTCCATCTCGGTCAATAATGATTATTGATTATAATTATTATGAAACTGGTCTGAAATTGTAGGAAACATTCAAATCTACAATTAGAAACCAAGTTTATAATTTGTACCATTTTTGACTGAGCTGGAATCATTTCCTATCTTGCTAGAATTTCTTCTTTGCTTATACAGACTACTTCCAAGTCTCAAAATGTGAGTTAATGCATCAATTTACCGTGTTTAACCTCTTCAAACTTGAAAATTACAGATTGTTTTCATATTTTGGTGAATTTCTCAATAACCACTGGGAATATGAGTTTTAATCAGTCTCATTGGATTCCTTAGTCGAATTTTGTACCAGTTGTTTTAATTTCCTAACTCACTTCACATCAAGGTATTTGATTGTAGATAATTATCGACTTCAACAAGATATGTCTAATTCTTACTCAGGAAATCAAATTACATAAAACTTAGATTCTTACATATTCGAGATTACAGATTCGAGTTAGACACTGAATTAAGTCTTATTCGAAAGCTCCCTTGATTAGTTTCCCGTCATAACCATTTTATTCGAACTCTGAAAAATCATCGAGAAAAATCTGTTCTAAATTTTGGAGAAAACCTGAAAAAGTTATCTTTTTCACTTGGACCACTAATGGATTCTGCTCAATGATAGACATTGACATGAATTAAATTATTGTAAAATCTCCGGCCTTTTCAAAGGCATATACTGCATATTACTCAGAATTCGAATTGGGTTGCTCTTGAGCTATTATGTGTTCAATAAGTAGGCCAATTTATAAAATACTAGCCGGCAGGCTCGCTTCGCTCGCCTTCTCCGCCTAGCCAGGGGGCTCCGCCTCCTGGACCCCCAACAGTATCAGCAGTGTCAGTGAGTCAAACAGCATAATGCATAACCTCTGTCAGTGTAAGCTGAGACAAACAGGCTCGCTTTGCTCGCCTGCAAATTCCGTTCAGAAGGGATTCAAAACTTATTGAATACAGCATTTCTAATCTGGACCTGTTCACCAAATTTCGACATTTTCAACCAATTTATTCTCGAAAAATCCAAGAAAAACTCCGAAAATTCCGAAAAATAGTAAAACGCTAACCTGAGCGTAACCTTGGGAACTATTTCGGACATAGTTTGAAACTTGATTCAATATCTTCCAAATTAGTTTATCTATAATCTCGCTGAACCATTGAATTTACAGTTAGGATTGGTCGTATCAAGCCAGAAGATATGCAACCCGCAATATATCCACAATTTTGAAAAACCTGATTACTGGCATAATCTTGAACGGAATCCAAAAATATCTTAACACAACATTTCTAGACCTTATCTGAACCTACCTACCAAATATCAACATTTTCTACCGATCGCTTCTCGAAAAAATTGAGAAAACCCCGAAAATCTATTGAAGAACTCGAATATTTGGCGTATCCTTGAAAAGTTTTTGAAATCCGTTCTTAGCGCGCGTCTAAACTTCCAACTGAACATGCCTGCCAAATTTGAAGGCATTCGGTTCAGATAGATAGATAGATAGATAGATAAATGCCTTCATTTACAATTTGTGAATACTTTACAAAAGTTTTGTGGGCGAAGTTGAGGCATGCAAGGCCCCTCTCCCACTTAACTCACGATAGTGACTGTGCAGAATGAAGTCTACCTGTTGACATCAAGCAGATAAAAGCGAAGTGGCACTGTCCGTTCTTAGCGCGCGTCTAGAAGTCCAACTGAACATGCCTGCCAAATTTGAACGCATTCGGTTCAGTGGATTTTTAGTTCTGGTGATGAATGAATGAATGAATCAGTCAGTCAGTCAGTGCCATTTCGCTTTTATAGATATAGATCACACTATCTATCAATCTCGAAAACGAAGGTCAAAAGAAAATAATTTTCTTTCACTTGGTGTTACTCTCAATTTGTCGGTCCGGTTTGCGCAGTGGGCTGGGGCGACACAACCAAAGAGAATAAAATATAACAAATTGTTATAATTCTATTCTAACGATTGTTATAATTGTTATATTCTATTATCTCTGGTTACAACCTTCAGTCCGCTAGCGCTGCCTGGTCAGGGTTCGAGTACCAGTAGGCATGGCTGTTTATCACCCCATCAATCACCTCCATACTCAATATTCATTACCCACGCACAAGCTAAAATGCTTATGTGGGCATCATCCGCAATAAAAATATTGTTGATAATATCATATAGAATATATGGTTAACGGCTATCTTCGTGGGACCCCCTTCATATTTAACCAACATTATTACATTGTGAGCTATTAGTCATTTCAATTGTAGGCTATAGTATAGCTTTGCTAAATATTCTGACAGACCTGATCATTTGATGAAAATATCTGTGTTCAAAATTTCTAAATAAATAGCCTATAACTTTGTTTCCTTCCAATTGAGACGATAATAGGTTAGCTTCGTCTGTTTTCCTTGCTTTATTATTATCATTATCATTGCATCAAAAGCCAGAAGACAATTGGGGGTAATCAGATGGATAGGCAGAGACTTCCAATACACAACAACTATAAAACCCCTATTCATTTCTCTAGTACGCAGTCAATTGGAGTATGCTTCAATAATTTGGAGTAGAGAGAGATTTTGTACAACGAAGAAAATTGAATCTGTTCAGAGAAGATTTGTTCCCCTTGTTTTGAAGCAATTTCAACCAAACATGCAGCATCTTTCATACATTCAATTCTGCATAGAAAATTATATGGAAACCCTTGAATGGCGGAGAACCAAATTTGATGCTGTATTTCTGCATAATTGTCTCCCTGGGGATACAAAAGTTGGTGATCAAGGAGTAGGAATTGCTTTACCAACAAGAAACCTAAGATACCATCATCAATTTCATCCCTACAGAAGAAGTAGTGCATCACCAGTTGACAGATGTAGGCCCATCTCTACAGGAAACAGATTGTGTCATAGAATCGATTTCTTTAAAACCTCCAAGTTATTTAAAAGGAAAATGAAGGCTCTAACTGAAGAATAGGAACAGTTTGATATCAGTTCATTCGTCAAACAGTATACATTTTACACATGACAGTTGCAATATACAAAGGCCAAGAGCCGTTCTATTTCACGAAAAATGCCTCTAATATGCATACTCACTATAGTCACTTGGCGCCAATGGCGTCACAATGGCGCCAAGTGGTGGAACGTGTTGGCTGTAAGGGGTGATGTGGAGGCCAACTATTATTATTATTATTATGTGATTGTGCTTTCGTCTTTGTATGAATGAATAGATGGATCATATTGTTTCTAATGGCATTGTGTGAATGTATTGAAGGAACAAGTGTAATCGTATTGTTTGTTATTCTTTTCACTGACCCATAAACAATCGTTCAAGAAAATAGATTTGATTTCCAGTTGTTCATAAGCCGACTTCAAGGTAAGTTCAGTTTTACATTAGTAAAAAATATAGTTTATTTTATATATAAAATATACAAATAAATAAACAAATATAAAATATAGTCTCTTTTCTTTCGAAGTAGAAGTAGATTTTATGAAGTAGAAGTCTACAGATCTAAGACTTCGAATCAGCTAAAATGGTTTATGAACTGATGTGAAATGATGTGAGATCACATCAATATTAGCAAGTGTAGGCTATAAGTGTTTATAATTTCACAATATCTTACAGAAAGAAAAATTCGTCATATATTACATTTCTGAAATTGATAAAATTTGAAAGACACCATTCCTTTAAATTATACCCTGTTTAATTCGGTGAAAATTGAGAAAATAATTTCTGAGAGAATATCGACTTCCCATCATATACCAGAAAAAAATGTAATTTTCTTTCTTACAAATGAGTATATCTTCCAAGTCCTTTAAGATGAAAAAATTGAAATTATCATGAAAGGAGCGCTGTAGACTATCAAGTGACCTCCTACAAGCTGGTAAGTTGAAAATTCACTTGCTACATCTTGAACACGTTCAGAATGTAGCTCTCCTTGGGCTTGTTACTTGCCTGAGGCTTGCTACTGTCTTATAAGCTGGCTTGTTGGTGTTTAAACGAGACGTGTAGCTAGCCGCCAGTAAGAAGCGGCTCGCTACACGTCTTGTCTAGGACCCCCTTTAGGAACATAGTCCCTACAAGTTCTATTATGATTTATGACTTTTTCATTCTATTTTCAACGACTTTAAACTCATTGAGCCAAGTGAATAGAAACTAGTAAATATACTACGTCGTACGGTCTGTCTAGTAAAGTCTTTACTATCTAGTAAACGTTCGCCCGGGTAGTGAACACTCGCTTCGAAGTGAATAAACCTAGTACGCTCTCTTCTAGTGTTTACTGCATCGGAATCATGTATCACATGAATATCTTAAATTTTAAAAATCATTGAAAATCCAAGATGGCGGACTAAACTTGTAAAATAATCGATATGGTCTTCTGGTACATGATTTCGATACAGAATTTCAAAATAAAATGAATGGCCAAAACCGCACTTTGATATTTCAAACAGTTTTGGAGCTATGAACATTTTTATAGTGAAGATCTCTAACTTAAAAAATCAAATCACTTCTAAACGGTTAGACATACCGATGTGCGGTTTCCAGCATTAGATTTCTCTTGAAAAACTGCATCAAAATCTTGTATAATATGTCTAACAAAACATACATGTGATGTAAAACAAAACATGTTTGTGATCCAAAATGGCGGAATTTTTTTTAACACCTGAAAAAGTAAAGAAAAGTATTATATCCTCATACATCTATGGTCAAGGCCACGCTTCAATATCTCAGGCCGTTTGCATTATAGCCAGGTGTGCCACTTTGAGGTTTTCACCCTGTATAAGTTATACTGAACCATATCATAGTATAGTTATGGTTCAGACAATAATTTTTTGTCATGGTTGATGACAATAATATACATAAATAAATAAATAGTTATTATTTAAATCAATGAATGTGGCCTAAAAATAAGCAAGAAATGTCTGCAGTCTGGTATTATATGTAATATTCCTGTAGTATTATAATATAATAAGAGATTAAAATATAATTTTGTTTTCTTTTCTCTCTTTTCACATGATTTCACTCAATAATAGAAATATCACCATTATACACCAGCCTTACGTACATAAGACCATTGAAAAATAATTTTTTAAGCTTCTAAATATTTGAATAATATAATAATTTCAAAAGAAAGTGAAATAGCTAATAGAATTATTATAAATTTCATTTGTTAAACTTGAATATGACAGAGGAGAATTGCCTTAGTATTCTCTTGAAAATCAGCTCCGACCCTACCTTGCAAAAAGCCTAGTGAATACTAGCCTAGTAAAGCCTTTACTAGGTCTAATTCACACGAGAGCTAGTACTAATAATAATAAAAATATTATTTATTATTAGTAAACGCACGAGTCGAGCCTCTACTAGACAGGTTTTTATTCACTCCAAAGCTACACGGAAAACCCGTAAAGTATTTACTTGTTTTTATTCACCAGGCCCAATGAGTTAACAAAGTTCAGAGCTAAATCTTTCAGTGCATTTCTGTTACAGATTAAGATAAAAAAAATGATTGGAATACTAGTGACAGTAGCCATAGGAGGATTAATCATCTATTTGGCGCACATCTACGTTTTAAAGTCCCAGAATTACTGGAAGGACAAGGGCGTGCCTTACGTAACAAGCTCACTCATCGAATTTATGACCTATGTATTTTCCAGTGAAGTCAATATGGGTCTACATCTCGTGGAAGTGTACAAAGCTCTTGAAGGACACAGATTCGGTGGATTTTTTCAGATTTATAAACCTTTTCTAATGGTACGCGATCCTGAACTTATTAGTGATATCCTCATCAAGGTAAATTGTTAAATAATATTCAATTATTACTATTTCCTATTTTGTTGCCCTGAAAAATCAAAAAGTTTCAGTTATATTTATATGTTCTGTTATTTAAACCGAACTTTGAGTCAAACTGAAAAACAATACGAGAAATTTATTTCGAAAATGCTTGAGCCATGAGTTATTTGGCAAAAAATGTTCCTTGAAAATATCATTCATCGCCTGTAGTTTTTCATGCACGATATGAACAAAAAGTGTTGAATGTATAATTTTTATATATGTCTATCAACTTCACAAACATGAGTGTTTTTAGGCACCAGTTTCATTGATGGAGGGTACAGCAAGACCCGACGAGGGGCTAGTGCAGTGCAAAGTAAGACAACTTTCTTGAACTCACATATCACTACAAAACTATTGCTTTGTACGTCACCTCTAGATTGTCAGATACTTGGAAATCATGTTTTTTTTTGTTTTCTGCATTGCGGGCCCTGCGGGTGGATCCCTCTATTACGCATCTGTACTCCCAGTATATCAAGCTTGTACCATAATTTTTATCACTCCACTTTTAACACATTTTCTCCTTGTTTTCCACCAGAATTTTGGTAATTTCCAAGATCGCTTCCCTCACATCAACGAAGAGCTTGATTTGATGAGTGGTAGTCTAGTGGGTATGACAGGTGAACGCTGGAGATCGCTGCGATACAAACTGATGCCAACATTCACCTCTGGAAAACTGAAGAAAATGTTCCCTGAGATAGTCGGCTGTTCTGATAACATGATTGAATATATGTCAACTCTGCCACATGGAGAAGCTGTTCAAATTAATGACATCACTTCCAAGTTCGTCATTAGTGTGATTGGAAGGGTGGCATTTGGACTACAGGTAGAGTGCTAATGTCATCAAGGTGTCTAGGCGTGTCCAAAAATTTATTACATTTTTTTGTGTGGATGAAAAACTTAGAAACTAGAAACAGAATGTAATCTTCGCATTTTATTTTGTACCCTGTACTTCTCAGACTGGGATTAACGATGATAATCGAGATTATTACCAGCCATCCATTTTTTATACGACGTGCTAGAAATCCAATCTGCTCGGGCTGCTCATGAAATTGTGCTCATTTATTAATGCCCTTGAATAATTCCTTACAACCGTGTGAATTTCGCTACGATGTCTTTAAAAATTTTGGTCACAGAATTGTTGGCGAGAGACAGTAATGAGGCATCCTTCTCCAAAGCGCTGCCTAGGCCGTAAGGCTGAGGCCGCACTGCCGGTGGGTAGAGCCTGGAGGGTGGACGGTAGTTAGTAAATCTATAGAACATACACACCATCCACAGTAATACATCGTATGAATTGTATGTGTTCAGCCGCCATCTTGAATTTCTTAAATATGGACAACATAACCTCAAAAAACAGAATGACGTCAAACCATTCATACGATGTATTACTGTGGATGGTGTGTATGTTCTATAGATTTACCAACTACCCTCCACCCTCCAGGCTCTACCCACCGGCAGTGCGGCCTCAGCCTAATGGTTTATAAATCAATCTGCACACAAATGCAAGTTTAAAAGAAAAAAAAAACTCTCTTGAACTCTGTTATAAAATAGTGCTTCCAGTTGACATAATACGGTGGCAATATTTTAACAGTCTTCAATTTTTGGACACACCTAATATGTTATTGTTCAAGTTGCTTTGAACAAGTTTTATAATAAGTATATTTACTTTTAGAACTTTTATTATTATTATAGTCTACTTGAATAAAACCAATATTTATAAATTGAGAACTTTCTGCAACTTCCCATTTATAATTTCGATCAAATTAACTCTATTGTAAAGATTACATCTAATTTAAATTTTCACAGATTGACTACCACAATAATTATTCAAGGGAGCACAAGGTAATCCTTGATATGAGCAAGCGCTTACTTGAACCTTCCATATTCCAAGTATTGAAGTTCTACCTACGCGCAATCTTTCCACGTTTTACAGAAGCACTGGATCTAAAATTGACCGGATCAGACATGAATGAATTTTTTAGATCACTGGTGACTGACACCATCAAACATCGCCAGGCTGAGGATATCACCAGGAGAAGAAGTAACCTGAACCTTAGAGAACGGAATGATTTCCTTCAGCTCTTAATGAATTTGAGGAGTGATAATGGAAGCAGTAGGAAAGAGGTAGCATCTAATACCAGAAGCAAGAAGGAGGTTGCATCTAATAACAGTAGAGAACAGGAAAGCATGACAAGGAGCGCAAATATTGAGGAGCGTTTGGATGCGGATGACCAGTCTCTGATGAACCACATGAAGTATATAGCCAACAATGGAAAAACGATCAAAGATATTGGTATGTTTGACTCTATCAAACTATTTGGCTATAAAGCCGCATTTATGCCTATTGTGATTGTAACATAGCCTATTATAGCCACATTGGTCACATTAGTGTATTTGAAGCTTACCTACACAAAAACTTCTCCTGGCACAATTTTTGATAGTGAAAAAAACCTCGCCTTTTTTTAGTTCTTTGTATTATATAACTCCAAAACGATTCATATTATCTGAATAACACTCAGATAGTAAATTTTAGGAGACAAAACTCTGCGTTGATAGAAGAAAAATAAGAGAAAATTATAGAAATTTATAAATATTCTATAAAAAACACACCTTTTTGAATAAAATAATATAAGTATTAAAAAAACTTTCAAAACCCAACGTTTTCAAATCCGACTAAAATGAAAAAAAATTCTGCTTATCTTTGAATCATGCACTACATATATTAAACTGAATTCATGAATATATTCTGCCACCAATTTCATTATTGTCATAACATATCTTAGACTTTAAATGTTGGGCGCATGTAATATGTATAAGATGGAATTAATTCTAGCATATCAGCTACACATATCAATGATTTAGTTAAGTTATTGAATTGTTGAGTTATGTTATTAAAAATGCATCAACGTTTTTAGTCTAAGACATGTTAAAAGACTACAGTGTCTATAAGACAGTGTGGCCATCTGGCGGGGATCGCCATTTTGTTCTCATTCAATGCATTGGCTCATGTGGGTTGAAATTTTTATTAACATATACCATATTTGAAGATATTCATTTTAGCTCAACCCAGGACCTCCTAAATACCTATTTAGGAGGTCCTGCTCAACCTCAGCGCCTGTGAATCTGAAGAAGGAACTAACCTTGATATTTTTACACAGTTTATGAAAGTTAAAATGTTCTACAAAGCTATTTATACTTTTTAACCAGCCATAATGCAAGTGACCGGTATGATGAAGATTCAAATCTATGCTCACCTAACAGAAATGATTCGTGGAGTAGAGGTAAATCATTTGTTTTTTAACCTACAGGTTCAGAGCTTGAATCTGAATGGGAAAGTTTTTTTGCAAGCAAGAATTCATTAAAAAGAGAGTGTATTTTTCAGCTATTCCATTATTCGGCTGTATAACCCCAGGCGCACACCAACACAATTTTGTTGCAAAGGTTTGTGGTGGTGCAAATTCAATTCTGAGAACTTGCCGGACGAAAATTAAAAACCATTGCGGTGTTTGAGCTACCGCAGACCAATGCGTTGCAAAATATTTTGTTTGTTTGTTTGTTTATGAGGGTGAAGCCCACATAAGCTCATAGGCTTGTGCGTGGGTAATGAAATAGATGATAGATGACGACTACTTTTTAGGTAGTCGGGACCGACGGCTTATCGT
The DNA here is from genome assembly GCA_017141385.1 of Sogatella furcifera. Taxonomy (NCBI): domain Eukaryota; kingdom Metazoa; phylum Arthropoda; class Insecta; order Hemiptera; family Delphacidae; genus Sogatella; species Sogatella furcifera. The sequence goes on along the minus strand of CM029548.1, from coordinate 32,870,772 downwards.
ATCCTCCGAAAGACGGGGTGGTCGTATCTATGTGATTGTGATGTGGTCAAAAATTGTTCTCCGCTTGGGATTCGAACCAGGGTCCACCTGGTTATCAGACCGGCGCTTTATCACTCCTCCAACGAGCCACCCAAATATTTGCAGCAAATGCTTGCAGCGTTTTTCACATGCGAATGTTGAAATAAAATAAATAAATAAATAAATATGATTTTATTGCTGAGAAACAAATAACATGTTATGGGCAACGTCAAACAACAATTGAAATTTTCATCAACCGCAACAGTGAAATTTAAAATCAAACAATACATTCATGTTTTCATCCGTACATATAATAAGTCGAGTTATACAATAAAATAATTGTAATACTGTAATACATATAGCTTACATAAGCTTAAGCTACTGGTGAGAGACCATAAATTTAATTTAAATTGATATTATTGCCTGGCTATATGTTGTGGCTCGTTCAGGAACTAACTCTTATTTTCGTCTGCAAGTAAACAGACATAAACAAAAAGGAAGAAAGTCAACTTTCGGCACTTTGTAAATGAACACTGAGCAATTGTTAGAGATTATTTTCACATACCCAATATGATGATTTGGTATAATACCAATATCCCCAGGCGCACACCAACACGATTCCGTTGCAAAGGTTTGTTGCGGTGCGAATTCAATTCTGAGAATTTGCCGGACGAAAATTTAAAACCATTGCGGTGTATGAGCTAGCGCAGACTAAAGCGTTGCAAAACATTCGGTTTGTGAATATTCGCAGCAAATGCTGCATGCAGCAATTATTGTCAAGCATTTTGCATGCAAAAATTTTGGCTCGTTCAGGAACTAACTCTAATTTCCGTCTGCAAGTAAACAGACAAAACTAAAAAGGAAGAAAGTCAACTCTTGACACTTTGGAATGAACACTGAGCAATTGTTAGCGATTATTTTCACATACCAAATATGATGATTTGTTATTATACCAATATGTATGATTTAAATCACAAAGATTACAAGAATATAAGAGAAAAATACAAGATTTGGTGTGATATTGGAAAAGCTGTCCATGTTCCAGGTAAGTTTCAGTTTATTTTAAAAGGCTGATTGAGCTATTGAGCAGTTATTAGGCACCTTACTAGTAGGTTATATCATAACTCAGGATATTATTATTGTATTACAGCATCATTATTATAGTTAATTTCAGTATCTCTCTCGATAGTTCCCTACTAACGAAACATTAGGTTAGGTTAGGTTGAATACTCAAATATTCCCGCGCTCCAAGTTACAATTATTTCGCTTTGGTGTGCGTGCCCCAGCGAATATTTTGCACTGAAACCTTCGCTTTGTAATAAGAGTCCCAATTCTTGGAACCACTGCAACAAATTCGCGACGCATTGCTCTGCGCAAGGCTTGAGTATGATTTAAATCACAAAGATTACAAGAATAAAAGAAAAAAATACCTACAAGATTTGGTGTGATATTGGTAAAGCTGTCTATGTTCCAGGTAAGTTTCAGTTCACTTATATCAAGGGAGGAAGATGGGCAGGTAATAAAACATTTATCAAATAGTTTATCAGTAAATGCCGGTGTACAACAAGGAAGTATTCTTGGACCGTTGCTGTTTCTTTTTTTTGTATGTGAATGACATACCACAGGTTATATCACAGGGCAGAGTTCTATTGTATGCCGACGACACTTCCGACATTTGTGGCTCACTAGATGAGAATGCTTTGGAAACTGACACTTTTTTAAATATAAACGCCATAGCCACCTTCAACAACTTAAGCTTGGAATCAATGAATCGAAATCACAATAACTACAATTTAGACATAAGAATAACTCTAGGCCAACACATAATATTAATGTCCAGGTAGATAATAAAAATGTTGACCAGCCTTTTTTTGTAAACTTCCTAGGTGTAGCTTTAGACCAGTATTTATCATGGGATTTCTATATTGATCAGCGTTGTAATAGGATCTCCTCAGGTGTTCTTGCACTTGGACAAATAAGAAGACTGAATGATTCCAAACTGACAATGGCAGTATTCCATTCGCTAATAATGTCGCATATTTGCTATGCCATTGTCGTTTGGGGTGGGTCCTGCCAGAATTTGGAGAGAGTTTTTAGGCTGCAAAAAAAAGCTATAATAAGGGCAATAAAAGGAATCATGCCTCTCGAATCTTGCAGGAATCATTTCAAGGAGCTGGGCATTATCACCGTTCCCTCTCTTTACATTTATGAGGTGATAATGTACTTCAGGAGAAATAAGGCTTTGACAAGAAATAGTGATTCCCACAATTATCAAACCAGAAATAGAGGAGAATTTGCTTCTATGTACCATAGGACAGCTCTTTTTGAAAAGAAGCCAACATATATGGGTCTCAAATTTTTTAGAAAGCTTCATAGGAACGTGAGGAATGTTGAAGATCTCAATTTATTTGGAAAACAGTTGAAGGAATTATTGATGGAAGGAGTATTTTATACCACCCAGGAGTATATGGGTATCATGAGTGTACATTTTTTATTGGAAGTAATGCTTTCATGCATTTTTTGACAATTCTCATAATCTGTTGACAGTCTCATAACTCAGGATATTCAAAAAGATATGGTCCATAAGGAAATCGAACTCTGAACCTATAGGTTGTAAAACAAATGATTTACCACTACTTCACGGATCATTTCTATCAGGTTAGCATAATAATTTGAATCTTCATCATAACGGCCACTTGCATGGCTAGTTAATTAGTCGTATAAATAGCTAGCCTAGCTCCTTGAAATGATTCCTGCAAGATCCGAGAGGCATGATTCCTTTTATTGCCCTTATAGCTTTTTTTTGCAGCCTATAAACTCTCTCCAAATTCCGGCAGGACCCACCCCAAACGACAAGAGGAACATTCATGCCAAATTTTATCAGAATCTATTGCTGCGTTTTGTCGTGAATGCGGAACAAACAAACAAACAAACAAATGAACATAAAGAGAAATGCAAAATCGTCGTCTTGAATCTAGACCTAACTTACGTTCGGTCAATAAAAATTTTGCTCCCATATAAATCAATGCTTATGTGATGTTAGTCTTACTAGGCAGATAAACTTTGTAAACTATGTAAACATCATCATTCACTCACTCATTATCACCTTTGCTTAAAATACAAGGCTATCAAAGACAAGGTATTGTGATAACCCTGCTTAAAATACTTGCTATCAAGTCGCAATTGTTACAATAAATAAAAACTTACTGAGAATTTTACATACATGTAAAACTAAAAGAATAAAAATAAATTTATGAAGAAAACTTTTCAAACCCAACGTTTCCATAACCGACTGAAATAAAGAAAATAAATTTTCTGCTCATCTTTGAATCCCTTCATGTACCTACTGTATTGAATCCATAGATATATTCTGCCACCAATTTGATTATTGCCATAACATGTCTTAGACTGAAAACGTTGGGCGCATTTTTAATAACATAGCTCAACAGTTCACAAAAACTTCCATAAATCATTAATACGTGTAGCTGATATGCTGGACTTAGTTTCATCTTTACATATCACATGCGCCCAACGTTTCCAGTCATGTTATGACAATAATCAAATTGGTGGCAGAATATATTAATTTTATGAGTTCAAGACGATACATGAAGTTATTTCAAGCCAAGCAGAAAATTTATTTTTTTTATTGTAGTTGGATTTGAAAGGGGTTCGTAGGGTTACAAAAGTTTTCTAATAATTATATTTATTCATCTTATAGGTTGAATTATTTTTTACTCTTTTCAGAACTAACAGATCATATTGTGGCTTCAAATACATTCTTATTCTTATCGGCTGGCTCTGATACCACGGCTTCTGTATTAACTTATGCCCTTTTTGAGTTGGCCTCTGATTTGAGGATTCAAGCAAAACTTATTGAAGAAATTGACACGATTTTATCAAATCGGGACTTCACTTATGAGGCTATCAGGGATATGAAGTACATGGACAATGTGGTTAATGGTGAGAATTTTTAATGAAGTTATGCTTTTACTTACCTAAAAACATTTCTATGGAAAGTATTGCTATACCGAAAAATATCGAGGCACCACAATTTCACGATTTCTATCTGTTTTAAGGTCCCCTGAGTCCAAAAAAAAGATTTTAAGGTATTGGTCTGTGAGTGAGTATGGGTGTGTAATACACACTGTGTATGTCTGTAAACACTATATCTCGATTCTTAATTGATCGATTGACTTGAAATTTTCAACTTGAGGCTCTTATATCATGATGACCCGACTCGGAAAGATTAAAATAAATAAAAAATGGCGGATAATATGGCAAAAATAGTATTTTTCCGGTTTACTCTAAAAAGTTAGATTTTTTAAAATTCATACCTGAAATAGCCATACACAAGGCCTATCGACTGCCACGACTTTCGTTCCTGGCAAAAAAACAAAAGATCCGCAGCAAAAAAATGCTTTTAAAATACAGTAAGAGATTGCCCATTAGGTAGTTTTGATGAAACATCAAACACAACTCTTAATTTTGTAGACAAATTTGTCTCTTATAGAATAGCATGGTGTGGGATGGAATATTCTTGAGAATTATCAGTGGAGAAAGGAAAGTGAATACGATTCATGTGACCCAATTGTACATACTCTTTCAAAAATATTTGATAATCAGCCGCAAGTATCGGCTGCTTAGCCGTCTCTCCATTGCTAACCAACGTGAGACTGAGAGAGCATCTGGATTTGAAATATGTTTAGTGGGAGGCTCTTCAATTTCCCAAAATCTTTCCAAAGTCGTATCAGTAGACTGTTCATAGGTACAGAGACATGTCTTAATAACTGGAAGAGCAGGCAGTGAAACAGAGTCTTTGAAAGTTGAAAGAAATTGATTGAACCTGCAATGGATTCCCTTTGAATAGTGTTGAATGAAAGAATAGTTTCCAATGAATTGGAGCCTAATAATACTCTATTATTTTGATATCTGATTATCAAACTATTACGAAACAATTTTGTAATTATCGCTAGTCAACGGTAGGCTTATAGAGAGACAATAGAGCAGACAATAGAGAGAGGAGGTCCAGTAAGTGCTAACAAGAGATAAAGAAACTTCTCTACTGGATCAATCTGATTATTGTCATGAATGAGAGCTTTATATTTATCTTTAAACAATGGCCAGTTATGTAAAGCACCGTCAAAGGATGGTATTGTTATCTCTGGCAGACGAGCACAAACTTGGTGTCCTTGCTTGTGGCCGCAACTGGCAATGCTTTTTTCCTGTAATGAACTCATATCCATCACGAAAAACTTGAATTTCAAAAAAACATATCTTCAAATGCCGTTAATTTTTTGAAATCAATTTCTTTTGGTGGAGTACCACTTGCTTCAAGTAAATTAATGCATTCTAAAACATCTTTAAAATCATCATACATTGAATCAACTTGTTTGTAACGAGAAATAAACTGTCTCTCAATTTTTTCGTCTTTAACTGTACCTGTTAAACCTTGATGTTTGGTTAGATCGTATAATTGTAACTTATGGAATATTTGAGCTTGTTTTGCGACCAAGACACTCAATTTTGCTGTTCCTGTCATTATAAAAGATTGAAAGATACAATGAACTATTCATAAAAGAATTTAGATGGGTACAATAGAAATAGAAAAATACTTGTGCAAGAGCATTGATGACAGTGAGGAGTTAGGTACATGGTGAATATGCTCTGAGTTATTTTGTTATTTGAATAAGTTTTGTGAGAGTTAAAAGAAAACGTTTGTGACTGTGGGTTCGTTTGAATACCGGTTTTCGATTAGTTGATGTGAAGTGACAGTTTTGAGCTTAATTGGTGGCTGTAAATTTGTATTTCAATTGTCAATGTTTGGTTTTGAAGACGGGATGAACGACAGAATTTCTAGTTTTGAACAGTGATAAGACAGGATTGCAATTTATTCTCATTGGAACAATTTACCTGGTCTGTGGAATTTTCCCTTCATTGTTTTGGGTGTAGTATTAAACTTCAGTGCAAAGAACCTTATCTGAGCTGATAAAATTCCATTCAATACATTTCTTATCTATTTGAATGGAAATGCCGACTCTTCGACTACTGAATTTCACAATTTGAGTTCTTCTATAGATATATAAAACTGATATAGCTCGCAGTCCTGGCGTTTATCATCCTATCAATTCTCTTTACCACTGGTATCACCTTTCACCTCAGGAGCTTCCTTATCTACACCTATGCTATGTATGCTCTCTTGGCGCTTCCTTTATTTTCCCGTTCTTCCTATCCCTTGAACTAAGCTACTAGATTTCAGAATACTTATTTTTCATTTAAGCGAAATAATGCTCACCAGACGGGTGCGAGGTGAGCTGTTTAGATTGACTGGAGGGGATGGAATAGATTTGAGTGACGGTTTAATGCATGAGGAGGTGGTTGAATTGGCAACGCAGTTACATGGAGCACTCAGTGTCATATCCTCTCGTTATTCCGGTGAAGCAATCGTAGACATAGTGCCACATTTGATAGAAACTCTGAATCGACTTGAGTCTGAAGAGTCGCTAGTGAGTGAAATGAGGAACTTGATTAGAACAGCTAGACAATGTTTTAGTCCTGCTCGTGTAATAATCAGCGGAATAATTCATAGGAGATCTGTGAGTCAAACTTACATTGATAGGATTAATGAATCTATTAGAGATGAGTGTAAAAATTTGGGTGTATTGTTTGTGAATCCAAATAGTTTCATTGATGTAAATAAATGTTTAGGTAGGGAATAGGTTTGAATAGGTTGGGATCCAAAGAAATTAGTAATATGTTTACTAAGACACTGAATGTAATCGATGGACAGGAAAACTAATTGATCATGCTGGGGGTGTGAATTCTGGCATTTTGTACAAGAATAGAGAATGTACAGTGAAAAATAATTTGTTTCTAAATGATACTAATGAGAAGAACATAGTTTATCAGAATATTGATAGAGTTGCGAGTGAGCAACATATTGACAATATTCCAGCAGAGCATAAACATTTACAACACTTAAAAATAAAATTTCTCCACCAAAACATTCGAAGTTCAAATAATAAACTGGACAGACTTGAAATTTTCCTTGATTTAGAGAAGCTAGATTTCCTGATTCTCACTGAACATGGTCTAAAAAAATTGAACTAAGTTGTATTAATGTAGAAAATATGCGTCTAATTGATTATTATTGTAGAGCTAATAAAAGCATGGGTGGTGCTGTCATATATCAAAGAACGTATAATAAACAACAACCCTGTAACATAATTAGAATGGATGTTAGCGATTTCTGCATAGAGAGTTGCACTAAATTGGCCTGTTCAAAGTTCAATATAAATAAGGATGTTTACATACTTCCACCAAAACAAGATTATCAGAGCATAGTAAAACAACTATTGACAACATTATCACTAGTTCTTCAATGACTATATTAATGTAGAAGTAATAAATTCATGGCTCTCAGACCACACTGCTCAGTCTCTAGAAATTAATTTCAAGCAGTGCTCACGCATGTTAAGAAATACAACCTCTTCCGTAACTGCAGTGTTAATAATATGATTAGTTTGGAGGCAGTAAATTAGTTTGGAAATTTAATTGAAAAATCAACGAATAGGTCAAAAACTAGTTGGAAGTTGATCAATCAATTTAGAGGGAAAGATAGTAAACAAAATATTGATTTGTTGGCACTTGATATTGAGGAAGAACATATAACTGATCAAAGTCGCGTTGCTAACGAATTCAACATCTTTTTCGCCAGTACTGCCAATAGAATAAGTAAAAATCTGAATAAAACAAAACATAATTCTAATACTGCTCCTGTAAACGTAATTCCTACTCTGCCATCTAAACACTTCTATTCATCACCATCGAGCAAATATGAAATCTTGAAAATTATTGAAAGTTTAAAGCCAAAAAATAGTACTGGTCATGATGACGTATCTTTAAGGGTATTAAAGCAGTGTAAACGAGCCATCGCCCAGCCAATAGCTTGCATCGTCAACTCTATGCTCGAATCTTGCATTTTCCCAGACACTTTGAAAATTGCTTAAGTAATTCCTCTTTTCAAAGATGGCAGTAAATCAGACATTAATAATTATAGACCTATTTCAATTCTAACAGCGTTTTCAGAAATATTCAAAACTGTCATTCTCTTAAAACTGGTAGCTTACCTTACTGAGCACAATCTAATTTCGCCCAATCAGCATGGTTTTGTTAAGAAGAGGTCAACTACCACAGCCCTTGTTGATATTTTTGAAAGTTTAATAACAGATATTGAAGGGGGTAAATATACAGCTGGTGTGATGCTCGACCTCTCAAAAGCTTTCGAGTGTGTGGATCATGGCTTACTGGAAGATAAATTAAAGATCCTTGGTATTAGGGGAAAAGCAAATAATCTCATTAAGTCATATCTGTCTAATAGATACCAGTATGTTTCAGTTCAAGGTGAAAATAAACAAACCGCTTCTACACTAGTTGAAACATCATCAGGAGTACCCCAGGGATCTATCTTGGGACCTCTTCTTTTTATACTTTACATCAATGATGTTGCTTCCATAGTACCCCTAAATAGATTGACTCTATATGCTGATGATACATCACTGATTTATGCAAACAACAATTTAGAGACTTTGGAAATTGATTGCAACCTGGTGTGCAATAGAGTAGTTCAGTATTTCAACTCGCTCTCCCTGACAGTCAATTAAAAAAAGTAAACTGATAAATTTTAGTCTGAGGCAGAATGCTTTTGAGCCTCACTTGTACATAGGTGATGACTGTGTGATGAACACTGACTCTGTCAAATTACTTGGCCTACAGTTAGATTACAAGTTTTTGTGGGAGGAACATGTAGATGAAATAACTAGTAGGGTAAGCAAAGGTCTCTTTGTAATAAGAAATATTGTGAAATTTGTGCCATTATCAGTGTCAAAAATTGTATATTTTGCACTGTTCTACTCCCTTGTGACTTACGGAATAGAGCTGTGGGGAAGTACCGCAGAAATGCATTTTTAAAAAATATTTAGAATTCAAAAGAGAGCTATACGCTATTTGGCTGGTCTCAAGTTTAACGACTCATGTAGAGAAGCTTTTGTTTCTTTAAATATTCTAACTTTGCCCTCAGTTTACATTTACAAAGTCTTAATTTTCACCCACAACCGTACCTCGATTCTATCCACAAACGCCGACATTCACAATTATAACACTAGAGGTAGAAATAATCTAGTTTTAAGACAGCATAGGTTACAACTGTATGAAAAAAAGCCTTCTTATTTTGGTGCTTCTTATTACAACAAATTACCTGCTGAATTCAAGTCTATGCCAATTAATACATTCAAAAAGAATTTATACAGCCTTCTCGTCACAAAGGCTTATTATAAAGTGAATGATTTCTTCAATACGTGATAGATTATATAGGCTAATCTAATATTAATGACTGTATAAATAATCTAGATTTTACTTTTATTTGATACATTTTATGTTTAATTGATGTGACTGCACCTTTAATAATTCTTTGAGAGAATTACTATGACGATATTCATCTATTTATTGTAAGATAAACTTTGTTGAATAAATAAATATCTTATATTATCTTATCTTATGACAATTATTTATAAAAATAAAATAATAATTTTCTGAAGAAAATTCTAAAAATCTGACAGTGTATTGGTTTGATTCATAAATTTGGTCTATGATGACCATGCAAAATATTGAAGACCATAAAAATACTGAATAAGATTTCAGTGACAAGTTTGCTAGAAAAATGAAAATTAAAGGAAGGAAATTTAGGACTTACGTTGTTGCCCAGCAATTTTCAGTGCACAAATAAAGTTGTCAGCGGTGGACGTTTGAATCAGCAAGGGTCTCCAAGTAGATGGCACGGTCTCGTAGAAGAAGTTGAAACGGCACGGTTTCGTAGCTCAAGCCGGTAATGTTTCCAGTACAAACATTAGTCGAGCACTGGTAAAGCACTGACTTGGAGAAATAGTAGAAATACTGTACAAGGGTTCCATTGTTCTTCGCTCAAGCACCAGTACCAGCAGAATGCTAATCAGTATCCTAATCCAGAATCGACCAAAAATGTACGTAATAAGAGTATTTACTGCATTATCACGTGTCCAAGGACTATTATTGTTCAGATAATCTGCCATCATTTCAATAAATATTATGATAATTATAGTAATATAGTATAGTAATTATCTAATATTTTCAATGTTTTTTCATCAGAAACTTTAAGAAAGTACCCTCCCGGAACGAATTTGCTGAGAACATGCACGGAAAACTATCAGATCCCAGACACAGATGTGGTGCTGGAGAAAGGCACTCTGGTTGTTGTGTCGGCGCTTGGCATTCACATGGACCCCAAGTACTATCCAGAGCCCGAACGCTTTATTCCCGAACGATTCGACAACGAAATACCAAAGAATGCATATCTTCCATTTGGCATAGGGCCTAGGCTATGCATTGGTAAGCTTCCACTACAGTTACAAATAATAGTTTTTTATAATAGCCTACTAGTGTTTTATTTCAATTGGGAGATCAGGAAGTCACATAACCCAACTATATGTGATGAGCTGCTTGGTTTTTTATCACTGTTTATGATCATTGATATAACAAGAAACGTAATAATTCCATAAATGACTTCCCAATAGCAAACATTGAATACAAAATAACCATTGATAGAATTATTGCATCAACATAACAGTAAATATGCTTCTTTCAGCGTGTGAACTTGAGAGAATAGGTTGAAGCAGTTAGATAATTGCAATAGAATCTGAGAAATAACGATTTCCAATTAGTTTTCTGACGTCAGTTGAATCTAAAACCAACTTGTGAATACTGTAAAGGAATTGGAATATCCCACTAGTTCATTCAGTTCTAGCTGAAACAGCATGATATGAGCGAGAAAAAATGAACTTTAGCCTATTCTGTTCAATCTTTCTCAGAGAATTTTTTTTTTGCAGCAAGACGCCTGGCTTTGATGGAAATCAAAATATTCCTGGTTCGTTTGCTAATGAAATACAGTGTTAAACTGAGTAGCAAAACGCAGTTACCACTGAAAGTTTCGCCATATACAATAATTGCTAAAGTTGATGGAGAAATATGGTTAAAATTGGAGCCCAGAAGAGTGGAAGTTTCATGAAATAAGAGTATTCACAGAAAAAATCATGCGAAAAAAGGCGAATTTGGATGAATTTGAACCTATCAATCATTTTTTATTCTGAATATTTTTTTTACACTTTTCCCAAGCACACTAAAATTTCAGGGACCCTCAAGTTTACATTCATGTTTAAAGCTACACTTATATAAATACTAGCCGGCAGGCTCCCTTCGCTCGCCTTCTTCGCCTAGCCAGGGGGCTCCAACCCCTGGATCCCCGACAGTGTAGGCAGTGTGAGTCAAACAGGCTCGCTTCGCTCGCCTGCAAATTCCGTTCAGAAGGGATTCGAAATTTATTGAGCAAAGCAGTTTACAGCTAATCTGGACGTGTTTACTTAATTTCAACATTTTCTGCCAATTTGTTCTAGAAAAATCTGAGACAAATTCCAAAAAATAGTAAAACGCTAATATTAAGCGTAACCTTGGGACGTATATCGGACATAGTTCGAAACTTGATTCAATATCTTCCAAATTAGTTCATATTTAATCTCGCTGAACCATTGAATTTACAGTTAGTATTGGTCGTATCAAGGCGGAAGATATGCTCGCCTGCAAAACCTCTGTCAGTGACAGCTGAGACAAACAGGCTCGCTTCGCTCGCCTGCAAATTCCGTTCAGAAGGGATTCGAAATTTATTTCAGCATTTCTACACCTGATCTGGACCTGTTCACCTAATTTCAACATTTTCTGCTAATTTGTTCTAGAAAAATCTAAGAAGAACTCCGAAAATTCCAAAAAAATAGTAGAACGCTAATATTAAGCGTAACCTTGGGAAGTATATCGGAAGTATATATAGTTTGAAACTTAATTCAATGATTCAAACTTGATCTTCCAAATTAGTTCATCTAAAATCTCGCTGAACCATTGAATTTACAGTTAGGATTGATCGTATCAAGGCGGAAAATATGCAACCTGCAACACATCTACAATTTTGAAAACCTGATTACTGGCGTAATCTTGAACGGATTGCAAAAATATTTTAAGACAACATTTCCAGACCTTATCTGAACCTGCCCACCAAATATCAACATTTTCTACCGATTGGTTCTCGAAAAAATGAAGAAAACGTTGAAAAACTATAGAAAAACTAAAATATTTGGCGTATCCTTGAAAAGTTTTTGAAATCCGTTCTAAGCTCGCGTCTAAACGTCCAACTGAACATGCCTGCCAAATTTGAAGGCATTCGGTTCAGATAGATAGATAGATAGATAGATAAATGCCTTCATTTACAATTTGTGAATACTTTACAAAAGTTTTGTGGGCGAAGTTGAGGCATGCAAGGCCCCTCTCCCACTTAACCCACGATAGTGACTGTGCAGAATGAAGTCTATTTACCTGTTGACATCAAGCAGATAAAAGCGAAGTGGCACTGTTTCATTCATTCATTCATCACCAGAACTAAAAATCCACTGTACCGAATGCGTTCAAATTTGGCAGGTATGTTCAGTTTAAATGAATGTTTGGACGTTTAAATGCGCCCTAAGAAAGGAGTTTAAAAACTTTTCAAGGATCCGCCAAATATTTGAGTTTTTATATACTTTTTCGGCGTTTTCTTCATTTTTCGAGAATCAATCAATAGAAAATGTTGATATTTGGTGGGCAGCTTCAAATAAGGCCTAGAAATGTTGTGTTAAAAAATTTTTGAAATCCGTTCAAGATTACGTCAGTGTTCAAAATTGTAGTTATATTTTGGGTTGCATATCTTTCGCGTTGATACAACAAATCCTAACTGTAAATTCAATGGTTCAGCGAGATTATAGATGAACTAATTTGGAAGATATTGAATCAAGTTTTGGGCCCCTATTAACCATGGGACACTTTGTCGGGCGACTTTGTGTTCGGGAGCCAAAAAGCATTGAGTTAGGCCCCTATTAACCATGGAACACATTGTCGCGCAGACATTGTGTCTCATGGTTGATAGGGAAGGACACTTTGTTGCTGCCTCTGTTCTCACTCCCTCCCAAATATCTCTTTCTTTTTCTTTCTCTGAGCAACCTATTGGCAGCTATGTTTGATTCAAGTCACTCAAATTGATACGCAATGCAGATTCTCTTGATTTCGAAGGTTTCACATTAAATTATGTTTTTGAAGTATGATGTTGAGTGAGAAACTATAATTGAGATAATTAATTTACTGATTACCAACAAATGCTACAGTCTCAAATGTTTCATTGAGGAGTTTGATTAATAAAGTGCAAGTTGTTCAATACTAAACATGCTAATTGGAAATATAGAATCATATAATTAATTCTCAAATCAGAATGGGTGAGTCTATATTGCATTTCAATGTCACTTGTGTATTTTAAATAAAAATTGTTCTATATTGAGGCTATTCAATGGAGTTGGTTTTCCAACTCATACAGTATTAGTATTATGTCTTCTCAACTCAATATAATGTCAGTCTTCTCAAACAATGTTAGATTGTTAGACAAGATTTCTAAATGCAACGTAAAAATGATAATGAACTTTCAAGGACATTCAGATACAAGACTAAATAGATCATTGTTATAGAACATTGAATTCTATGAAATACACCAAACTAGAAACTTGCTTAATTTTAAAAATAGAATTTTTATTGTGAGTTTTTCAAACTGAATTAGGACCACCAACAGTAGAGTTGAACGACCCCTATGGTTTGTGGTACCCGTATATGGGAAAAATTACTTACAACTCAGTGAATCACCAGCTTCTACAGCTTACTATGATAATCCCGTTACAATTGTTTGTTCAATATCAATTCTACAAATTGACCAAATAACGTTTGGCATTATTTCGTTCAAAATTACAACTTTCTTGTCTAACCCAGTCAGTTCAGTCAGTGATGGCATTGACAACACTCCAAATTGCTCTCCTCTAACTTTTATTAAAAAAGAGAAGGAAAAGAATTCGCCACTTTCGAAAGCATCCTATGCTATACTCAAGACTTACGAAAGGACTATATTACACACTATTCGACGACCTCTGTGCTGACAGTAAAAAATTCTTTAATTATTTTCAATTTCTGTACATAGTTTTTTCATCTTTTCAGCCTGATTTTGTCCACTCATTTTCTCTTAATAAATCAATAACTGGATAACTAAATTGAACTAATAAAATAACTTAGTATTACTGATAAATCACTGGAACACTGTTTAAAATATATACAACATCACTATAAGTGACAGATGATAATTATTATGTGAGCTCAATAGATAGACAGGCAACGTAAAGATACGTAGCAACTGTACGTGACTGAAGCCCAAGAGCGGGGGTGGGAGCAAGAGAGTGATGACTACCTGTCCTTGTCATAACCCACGCATGCGCATTGGGTCTAGTTTTGGTTTTTTATGGGACACTTTTTGTCTGACGGCTAATAGCTCCCATATAACCCAATGCCCCACGACTTTTCTCAAACACTTGGTTGCCCAGTTTGTGTCCCACTTGGGAGACAGGCAAGACACATTTTCTGTTGCCGAGAACTGTTTCTGATGGTTAATAGGGTTCCATCTAAGGACCCTATTAATCATGGGACACTTTATCGGGCGAATTTGTGTTTGGGAGCCGAAGAGCATTGAGTTAGAGAAACTGGGCAACAAAGTGTTTGAGAAAAGTCGTGGGGCATTGGGTTATATGGGAGCTATTAGCCGTCAGACAAAAAGTGTCCCATAAAAAACCAAAACTAGACCCAATGCGCATGCGTGGGTTATGACAAGGACAGGTAGTCATCACTCTCTTGCTCCCACCCCCGCTCTTGGGCTTCAGTCACGTACAGTTGCTACGTATCTTTACGTTGCCTGTCTATCTATTGAGCTCACATAATAATTATCATCTGTCACTTATAGTGATGTTGTATATTTTTTAAACAGTGTTCCAGTGATTTATCAGTTAATACTAAGTTATTTTATTAGTTCATATTTAATGAAGTTAATGAAGTTTGATGAATGAGAAAATGAGTGGACAAAATAAGGCTGAAAAGATGAAAAAACTATGTACAGAAATTGAAAATAATTAAAGAATTTTTTACTGTCAGCACAGAGGTCGTCGAATAGTGTGTAATATAGTCCTTTCATAAGTCTTGAGCATAGCATAGGATGCTTTTGAAAGTGGCAAATTCTCTTCCTTCTCTTTTTTAATAAAAGTTAGAGGAGAGCAATTTGGAGTGTTGTCAAAGCCATCACTGACTGAACTGACTGGGTTAAACAAGAAAGTTGTAATTTTGAACGAAATAATGCCAAACGTTATTTGGTCAATTTGTAGAATTGATATTGAACAAACAATTGTAACGGGATTATCATAGTAAGCTGCAAATGCTGGCGATTCACTGAGTTGTAAGTAATTTTTCCCATACACGGGTACCACAAACAATAGGGGTCTTTCAACTCTACTGTTGGTGGTCCTAATTCAGTTTGAAAAACTCACAATAAAAATTCTATTTTTAAAATTAAGCAAGTTTCTAGTTTGGTGTATTTCATAGAATTCAATGTTCTATAACAATGATCTATTCAGTCTTGTATCTGAATGTCCTTGAAAGTTCATTATCATTTTTACGTTGCATTTAGAAATCTTGTCCAACAATCTAACATTGTTTGAGAAGACTGACATTATATTGAGTTGAGAAGACATAATACTAATACTGTATGAGTTGGAAAACCAACTCCATTGAATAGCCTCAATATAGAACAATTTTTATTTAAAATACACAAGTGACATTGAAATGCAATATAGACTCACCCATTCTGATTTGAGAATTAATTATATGATTCTATATTTCCAATTAGCATGTTTAGTATTGAACAACTTGCACTTTATTAATCAAACTCCTCAATGAAACATTTGAGACTGTAGCATTTGTTGGTAATCAGTAAATTAATTATCTCAATTATAGTTTCTCACTCAACATCATACTTCAAAAACATAATTTAATGTGAAACCTTCGAAATCAAGAGAATCTGCATTGCGTATCAATTTGAGTGACTTGAATCAAACATAGCTGCCAATAGGTTGCTCAGAGAAAAAAAAAGAAAGAGATATTTGGGAGGGAGTGAGAACAGAGGCAGCAACAAAGTGTCCTTCCCTATTAACCATAGGGAACCATGTGAGTCACAATGTGTGCGCAACCATGTGTTCCATGGTTAATAGGGGCCTTAAACTATGTCCGATATACTTTCCAAGGTTACGCTCAATATTAGTGTTTAAAGCCTTGCGCAGACCAATGCGTCGCGAATTCGTTGCGGTGGTTCCAAGAAATTGGACTCCGATTTCGAGACAAAGGTTTCGGTGCAAAATATTTGTAACGCTGAGGCACGCACACCGAAGCAAATTAATCGTAACTTAAAGGCCGGGAGTATTTGAGTATTTAGCCTAACCAACCTAATGTTTCATAGTGGGATAGAAGAGATACTGAAATTTACTATAATAATGATGCTGTAATACAATAATAATATCCTGAGTTATGATATAACCTACTAGTAAGGTGCCTTATAACTGCTCACAAGCTCAATTAGCCTATTGAAGTAAACTGAAACTTACCTGGAACATGGACAGCTTTTCCAATATCACACCAAATCTTGTACTTTTCTCTTATATTCTTGTAATCTTTGTGATTTAAATCATACATAATATTGTATAATTACAAATCATCATATTTGGTATGTGAAAATAATCTCTAACAATTGCTCAGCGTTGATTTCCAAAGTGCCGAGAGTTCACTTTCTTCCTTTTTGGTTATGTCTGTTTACTTGCAGACGAAAATTAGAGTTAGTTCCTGAACGAGCCACAATATTCGCATGCGAAAGGCGACACCAATGCTGCATGCAGCATTTGCTGCGAATATTCGCAAATCGAATATTTCGCAATGTATTGATCTGCGCTAGCTTATACACTGCAATGGTTTTAAAATTTTGTCCGGCAAGTTCTCAGAATCGAATTCCCACCGCAACAAACCTTCGCAACGAAATCGTGTTGGTGTGCGCCTGGGGTTAGCCTGCTTTTTTGGAGTTTTTCTTAGATTTCTCGAGAAAATGTTGAAATTTGGTAAACAGATCCAGATTTAGTCCAGAAATGCTGTATCAATAAATCTCAATACCCTTCCGAGGTTACGCCAGTAATAAAGTTTTCCAATGTTTGTAATCTGCACTTTAGTTTATTTCACGGAAAATACTGGAATAAAGCACCAGTAGTGGCCATGTTTGAGGATTTTTGGTAGTTTATTAAGACTTGCGGGTTTATTCCATTAGTTATATCACCTGAAACTTAATAGATATATAGCCCAGATTGATTGATGTATTCCTAAAAATAGCGAATACGAAAGCGAAGTGGTCACTATGATTCAGTAGTGGCAAGGTACTGATTCATTATAATGGGTACATTATGTTTCATGCTCATTAAGAATTCAATTTCTCAAGCTGATTATTTAAATTATTCAAGTAAGTTTATTTCACATTCCATATCATGACTATAACGCCAGAGATGATAATAGTTTGTATTGAAATGGGATGAAATGGTAATGCATTGTTGTTGGTTGCAAGCCACTAAAAAAGTGAGGTTAAACAAGAAAATAGATATTGTAAAGTTAGTTTTCCTCTGTAACCTATTCAAAAAGGCTTGGGAGAACATAAATACAAATTACATCAACTTTTACAACAATATTGACAGCAATATCCAATATGTGGCCACTACTAGATTACTTGCAGTTTCTTGCTCTAGTAGTGGCCAGTCTGCTTTTATGCCAAAATATCACTGGTATTTGGCTAGAAACCTTCTGAATATCATCTAGACATTCTAGAAAATAATTCTAACACCAGAAATAGCAAAATTTACAGATATTCTAGACAGAATAAAACAATTTGTATACATGCCTTCTTACTGAAACGTCTAGGAGAAAACTGAACATATTACTGAAACTACGTATTCGAGTAGAACAGCGACAATGAATTTCTCTCAAAAATCTCTGATGATGCTCTGCGAGCTTATACTTGAACTATTTAGCTGCTAAATAGCATAAGTTAAGCCACTAGCAGGTTCAGAACTCATTTGAAGGCATAAATCCCGTATTTTAATGAAAACCCCATTCAAGTGGCCACTACTGAAGCAGTGGCCACTACTAGTGCTTCTCCCTTATATATGTTCAAATCATTATTACCAGGTTGAGCTGAGATAATAGAATAACTAATTCAGAACGATTTCCCAAAAGAACCCTGTTAAGTGATGATCAAAGCAAATCTATTCTAATGGAATTTGCAGGCGAGCGAAGCGAGCCTGTTAGAACCCTGACACTGCTGATACTGTTGGGGCTCCAGGATAGGCGTAGAAGGCAAGTAAAGCGAGCCTGCAGGGCTAGTAAATAATAAAGGTGAGGAAATGAATAGTGCTTTGCATCTGAGACAAAGCAAGTAAGATGGTGCTGTTATTCAAAAAGTCAAATCAAGGAGTGAATATGGAGGCTGCTGTATACCGCTTTATATATATAAAAAAAAAGTTTAACAGAATCACACACTGTTTACTAGTACTTACACTACTTTTCCAGCCATATTGACTTTCCGATTACTTTGAGTACAGTTTATATAAGAAATAAGTCTGGAACAAGTACTGGATCTACTACTGGATCGCAGGGATAATAATCTCTGCGACTATAGATATTATGAAATTTAATGTGAGTTCGAGTTCAACCACAATTAACAATGACAATAGATTATATTGGTTCACAGTGTATGATTTTGTTGAGAGTATAACCTGTTCTAGATTCACTGTGCAAAATAATATTTAAAGATAATTCATAGTCCAGATTCATTGTATTTACATCATCAAATGCTCAAGAAGTCTTTCATAGTCATTAATCAGAGTGCACAAGGGCGTACGCAGGATTTTTTCCAGGGGGGGGGGGGTCAAGCCATTTTCCCCGTTCACGGCGACCACCCTCCCCCCCACCACTCTCTTCCTAGTCCCCCCCCCTCATAGAAAGAGGGGGGGGTCGGTCATAATATTGTTCAGTTCAATACATTCTATCATGAAAATTGAGAATAAAAATAAATTAAACATAATATTGCAAATAATTTGGATGACTTGTGATTTAAGTGATTAAATTTCCATGAAGTTAAGTGAGATTAGGTCTTTTGTACTAAGAAGCCCCACATTTTGTTCCAAATAATTTCATCACAAAGTTTGATTGTGATTCAATTTCTCTGTTCACTGAGTGTTTAAAGCAAGTTCAATCTTTCAGGTGTTTGTAATTCCTGAAACAGTATTTCCCTTCTTAGGTAGCATTGCATATTAAGAGTCTTTCCTCGAAATTGTTCAAAAATTGTTCAAATACCAAAATCTATAAGCATGGTACAAAATTATAATAGGTAGTCTAACTAAAATATTGAATAATAATCTGCTCCAAACACTTTGGATACAAATAGAAGTACCCTAACTAATTTAAAAACTAGTTTTAGATAAATAAATGTATCAACATTTTATAACTAGGCTATAAAGAGTGCTTCAAAACTCCCTATCAATAATCTAATGCATTGTTCCTGGGTAAGAAACATATCTGAATATTATTTTGAAACTGTCCCAAAATTCTTAAATGCTCACACATCCAAATGCCCGATTCTATGTTTTCACATTCCTCTATAAATTTTATAATTTTTTTGGCGCCTTAAGAGAGTATTAAAGTGGCCAATCCTTATGAAAAATTAACTGAGAAATTCAATAAAACCAGTTTGGTGATTATTGAGATAATGATCAAAATATAAGCGGAGAGAACTCAATTTTTCAACTTCTAAGGGATGGAAATAGTATCCCTTTTTGTTGACTGGTTCCATCCATTGAATATTGATTTTTCCAGGTCTGTTTATTCTGCTTCAATGATAATGTGTTGAGTACTTGTCTTATTTAAACATTCCAAATGTTATCTTCTTTACTGCTTTAAAAAATTGAGTTTTAGCCACTTGTAACTTTCTCTATTCTTTATTTCTCGGTACCTACCCAGGTTTCAGAGTCATATATAGGAGAGCTAAGATGGCCATCACTTGTTATGGCCATCACTTGTACATAATCATATGTAAAATTTCAAGTTGGTCTCTCCTGGCTTTATTCTTCAAAGACCTGTTGATTGTCTCACAAATAGCTAGAATTCGATTTATTTCAGAAGAAATATTAAGTTACTTTCTCGAGACAAACAATTAAACAATCCTCCAAAGACAAGCAATCTATTCTAAACTGCCTTCATTGTCTGTTTTGTCTCCTTGAAATCCTGATTTGTGAGATTTGGGTGCGTCCTAGAAGAGACGGCAACCGAGCTGATTCATCAAAATTTCATTCTCTACAATATTACTTGATTCGAAATACCAGTCAACAATAAGGTATCCTAAACTTCGGACAGTTTCAAAATACAGGGTTCGCCAATGAAGTGGGACGATTTGAATAAGCAACAGATTGTTTAAGAAATTGAATTTTTGTAGTTTTTTCATCATAAATAGAAAGTAGAAATTTATCCATTTAGTGTACAATAAGTGAAAAATCATTTTTTAAATTTATCATCTTTCAAATGTCCTCCATTGGAATCTATGCACTTTTGCAGCCGGGCCTGGAAGTTTTCCTCGACATTTCGCAGTATATTGAGTGGTATTCCTCTAATCTCATCACGAATCCGTTGTTTTAGAGCTGGGATAGTTCTGGGTGGATCGCTTTGATAAACACTCGTTTTTAAGTAGCCCCAATGGTCATAAGTTGATAAATCTGGAGAGCGAGAGGGCCAGGGATATCCCCGTTTCGAGAAATGACGCGGCTTGGAAACAAAACATTTATAGCATTCATGGCAATTATCGCAGTTTGGCTTGTTGTCCCATTTGTTGGTTCATTCAATGGAAAACGGGCGATTTCTGGTGTAAGAAAGCTATGAATCATTTCGATGTAACGCACAACGTTAAAAGTGACAGCAAATTCACCCGTTTCTTTCAGGCCCAGCTGCAAAAGTGCATAGATTTCAATGGAGGACATTTGGAAGGTGTTATATTCAAAAAAATTATTTTTAACTTATTGTGAACTGAATGGCTACATTTCTACTTTCTATTTATGATGAGAAAATTACAAAAATACAATTTCTTGAACAACCTGTTGCTTACTCAAATCGTCCCACTTCATTGGCGAACCCTGTATTTAGAAACTGTAGTATGTTTCTCACCTAGATCTAAAATATTGGTAGAGAGTTCTGAGACACTATTGTATGGCTATTCAGCACCAAAAAATTATCTGCTACAATTACCTTCAACTCTTCAATTTTTTTTTTTATTCAAATACATAATACCACAGCTATAATTTCGCAGTAATGGATTCTAGGTCATGAAACTCCATTGCAGATTAAAAATGTTTTTTTTTAATTCTCTGGAGTAACATTTGAGCATATAGAGAGTTAGCAAGTAAAACAGAAAGATTTGAATAAGTCACCAACTCTTCAAGAAAAAAAAATCAATTTCATCATTTATTAGTCATGAATATGAAGAAAAAATGTACTTCTAGATGTATTCTATTGGACAATAATAGAAAATATTAATTTCTGAATATAAAATTTTCGAATCTTCATTGCAAGGCATAGAGCATGTTGTTGGACAGATTTGCGTGAACTTTGGAGTATTGTCTGTTGAACAAAAGAAATATTTTGAAGGGTTCGAAGGTTTTCGTAATCTCATCTAGTTTTTTAGATATTTCTTCAGTTTTTTTCAAATTTGTTTAAACATACACGTCTGAAAATGAGGTGATGATGCAAATCTCTAAAAACATGAGAAATTGATGTTTAGAATTGAACAATTGATTTCTAGAAAAAATACTTTATTTCTCTCATTGTACAGTGGATCGCTGTATTTTTTCCACATTAGTAACTTCTTCAAATTTTTCCGTTTCATTGAAGCCCCGTTTCCATTAGCACAAAAATGTTTTGCAACAGTGTTAAGCAACAGTGTTGCATGAAATTGTACGAATGGAAACGGTCTGAAAATGTTTCAAAACTCGTTGCGCCGGGCAACAAGTTGGAGACCAATGTGTTTTGCAACTCGTTCTCACAACATTGTATCCTGGGGAATGGAAACGGCAAGAAATGTTGCCGCAGCACAAATTAGAATTATACAAATTCTAAAACGCGTAACAATAGAGATAGAACTATTTGGATTTCAGATTTGAATTCAGCGTTCAAAAATTAGTAGGAATCCCCGCGATTGCTCAGAAATAATCAAAATTGAGGAAGTTATTTTTATTGGATATTCAAGTCATTTTATTTCTTGCACTCGACCTATTCAAATTCTAATAATAATTCTACTTGGTTTTACTTCTGTTACTACAGAGCAAGGTTACTAAAAAGTCTTTAATCTTCCTCTTTTTCTTTAAGACTAAAAAATCTTTAATAACCTTGCTACAGTGTAAGACTAAGACTAAGACTAAACTTACTCGGTTTTACTTTGTTAAATTACTGTTACCACAGTGGATACTATTATAATATTATATTATGACAGTATGATGAGAGCAACTTATGTGATAGGAGTTCACAATTCAGCAAGGCGAGAATTGTTTTCAAAAAAAGAAAAAATAATAATTATAGTCCGTAATACTTGTATTTATCCAAATGTCCCTTTTCCTGCTGTATGCATAGAGAATAGAATATGAAATACCTATTTATATAGAATATATAAAATATATGAATATAGAATATTTCTATATTCGCTATTCTCGCTGGCTGTAAGTGACTACAATGTAATTATGATGAATTGATATATTTAGTTTATGTTTATGTCAGTTGTTTGAAAAAGTAATTGAATTTGAGCAATGTGACAAAAAATAATAATAAAAGAGGAACTGTAGGTAAGTACTTGAGCTGAATAAATGGTTTTGCTGAACAATCCATTTGTCTTCTCTATTAGCTGGAGAGAAAAAGGATGTAGTCACGACTTCTGTTTATTTTGCATTTTTTTGCGATTTGAAGAAATAGTTTCCAGACCATGATGTGATGCAAACGAGAAATACTTTCAGTTCACTGTTGGTGACTTTCAGTGTGTTGTGTGTTTCGTATTGTCTTAACTCTTGATACATTGAAAATGGAGTGGTCGAAGAATAATATAATTAAATTAATTGAACAATTTGAAACAGAAACAGTGCTGTAGAATGTATCTAGCGTGAACCATAAGAGCTCAAATTGCAGAATTGACGCCCCTAAAAGGATATCTTGTCGGCAGTGAGGAATAGCTTGTCGGCAGTGAGTACTTTTGGCAATTCTAGGCGCAATTAGATTTAGTAGGAATTCAAAATCGGAAGCACTCATTCTCTCGTAGTTTTCAGAACCACTTTGTCATGTAAGGTGCCTCATTAAACTATTATAAGCACCCCTAATATGGCCAATTTTCGAGGATGCTTCTAATCCACCACCGTGGACTTTTTCGCCTATTTTTAAGAATTTGATAACCCCTGCTACAACAAAACTTGCTAGAGCGAGCCTATCGTCAATCTTCTTCAAATGCTCACAACGAACTGAGCTCTGATGACCAGTGAATTCGAGTCCAAGTAGTCTAGATGCTGATGTTGCTCAAAACATTTGACGGAATGGAAACGGTACACCAGGCACGGTGAAAAACGTGTAAAAACATGTTGCCAATGTGTTGTGCAACACTGTTGCACGAAATGTATGAATAATATTCAGTAGTTTAATAATAGAGGAAAACTGCTTCAATAACTAATACTTCAACTTTGATAAGATTAAAAATGTTTGTATTTATTAACTGTTGAATAATGATTGTCAGACTCTGTGTTACTTTGTCTAGCAGGTTAGCCAGCGCCATCTAGTGGGTGATAATGCAACTAGACTAAGCTTCTCTGTTAGCCAATATCTGTCGAAAATCAACAACTTTGAATTGATATTGTACTATTTAGGATGATCGTATAAAAATTATCTTGGGCTTAAATATTTCTAGGTACGAAATATACTATTACTTATAGAGTAAGAGCAACAGCTCTAGGGCTCTATTTGCTATGAGCATCTACCGTGCTGTGCTCTGGTGGATTATCATGTGTACTTTTCTACGTGTTTTAGCATACAAAGCATAGCGCTAAATGAGAAAAACGCATTTATAATTAGAATGGTAATATTTGCTGCTTCATGCATTTCTCAGTAATTAGAACATGATATTTAGGATATGAATGTTAGTTATTGATAGTATTATAGCTCATTATATTAGAAAAATCCTAGTTTTCAAGTATTTGAGAGCAGACAACCGCAAACAGATGTATTTGAGAGTCGTCAAAAACTTTGAGATAACAGCTGATAAGTTATCTTACATGAAAATGAAAAATTGGCGCAAGCTCACATTTATTTGAAAAATTGAATGATATGAATATTCCTTATTAAAACATAATTAATAGAGTTTTTGCGTTGATAGTAACAACTTATTAGATTAACTAACATAAAAACTATTCATGTACATTACCTCATGTACAGGTTAGAATGGAGCACTCCATGGTCCTACTTGATCGATAAATTCTTTTGCACGTCTTTGCACGAGCCCAAACGCGTCTTTCTACCACCAATAATTTTCAAGATAGACGCATTTTAGCACAAAAAAATTGGTGTTTTTCCGGTGTATAGGAATGAGCTTGAAGTACTTAGGTTAATGAAATTCTTCAATTTTGTCCGAATTGAACATATAGTATATGAAATAGAACCGCCTTTTGAAGCTAAATACAATGAGCTATAGTTTGCTAAGATCCGTTCACTTTTACGAAAGTTAGAGATGTCCTTAGATTATTAGCCTTGAAGTGTCCTTTCTACTTAAATAGTCAAGATTTTGAGCAGTAAAATATGTATTCTGACGAGGAATGATCAATATAGACTACCAGACACCACTTTAAATATTTTTATTATTTCGTATGTATATTTTAGTATCAAAATATTGACAAAAACCACCTGTAGCTCAATTTGGAGAAATTCCATTCTTGGAAAAGTGATTATTAAATTTCCAAAGATAGGTCAAATATCATCATTGTTATGTTATTTCGACTCTACTTCTCATGCTCGACTACTTTTAGGGTGAGGAGGTAATGGATTTATTGTTATTTTATGAGTTACATCACATTTAAAATCAGTTAAGACCATTTTTTGGGATTTTTTTTTAAATGGGAGTTTTGATCAAATGTAAAAAATTTTCTATTCGGCCGATTTTCGTTTTCTTCTCTTCAATCGACGCAGATTTTAGTCCTCTTCAATTTCTATCCAGATCACTTTTCTCTAGGATCAACCATTTTCTGGTAATATGCGAAAAACAAAAAAATTGTACCTTCTACCCCCCCTCCCGCCCTATGCTCACCCCCCAGGTCCGGGGACTTTTAGTATGTTGACCTCCCAACTAGTCTAAGTAAATCCCCGAGGTCAAAAATTGGGGCATATCTCATGCACTTTATAATGCTTTATTTACTGGACTATAGAGGATGTGTCAGTGACGCGAGTACTTATGTTGATTATTTGCTCATAACGTAACAAGCTTAAAACTTCTAGATAACTGTAAGCTTTACAAGTATCACAATGATTATGAGGTTGTTCATTATTGACAATGTTGAGATTAGATTAAGAACAATAAAAACATGACCTGGTGGAATGTTTGGGTCACTCTGCGAATAAATTCATACTTTTTGGCAAGGTAAAATTCAAAATTCAAATGCATTTGGCTAAAAGTTATAAATAGATCAGTTTTGGCTGTATGATCACAACATATTTTTTTAAGTAATATAGTTTGACTAACCAATTTTTCATTTCTTTGGCTATCACAATGTTTGGCATTAAAATTTCTGAAAATTTCAATGTGTATTTTTCTGATTCTACTTTCCTGAACCCTTTCCTGATTTCATTAAAAAAACTGAAATGATGAGTTTTGCACCTGTAGAATGTAGTAGGATATTGGAATTATATACTCATAAATGATCTGATATCAATATTGATTAAACTGATATCATATTATTCAAATTTCCACCAGTAGAGGAATCTACTCTACTGAATAGATTATTATGAAGAATCATTCAACCCTTCAGCCCTTTGATATTTTTCAGATAGCTTGAGTTATAATTAAAGTAGTTGATATTTTTAAGAGGAATAAAATTTCAGAGAGAACCTAAAAAGCAATCTTTCCAACTTCAACCGTTAATGGATTCTGCTTAATAATCAACAATGACATCTGTATGATAGTTATATCAGCAGATCAATCATAACATATGGATTGATCATAGCATATGTAATAAACAACTTTTGGATAATAAATAAATAAGAAATAAGTTTTTAAGATAAACTCAAAGCGTAAGGTTTGAATAAATACAAAGTTGTGATTTAAAATGTTAATATCTGGTGCCGAGCTTCGCTTTATAGCTGCGGCCAAACTGTTGAGTTACATGAATATGATATTGTAAAATATGAATTCAAAATTGATATGATCACCTCTCACAATTTTTTGACAGTAATGAACATGACGTGTTATAGACTTGAATTTAACTCCATTCACTCCAGCTGGATAGCAT
Organism: Sogatella furcifera; assembly: GCA_017141385.1. Lineage (NCBI taxonomy): Eukaryota > Metazoa > Arthropoda > Insecta > Hemiptera > Delphacidae > Sogatella > Sogatella furcifera. The sequence continues at coordinate 32,844,139 of CM029548.1, read as the reverse complement.
TGGTCAGCTAACGATAACAGCCATTTTACGCAGTACTTGGGATTATGCCTGAATAAGGAATATTTTATTCTTTTATTAATCCTGCCAGACATGAGACCTGGTGCAATCTTATTTTTCCATTACAGTTATATTACAATTTGAATTTCAAGAAAATCGTTAGAGCCGTTTTCTAGATCCGTGGTTCCAAATACAAACATACATACATACATACATACATAGTGGGATAGAAATCTCCTATAAATTGGGGGCTCGTCCGAACAGGAACATCAAAAGGATCTAATGAAGGAATAAAATTCGATAAAATCATTTATTGCCAGATTTAAAGTTTTGTGAAAAGTAATGGAATATTTTTTGTGAAAACAGCTTGGTGAGTGAACAATAGTAATATAGTATATTACACCACTAGTTTTGAAATAGTAGTTTATGCAATGGTTGTATAATGGGAGCCTTTATAGCATGAGGTGAGATGTAAGTTAGAGCCACGAGCGAAGCAAGTGCTCTAAATATCTCACGAATGCTATAAAGGCCTAATACAACCGTTGCATACACTATTTTATCTACGACCACCAGTGTAGTTATTATTATCAGACCAGTATCAAGCTATAGACCACCAGTATCAAGCTATCTGCAAGTGTATGCTATTATAAAAATCAACATACCGCCGTTTATTTAACTTCTTTTATCTTTATCCTACTTGAACTGTTATGATAATCAACTTATTACTTGTTAAGTATGTTAAAAATAACATATCAGTCAGAATCACCAAACGCATTCAACAAGTAACAAAATCGTGAGAGTTGTTGTAAAAGTGAAAGTTATTTACATATTCACTAACAAAGTTAGTAGTATATTAAACTATTTAAACTTTGGACTATTCACATTAGTTAGATATTCAAATATGTAAATCGAAATATTGACAAAAAAATACTGGTAGGCTACTCAATCCCAGTCGCAGTTTTGATTTTGAGGTTAGTTGAACACTGTTTACTTTTTATCACCTGGGCCCTGGCTTATAAACATTCTACAATCCACATTACTCATAATTCGTGGATTTTATGGGCGTTCCTTTCTCATAAACGTTTCCAATAAAAAGTGAATTCTACAGTTTCAGCTGATTAAAAAAATGACATGGAACGAATTTACCTCAAGTAAATAGAACATCGGAATAGTCCAATGCTATTCCTTTAAAACCAAAACTTTGCTCCTAATTTAATGATTTCGATATATAAATTGATTTATTATTATGAATATATTTTATAATAAATATCAATCATTATTTTCATAGTGAGATTTTAACAGGAATCATTATTGTCGCTAAGATATTATCATAACCTACAAACAAAATTGTAAACAAACCAAGTCAGAAGACCCTAGCCTTGTAATCTAAAATGGCCGCGATGATTTGAGTTTGATCAGCAATATCGTGAATTTTTCGTCTGAACCAATTTACATAGACATATAACCTACATCTTAAACCTTCATTATTCATCATCACTCATTCATCCTTTGCTTAAAATACTTGGAAACCAAGTCGCAATTGTAAAGAAAGAATAAAGAATACATGGGATTTCCTATTCCACTCGAACCATCGCGGCCTTTTTGATTCGAATGTTAGGGTCTTCTAGTGAGTTTTGGCTGATCGTTGATTCAACAGCTGATCCTTTCCAAAATTTGGAGCATTGTAAATCGAGAGTTTTATTGGTGAATCTACAATCCCAATCACTTGTTTTTCATCAGAAAAACAAGCTTTAAATCTTTATAAGCCAGGGCCCTGATTTCGAAACGAAACAAGAAATGTATCATAAAGTGGAGTTTGGACTGTATCGAAAAGTTCCTCCTGTATCGAAAAACGTTCATTACAACACGGTTCTGAGATTCAGTTTTGATTTCAGTAGTCATTTCGATTTCAATTGAAAAACTGAAATAGGAATTTTTCAATACACCCGTAGATAAACGTCATTTTGCGACGTCAAGAATACGGAGTGGTACAGCCAAAGCGATCAGCTGAGGCTGGAAAGCAAAAGGTGAGTATTCGCGATGTTGCAAACGTTTCTGAAACGTGTTGTGTATTTGTGTTTTTGGTACACTCTATAGAAAGGCTTATTAGAATAAGATAAAAACGTTTCTATAAATACAACATACAAATTCAACTTGCTGAATTCCATATCGGTAATTTCCGTTTTATTTATTTTAAAATAGATTCAGGATTCTAATTTCAACAAAGGTTATCCGTCGCTAAAATCAATTTCCAATCAAAACAAAAGGTTAGGTGTGAAATTATAGGGGATAAAAATTATTGTTTGAAGAAAACCATATGCTTAATCGTCTGGTGCAATCAGATGGAAAATATTCAAAATAGTCAACTTACCCGTTCAGTTGGCCAATTTGCGCTGCTAAATCAAAGGAAAATTTTCTTGACAGCTTATTTTTCCTATCTTGTACGGCTATAAGACCCAAATATCAGCCGTTTATCCCATACTAGTGCGGAAAATGAAGGCTTTCAAAGCCTTTCAAGTAGATCGAAACTGGGTACTCTCTATCAAGTGTACCAAAAAATGAGTTACTTATCGAAGGTTAATAAGGCAGATTTGATAACGGTAGTAGAGAAACTAGGAATTGACGTTCCATCAGATCCGAGAGTGATACAGTTGACTAAACTGATTCTCAAATCTCCGGAATACAATGAGGAGTCTATCAAAGGGATATTAGGAAGATTGGAAAGGGAAAAGAGTATGGAAGATCGGAAAAGGAAAAAGAGTATGAAAGATTAGAAAAGGAAAGAGAGTATGGGTTGAAGAAACAAGAAATTGAAAGATTGGAAAAGGAAAAAGAGAGAGAATTTGAGCTGAAGAAACCAGAAATTGAAGCCAGAATTAATAATAGTAGCAATAATGTCTTCCAAAATGACGAAAGAAAAGACTTGATGAAACTGATGATACGGTATGATTCAAGCGTAGATATTAGCGTGTATTTATCAACGTTTGAGAAACAAATCAGTAGAGTGAATCTACCTAAAGAAAAACGGGTTTCTTATCTACTTGGGTTACTACCTCTAGAAATTGGAAATCTAATCACCCGAGAAACTGATGATCTAGCAGATGATTATGACCACATCAAGATGATGTTATTTAAAAGATTCAAACTGAGCCCAGAACAGTTTTGACAAAAATTTTGCTCACTCCGGAAAGAAGAATCAGCTACGTGGAGAGATTATGCTTTGAATTTGAATGATTTGTTGAATGAGTGGATTCAAGGATTGGATGTATTGAATTATGAGGATCTCAAAGAGCTTATGGTGGTAGATCAAGTGAAAAGAAGGTTCCCAGCAGAATTAAAAGAACATTTCATTGATGATCTTCCAAAAATTAAGAAAGTTGATGAGTTTGTAAAAAAACTAGACGGATACAAAGCTGCCAGACGTCACCTGAAGAATGATAGCAAAAAAGATAAATGTAACAACAACGCGGACAAGAAAATTTCCGTAAAGCACTCTCATGATTCTAGAAAAAATATCAGTTTTAATAATGTCAAGTGTTATACTTGTAATGAATTTGGGCATAAATCCCCGGACTGTGAACGAAACAAAAGCATTTCCAATTTCTAGAGGTAGTAACCCAAGAAAATGAAAAGCCCATTTTTCTTTAGGTACATTCACTCTACTGATTTGTTTCTCAAACGTTGATAAATACACGCTAATATCCACGCTTGAATCATACCGTATCATCAGTTCCATCTTCTTTTGTCCTTTTGATAGACATTATTGCTAATATTTTTGATTTCGGCTTCAATTTCTAGTTTCTTCAACTCAAACCCTCTTTCTTTTTCCTTTTCCAATCTTTCAATTTCTAGTTTCTTCAACCCATACTCTCTTTCCTTTTCTAATCTTTTATACTCTTCTTCCCTTTTCAATCTTTCTAATATCCCTTTGATAGTCTCCTCGTTGTAATCCGGAGATTTGAGAATCAGTTTAGTCAACTGTATCACTCTCGGATTTGATGGAACATCAATTCTTAGTTCCTCCACCACCGTTATCAAATCTGCCTTATTGGCTTTCGATAAGTAACTCATTTAATTTACTTACCAATTTGTTTTCCACAAAACCAATATTCCATTATTTTTCACTAATCTTCAAATCTGGCAATAAATTATTTTATTGAATTTTATTCCTTCATTAGATCCTTTTGATCTTTTTGTTCGGACGAGCCCCCAATTTATAGGAGATTTCTATCTCACTATGAATAAAATAACATTTAGTCCAGTCATTTCATCCAAAAAAGGCCCTTTGTGAGGAAAAATTCAGGACGCTGCCATATTTTCGTGTTATGTTCCTTGGTCCTTGGACAACTTAAATCCAAAAAGCTGACCTTCTAAACCTTGTGCTTAATACAGAGTGCCCCAAAAACTACAAAATTTCGTTTCCACGTCTAGTTTTCTGCGATTTACACGGAAATGAAGCGCCGGACAAAAACATTTGAATCATAATTTTTTTAGCTTATGAAATTTCCAAGAGATTGGTATCAAATTCAACCTTCTATGTTGAATGATGACCGAGTTATGACTTTTGACAAAAAAGAAGTATTTTTTCAAGGAAAATGAAAATTAGATACTTCTCAGTTTTTAACTTTCGCCTGATGTTTTGGAAGTGTGTAATTCAGAATCCCTCTGGGGATAATTTTGTCCTCTACAATTTGAGACCAAATTGACCTCTCTATCTCTATATATAAAAGCGAAATGGCACTGACTGATTCATTTATTCATTCATTCATTCATTCATCACCAGAACTAAAAATCCACTGAACCGTATGCGTTCAAATTTGGCAGGCATGTTCAGTTGGACGTTTAGACGCGCGCTAAGAACGGAATTTGAAAACTTTTCAAGGATACGCCAAATATTTTAGTTTTTCAACGTTTTTCAACGTTTTCTTCATTCTTTCGAGAACCAATCGGTAGAAAAAGTTGATATTTGGTGAGCAGGTTCAGATAAGGTCTAGAAATGTTGTGTTGAAATATTTTTGCAATCCGTTCAAGATTACGCCAGTAATCAGGTTTTCAAAATTGTAGATGTGTTGCGGGTTGCATAGTTTCCGCCTTGATACGACCAATCCTAACTGTAAATTCAATGGTTCAGGGAGATTATAGATGAACTAATTTGGAAGATATTGAATCAAGTTTCAAACTATGTCCGATATACCTCCCAAGGTTACGCTTAATATTAGCGTTTTACCATTTTTTGGAGTTTTCGGAGTTCTTCTTGGATTTTTCTAGAACAAATTGGCAGAAAATTTTGAAATTAGGTGAACAGGTCCAGATTAGGTGTAGAAATGCTGTGCTCAATAAATTTCGAATCCCTTCTGAACGGAATCTGCAGGCGAGCGAAGCGAGCCTGTTTGTTTCAGCTGACACTGACAGAGGTTTTGCAGGCGAGCGAAGCGAGCCTGTTTGACTTACTTACACTGCCTATACTGTCGGGGGTCCATGGGGCGGAGCAGGCGAGCGAATCGAGCCTGCCGGCTAGTCTTGAATATTTTTCAAGCTACACTTGTAAACAAATATCCTTGCATTTCCAGAAATGAACTTTCTCTTGCTATTTATTCGAAAATTAATTTTTACGTACCTATATTGAAGTTTCCTGTCAGAATATTTTGAATTTGATCATTCTCCTGTTATGTTACTTATTGTTTGTAGGTTTAATCATTAACACAAAGTTTAATTCACCAAGATATATTTATTTCAGTAAGCACTAAGCATAACTCACAAGCACACGAAGTACAAGTTCATGATTCGAGAGTCAATACCAAACACACTCGATAGTTACATCAATATATCGATATCACAGTATCAATATATATATTATCATGACATCTCCCTTTTTCAAAAGCAAAATTCATTCAATTCATTTTTCAATCAAACACAATATTGCAAGTGAAATTTATATCATAAACATAATTTTCTTACATAATATAATCAATAAAATACTTTTACAAAACATAATCTTTCAAATATTTAGGAGCTTTAATATTTCTTTTTGGACGTTCACTCACCTTACTATTATCAGTTTCATCAATTCTATCATCAGCAACATCATAAGCAAATGGGATGATTTCATTTTCGTTTGTATTCATATCTGAATTTTCATTATTATTTTCTGAATCATAGATATCATCATTGGCATGCAAATAAAATGGAGTATTTGATTTGAAAGAATTCAAATGTTTTCTGTTTCTTTCAACCCTTTGTCCTGACTCTAACTGAACTTGATATGATCTTGGTCTATCAGCTAATCCTAATACCAATCCTTTTTCCCTTTCCTTAGAAGAATTTTTATTCACAAAAACTTGGTCTCCAATGTTCAAAGGTTTTTTATTCATTGCTCCTCTATCATAATAATATTTTTGACGTTCCTGACTTTCTTTCAACTTATCTCTAACATGTTTGAACTTATCTCTATTTACAAATTGATTCAAATTAGGCATCAAATGATCGATTTTTCTACCCATCAATAACTCTGAGGGGGATTGCAAACTGGCTGATAACGGTGTGCATCTATATTCTAGTAATGCTAAGTAGGGATCTTTACCATCATAGATAGCTTTTTTCAACATTTTCTTTACAATTCCTACTTGTCTTTCAATCATACCATTTGATTGAGGATATTCAGGACTTGACGTTTTATGTACAAATTTCCATTCACTGACAAATTTATTAAATATAGTATTATTCAACTTCAATTGTGGACCATTGTCACTCCATACAATTTTTGGTATTCCATGTCTAGCAAAAGCAGATTTCATGATTGTAATTACAGATTCAGTTGATAAGTCTTGTAATAATCCTATCTCTACATATTTGGAAAAATAATCAACAATTAAAACATAATTTTTCCTTGAAGTTTGAAAAGATCCATTCCTACCTCTTGCTATGGACTATCAGGAATTTCTCTACTTACAAATGACTCTTTTCTGTTACAATTATTAAATTTTGCGCAAGATTCACAAGTAGAAATCATATTACTGATGTAATTAGACATTCCAGGCCAAAATATACTATTCCTAGCTCTTAACTTACATTTTTCTATGCCCATATGATTATAGTGCAAAATATTCAACATTTCCTTTCTCATATTTGTTGGAACAACAATACCATCATTTTTGAATAGTAAATCGTTAGCTATATACAAATCTTCTCTATATCTGAAGTAAGATTGACAATCAGAAGGTACCTGTTTGATACTGTCAGGCCATCCCTTATTTACCATATCCTTTACTTTACACAAAGTTTCATCTTTAGCTGTTTCAATCACTAACTTATCATAATAGTTTTGGACAAATTCATTATTCTCAGTTAATACACATATTTGATACTCAATTTCGTCACTAAGAGAATCATCTTCATAAGCATTGAAATGTGTTCTAGACAGACAATCTGCTATAAGTAAATCCTTACCAGGTTTGTACACAATAGTAAAATCATACTGCAATAGTCTCAAACGAATTCTCTGCAATCTAGCAGGACACTCACTAAGTGGTTTTTTGAAAATACTCTCAAGAGGTTTATGATCACTCTCTATAGTTACATGTTTACCAAAAATATACTGATGGAAACGTTCACATGCAAACAGAATAGCTAATGTTTCTTTTTCTATGATTGCATAATTTTGTTGAGTGCTGTTCAATGACTTGGATGCATATTCAACCGGTAAATTATTTTGAAGTAATACACAACCTAATCCATCCTTGCATGCATCTACAAACAATACTATTTCCTTGTTGGGATCAAAAAATTGAAGAACTGGTTTACAAGTTAATATGCTTATCAACTTATCATATGCCTTGTCATGCTCAGAAGTCCAATGCCAAATAACATCTTTCTTTAGTAATTTTCTCAAAATTGAAGTTTTGTTTGACAAATTTGGGATAAATTTAGAAATGTATGTAATCATACCTAAGAATGTTTCTAAAGTTTTCACATTAGTAGGTTTTTTCATTTCAACAATAGCTTTGATTTTCTTATTATCTATTTTTACACCATCTTTTTATATAATATGACCCATGTAATTGACTTGTTGTAATTTAAATTTACATTTGTTTGCATTGAATGTTACATTAAATTCTCTAGCTCTTTGTAATACAACTTGCAATATTTCATCGTGCTCTTTTTCAGACTTACCGTAAATAATTAGGTCATCAATGAAAATTGAAACACCGGGGATATCACCAAAGATTTTAGAAAAACATCTATGAAATATTTCTGATGCCACGGACACACCATATGGCATTCGCAAGAAACAAAATCGACCATATTTTGTATTAAAAGTAGTATATTTACCACTGTCATCACTAAGTTTTAGTTGATAGAAAGCCTGATTAGCGTCCAATGTACTAAACATGACAGATCCACTTAGTTTTCTAGCTAATTCTTCAAATGTTGGCAAGTAAAAATGTTCTCTTAATAGATTTTTATTTAAATTCTGAGGATCGAGACAAATGCGAATTTCATTATTGGGTTTTTTTACCAAGACAATACTATTCACCCACTCAGTAGGTTCAACTACTTCCCTAATGATTTCATCATTTAACATTTTGTCAATTTCCTGTTTGAATTTTTCCTCTAAATAAATAGGAACTTTTCTGGTAGCTTCTACTTTAGGATTAGCATTTTCTTTCAAATTCAATGTACATTCAAAATCTTTAATTTTACCAAGACCTTCAAAGATATCTTCATTTTGTTCAATTACGTTATTAGGCTTACTATTTGTAGAAACTGTATCCATTCTTTTGATTAAATTCAGTTCTTCACAAGCTTCTCTACCTAGGATAGGAGGTGCTCTTATGTCTACTATTTGGAAAATGAATGATTTCTTCACATTATTTTCAGCTTTACAAGATACTTTACACTCACCAAGAACTTTTATTTTTGAATTATCATAGTTGAATAGAGTATTATTCGACTTGCAAATTGAAGTACCCAAATTCAATTTTTTATACTCAGATATTGGAAGACAATTACACTGAGCTCCAGTGTCTAACTTGAAATTGACCTTTTTATTTTCATTCAAAGTAATTGTTGCATACAAGTCTTTACCTTTACAGTAAGTTAATGTTCCACAAAATAAATTGTTTTCAGAATTTGTACTCACCGTACTGATATTATTCTTCTTATTTCTACATTTTACCGCATAATGTCCTCTTTTCTTGCATACCGCGCACTGCCTGTTGAATGCAGGACAATTTCGCTCTGGGTGATCCTGGCCACATCTGCTGCAATCTCGGATAGTTCTGCGTTGACTTTGGTTTCCCATCTTGAAGCCATCTCTAGGTTGATCATTTCTTTTGTTTGACTCATGCTGCTGGAACTTCTGGGTTGATTTGTAGTTAGGTACATTTTCGGAACGATTCTGGTTGTAGTTTTTATTCTTCTCACGATGTACAATGTTCACTGCAGCTACACTTTCATTGAGAGTTTTCAACTGTTCATTAGCAACTTCAGCTGTTCTGCACATTTTCACACACTTTTCCAATGTGAGTTCTTCTTCACGTAGAAGTCGATCTTGGAGGTTTTTATTTTTTATTCCACCAATTATTCTATCTTTCAAAAGACTGTCCAGCATAATCCCAAACCCACATGATGCACTAAGTTTACGCACGGAAGTATAGAAATCATCGAAGGATTCATGTTCATTTTGGGTTCTAGAGAAGAAAATGTGTCTTTCCACCGATTTGTTGCTTCTTGGGATGAAATAACTTTCAAAAATTTCCAAATGTCTTTTGTAGGATTTTCTATCTGCTTCCGTCAATTGAAACGTATTGTATTTCTGAAGAGCTTCTTCTCCGATGCAATGTAGAAGAATGGCTATTTTTACTTCTTCGTCCTTGCCTTCGCCACCACTTGCAAGCATGTACAGTAGAAATTTTTGCTTCCAAATCTTCCAATTCTCAGCTAAGTTGCCTTGGAAACTAAAATATTTTGGAGGTTTCAACGATTCCATATCGAAAAAATGAAATATTTACTCAAAGTTCACTAATTGAAGATCTGAATGAAAACGTGTTTGCAACTTCCGTTGAGGTTAGATTTGCGAACTTCATAACTGACAATTTTTTACTGGATTAATCACTAAGTATTTACTGGAACTCACTTTTCACCGACTGCGCAATGTTATGTTACTTATTGTTTGTAGGTTTAATCATTAACACAAAGTTTAATTCACCAAGATATATTTATTTCAGTAAGCACTAAGCATAACTCACAAGCACACGAAGTACCAGTTCATGATTCGAGAGTCGATACCAAACACACTCGATAGTTACATCAATATATCGATATCACAGTATCGATATATATATTATCATGACACTCCATTGAATGACCCACCAACCAAACTCAATCGAGGTCATTTTCTAGCATAGAGAGTCCTTAAAGGATCCTTAAGGATCATACGCTAAGGACGCCTCTAACTTTGGTTGGAGTGGACGAATCTCAACAAATCGTAGCTCACTTTTCTCAGCTCATCAAGGCGGTTCAAATGCATATATCACAAGTCAAATGCGGTCAAAATTGAAACATTTTATTTCTGAGGTGACTTCAACTTTTATCATTGTGTAATGAATATTGTCTATTTTTTGCTTTCAAATCCATAGTATCTCCTATTTTTCTATATTATGTATTTACTATCAAATCCATAGTTTTTTGCTTTCAATCTCGATAGTACTTGATGACACAAAATCATAATTGGTCTCTAATTATAGATTACAACTTTTTATTTCATTTTTAGTAGATATAATTCGAAATATCTGTTCCACAAGATGGAATATTCTTGTTTATAAAAGAAGCAAAATTGTCAAATTATCTCCTCTTTTAATATTTTTTGCATATCTTCAATTAGAAGAACATCTTCAAGAGAACATTTTTAGAAGAATGGCTTGCCCTATGTCGAGGAAAGCTGCTGCACAAACCTTTTTTTCTTCTAAGCTCTTCTCTATCGAATTAATTATCCTATGTCGATTGTGGAGTGCTTTTCTCTGAAACCAAACTGATTATTAGGAATTAATTGCTTACTCTCGATTATTGGCTTGAGTCTACGCAACAATATTCTTTCAAACAGCTTTGATAACAAAGGTAATAATGAAATCGACCGGTATGAAGCTACTTCATGTGGTTCTTTTCCTGGCTTGAGCAACATTATAACTTCGGCTACTTCCCATATTCCTGGTACAAATCTAAGTCTGAATGAAGCATTCAGTATATTTGTTAACTTAATAAGTGCTTTCTTTAGCAGGTGTTTTAGGACTAAGCCAATCATCAGGTCAAATCCTGGAGTTTTCTTTGCACTGATAAGCTTTATTTCCTTTTTAACTTCTTCCACTGTGACATGTGTTATATCTCGATTTTCGTGCATAACATTTTCGTCAATTTCTGCATCTTCTTCTTGAGGTTCATTGTGTGGCTGGAATACTTTCTCAAGATGGTCTGCAAATGTCTGCGCTTTCTCTTTGTTATCTCTAGCCCATTCTTTGTTCTGCTTTCTGATAGGTGGAACTTGTTGAATTGGTGTTTCTATTTTCTTAGATGCCTTCCAGAGAGAGTAATCTGTATTCTTTTCTTTTGTTAAGCTGCTCAGGTAACTATTGAACGATTCATTTTTAATAGATTGTATCTCTTGTTTCAGCTCTTCAGTTAGATTATTTAACAATCTCTTATCTTGGGGAGAACGTGATTGTTAGGTGTAACTTTTTATTAAAGGGTTAAACATAGAAATTATTATTGCATTTTAAAGAGAAGATAATTCTCTACAACTTGGTCGTATTACAAGAATTTTTATCAGATTCAAACCCGAATTGGGAGACTTGAACTATTCTTGTGTATTTAGTTCTACTATTCTTGTAAATAGTTTGGTTGGTGGGTCATTCGATGGAAAATGATCAAATTCAAAATATTCTGACAGGAAACTTCAATATAGTTACGTAAAAATCAATTTTCGAATGAATAGCAAGAAAAAGTGGATTTCTGGAAATGCAAGGTTATTTGTTTACAGGTGTAGCTTGGAAAATATTCAAGATAGAGAGGTCAATTTGGGCTCAAATTGTAGAGGACAAAATTATCCCCAGAGGGATTTTGAATTACACATTTCCAAAACATCAGGCGAAAGTTGAAAACAATCAAAAACTGAAAAGTATCAAATTTTTATTTTCCTTGAAAAAATACTTCTTTTTTGAAAAGTCATAACTCGGTCATCATTCAACATAGAAGGTTGAATTTGATACCAATCTCTTGGAAATTTTATAAGCTAAAAAAATATGATTTAAATGTTTTTGTCCGACGCTTCATTTCCGCGTAAATCGCAGAAAACTAGACGCAGAACCGAAATTTTGTAGTTTTTGGGGCACTCTGTATTAAGCACAAGGTTTGGAAGATCAACTTTTGGGATTTAAGTTGTCCAAGGACCTCGGAACATAACACGAAAATATGGCAGCGTCCTGAATTTTTTCTCGTGCGAAACCTAAAATGACTGGACTAATTTTAAACCGTATTTATAATTCAAACCTTACGCTTTGAGTTATCTTAAAAACTAACTTGTTATTTATTTATTATCCAAAAGTTGTTTATTACATATGCTATGATCATATGTTATGATTGATCCGCTGATATAACTATCCTACATGTAATAAACAAATTTTAGATAATAAATAAATAACAAATTAGTTTGAAAGATAAACTCGGAGCGTTTGAAAAAATACGAAGTTGTGATTCAAAATGTTATTTTATTTATAGTGAGATAGAAATCTTCTATACATCTATCAAATCAATGTAAAATTTTCTGTCTTTTAAAAAATTATTCAGAGTTTGAATTGGACGACATGATTGGGTCTTGAGCTACCGTAATAATTGAGTATTCAATAAGTACTTCAATTTTAGAAATATCACACAACCCTCATCTTTAGAACAAAGGTTGAGAAAAATTTCACTTTCAATTATTAATTGTTGGTGATGTAATGTGGAATCTATGGTTAGCGGCTATTACAATCTTAGTGGGACATTCTGTATAATCATTATTCTTCTGACATTATTGCAATATGCGATATTAGTTATTTAAATTGTATTGTGGCTATGGAAAATATTCTGACCGATCTAATCATCGTATGAAAATATCGGTGTTCAAATAATTGATAAGAATTATAACTTAGTTTTCTTCAATTGAGACTATAATAGTTTAACTACATCTGTTTCTCTTGCTTTATTATTATTATCATTATTATGGGATTTTGCTTTCGTTATTGTATGAATGAATGGATAGATTATATTGTTTTTTATAGCATTGTTCAAATGCATTGAAGGAACAAGAGCAATCGTATTGTTTGTTGTTACTCTTTTCACTGTACCATGAACAATATTGTTTTAGAAAATAGTAGATTTAATTCTCAGTTGCTCATAAGTCGGCTTTAAGGTAAGTTCAGTTTTACATTAGTTTTTTTTCTTTATAAGTTAATTTGATGAAATAGAGGTCTACAGATCTAAGACTTTGATTCAGCTACAATTGGATTATGCTTTGATGTATTGCGAATGATGATGAATAAGAAATGATAGGAACTCCACATCAATATTAGCAGGAATACTCGTACATAGCAGCAGCAGGTCTATATGGCGTTAATCAATTTACAATATGTTATAGAAAGAAGAATTCATTATATTCCCGAGATTATATTCGAAATTTCAAAGAGTGAATTGATTAGGAAAGGTGGCCACAAATTCACGCATACAGCCAGACATATAAGAATATGCTATCTGCTATCTTTCAACCACTTCAATAGAATAGGCTACTAAAAAGTAAGGTCAATTGACAACACTATTCCTACAAATTATATGCAAGCTAATAATTGAGTAATAATTATAAATATCGAGTAAGTTGGTATCCAAATTGAATAAAATAAGCAATTGATTAAGAAAAGTAGCAGTTCATCTCACAAAAACAAACTTAGTAGGCTACATCAGTGCGAAGTATCAAAAATAGATAATCACAACAAAGAAACTGAATTGAGTAGAAAAATGTTATCCAAAATAGTGATTGGAAAGGCCCTACGTCGAATTTTTCCCAAATTTTGCATGTTTGTCAATAAAATGTATAAATATTGATATTCGATAGATATACGGTAGTTATCGCGAGTAGTACCTACAAGAATTGCGGAAATAGAAGATAACATCAGAGCAAGTGATAGTGTTAAACTGACGAATGAGATGTTTTTCGACATATTATTTAGTTGGTTTAACCCTTAACTGGTATGGCTGGGTTAAAAATGACCCAGACGACTACAATTTCTTATCTGGTGCAGGAATTTTCCTGTTAATCATGCTCTCCCTCCATGTATTCTCCTACTTCGTTTGTTGAGTAGTTCTCGACAACTACTGGACTGCTTGGCTGTTGGATATTGATGTTGTGTTCTATTTTCTTGAATCGTGATTCCAAATCTTCTATTTTCCGCATAAGATCTGCGTTGCTCTTCTCTATTGTTCTTCTCATCCGACTCCTTCCAGGCGAGGAAGAGCGCCGTCTCTGCTGCAGAATGGAGCTTATTAGATTTTAATATCTGAAAGTTTTTTTGGAGATGGACTCATACTCTACGACATAGGAACATAGAAAAGACTTTTGTTCAACATTATGTATTTTTTATATATTTTTTTAAATATCATTGCACATTCATGACAAGCTCAAAATTTTTCAACATAAATATTTTTTAAACAGTAATTTCATATTGTAAATGATGTTAGAACAAAAAGTAGACTATGTTCTTGTTTAATTCACAATATAAAAACTTAGCTATACATCTAACTGCATTTTTCTATTTTTTTAAAATTTGGGGTCACTTTTGACCAATCCATACCATGAGTTTTCATTTTTCATCATCGTATGCATATAACTCATTGCAAGAGAATCTATAAAAGCGAAATGGCACTGACTGACTGATTATATACCACAACTAAAAATCCACTGAACCGAATGCGTTAAAATTTGGCAGGCATGTTCAGTTGGACGTTAAGACGCGCGCTAAGAACGGATTTTTGAAACTTCTCAAGAATACGCGAAATATTTGAATTTTTCTATTGTTTTCTGCTTTTTCTCAAATTTTTCGAGAACTAATCGATAGAAAATGTTGAAATTTTGTAGAGAGGTTCGTTCAAGGTCTAGAAATGTTGTGTTGAAAAAGCCTATTTTCGAAATCCGTTGAAGATTTCATTTCGCACAGGATTTTGCTTGAACGCCTAAAAAGCTTAGGAGTGACAGGGATAGCTTACAACTGGTTTCAATCCTACATCATTAACAGGGAAATGTACGTGCAAATAAATCACATGAATGACAGGAGATTTAGGAATACCTTCATTCAGAAATGAAAACAAGTAGATGCGACGTGCCTCAAGGTTCAATTATGGGACCAATTCTCTTTATTTGTTATTTGAAAGGTATCCCACTTTTTGAAGGTGATAGTGAGCTAGTTTTTATGCTGATGACGCAAATCTGAAAATATCAGCGAAATCCCAGAATGAACTTAAGAATAGCAATATCAAACTTTTCCACTTTAGCAGGACATTTGATGAACAGCAAATTAATAATAAACATGAATAAAACGAATCTATCGACATTTACAACACAGCAGGCAAAAACATTCCACCCTACGATAAATTTGGACAACCAAGTTATCTCCCAGTATACCTCTTCCAAGATCTTGGGCCTAACAGTGGATCAAAACTTGAATTGGACAGAACATGTCGCAAGGATATTAACACGAGTATCAAGTGGACTATATGCACTTATAAAAATGCCTCCCATTTGCAAAACCATAGACTTGAGTTTTATAAGAGGAAGCCCACATACATAGGAGCTGAGTTTTATAACAAGCTATTAAAAAGTATCCAAGAAGAGGCAAATCCCAACAGATTCAAATTGGAATTGAAAAGATACCTCACAAATAGAGCACTCTATAGTATTGAGGAATACCTGCTCTCTCAATAAAATAATAAGGTCAACATCCATTAGTTGAATCATATTTTATTAATATTACTTATAGTTAGTTTAGTAGAATATTTTAGTGATTAAGACCATGTTAATGAAAGTGACACTATTCATTGTATGTATTGTACAATTCTATGAATAAAGGAATATGAAATTAAATGAAAATGAAATCATGCCAGTAATCAGTTTTTAAAAATTTTAGATGTATTGCGGGTTGCATATCTTCCGCCTTGATACGACCAATCCTTACTGTAGATTCAATGGTTCAGCTAGATTATACATTTATTTATTTAGCGTATGCTTTCATTAGTAGGGAGACCCAAAGGGTTGTTCCACTTCGATATATTATTATAACCTCTTTTTACAAAAAATGAAAACATGGATAACGATGTGGGTTATAGTTCTTTTAAAATCTCTATATATAAAAGCGAAATGGCACTGACTGATTCATTCATTCATCACCAGAACTAAAAATCCACTGAACCGAATACGTTCAAATTTGACAGGCATGTTCAGTTGGAGGTTTAGACGCGTGCTAAGAACGGATTTTAGAAACTTTCTAAGGATACGCAAAGTATTGAAGTTTTTCTATTGTTTTTCAGCGTTTTCTCAATTTGTTCGAGAACCAACCGATAGAAAATGTTGATATTTGGTAGGCAGGTTCAGATAAGGTCTAGAAATGTTGTGTTGAAATATTTTTGAATTCCGTTCAAGATTACGCATATCAGTATTTTTTAAATTGTAGATGTATTGCGGGTTGCATATCTTCCGCCTTTATACTTCTTACTGTAAACTCAATGGTTCAGCGAGATTATAGATGAACTAATTTGGAAGATATTGAATCAAGTTCCAAACTATGTCCGATATACTTCCCAAGTTTACGCTCAATATTAGCGTTTTACTATTTTTCAGAATTTTCTGAGCTTTTCTTGGATTTTTCGAGAATAAATAAGTAGAAAATGTTGAAATTTGATAAACAGGTCCAGATTAGGTCTAGAAATGCTGTGTTTGATGAATTTTGAATCCCTTCTGAGCCGAATTTGCTCTCAGCAAAGCGAATTTTGTTTTTCTCAGCTTACACTGACAGAGGTTATGCAGGCGAGCGAAGCGAGCCTGTTTGACTCACTGACACTACTGATACTGACGGGGGTCCAGGGGGCGGAGCCCCCTGGCTAGGCGGAGAAGGCGAGCGAAGCGAGCCTGCCGGCTAGTAGTCATTATAAAACAAAAATTTTTGATTTCAAAATATCATTAACAACTAAAACTAAATCACTTCTCGAATTCACTACAGATTATACATGAACTAATTTGGAAGATCAAGTTTCAAACTATGTCCGATATATATCGGACACTGAGAAAAATGACATCAAACCTTTTAGCAAAACTGGTTCGCTAAAATTTTTTCACTCATTTCAGCGAGAATATTGTTGAAATTCGAGTTCCTTATCCCCAATTCAGGAAAGCGATAATTTTAAAACAGCAAAATTATTTTCGCTAACACCATTTGCCTAAAATAGATAACTACTCCAAGACATCCTGAAAATTGGTTCCTCAAACTACGAAAATCTATTTTACTAGATTTAAATAACGCTATTCAGTCACAGTTGTAATGTGACATAAGAAGTTGCAACAATAAAATGACCAACTTAGCAATTCTCTGGAAGTGGAATAAAACATAATTTTACTAAGTTTCTTCAACAGTTGATAGAAATGCAATTTTGATTGGCAGACTTAGCGAAACGGAATTGTTAATTCAGCTAGGCCTATGCGCGTCTCGTAGAATTGCTTGGGAGATTTAGCAAAACGAAATCGGCTAATGAGCGAGGCCAGTAGTAGAATTCCCTATCGAAGCACATTCCGCCTTCAGTGCATCAGTATGACCGATGAAGACTACACGGGAGCACAGCACTCCAAGCTTGGGGCATATATTCAAATTTTTAAAGGTACGTGATGATCTAATTATTAGTTTAAAGTGTAATCTGGAATTATTAGAACATTCAAAGCAATTTTTGCATCAATCCTTATAATGATAATAATATAATATTGATTCCGGTTTTCCAAGCACACTCAAAGTTGAGGGACCCTCAAATTTTGATGAACAGCTGACATTTTCTATGATATAGGAATTGTAGTAAACTTGAGGGTCCCTGAAATTTGAATGTGCTTGGAAAAACCGGGCATGAGACTAATAAATTTGATTTAATTAAACTTACTAGGCTTGTAGTGTATAGCTAAAGCCATCGGGCATAGACTTGGTAGGACTCATAGATTCACAAAGTTTATCGGTTTATTTCATAATCACTCTGTGTATGATAAATATTATAAATAATAAGAAGAAATAGAAATCCAAGTACAGTACCCTTTTGAAAATTATTTAACACAACATACGTTTCAACATAAGTCACAACATAAGTTTCGCCATGTAAGTAGCATTAGGCCTATCAAGTGTTGAAGATTGTTGTATTCTGTTGAAATAGAAAAAAATTTCAAAAGGGTACTTAGATTTCTATTTCTTCTAATTACCAATATAGTAGCGGTAAACAAAAAGGAAACATTAAAGTAAATATTATGTATGGGTTTAATCATGCGAATTTATTTGTGATTGTTTCAGATGAAGGAATTGAGTCTATTATAGACGAGGTCCAAGAGCCTAATCCTCGGCTACCTGACGAATGGCGAAATGTGTTACAGATAGCTACAATCAGTCTCAATGTGAGTATATTGAATGATTATCAGTACACTATTGATAGTTTTAGTAGATTGATTGAATTGATTTTTCAAGTTGGTCATTTTCAAGCTAGCTCAAAAAAGTGGCCAACCTGGAACTAATTGCAACAAAGATATTTTATGGAGGAAATTTTAGCAGATACCTTCCTATTTAACGAGTAAAAAATCCCACACTCAACTCGTGTCGGAAAGCTATTCTTTTTGGGCCGCTATATTGAAAAAAATTTGCTTATTTTTTTGTTTCCTTGAAATTAAGTCAAAACGAAGCATCGGACAAAGAAAAATGAAATTATCTTTTTATAGTAAATGTAATTTTCAAGAGAATGGTAACAGGATCATCTCTTTAGCTTTACTAGAAATCGAGTTACGAGTTTTCAAAAAAGAGGTTAATTTTCGAGAAAAACAAGAATTTGAGCATTTTCAGTTTTTGTTTGCTTACACCTTTTGATTATTCATTTGAATTGTTTAACTAGAAATCCCTCTAGGAATAATTCTGTCCTCTACAATTTGAGACCAAGTAGACATTTCTTCCTTGGATAGTTATTGAACTAGAGCAGTTAAAAGATATTCTTGTATAAAAAAACACCTATTTTTGTGGGAAATAGTCTTTAATAGTTATTTGTGTAACTAGTGCGTAAAGTGAAGGATTGCTGCACGAGTGAAACAGTTTTTTTCACGAGCCGAAGGCGAGTGAAAAAAGTTTCTTGAGTGCAGCAATAACACTTTATGCTCGAGTTACACATTAAATTTTTCCTACAGTTACCATTGGGCCTGTGTGAAAAGTAGGAAAAAGTTTCAAATGTGTTTTTTAAGTGTAATTTCAAGTATTTTTTATTGCAATCTAATCAATTTATATTGCCTTTGAAATCAATATAAGAATCATGTAAAGTACCATCATCTCACAATTTTTACAAATCCAAGATGGCGGAAATCTTGAGTTGGAACTTTCAATTTTAGAAGCCTACAATGTCCAATGTCATCTATTATCAAATAATTACTTTTATTTGAGTAATATGAAGTAATATAATTCAAACATTTCATCTATTCTATGTATCACAGTGACTATAGAATAATAAATTATTGTACTCACTGTACTTAATGGCTTTTGGGCCGGTATTGGACGGGCTGGGGCCGTTTTCCCGTCATGCCGGGGTGTCTTCTTGGCTTGGACGGGCTGTATAGTAGAGTGAATTTGAAATTGGCAACTAGCTGGTAGGCCTAGGCCCTTCATGCACTGTTGAGCCAGACATACATACATACTCACTGTAATATTTACCAGTAAGTTATGAGCTAAAATCCGTATAAACTGATTTAACTTTTTAACTTTTTAAAAGAACTATAACTTATGTCCCCATTTGTGGAAAATGAGGTTATCTGGCAAAGTGGAACAACCCTTGGGTCTCCCCACTATTAAAAGCCATATGCTAAATAAATAATAGTATAAACTACTTTTTGAGACCTTGAAATATTCCAGGTAACTGATAAGTGTAAAACGCCCTTTCATACTTTGAATAATCATATTTACTAGAATTCAGTGCAAATTAGACTTTTTAAACACTATTTAATGTGACTGGAAGGGAATTAGAATCTTCTAGTTCACAATTAATCAAACTCATGGTTTTATTTTCATTGAAATGATAGCCTATATAACTTAATAGTGCTATGAATAACATACTTTTATGTAAAGTACTGTATATTATTCTTTCTGGAAAAATTTTGTTGCTTCATATCACTTGAGACAAAATATCTCATCAGTTCCAGCAGGTAGGCTTTTGATTGATGCAACCCGCGAGTGATTAGGCTATCTAACTGCTTCTAAGCTAACTGCTTCTATGTTAAAATTATGCAAGGTTACAATTGTATTGCTTATGATTCTCAGGACTTTATCATGTTTTTATGCAAAATTATTTAGTCATCGGCTGTCACCTGCATTGAATAACAGATTCCTACTTTATGAATTAAGTGCAAGGTTCAAAGCTGAACCAGCCAACAATGAGACTCAATTGAACTGAAGCTGTAATTTAATGATAGTATTAAATTAGAATGTCGCATTTACTATGGATTCTATATCATGCATTCAACCACTTTCATTATACTGTATATTAACTTACATATATGGTAGTTGAAGTAGTCAGATCAAGTAAATGTGATTTGAGTTCATTTCATTTTAGCCTATGGTATTTTCAAAATCTCAGTAATTATGGTGCCAGAGTCTTCTTCAAAGTTGTATGTATTAAAGTATTAAGTTACTTTCACATTAAAAAAATCATAATAATGTATTCCGCCACTGAATTCTGATAGCCTAAATTGAGTCAACTACCGTATGAAATGAACCAAATTCAAGATCAACAAATGACAATCATCTTACCATATTCAAACAATTCAAGCCCAGGTTTTATAACCAACAATATTGAACGGTATTCATAACATAAATCCCTAATCTCATAATTATTATAAAAGCTCTGAGAATAAATAGAACTTTTATCCCGTAACTTACTCACGGTATTGATATAAACAATAAAATAACCTAAAAAATTTAGACGGACGGTCTCGCTCGGTCTGACCGGGGTACTACCTTTTGGTCGCAATTCCAACTTGCCATTACCAGCTGATCGACTCCCATTTGGTCGTCAGCCAGGGCTGCCGCCTTAATTTTGAATTCTAAATACGGAACATTCATTTGATACACTTACTATTTCGTGTTGTTAGGTTGCAAATCTGGAGTGCGTAAAAATTTTTAGGCACGCTAATTTTTACTTTACGCACGCTAATTATTACTAGTTCAAGAATGGACCGTTTTACACACGATTTTCAGTGCGAAAACTGCAATTTTACGGATATCTGTAGGAAAAACAAATTAATACGTGCTTTCTTTGTTAATAATGTCCATTGGATCAATTTCTAGCAGATGAGTCACTTACCAACCTGAATTTTGGTTATGTTCAATAGTAAGGACCTTTCAACGGATCTCAAACTAAGGATACCTCTAAGCTTTAACTATTGTGAAAGTCAACGGCTCTCAACAGACTATACCCTATAGCTCATTCTTTTCAGCTTATTAAAGCGGTTTAAATTCATATATCTTATGTTGAATTCGGTAAAAATTAAAAAAAAAGTCCTGCGATAATATTGACTTTTCCTTCATATAACAGTAAAATATCATTTTTTGCTTACAAAAATAAGTATATCTTCGAAGTATTTTTGATGAAAAAAATACATTGAAAATGCTGATGAATTCTTCCTCTCCAACCTCCTAATAACTTTCAGGGCATCACGCATGTGGTTAATGGTCACATCAACATAAATAAATTAATGGTGGAATTCAATATCTATTTTTTAATGATTTGTTAGACAATCAATAGCCTCTAATAATGGAGCAAGAATGGAGCAAGATTGAGTCACTCTTTTGGGCTCGAATTGTAGAGAAAGATTGCTAATGATGTAGCCTTCGTCAGATATAGGTGAACATTTATTTGCTTCTTAGAGCTCCGCTCAAACTTTATCAATTATCTTAAAATAATTTATCATATTTCAATACATCCTTTGTTATTTCTATTTTATATTTTCAACTGTGATCACTGCAAACACTCCAGTTTTATTTTGAAACATAATTATTTTACTTCTTCATGTGTTGTGTTGATATTGGTAATACTTGTATACTATATTTTCACTAATATGTAGCATTAAACAACTTTAATTTTGTAATTATTGTGAACCTTTGTCAGAGTCAATGTAGTTGAATTTTTTTTCAGTTGAAGGAAGATTTTAGATTGATGTATCCTGAGCATAAGGATAAACAGCTTGCGCAATTCCCTCTTTTTAAGAGAAAGACTATCAACCTTGGCAGAGAGAAATCTCCAAAAATACAGGATTCAGAGGTGCACTTCAAAAATTCGATGCGAATACAAATCCGGGTAAGATAAAACATTACTTGTACTTTCAGTGTATGCTCTTGAAAATAAGTGGATTGATTGTAGAAACGCATGTTTTTATTCTTGATTGTATGAGAAAATATTTTAGTATGCTTTAAATTTTCAATAGTAGTAATAATAATATGAGATGTATATTCAATGAAAAGTCTATGCACTCACAGCTACTACTAATACAGCTACTACTACTACTAATATAAGATGTTGACAAAACTGTGTCATGCTGATGGCAGTTGTTTCCAATTAGTCTTAAGAAATAATAATTGCCTACATTTCAATATAATTTCATTCTAATTGACGACCACCCAGTGCTCATGTACGAGAATTCTTGGCAGTGTCAGTCTCAATCTGTCACTCGGTGCAGAAACATCATGGAATTCCCTTTGGATGCTATAGCTAGCAGTTTCCTTTGGATGCTACGCTAAATAGCTAGCAGTTCATTAATAACGCAATCATTATTAACAACGTTAGTAATTATAACGTTGTAATAACGTTGTTATAATTATAATAATAACATTATTAACAACGCAATTGACATGCGGAAATAGTTAAAAAACTTTTCAGGATCCTCTTTGAGCTTAGGGCACAGTGTGTAGAATAAACTAGACTGTGACTTTTGTAATAAAATGGGGTGGGTCCAAAAACGACGCCTTTTCACTTTTTTCTTGTTGAGGTGCAGATAAGCAATTGCGGCCATCTCCTCAACATTCATCTTTCGACTGAATATTATTCAGAATAGTTCTGAAATATAAATTGCTTATGTATAGTTTGCTGAGAAGATACGCCGCTACAAAAGTGGTGCATTGAGCCGGAGTCTCTTCTCAGCGTGCGCAAACCAATACACTGTAGAATCCAAGGTTATATCCCTCCTTCGTGGCGCCACCAAAAAACGCGCATCAAAACGCGTCGAAACGCGAGGTAAAAAAATGTAACACGACCCGTCGCGCGTCTGAAGTGGCGTAGTGTGACAGGGCTCTAGAAGCAGATCTATAATTTTGAGTATACATTAATTCATTTTCTGATAATTCTGTTAAAATGTAGGGTCATGGACCTTGTTTATAATAACTCTCTGTTCTCTAATAATAAATATTTCGCACTTATAAGTGCACGTCAAGTGTTGAAATGTACTGTATTGCTTGGGGACTTGCTAAAGTGAAATCATTAACAAGATCATATTTAACAAGAACAAAAAAATAATAATAAGAAGGATGCCATACGCTAAATAAATAATCTAATAATAACTTATAAGATTTATAAACTCTGTTCTCTTATAATAACTCTAAGCTATAGAAAGAGCTAGCAATGATTTATTGATGTGAATTCCTCAATAACTTGTAACTTACATCTAAATAAAGGAAAATTATTCTAAGGAACACTGTAATGTTTTTTTCTGTTGACACAAGCAAGCAAACGCTTCATATTATGTATTAGTTGGCTGTTTTATCCTTGATATCATTTTCTAAAGTAGTTTACTATACAATTCTCAAAGTCATGAATTACAATAAGTCAACTTTTGAATAATAAATACGTATTATTATTATTATTATTATTATTATTATATCACCATAACTGATAACTAGCATTATTAAGTTTCAGATATTCCTGAAGAATTGGGTTCTTACACGGCATTTTCAATACTTCCATATTTGTTGGCACCCCTGACCATCAATAAAGGAAAATATACCGACAACAGAAAAGGTACTATGAAACCATCAAGTTCGGAAATCAAGGATGCCTTCATCACTAGAGTTGTGAAAATTGTAAGTGAAAAAAAAAGAAAAAATGTCTTGTATGGGCAACAATCTACAGCCCAAGTCAAGAAGAGTTGGGTTTTGTCTTTACCGTTTACTGCTATAAGTGAAATAAATAATTATTCTTTAAAAGAAATATATTTTTCTTTCTTTCTTCTTACCTTCCATAATTTCTTTTTAATTAACGGACAATTAGGCTGGACCTCCTCTGGAGACATTTATATCTTTGACTAGAAACTATAGTTGGGGAAATTATAGGGTCAAAAAAAATATATATGTATTTCACTTTTTTAACGAATTTTGTCATCCAAAGCATGAAAATGGTATCAGGAGTCAGTTGATGTTATGCCTAGTTTATAAGATGCCAATTGGCGTGGCAATTTTCATAAGACAAGTGATGCCGGGTGCAATCAACTGATATTGTCTATTACAGTTTTCATCAAGCCATGCCTAGCTGATGATTAAACTTTACATCAGCTGTAAATTTCAGGAGACAATTGTCATGAGACAATGATTATCTCGCCAATTGGCATCGTATAAACCAGGCATTACTTCAGCAGTATAAGGCCACAGAGAAGAAGTTCCTTCTCTGTGATAAGGCCCATTCTACATGGGCGTAGGAAACGCGGCGTTAACGTCGCGTCGGCAACGCGTGCTCGACAGAACACATTGTGTTAAATGGGCTTGTCTACACGGGCGTGATAAACGCGCACCCATTTAACACAATGGTTTCTGTCGAGCACGCGTTTTTGACACGACAGATAAATTTAAATGATTCAAATTTTAGTTTTAAAAAATTTTATTTCAATTAAGAGCACATGATTACACTACGAGAGCTGGACACCGACTGGCTGTCCGCGCTTCAAGCAAATACAAAATAATAGTATTCTATAAGCGCTAAGTAAGCAATTCTACTAATTAAGTACTACATAACTCCTCCCTCCTAAAATTTAAGTTCGTCCTCGAACTTCCAAAAATAACCAAAATTAAATTAAGACAATGCTGGAGGAGCATAAACAGCAGTTGGAGGCATTTGATTATTTCCAGTATCATCGGTATTACAGAGACAATTTCTTAATCTAGGATAAATAACAATGATAACAATGACTACAATCAAAAGACAAGGAAATCTAAAATAATGAGGGTGGAAGACCCATGTATCATCAAATTCTTCTTCATTAATATTAGTTAATTCAATGTTTTCCATTCTTTCCAAACTTTTCATATCAAATTTCTGTTTGTGAATAATTTCAGGAATGAATGATAATTTTTGTCCAAAAGTTTCAATTGAAGTGAAAGGTAATCTCATATCTGTCATTACATCATCAAGTTCCAAATTCAACAAAAATGATACAGGAGTATTGATTTTCACATTACTGATACTAATTTGATTAATCCTAAAACCTATTACACAATTACATTTTTCATAATATTTCAAATATGGTTCAACATTTATCAATTCGATTTTTTTACGTTTTTTCAAAGGTTCATTCCTGAATAAAGATAAAGTACATTCATCAGTTACAATTTTAGAATCCTTACAAAACGAGTTATTCAAGAAATCAAAACAATTATACAATTTCCAAATTTTGTTGTCTTTTGAAACCGAGAAAACATCATCAATTAATTTCATTGTAAACACTTTTGATTCATTCTGTAGAGGATAAGAAATTAAATCGTATCTATCGAAATTTACATTAGCTTTTGGAATTTGAATAACATACGTCAATAGGATTTTTGACAAAATACAAGTTGTTCTGCTTATCTCCCACAATACTTTCATATCTTTACTAGCTAAAGAATAATTCTTATCACTAACAACATTATCCAAATCTTTCATTGATATCATAGAAGGGTGAAGTTTCCCATTTTCACAATACAAAATTGAGTTAATTATATCATTTATTTCATCGTCCAAAAGTTCGAAGGTAACAGAAATTAAATTTACAATTTGAAGTCTTCCAATTGCATCCAAATTTTGATTCGTAATTTTATTCAACATTTTATTATTGGAATTGATATTCTTTACGTTACTATTAAATTTCTTTACCAAATTTTCATTTAATACAATATTCGCTTTTTCATTCTTGATTAAATGCATTTCATTATTTTCCATTTTTGCAATAATATCATTGTAATGTTCCTTATCATCTGCGGTCATCAAACCTGTGACCCAAGAAATTGCGTTTCCTAAACCATTAAATAATCCTCTTTTTGTACGCTTATTATTAACAATTGACAAATCTTTTTGAGTAATGGATTCCAATTTAAAGTACAATCTTTTTGCTAATCCATACAAAGAAAATACAATGTCATTTGAGATAGAAGAATTTTTAAGAGTTCTTATCGAATTTTTAAGAGCTAATAGTTCAGTTTGCAAATTGGTTATGTTGGAGTAGTGAATAATTTTGTAAGTCTCGTTGATAACAGTTGATTGTCCAGTTTTAATCGGTACTAGTCCCGCTGAGTCTGTCAAGTCTGTCAGGTGATAGGTCATCACGAGAGCAGGAAGGCAAAGGACTATCCCTATCATTACGATTATCAGCATCTGAAACAACATTATCATTGGATTTTACTAGTCTAGGTCTTTTAAGTCGATTAGGGTGGAGTTTGAGAACTTTACCTTTACTTTGATATTTATTTGATGCAACTTTAGTAGCGGGGAAATATTTAGGCAAGTGCTTTTTATTTTGGATATTTCTTAGGAATCTTTCTTTCCCTACATACTCAGGTGGTCTTTCACGAGTTTGATTTAGCTTTTCGGTTCTAGTTTGTTTTTCCTTCTCAATTTTAGCTCTATTGATTTCGTGTAATATTTTTAATTCTTTAAAGTGTTCGTCAGCGCTATGTTCAGTTATTTCTGCTCTTGTCAGTTCCAAATCTGAAATGTATTTGTTTGGTCCAGAAGTCAATTCAAAAGGAGTCATACTAAAATTCTTTTTGATCAAATTATTGTAGGAAATCAAGCTAAGAAGAAGTTTATCTTCCAATGATGAATTAGGTCTGTCAATTTCCAAAGAATTAAGTGTTTCAATTAGAGTCGAGTGTGCACGTTCTATGGTTCCTTGTGAATCAGGATGACCTGAAGACACATAATAAGGAGTAATATCATAGATAGACAAAAATTGTTTGAAAATTGTATTGTCAAATTCTTTTCCTTGGTCCATTTGAATTTTCTTAGGGAGAGGGTGTCTCGCAAAGTATTGTTTGAAGGCTTTAGTCACTGCTATACCTGACAAATTGTCCAAAATGTAAGCATCAAGCATTTTACTGAATGCGTCAATTATAGTCAGAATCTTATGTTGTCTATAAGAGAAAACATCAATCTGAAATTCTTGAAATGGTGCTAAAGGCGTAGGTGTTTTTTCGTAATTTATTTTCACAGGTTTCCTATCATACTTTACTTGCAAGCAATTGCTACATTTATGTACAAAATTATATACATCTCGATACATAGAGGGCCAATAGTATTCTTTTCTTAATTTCGTGTAGTTCTCATTGATACCTCTATGAAAACTTTTACCGTCATGATATCTTTCAATTAATTCAAGTTGTTCGTCTTTGTCAATCACATCAGTCAGTTTCTTTCGATAGTTCTTAAATTTGATTTTATCAAAAACTTGAGTCAGTTCTTCAGTGAAAGTCAAAATTATTTTGTTTTTCCAACTTTCGAGAGTATTTCCTCGAACGTCAGCGTAAATTCCATAAGTTCGTGTGGGATTTAAGTATGTTTTAATTTCATTAATGTTGTTTTTAATGTCATCGGGATTTGAAAAGAAGAAAGTTATTCGTTGTTTATCGAAAACTTTCTTGAAATTTGGTTTTGAAGTACCTCGCTTTATAATCACTTGATTATATTCAATATTCACTGGTCTAGTCTCGTCAATGATGTAAATTCTAGCATTGGAACTTTCCTGTGAATGAACTGTCATTAAACTATCATTGTCAGAGTCGTTTGCATTTTGATCGTCAGGTATGTGATTATTATTGTCAGGATAATTTTGGGGTACGAGTATTTCATCGATATTTTCGGCAGGAATATTTTGGGGTATTTCGTCCACATTCTCGTCTTGTTGTTCATTTTCATTATTTTCGTTAGGTATTGATTCAAGTATTTCGTCAAGCATTTCTTGATTTATTTCTGGAACATTTTCGAGATTGCTAAATATGTCATCTAATAATTCTTGAGCAAGTTTAGGATTTTTTTTTAAATTCTTTATTGTGAACTTCAATTAGATTTCTGCTTAAGGCGTCGGCTACGAAATTTGATTTGCCTTGTAAATATTCGATTGTGAAAATGAATTCTTCTAACAATAATTTCCAACGAACTAGCTTGGAGTTAGGCTCTTTCAAAGAATGAAGCCAGACTAACGGCTTGTGATCTGTTCTCACAGTAAACTTATATCCGTATAAATAAGGTCGAAAATGCTTAATTGACCAAACCACAGCTAGCAACTCTTTTTCAATTGTTGACAAGTTGGTTTCTGCTGGGTTCAAAGTCCTAGATGCAAATGAGATCGGATGTTCTCCGTCATCGAATTTCTAAGAGAGGACACTTCCTAGAGCTTTTTGACTTGCATCAGTCGTTAGAATGTCCTGAGCGAGTGAGATAGAGGCTGTGCTATTTTAGCAAAGTTCTTAATTAGTTTCCTATAACAACCACAAAGTCCTAAAAATTGTTTTACATTCTTTTGATTTTGGGGAATAGGAAAATCTTTTATTGCTTGAACTTTCAAAGGATTTTGTTTTATGCCTTCACTAGAAATTACATGACCCAAAAATAATAATTCTCTATGGAAAAATTCAGTCTTGTCAAGTTGTATTTTTAGACTGAATTTCTGCAATCTTTGAAAACTGTCTCCAAATGTCTCATATGTTCTTTTAGAGAGTCAGAGAATACAATAAAGTCATCAATATGCACTAGCACTTTAGGTTAATCAGCAAATATCAAATTAACAGCACGTTGAAAACATGGTGGTCCGTTTTTAAGTCCAAAAGGAAGGCGCAAAAATTCATAATGGCCTGTTTCAGTCGGAAAAGCTGTTTTGGGAATAGATTCTTCCTCTAATTCGATTTGATGGAACCCTGATTTTAAGTCAATAGTCGAGAAATAGTTTGCGAGTCCTATTTTACCAAATAAATCTTTGATATTAGGTAATGGAAATCGATCATCTTTGGTTTTCAAATTCAATTTACGATAATCCACAACTAATCTTACTTTTCTCTTGCCAGAGGCATCGGGCTTTTTGGGAACGACCCACAATGGAGAATAGTAAGGAGAGTTAGAATGTCTGACAATTTTATTTTCTAGTAACTTATCAATTTCGTTTTTAATGTCTTGCTGAAACGCATATATAATAAGGATATCTGTAATTTTTCGTATAGACAGGTTCTTCATCAGTTGTATTAATTCTGTGTTTCAAAATATTAGTAGCAGTTAAAGGTTCATTTTCTTTTTTGATAATTTCAGGATATTTCAAAATTAAATCGACTATTCCTTTCTTCTCCTCACTATTCATGTGGTCGGCTCTCAATAGTGATAGCAATTTTTCGTCATTGAGAGGACAATTGGTCGTCTCATTAACGAAAACTTCGACAGGTGTCAAACTAGAATTTTCAAGTGTCGTTTCCTTGTATTCATTCGAGTACACATCAATACATATTAAATTATTTACAGTTTCAACTAAAGCATTCTTAAAATCTAAGTCATCATTTCCAATAATAAACATTTCGTTTTTACTCTCATATGGAATTATCAATGAATTCCAACCTTTATTCAATTGAATAGGTCCTATTCCATACAAAGGAAGGATATTTGATTAAAATCTGAGGCAATTGCACTCAAGATCGATAGCGGCTTTCAATTTTTGTAATATTTTATAGCCTAAAAGAACATCATAATTTTCAGAGAATTCATGCAACAAAAATTCTGATTCAAAATCTTTTCCTAGGATATTGAAACAATTCATTTTTACTTTATGTTTTCCTTTGGTTTTTCCTGCAGGGGTA
Source organism: Sogatella furcifera (assembly GCA_017141385.1). Lineage (NCBI taxonomy): Eukaryota > Metazoa > Arthropoda > Insecta > Hemiptera > Delphacidae > Sogatella > Sogatella furcifera. The sequence continues at coordinate 32,813,726 of CM029548.1, read as the reverse complement.
ACTATCGTGAAATTACTATCAATTAACTCATTTTCATCATTAAGTGCATGCTTTCTTACATAATTGTAACGGCTACCTGTGTCAATAAGAATTTTTAAGTCATTTCTCTTGAGTTATGGCAATTCTAAGTGCATGGAATTCAATTCAACAATCAATCCGGGTTGTTGTTCGGTTGGCCTACTTCTAAAAAATGAATCCTCTCGTTGAGTTCAGCGATAATTCGGTCTTTTTCATCCATGAAGTTGACATCGGTTTCAGTGGTGTGAATTGGAGCCTTGAATTTGGGGTTGGTTGAGACAGTTCTCATAGAGACGTCCGTATCATTTGGAAACTGTTGCCTGAACTGTCCTGATCCTGAAGCTTTTGAATTTTGATACTGGTGTTGATTTTGATTGAAGTTTTGATAGCGATTTTGATTGAAATTTTGATACTGGTTATGGCGATTCTGATTGAAATTTTGAAACTGGTTTTGATAACCCTGATTGAACTGTCTTTGGTTGAAGCCCTGTTGCCTACTAAAGTCTTGGGGTTTTTGGAAATTTTGAATTCTGTTTTGTTTCGGAAGATTTGTTTTTGTTGAAAGTTATTGCTGTTTGGTTTGTGAGATTTGTTAGTGTTCGTACTTAAGTTAGTCATATCCGTGTTGAATCCTAACTGTTTCATCAACAAATGACTATTATTGATGAGTTTACTTCTAGCGTCGTTCAGATCTTGTATTTGAAGGGTTTGTAGATGAACACCAAGGGCTGTCGGAATACCGTTGCACAACACATTCACTGATTGGCTATCTAATTGAGCGAGAAGCATTTGAAGGGCTTGCCCTTCGACATCTTCAAGTTTGTATTTAGTTGCGATTGTTGTTCTTTTCGCTACTTGTCTGTTCAAAAACTTTATTGGATGTTCGTGACATTAACGTGACATTAACTGACATTAACTGGGGTACTGATCTACTGTCCGCGAAATTGTTTTTCAGCACTGAGATAAGTTCAGGGATGGTTGAGCATTCATTATTGTTCGCTACTTGTTTCGCAGCACCGTTTAGTTTGTTCATGCATTTTTGGAAAAGCAACCAGTGGTTTTCTTTTGCTTCAACTACAGTATCGATTGTGTATTCACTGTGCAGTTGTGAAGCCACATTAACAAAATTTAAGAGTTCAGAAGGATCACCAGAGTATTCTGGGATAATATTGAGATGAGATTCGGTAACTGGGCGATTCACTTTAGCCATGGTTACAAGTTGAATGTTTGATAACTCACGTTCAAGTTGCGAAGTTGCTGCTACCGATGAGTCAGTGTCGGTCTCTTCCTCCTGGTCCTCGACGAATCTTCTTGCTACTTGACCCACGCCAAGTTTCAGAGAGTCGAATCGGTGAGGGGATACAGCTGCTCTGAATACAGCAGGATAATTGATCTGAGATGGATCCAGAGTGGAGAAGTTCTTGGAGATGTTGGTTGGTGACCCACGACTAAGAGTTGATACTCACTTTTTCGAAAATGCACTAAGTCCCGAAATTAGATGAAAGATCGAAAATTCGGCACTTCACTTCCGAAAAACTCGCGGGTCCCTGTTCGTACGCCAGATAAATTTAAATGATTCAAATTTTAGTTTAAAAAAAATTTTATTTCAAGTGCTCATGATTACACTACGAGAGCTGGACACCGACTGGCTGTCCGCGCTTCAAGCAAATACAAAACAATAGTATTCTATAAGCGCTAAGTAAGCAATTCTACTAATTAAGTACTACATAACTGACGTAAACGCCGCGTTTCCTACGCCCGTGTAGAATGGGCCTTACACCAAGGAGTATAGAATAGTAGTATATTTATATACTACTATTCTATGCACCTTGGTAAAACACTGCTATGATTACTAAAAGTGTAATTATTATAAAAAAATAAAGTACATATTTACATGGATTCTATACAATTTTTCTCTGTTTATTGGATGACAAATTAGAGCAAAAAATGGAATAAAAGTGCGTTTTCCGCTTACAAGCCTTAATATGAATCTACCTTGACTATAGCATTTGGCCAAAGTTGTATTTATGCCTAGGTAAAGTGTAGCTTGAAAGTGACGTCACACCAGGCCAGACACATTCAGATTTGATCAAAATACTTCATAAACACCAACAAATCGAACATCGACCCCGAGGACCGTAGTTAATAAATTTATTCACCACAAACTATTGGGGTAACGCTATACTAGGCCAGACATGGACAAAATACAATCTTCACACCAACAAACCATAACATCAACCCCAATGTAGATGAACATTCAAATCTGAATTCATAATATGAATTTAAATGTTCACCTACATTGATGTTATGACATTTTGTCCATGTCCGGCCTGGTATAGAGTTACCCCAATAGTTTGTCAGGAGTAGCGAATCAATTTTGCTAGATTACCAGCTACATATATCACTAAAGTAGCAATCCATACTGGAAAATTAGAAGTATAGTACCTGTAAAGTAAATGTTCCATTTTGATATTTGACAATAATGTGAGCATCTGCTGCAGCTATAAGGATTGAAGGATTAGCAAAATCATTTCGCTAAACCTGCCAGCGCCTAGTGCTGAAAGTGGCAACACCGTTTCGCTAGTCTTCAATATTGTGAGCCTAATCTTCCGCCAGCCTATTTGCTATATTAGACCAATTGTTACGCTGGAACTTCCATACTGGTTAGCTAACTCTTCTTCTCTGTTCACCTACAGAAACACTGTGTTTCACCAATTTATTGAAACAAATTTAGCTAAATCTCTTTAAACATTTCCGTGACCTGGAAACTCATAGTAATTACTTCTTCAAAGCAGATGAAGCTAAATCACAGTAACTGTTTAGTTGGATTAGAGAAACAACTGTAGCGAAAATCGTTTCGCTAAATTAGCAAAACTGAAAAGCTGTCACAAAATTAGGGGTCATGTTTGGCTAAAGTGAATGGAATTTCAGCTATATAGTTCAAAAATTTCTTTCATTTTTTTATAGTTCGGAATTTTCGGAGTTTTTCATAGATTTTTTGAGAACCAATTCGCAGAAAATGTTAAAATTTGATAAACAGCTCCCGAGTAGGTCTAGAAATGCTTAGCTGATTCAGCAGGTTTAGCTGAGGTAATAGAACAACAAATACAGAACGATTATTGGAGAGAACCCTGATGATCAAAACAAATCCTTTTGAACGGAAATTACAGGCGAGCGAAGCGAGCCTGTTCGTCTTAGCTGACACTGATAGAGGTTTTGCAGGCGAGTGAAGCGAGCCTGTCTGACTCACTGACACTGCTGATACTGTCGGAGGTCCAGGCGGAGAAGGCGAGCGAAGCGAGCTTGATGCACTCAGATTTTGCAGAGGTTATTTAGTGGAAGTTTCGAACCATGTCTGATTATAAGGTTACTATGTCCAATCCCAAGGTTACGTTTAATATTAATGTTTGTATAACTTTTCGGAGTTTTTCTTAGACTATCTTCATCGAATATAACTTACTCATGAACTCAGGAACGTAGACTTCAGGTCCCTATACAAAATCTATTATGATTTATGACTTTTTACATATATTTTATGACTTTCAACTCGTTAAGTTAACACAGTTTAGACCATACATCTTTCAAGGCATTTCTGTTTCAGATCAAGATCATAAAATGATTGGAATATTAGTGACAGTAGCCCTAGGAAGTATAATCATCTATTTGGCGTACATCTACATATCAGAGCCCCAGAATTACTGGAAGGACAAGGGCGTGCCTTACATAGCAATCTCACTTACCGAATTTATCACCAATATACTTTTGAGTGATGTCAATGTAAGTCACAGTCTCTTGAAAGTGTACAAAGCCCTTGAAGGACACAGATTCGGTGGATTTTTTCAGATTATAACGCCTTTTTTGATGGTACGCGACCCTGAACTTATCGGTGATATCCTCATCAAGGTAAATTGTTAAATAATATTCAATGAATCCAATTATTATTCAGTTGCCCCAAAAACCCGAAAAGTTTCTGTTTTTTTCTATTTTCTGTAATTCAAACTGAAAAGATAATAAACTGATAATACGAAAAATTTCTTTCTATAGTCGGCGCAATCTAAGTTGACGAAAACCCCCTCCACTCGAGAAATAACTACGTTGTCATTTTGCGTGAAATTGAAACTTCTCCCAACGCATTCACATTCAACTGAATGTCAAAAGTGACAGCGTAGCCTCGGAAAAATCACGCGATGTTGTGAAACTCACCATTTTTATGATAAACCAGCTGTTCGCAGCTCGAATATCCAAGTCAATTAGCTTCAATAACTTTAATGATTCATGCATATACCGCTCTCCTTACTTTGAAACTCTTGAGAGGCCAAATTACGATCTTCCGACTATTTTGCCACATTTGGCATACTTAAAGGGAAAACTTAGCTCTGCAATTTTTGCCATCAGACATCTAAAATCACTTCTCAAAAAAGAAACGCTCAGACAGGTATATTTTTCATTATTCCACTCCCTTTTGACATTTGGCATAGTTTTCTGGGGGAATTCAAGTGATGTTATTCAAATATTCAAACTACAGAAATGGGCATTGAGAGTAATGACTGGAGAAACAAGACGGACTAGTTGCCGGCCTATTTTTAAGGAATTAAAAATCCTTCCATTGCCTAGTTTGTACATTTTCGAAACTATATGTATTATTAAGAGACACCAGCACAAGTTTAATACTGGAGAGGCATTTCATAGCTATGAAACTCGATACAGGCACAACCTGAGAGACGGAGTTCACCGTACAAATCTTTACCAACGGGGAGTAAAAAGCGCTGGTATAAGATTGTTCAATACTTTACCAATGCATCTAAAAGAACTGAACGGTGACATTTTTAAAACAAAATTGAAAAATGAGTTGTTGAATATTTCCGCATATTCCACTGAGGAATTCACGGCTCATTATGAGCAACTAAGAATGATTAGGATATAGTAACTAATATCCTAAGTATATTGACTTAATATTTGGACGAATCTACATACCCCTTTTATAGGTGGTCAAAAGATGATTATTAATAATAATAATAATAATAATAATAATAATAATAATAATAATAATAATAATAATAATAATAATAATAATAATAATAATAATAATAATAATAATAGTAATAATAATAATAATAATTTCCCACATTTGGAAAAATAATTTCAATTGTTTTTGAACAACTTTCTCGCTTTCACCACCCACTTATCTTCTCAATCAAAAAAGTTTCTAGATCATTGAAAATTTCATGTTTTCTGTTCGAGTAGACTCAACATTGACAAACATATTCATTAATTGAAACATAATTATTGGTGAGATATAGAAAATTCAAGAAACCATTAGAAAGCACGAATTCTCTTTGTAATTTTGATATGAGAAACTCCATTTTTACTACAATCCATGATTGTGAGAGAAGTAATATACAAAAGAAAGAAATATTTTCGCAATTTTTAAATTTTTTCAAAAAAATCCAGTTTCCTTTGGATCCTTCTACCCGGGAACTTTTTTAATACTACTGGCATATCAAGAATAAAATTCTACGTCTAGATATGGGGTTTAATCGCGAATTTGAAGATGTTCCAATTTCTCACAATCTGGCAACGCAGCTATTTCCCGGGTGAAGAGAAAAACAGTCAACTTAGATTGCGCGGACTATAAAATGCATGAACCATAAATTATTTTGCAAAATAAAATATTTCTTGGAAATATTCATTCATCGCTTGTAGTTTTACATGCTCGATATAGACAAAAAGTGTTAAATGTATCATCATTGTAGCTTTTTCAACTTCACAATCAGTGGTTTTTTAGGCATTAGCTCCATTTGATTGGTGGAGGGTACAAGACCCAATGAGGGGCTTGTGCAGGGTAAGCCAACTTGCTTCAACTCTCATAGTACTGAAGTAGTATTGCTTTTCACGTCTCCTTTATAGTCAAATACTTGAAAATTATGGGTTTTCTTGGTTCTTAAGTCACCACGAATTGCGGGCCCTGCGGGTGGATCCCACTATTATGCATCTGTTCTCTCAGTATATCAATCTTGAATATAATTTTCATCACACTTAACAAATTTTTTCATTATTTTTCCACCAGAATTTTGGTAATTTCCAAGATCGCTTCCCTCCCATCAACGAAGAGCTCGATTTGATGAGTGGTAGTCTAGTGTGTATGACAGGTGAACGCTGGAGATCGCTGCGATACAAACTGATGCCAACATTCACCTCTAGAAAACTGAAGAAAATGTTCCCCGAGATGGTCACCTGTTCTAATGCTATAATGGAACATTTGTCAACTCTGCCACATGGAGAAGCTGTTCAAATTAATGACATCACTTTCAAGTACATCATTAGTGTGATTGGAAGGGTGGCATTTGGACTACAGGTAGAGTGCTAATGTCACCAAGCTGTCTAGGCGTGTCCAAAAATTGAAAACATTTCTCCTGTATGAGTGAACAATCTCGAAAGCCATGTGAAAGCCTTTGAAAATTCTGGTTACAGAATTTCTGATGAGAAACAGTAATGAGGTATGAGGCATCCTTCTCCGCAAAGCGCTGCCTAATGGTTGATTAATCAATCTGCACACAAATGTAAGTTTAGAAGAGAAGAACTCTCTTGAACCCTGATTTAGTGCTAACAGCAGACATGAAAGTTCTCTAATACGGTGGCAATATTTGAACAGTCTTCAATTTTTGGACACGCCTAGTATGTTATTGTTTAACTTGCTTTTCCAGAGACTTTATAAATAATCTGATAGAATACTGTCGAAATACAAGAGCTTCTGGACGCTCAATACAGTACCTGTAAATTTATTATAATCGGATAGAAAATCAGTCGGTACAGCTACATACGTTTGTCCAGAATTTCAAGAAGTTCGACAAGAGATAAAATTCTGTCATACTCTGAATAGAGTGCGATGATCTACTAATATCGGTTTCAGAGCTCAAACCAAAGCACAGCATTCATTTTTATTTCTTAGGAATCTATATCTATAAAATCGAAATGACACTGACTGATCCATTCATTCATCACCAGAATTAAAAATCTACTGAACCAAATGCGTTCCTATTTTAAAGGCATGTTCAGTTGGACGTTTAGACGCGCGCTAAGAACGGATTTTGAAAACTTTTCAAGGATAGGCCTACGCGAAATATTTGAGTTTTTCTATATTTCTTCGGCGTTTTCTCCATTTTTTCGAGAACCAATCGTTAAAAAATGTTGATATTTGGTGAGCAGTCTCAGATAAGGTCTAGAAGTGCTGTGTTCAATAAATTCCGAGACCCTTTTGAGGTTACGCCTGTAATAAGGTTTTCCAATGTTTGGAATCTGCACTTTTGTTCATTCCACGGAAACTACTGAATATATATACTGTATATGACGTTCAAATAAAATACTCTACCATGTTGAGCTGAGGTAATAGAACAACTAATTCAGATAAATGATGATCAAAGCAAATCCATTCCAATGGGATTCGCAGACGAGCGAAGCGAGCCTGGTCACTTACTGACATTGTTTATACTGTCGGGGGTCCAGTGGGCGGAGTCCCCTGGCTAGGCGGAGAAGGCGAGCAGAGCGAGCCTGCCGGCTAGTACCAAGAATAAATTCAATTATGATTATTCATGAGGTCGAAATATTCAGACAGTATAATTGAGTATAGACCTCACCAGACCAGTATGGGAGATGGTGGAATATGAAGACCTTGGTCATAATTGGTTAATGACCAATATGCCAATAAGCTCAATATATCAATGCCTAAAATAATTAATTCCTCCCAGAGGAAAAATAATAAAATAATCATTGTTCAAACTGAGCAGGAAAGAAATTATATTAAGTACAGATTTGACAATCATGTGAATTTATTTACATCGACTATATTATATTCATCGGAAATTGAATCATTCATAGAATAAATAATTGTTTGTTTAATAAAAATAACAATTTTGCCAAATTCAGTATATTCAAAGTACTTGGTAATATTTTAGTGCAATTGAATATTAATAAGGGGTACACGGTATATTGAAGGAGAATACAGTCCTGCACTCTTTTAGAAATTCAATAATTGCGGTAATTCTCGAAATTCACCAAGTTTTGATGGTATATTATAATTTTCGCTCACCAATTTCTTAATGTGGGGCCCCAATTCACACTAATCATTTGAATACTTCACTGGAAGATGTTGAGTGGAATGGTGTCGTCCTTGGCATAGGTTGACGTTTTTCATAATTGAGAATTTGCAATAGCTTGCCTTGAAATTTAATTGAATGGAGAGCTCAAGACTATGGGAACTCTAAATTACTTTCATCACTGGACATTAATTTACAAATAAAGACAATTAAAACATTGCTTTTTTGTTAGGACATTGAACGGATCCTGTTCAATCGATTGACCAAAGGCAAGTCTCTCCTCTTCCAAAAATAGGAAATCACGTGACCTTCTTCTGAGAATAAGGATCGCTTGATCTGGGAAAGGACCAATCCTGTGCCTAATTAGAAAAAAATAACCAATGGGAATTTTTCCACGCGGTCGTAATATTTAAATGAGGCATAGAGATTCAAAAATCAAAATCAGAGAACAAAATTAAATTAATTGGGAAGAATATTTAATTCGCGCAAATAAACTGAAAATAAACAAGGGTTAGCAGAAATGAACAAGTTTGACTTAGTTTGAAATAAAAACAGAAAATACAGAGATATCACAGTAGTAGCTGGCACGACAGTATCAACAGCTGACTGATAAGACTTGTCAGCCATTTTCTCTAACCTTATAATTGTTGAGAGTAAGGTAAACAATAGTCGGCAAATGATGAATGGCTCTGACACATAATTGGTATACAATATGGAATAATATTTTAAACATTTAGTAACACAATAAATAAATGGGTTCTACCCTATTTGAAACGTGAGTATATTATTTTTCGCCTCAATTATAATTTAATTTTAGATAATAATGTTGGCATAGGCTTTGTATCCTGACAATACATACAATTCTATACTCAACTATCCAATCTCTTAACTAGAGAATTTTATAAATAATTATTTCAATTTTACAACTTATCTCCTACTTAAGCTACTGCTGATGTATTCACGAAAAAAGAAACAGAACTGTGCTGTTTCATGGATTTGAACATTATTATATTTAAATAAAACAATATTTTCGAATTAATCACTTTCTGCAACTTTCCATTTATAAATTGGATCGAACTGGACTCCATTGTCAATATTACAACTAAATTATATTTTCACAGATAGACTACGACAATTCAAAGGAGCACATAAACAACGTGATATTTGATATGAGCAGGCGATTTTTAAAACCTTCCTTATTTCAAGTATTGAAGTTCTACCTCCGCACAATCTATCCACGTTTCACAGTAGCACTGGGTTTGAAATTGACCGGATCAGACATGAATGAATTTTTTAGATCACTGGTGACTGACACCATTAAACATCGCCAGGCTGAGGATATTACCAGGAGCAGAAGTAACCGGAACCTTAGAGAACGGAATGACTTCCTTCAGCTCTTAATGAATTTGAGGAGTGATAATGGAAGCAGTACGAAAGAGGTACCATCTAATACCAGAAGCAAGGAGGAGGTTGCATCTAATACCAGAAGCAAGAAGGAGGTTGCATCTAATAACAGTAGGGAACAGGAAAGCATGACAAGGAGCGCGGATATTGAGGAGCGTTTGGATGCGGATGACCAGTCTTTAATAAACCAAATGGAGAATATAGCCAACAATGGAAAAACGATCAAAGATATTGGTATGTTTGGCTCTATCAAACTACAGTATTTGACTATAAAGCCGCATTTATACCTATTGTGAGATAACCTATTATAGCCACATTGGTCACATTAATGTATTTGAAAAGTTAGTACCGTACACAAAAACTTCTCCCGGCATAACTCTTGACAGCCAGAGAACGTACTCTTTTTTTTAGTTTTTTGTATATATGCTTACATCAAAACGGTCCACATTTTCTTAATAACACTCGAATAGTAATTAGGAGGAGACAAAATTATGCGTTGATTGGAAAAGAATGCGGATCAATAAAAATTTATTAACATTCTATTAAAAGCACAACTTTTTCAAATAAAAAATATATGATTTTTTCTAAATATGGTGTAGCTCATAAATAAACAATAAATTCACAAACCCCTTTGAAGTGGAAATAGGCAAAATAATCCATTATATGCTAAAATCTACATTATTAGCTGTTATCTGATAGTCTAGCTGAATAATTTTTAAATTTTATTATATTTCACTTTTTTCAGAACTAACAGATCATATTATGACTTCAAATACATTCGTTTTTATATCGACTGGCTCTGATACCACAGCTACCATATTAAATTTTGCCCTATACGAATTGGCCGCTAATTTGAGGGTCCAAGACAAACTAATTGAAGAAATCGACACGATTTTCTCAAATCAGGACTTCACTTATGAGGCTATCAGGGATATGAAGTACATGGACAATGTGTTTAGTGGTGAGGATTTTTATTACAGTCATGTCTTTAATTTCCTTTCCTCACCTACTATAGGTAGGAAAGTATTGCTCTCCAAAAAAGATTAAGGCACCCCAATTTCAAGATTTCTATCAGTTTCAAGGCACTCTAAGTTCAAAAAATGGGTTGTAGGTATTGGTCTGTGTGGAGTGGGTGTGCCGAAAGCCCTCAATTACTCACACAGCCGCCCATAGCAAATCATTTTCCTCAGCCGACACTGACAGGGGATTTTCAGGCGAGCGAAGCGAGCCTGTTTATTGCACTGACATTGCTGATACTGTCGGGGGTCCAGGAGGCGGAGCCCTTTGGCTAGACGGTTAAAGCGAGCGTTGCGAGATTGCCGGATATTTATCAATATTTTGATTACTTTATTATCCACCAATGCTCACCAAATCAATTATTACTAAGTCTGGCAATGAATTTGAATTGCAATTGACAATTCAGTCTAATTTTTCCATGTTTGGTTATTGTGGTTTATTGTGAAAATACAGTTACAGTTATTACAGTGACTATATAACTTATATAGTCACTGTAATTTTTATAGCTTCCAAACTTCAATTGTATTAACTAATTTTCTTCAATACAATGGATTTATCTATCATAAATATTGTTTTTTTTTCTATGTTCATAATCGAGATAATCCGGTTTGTAACTTTGGAGACAATGTATTATACTATTTGATCTCTTTTGTGTAACAAAATGAATAAATGTTTCAGCTTCCAATATTATGAAACATATTAATAAATGTTAATTTAATATATAATTATAATTTGATTTAAACCACTATATTTTATAAATTTCAAAATTCCAGATTAAATTTTATCCAGACCACTTGCTACTACTACCTGAAAAATCGTCCTACTTGCTTGTTTTTCAAAAGCAATGAATTTCATATTTTCTAATTATTCAAGTCATATTTTTTTTCTCTCTTGAAAAATCTGCATTCAACTTTCAACTAGTAAGATTCATTTATGAATATTAAGATAGCATATTTTCAACTGAAATGAAGACGGATGAACTATAAATTTTTTACCAAGCAAATAATAGATAACTTCATTGAAAATTTGTTTTTATTTTCGAGTGCTGCATGAGCTCAAGCATCAGAAGAATGCTGATCAGTAATCCAGAATCGACCAAAAAAGGACATAATAAGACTTTTTACAGCATTATCACGTGTCCAAAGACTATTTTTTGTTCATATATTCTGCCATCATTTCGATTATTATTGTGATAGTATATTTTCATATACTGATAATTTGCATACAATTTTAATTAATTATATCATAATGGTCTAATATTTTCAATGTTTTTTCCGGTCAGAAACTTTAAGAAAGTACCCTACCGCAGCGAATATAATGAGATCATGCACGGAAAACTATCAGATCCCAGGCACAGATGTGGTGCTGGAGAAAGGCGCTCTGGTTGTTGTGCCGGTGTTTGGCATTCACATGGACCCCAAGTACTATCCAGAGCCCGAACGCTTTATTCCCGAACGATTCGACAACGAAATACCAAAGAACGCATATCTTGCGTTCGGCCTAGGGCCTAGGCTATGCATTGGTAAGCTTCCATTACAGTTACAAATAATAGTTTTTTATAATACTAGTGTTTTATTTCAATTGGGTGATCAGGAAGTCACATAACCCAACTATATGACTCAGTAGCGTAGCCAGGCGGGGGTCCAGGGGGTCCGGACCCCCCCCCTCGAAATTTTGGGCAAGCCTTCATGTTTGAACTCTATTCCTCTGAATGAGAGACGACTAAGGAATTGATGCAGTCCACACAGAGTGTTCATAAGACTGTTAAGAGTTATGTTCACTGAACTTATCAGGCTGATTTCCTACATCAGAATTATAAAAAATTCTATGAAAATGGGTTCCAGTAGCGTAGCTAGAGGGGAGGGGGGTCCAACTTCCACCGCCAACTCAGATTTCCCACTAGAAGCAAACTTTTTTCTTACTTCCTTGTCAACTGACCAAGTGGTGTCCAAAAAGTGCAGATTGTTCAGGGTTAAAATGCATAAAGCCCGCATATGTATTTGAATTTATCTTGAAAAATGGAGCTCTATATGATGTAGTGCTTCACAATTTTGTACTGAAAATGCCCCCTGAACCGATCAAGTGGTGTTAAAAAAGCTCATTGCTGGGGTTTGGAATGGTTGAAGTGCATAAAGTGAATAATCTGAATAATACTTTGGATAATCAATTATTAACTGGTAATTTTCAAAGACAGAGTTTAAAACGCTACTTTGGACACAAAAAAATCGTCCACTTATCAGAACTCTTGTTGCTCAGGAACAACATATGCTCAAAATATTCCGATTGGTGAGGTTTGAGCTGTATAAAGCGTAAATCTGTATTATTAATTTATCTTTGACAAACTTTGTCATTAATTTGTAAATTTTGTTTTACAATGCAATTTTGGACACAGAAGTTTGCCAAAAAGCTCCCTTACTAACCAGATTGAATAATGTTGAGGATTGAACCATATAAAGTGAATTTATTTATTTATCTCTTCCATTTATGTACAAATATACAAGATGAGGAAAGAAAAAGCAGACTATCGCCCAAAACCTCTTTTATTCCCAATTTTTATTAATAAGATAAAGAGAGCTCTAAAACGGCATTTTTTACTACACAATTTTGAAATTTTCCCGGGGGTGACCCCCTGGATCTCCTGTACATTGGGTTAAACTTCATAAAGGCCACATCTGTATTTTTAATTTATCTAAAAAAAAGATGTAGAGCTCTAAAATTTTGTACCGTACTGAAAATTCCCCCTGAACTGATCAAGTGGTGTTGAAAAATCTCATTGCTGGGGGTTGAAATGGTTGAAGTGCATAAAGTGAATAATCTCAATAATACTCTAGATAATCAATTATTCACTAGTAATCTTCAAAAACAGAGTCTGAAACGCTACTTCAAAGACAGACTCTTGGTGCTCAGGAACAACAGATGCTCAAAATATTCCAATTGTTGAGGTATGAGCTGTATAGAGCGTAAATCAGTATTATTAATTTCTCTTTGACAAATTTTGTTTTACAATGCTATTTTAGATACAGAAATTTGCCTAACAGCTCCCTTAACTAACCAGATTGAATAATGTTGAGGATTGATCCATATAAAGTAAATTTATTTATTTATCTCTTTCATTTATGTACAAATATACATAAGATGAGAAAGAAAAAGCAGGCTATCGCCCGAAACCTCTTTTATTCCCAATTTTTATTGATAAGAAAAAGAGCTCTAAAACGATATTCTGTACTACACAATTCAAAAAATTTTCCCGGTCCCCCTTTCTTTGGGGGTTCTCCCCAAACACCCCCTCTGATCAGCTTTGGACCCTCCCCGAAATCGAATCCTGGCTACGCCACTCATATGACTGTTTCCAATAGCCTATATGGGCTGCGTGGCTTTTTTATCACTGTTTATTATTATTGATAAAAAAATATGTATTAATTTTATAAATGACTTCTCAATAGCAAATATTTTATTTAGGAAGTTTTTTATCATCATAACAGTAGAAGTGCTTCTTTCAGTGTGTAAACTTGAGAGAATAGGCTAAAACAGTTCCATAATTTCAATAGAATCTAATGAATTTTTGATTCCCAATTTTTTTTTCACGTTAGTTGAATCTGAAACCAACTTGTGATTGCTGTAAAAACATTGGAATAGCCCATCTGGTCATTCAGTTCCAGCTTAAACAGGATGATATTAGCAAGAAAGATCAAACTTTATTATTCTGTTCAATATTTTAGGTGTTATTATTCCAAAATTATTAGAAAATAATGTCTCTAATAACCTTGTTATTATTCTTTGTACCCTTCTTGGATTGTATTTTTCAACATTTTTAGGAATGAATGAATGAGCAAGCCAGTCTTTTCTTTGCAAAAATGTTGGAACCCGAAACCCAAGCTGGCGGGTACAAAGTATAACACAAAAAATTGCTTCAAACACTTAGTAATCGAAGAATAGATGTATTAATGGGAATTTAATAGGCCCATGTGACCTTTATGGATAATGAACTTTATTCTCATAAGAAAAAACAGGATAAAATATTAGAATTTTGAATATTCGGTTCTATTTCAAGAAGATCACAAAATACAAAAAGGTTCATATCATGATACAATATAAAATAGATCGAAGATACTCTTACTCGTACATTCATTGGAAGCATTTTTTTTTTTTTTTTTTAGATGCTATTATTATCAATGCTATACAGAGTGTTTCAAGGGGAATGTGAAATGCTTCTCACAAAATTTTTATTCTCACATTGATTCCTTACACCAAGAATAGAAAATTTTTATAAGACATACCCCCAAGATCGCTGTGTTACCGAGAGTTTTTTAGAGGCCTTATTTAGGATCTGAAATTATCAATTCCTTTTCTAAATTATCTCATTTATTCGAAAAAACCAGATCAGAAGTTTGTAGCTTGACCGATTATTGAGATAATAGAGAAAGTATGAATTACCATTTTTCAACAATGGAGCGTTATAGCTGGACATGAAATCATGAGTTTGTATTTTTGATTGACGGAGGTTGAAGAGAACCCAAATTTAAAGAGAACGTTGAATGGCGGTTATTGTGTTAATCTTATATTACCCAAATCACAGAGATCGCGATCAAAAGTCGCAGAATCGGGCCTGAACACTGATTTTTCACTTGTGCTATGTTTTGACTATCTTGTCTTTTTTTATCGCGATTTCGCTTTAGATTTCATCGCCATTACCGCAATTCAAAGTATTTTTTAGAATTAAGTTTTCTTCGACTCCCATCTATCAAAAATGAAAATTTATGATTGCATAAATTTCCAGTTTTACATTATTGAAAAATTGTGATTTTTAGGTATTTTTCCTATTAATAATAATAATATTCATGTGACCTGGCTGGCTCAGGTCTGGTGTCAGAGTTTTCAGGTCGCTCCTGATAAATTTCAGGGCCTCTGACATGACTTAACGACTGTTTTTAGGCAGCCGGGACCAACGGCTTAACGTGTCCATCCGAAACACGGGAGAGTGGCCTGAGAAAAATTCCTGGTCTGACCTGGGTTTGAACCCGGGACCTTTGGGTTGCAACGCCAGCGCTCTACCCACTCAGCTACGCCACCCCCATTTTTCCTATTAGGCCTATCTCAATAACCTCTAACCTCGAATTTCCCAGCTAATTTTACGTAGGAATTGATAATTTCGGATCCTGAATAAGGCCTCTCAAAATTAAAAAAATTTATATATTTTGAAATACTGTCAATTTTTCGCCATTGCTTTCTTGTAAACAAAGCAATCTTGGGGTTATTTCTCATGGAGCTTTTCTATCTACTTGGTAAGAAATCAGCCTTAGAAGTATTGCACATTCCTCCTAGAACATCCTGTATGGTATATCATGCTACAAGCACATAATCATTTTATTTATATTTTATATGAGGATAGTTTTAGGATAAATCATCGAAGTGCGTTATCCTCTGCTAGGATCGCTTTTTTATAAATGCTAAGATCGTTTTATCCAATGTTAAAGCTATATCATGGCTGCAACTAGGGCTCTATAAAAAGGGGGTAGACGCACCATCCGCCATTCTGTCAGGGGCGAACCCAGGGGGGGGGATTGAGGGGATATTTCCACTGAACCGAATACGTTCAAATTTAGCAGGCATGTTCAGTTGGACGTTTAGACGCGTGCTAAGAACGGACTTTAAAAACTTTTCAAGGATACGCCAAATATTTTAGTTTTTCTAGAGTTTTTTGGCCTTTTCCTCATTTTTTCAAGAACCAAACGGTAGAAAATGTTGATATTTGATGGGCAGGTTCAGATAAGGTCTAGAAATGTTGTGTTAAAATATTTTTGCAATCCATTCAAGATTACGCCAGTAATCAGGTTTTCAAAATTGTAGATGTGTTGCGGGTTGCATATCTTCCGCCTTGATACGACCAATCCTTTCTGTTAATTCGATAGCTCAGCGAGATTATAGACGAACTAATTTGGAAGATATTGAATCAAGTTTCAAACTATGTTCGACATACTTCCCAAGGTTATGCTTAATTATAAGCGTTTTACTATTTTTTGGATTTTTCGGAGTTTTTCTTAGATTTTTCTAGAACAAATTGGCAGAAAATGTTGAAATTAGGTGAACAGGTCCAGATCAGGTGTAGAAATGCTGAAATAAATTTCGAATCCCTTCTGAACGGAATTTGCAGGCGAGCGAAGCGAGCCTATTTGTCTTAGCTGACACTGACAGAGGTTTTGCAGGCGAGCGAAGCGAGCCTGTTTGACTCACTTATACTGCCTATACTGTCGGGGGTCCAGGGGGCAGAGCCCCCAAGCTAGGCGGAGAAGGCGAGCGAAGCGAGCCTGCCGGCTAGTTCAATATACTTTCAAAAATATTTCATTTTATTCATTTGAAAACTGCTATATAATTTTGGAATGGAAACACTACATACAATCGAGTCCAAAACTCTTCCAATGTCTTCTATCCAACATTTGTAATTAAGGTACATCAAAATAATACTGGAATTCCGATCCAACCATCTGAAAGAGAAAAATTTCCTATACTTTTCATTATAAGTTTTAGATTTTTGCACCCACATGTTCCCGATTGGGAGTTACTCGAGTGTAAAAATGGTGTGTTTTAAACGAGCAGGTATAATTACATACAATAAAATTGTAATCTGAAAATTGAAATTTTCATCAAATTTTACATATAATATATGAATTTTTACCGCCACAATAAGCTGGAAACGATGAGCTATGACACAATGTAATCCGACGTACCGTTTACGTAACATAAAAGTTATGAAGAAAAATATATAATTTAAAATATAGGGGATGCTTTTGACCCACCCCCAAGAATCCTATAATACTTTTGGTCGGATGAAGATTGCTAATGACAGCCTATTATAAGGTCTCAGGAACAGTATCCAAGAAGTATAACAAATCCCAATTTTTTTAGTAAGTCTTTTATGTTAAAATATGCAATTTTTGTAAGGATTCTTTAAAATCGCTGTAGCACAACAAATATTGAACATAGAAGTGTGAAATTGGTCTCAAATGGACGAGAAATGAATTTCTTCGAGAGAGATTTTGAAATACGAATGTATGGTCCAATTTTATAAGATACCAATATAGCTCTTTCTCAAATCACTTAACCTAAAATCAATTGATTTACAATGATAATTGGTGAACGAATTTTTCATTTTTTTTCCTTTCATAAAGACATTCTTATTCTAAACGGTGAAAAGATTCGACAATGTTTATTGGGTGGAGGCGAGTACAATAAGAATATCCATGCAAGCAGCAACACCCCCCCAACGGGAGGATTTTTTCATCCTGATTTCATATCCCCCGAAATTTTTTCCTGGGTCCGCCCCTGCATTCTGTGGTCAACTTTTAGCGCCAGGTTTGAATTCATATAAATATTTTTGATGATAGAGACGATCAACAGATGTTTTTCAAGTTGAGCAAATGAATTAAGTTATTGTTTTGAAAAATTTGATGTTAATTTGTCATAGAAATTGGTTCATATTGCTAATTGTGAAAAATATAACTATTATTTTGTCATAGAACTAGAATTGAAAAAATATAAATTTGCCAGATGCAGGAAGATGAATCTTAGTTGGATTTTGACTTGAAAATCGCCAGACTGGAAACCAAATAAAAATTCAATGCTCTGTGAAGAGAGTATTATTTTTTCTAATGATTGTAATTTTAATCATTAATCATATGTTTAACTGTCGAGTTGAATTAATTGAAATTTGGCGTTATTAGTTGACCACCGAATGGCGAATGGTGCGTCTACTCCTTTTTAATAGAGCCCTAGCTGCAACATGAACGCACCCTTTCAAAACACGGTTGGAGAACTTCCGTGATTTCGCGAATTCTCTACTTTCCCAGACTCAGCTGACGCTTTGTCTGTGAAGCTCCGTACTCTTGACGTCGCAAAACAACATTTTCCATAACCATCTATCAATTCTCAGACCTTAATGTACAAAACAAGATGGCGGCAATATGGGCGTAGCCCAGCGTAATAGCAATAGTTCAAGTTGCTATTCTTTAGAAGTAATAAGACAGAAATAGCATATTTTTTATTGTTAAACATTATGATATTACAATATAATTAATATCCAATACAAAAATAATAATCATCACAATATGATGAACTTCAAACTAAAATCTGATTTATTATTCTATGTGAAAAATAGAAATTCAAGACACTCAAATTCCAATCAGTTTTTTCCAACATGTTTGTGGCCTACTTCACTTGCTGCTCATTTTAACTTTCTTCCTGAACCTTTCCCCCAATATTTCCAGTTTCTTTTCCTTTGGCTTGCAAGTTTGAGACATCTTATTGTCTTCTTCACACTCCATCCAAAAAATGTAATTTCAATTCCTCAAAACTTGTTTTTAGAGTGTTATTTAAGCTTTCAGTTGTATATTTTTACCATTGCTTTACATATCTTAGATCTAAACTTTGAGAAAAAATATAATTATTTAGCCTACGCTCCCTCACCCTCTCAGAGGTAGGCCTACCGGTCCGGTGCTGTAGGCTTACAGTATTGTAGGCTACAGTCACAAATTAAGCACTGTTTGTAACCTAATCATTTGATATTTTGAAGCTAACTGGTACACAAGGCAGATCACTGATTTCATTAATAAAAAGCACATCTTTTTACTTTAAGCACTGTCTTTCACTTTTATAAAAAGCACATAGGCTTGTTTGTTGGAATTGAAGGAAATGCATCACTTCTCTTAGCACTCCAATTAGTTAATCGTATATGACAAGGAAAACGTCTTTCTTGATGATAAAACGGTCTTCAAAATTATTAATTCAAACTGTCTTTCACTCCAAAATTTTGATGAAAACTTTTCTAACCAATATGTCCATGGAGAGTTTGTTTTCAGGAAACGTGAAAATAGAAATATGAATTGAATTACCATACTTGTATATTCACAATCATAAACACAACACAGACGACCCATTTGTAATAAATTATCAAATACTCAAAAAATTATGCCATATTATTTAACATAAAACAAGACGAATCGTGAGTGTAATCAATTATTGTCAACTTAGTAAGCATTCAGTAGGCCTACTTATGAAATGTTCCAAAAATTATTTTATAATAAAACATATGATTTTTTTGTCAACATAACCAAAACGCTATGAAATCATGAATTTGGAGTAGGGCAATTACGTCCGACATTTTCCATACAATCGATAGGTACATTAAGGTCTGAGAATTGATAGATGGTTATGCATTTCCCAACTGATTTTTCGCAACTGAAAGCGTGATATACTATTTAAACTGCTTCTATTTTTTGCAGCAAGAAACCTGGCTTTGATGGAAATGAAAGTATTCCTGGCTCGTTTCCTAATGGAATACAGCGTGAAATTAAGTAGCAAAACGAAATTACCTCTGAAATTCTTGCCACGTACAATGATGTTTGAAGTTGATGGAGGAATATGGTTACATTTGGAACCAAGAAGAGGCAAAATTTCATGAAGTAAAAGTATTCGCAGAGAAAAAATCATGTGAAAAAAGGTGAATTCGGATCAATTTCAACCTTTTAATCATTTGTGATTCTAGGACTTTGTAATGGATATTTTGGTTTATTCATACTATTTAGAATAAAGTACAGCGAGATCGAAAAGTCGCGCACTTGTAAAATGTACTTCCTGTAAATAGTAGTTTCCAAGGATTAGCTATTGTGGATTCTGCAAGATAGCAAGACACGGAGTAACTACTAGTTTAAGAAACGTATTTTATAAAACTAGGATAGTTGAGTATACAGAATTTTTCAATCCCAAACATTTTTGACCGAACGTAAGTGACAATTCAAGACGACGATTATGCTCCGCATTTACGAAGGAACGCGGCAATACATTTTGTTGTAACTATAGTCCATTCACGATGGTTTGAGACGAGATAAACAAAAGCTCTGCATGTTTGTGTGTGTGTGCGACTGGAGTGGCTTCGTTTTAGCCACGACATCCACTCCAGTCGCAAACACACACACACACACACACATACACACACACACACATGCAGAGCTTTTGTTTATCTCGTCTCAAGCGATCGTGAATGGACTATAGACAAGAATGTTCCTCTTGAAATTGCGCGTCCATGTACCCGTGAAAGGCCCGTATCGACAGTGCGAGGCATGTGCCACGCATGCCTCGGACTTTCGATACCAGGTTTGCTCGCAGCGAGGCAAACGCGGCGCACTATTCGAGCTGAGCAGTATGCTTGACAGCGAAAGGGCCGTGCTGAAAGGTGCCTGTTCGCTCCGAGGCGGGCGTCAAGTATACCTGTCCTGTTTGCCTCGCCACGCACAACGCATAATACTACAAACTATCCTACAAATTATATGCACTATCCTTATTCCTATGCATTTTTGTGATTCAGTATTCTATTTGGGGGTAGAAAGTTTTAATAGGCAATAATAAACATTGCCTTAAAGTTTTATTGATTTAAATTTTTATTATTAACTGAGCACAAACTATCCTCCAAAGTCCAAATTATCATTTAGTTGCTTTGTCTCCCGCTTGATGGCGCTTTTTAATTGGTTCGCGTGCTCGCAGCGACCACAATAATGTGAAAATATTATTACATGAAGAAAAAATATGATTGGCTTTGAGTCTATTATAAAATATCTGGTATCGATCTCCGCTCTGAAGCTGCGGCCTAACTGTTGAATTACATGTGTTATTGTGAAAAATAAATTAATTGATTACATCTCACACTTTTTTGACATGAATGTAACTCCATTTACATATAATACATTTCAAATTTTGAGGAAATCGTTAGAGCCTTTTTTTAGATCCGTGGTTTCACATACATACATACTGAAATTACTCGCCTAATATAATAAGATATCTGGTACCGAGCTCTAATGTAAAAAAAATTCGCTCCGGCAGCTGGCGGTCGGAAAGAGTGCATTTCAAATGCAATTCTATGATAGCTCGATTCATATGACTTATGATGAGCTATTCAGGGTATGAATTCAAAAGTGCCGTTTTCGAAAAACCCATGAAAACTAATTTTTTGGCATATTAATCGCCATTTTCTCCGCCATTTTTTATTGGATTTTTTTCGTTGATGGCTCAAAATGTAGGGCATAACAAGGGTATTATACACACCAATTTTCAAAACGATCAAGTTAGTGATTTTTCAAATCTTCCAACCCCTAATTTCAACCTTTACCCTTGAACCAATTTGGCTGGTTAACGAACTTGACCGAGATATTAACACTAATGTTTCTTGTTCAAAATTTGGTCGCTCTCCGACAAGCCCTTCGGGAGTTATCGTGTTTACAAGAATCTGTACATATATAATATATAAATGAATAAATTATTTATTATTATAAATATATATATTATTTATAGATATATAGATATATGAATTGAAACGGACTCTCTCAACTGTACCAACAGGTAAGAGAAGCATCTGAGATGTAATTAAGGTCTGCTTTTAATTTCTAATTTTAAGTTTTTTTTTCTATTGAGAA
This sequence comes from Sogatella furcifera, assembly GCA_017141385.1. NCBI lineage: Eukaryota > Metazoa > Arthropoda > Insecta > Hemiptera > Delphacidae > Sogatella > Sogatella furcifera. The sequence continues at coordinate 32,791,735 of CM029548.1, read as the reverse complement.
ACTCTTGATATATATATAAGCGAGTTAATTTACAGCTCTAGCCGTTTCTCGCATCCCATATGCCATCTTTTTCGGTCTAACCAGTCTCCATCAACAAGATTTCTCTCAGTCATATCATCATGCACTTGTTTATGCCAAAGTTCGGGCGGTTTACCTCTCTTCCTTCTTCCCGGTGGATTTCAATTCAATACTTTCTTTGGCCATCTCTCTTCTCTCATTCTTTGTGTATGTCCAAACCATATAAGGCGCTTTTTCTCTATTTGTTCTATTGTTGTATCTAGTTTTCCGATTCTTTCTCTTATCTCCAAATTTCTTATCCGATCCATTCTTGAAACCCGACAGCTCCTGCGCAAGAAATCCATTTCAACAGCATTAATTCTTTGTTTATCTCTTTTTGTCAATTCCCATGTGTCTGATCCATAGAGCAATATACTTTGCACAATGGAATGATAGATGCGAATTTTTGTTTCATTTTTTATGTATTTGGACCAGAGTATAGAGTTTAATGTTTGGGTTGCCTGCCTGGCCTGTCCAATTCTACTAGTTATTTCTTTCTTGGAATTACTCTCTGATGCTATCACGCTGCCCAGGTATTTGTACTCCTCACATTTTGCTACTGTCTGACCTCCTACTTCTAGGTCTCTTGCTGTCCCTCCTGAAACTAAATATTTAGTCTTTTTGAAATTAATTTTCATTCCATTTTTCTCATAGGTTTCAGCAAGCTTTCTGATCATGTAATGAATATCATGTTCATCTCCAGCCATTATAACTTGATCATCGGCAAATAACAGCGAGTAGATATAATTGTCATGTATTGGTATACCCATATATTCACATTTCTTTTTCCAATCAGTCAGTATATGCTCAAGGTAGATTTTGAACATGGTCGGAGAAAGGCAACATCCTTGACGCACGCCCTTGTCTGTTCTGAAAGGCATGGACACTTTGTTTGAAATTTTAATAATATTGGCTTGTTCCTTATAAATTTCATTTATAGCACATAAGTAATGTTTATTGATGGCTGATTTATCCAAAATTTCAATAAGTTTTTGTATTGGTACAGTATCAAAAGCTTTTTCCAGGTCGATGAATATCAAATGGGTCTCTAAATTTACCAGCTTCCTCTTTTCAATGAGTTGTTTTAATGTGAACATATTGTCAATGCATGAACGTCCTGCAGTGAATCCGCTTTGCTCTTCCCCTATATCAATTTCTTTTTCAATCCTTTTTCTTATTATGCGTCCATACAGTCTCCCTATTGTAGCTAATACTGTGATACCTCGATAATTTGCACAGTCATCACGTGGACCCTTTTTGTGAATCGGAGTCAAAAAACCTAGCTTCCAATCTTGGGGAATTTTATCGTGCATGAAAAGGCATCTATTGAATATATAAGCAAGAATTTCAAAAGCTCTGATAGTTGCATGTTTCAAAAGCTCAACAGGAATACCTCCAGGACCTGGTGATCTACCATTTTTCATCTCACTCAGACTTTGCTGCACTTCTCTTGCAGTTACCTCTTCTATTCGGCCGAATGGTTCACATTCCATCCAAGGTTCCAAATACTCCTCTCTATTTTCTGTTAGAACCCTCGAAAAGTATTCTCTCCATCTGCTAATGCCAATCATATCAATTGCAACACCCTTCCTCTCCTTACGCAGGTTCTTAACAACATTCCATGCCTCTTTAGTTCTTGTTCCACCAATGTACTAATCAATTTTCATACATTTTTCATCCCATTCTTCATTTTTTGCTTGCTGTACCTTTACTTTAACTTCTTGACGCATTCTCTGGTACAACTTCCTGTCTTGTTCATTCTTTGTTACCAGCCAGTTGTTATATAATCTTTTCTTCTCCAGAACAATTTTTTCTATATCTTCAGCCCACCATTGGTTTCTATTTTGCTTTCCTTGTTTTTCACATTCACCCAGCGCTTCACAAGCTGCACTATGAATTGCTATCTTCAATGCATCATACTCTTCCTCTGCTGTACCTGTTGTGTGTGCTTTAAGTTTGGGAGATAGTCTTAATTTATAAAAAAAACTGATTGAGTCATCCTTTAAACTCTCTGTCACATATTTCCTCTGGTTTAATCTGCCAGATTCGTCTTCTTTATTATCAATTCCTGTTGTATGATTTCCCATTCTTTTAACTGGTAGATGCACTTCTATTTTGAGTAGATGATGGTCAGTTCCACATTCTGCACCTCTATACACCCTTATATCATGAACGTTTAGTAGGGTATCCTGTCTAGTGATAGCGTAGTCGATGATGGATTTCAGCTGTCTTGTCGTTTGGATCCATGTGTATTTGTGTATATCTTTATGTTCAAAGTGGCCATTCTGTATTTTTAAACTAAACGTTTGACATGTCTCTATGAGGCGAGTTCCATTATTATTTACAACATTTTCTCCAAAACGTCCTACAATTGGATCATTCATTTTTTTACCTGTTCGAGCATTGAAGTCTCCCAATAGTATAATTTCTTTTCTTTTATTAATGTTATTCAACAACTCTGTTAGCTTATCCTCAAACTCTTGATACTTTTTTTGAATCAGCTTATGAATAAATTATAAGTTGATAAGCGATTTGCCACACACCTGTACTATTTAAAAACGTATTCTCCTCTTACCAAATCTTTATTCATTTTCAAGTTCCCCCAATTCAAGTAAAATACTCCAAGCAATTTCACCCAGTAAGCGATCATTCTTCATTTCCATCCATATCTTTCAACATTTTTCATCTCCTTCGAATATTTATAACTCTACATTTGTGCTTGCCATGCGGCTCCCTGATGGATGATCATGGACTCAAATTGTACCTTTTCTTTAGTACTTTATTCTTTATCCCTATTTCTCTCTCTTTCTCTCTCACTCTCTCTCTCCCTCTCTTCATCTTTCTCTGTATTCATTCTTTTAATTTTTTTCTGCATTTTCACCTAATCCTTTTAGCTTTTTTCTCCTTGTTTTCTCCTCTAAATAAATAAATCAAATAAAAATTGACTCTTCTTCGCACACAGGCATTTAAGCCCATGTGAAGAACATTTTTCTTTGATGTATTCTTATAAATTTTTATATACTTTAAAAAAGGAAATAAAATTACTTAATTTGATTTCGAACGACTTAAATATGAATAACATTAGTTTACATTCCTACTTGCATGCTCACAGCAAGTAGTACATTGTCCATTAATTTCCAGCAGATATACAGAGTGTTACAGGAGGAATGTGCAATACTTCTCAGGCTGATTCCTTACACCAAGTAGACAAAAAAGTTCAATGAGTCCAGCCCCCAAAAACGCTTTGTTACCGAGATAACAATGGCAGAAAATTGAGATTTTTCGAAATATATAAATTTTTCTAATTTTTTAGAGGCTTTTGTGAGGTTCTGAAATGATTAATTCCTATGGTAAATCAACTGAGAAATTCAATGAAACCAGTTTCAAGTTTGTAACTTCAACGGTTATTGAGATAATTGGAAAAATATGCTAGAAAACGCCACTTTTTCAACAATCTATATCTATAAAAGCGAAATGGCACTGACTGACTGTTTCATTCATTCATTCATCACCAGAACTAAAAATCCACTGAACCGAATGCGTTCAAATTTGGCAGGCATGTTCTATTGGACGTTTAGACGCGCGCTAAGAACGGGTTTTGAAAACTTTTCAAGAATACGCCAAATATTTGAGCCTTTCTATAGTTTCTCGGCGTTTTCTCAATTTTTTCGAGAACCAATCGGTAGAAAATGTTGATATTTGGTGGGCAGGTTCAGATAAGGTCTAGAAATGTTGTGTTAAAATATTTTTGAAATCAGTTTTCAAAATTTTAGATGTATTGCGGGTTGCATATCTTCCGCCTTGATTCGACCAATCCTATCTGTAAATTCAATGGTTCAGCGAGATTATAGATGAACTAATTGGGAAGATATTGAATCAAGTTTCAAACTATGTCCAATACACTTACTAAGGTTGCGCTCAATATTAGCTCCTCACTTTTTTTGGAGTTTTACTTAGATTTTTCGAGAACCAATTGGCAGAAAATGTTTAAATTTGGTAAACAGGACCAGATTAGGTCTAGAAATGCTGAATCCCTTCTGAACGGAATTTGCAGGCGAGCGAAGCGAGCCTGTTTGTCTTAGCTGACACTGACAGAGGTTTTGCAGGCGAGCGAAGCGAGCCTGTTTGACTCACTTATACTGCCGATACTGTCGGGGGTCCAGGGGGCGAAGCCCCCTGGCTAGGCGGAAAAGGCGAGCGAAGCGAGCCTGCCGGCTAGTAAGGGTTATAACTGGATAAGGATTCAAAAAATTGTATTTTCTATTAATGGAAGTTGAAGAGAGTCGGATTCTAAAGAAAAAGTTGAATGACGGCGATTGTGTAAATCTTACCCAAATCTCAGTATTGGCGATCAAAAATCACAAAATTGACAAAACATAGCACAAGTGATGAATTCGTGTTTAGTAGGCTGAGAAGTATTGCACATTCCCCCTGAAACACCCTGTATTATTACATCGTACAAGATAGTAGATATAGAATACTATAACTAGCCTATTCATTTAATTTTGCAATATACAGAGTTTTTATTGTTTTGAAATTGCGTTTGGTATTCAAACTTGTTACCATATTATATTGTGTATGAATTGGAATGAAACAATTTGAATTTGAAGTCTGCTCTGAATACGCTTTCTCAACTAGTGTATAGGCGAGAGTCCTTTGAATTTGTTGTCATGACTCAAGATTCAGACGCTCGGCTCAGTTCTAGTGGAAGTTATTCAAACGCAGCTTACTCTTGTTAAACGAAGCGTCGACCAGAAGAGAAATCGCTTTTCGCTGGTAGCTCGTCGCATATCTTTGGGTATTGATAAATGAAGTGTGATAAACCATTCGCAGCGAAGACAAGGAGGAGAAAAGCATCCATCCGTCCCGGACATGAAGAGAAAGACCGCCAAGACGCCACTGCTGCTGCGGCCTCCTTCATGATGGATGAACAGTCTTACAAAACCGGCACGAGGCCTCTAAGAAGCAATTTGCTCCACACCACTCCTACCGATTCATTTGAGCAGCAGCTGCAAACTGCATTTCGTCTTCTATGCCCATAGGTGAATAACGCAATTTATCAAGTCATCAAATACAAGTGAGCATTCAACTGACGGAAAATGAAGACGGCTACTGTGAACAGTGTGAGGGAATAAATCTTGCCAGGTAAGTATATTCGAGGGGCACTACCAAGATCACAAAAACATGGAACAGGGTGTAAGTAACAGAACAGTATGTGAGGTATTTTTCAAAAACGAGCTTGAAATGTATTTCGGAATCCAATAAATTTATTTTCCAATAAATTCAATTTCAACGTCTTCATGGTATGATTTACCGTTAATTGATTATCGATCATCCATGAGTTCGAACAAACTGGTAAGAATAGATACAATAAGTATCATTATTACAATAAGTAGGCTATTCCTTTTATTAATAATAATAATTCTTCCATAGATCGATTATAACTTCAAAGACAAGCGAACGTATTCCATGACAAAAATTTGGAAAAATATTACTCCCTGAGCCAAGGATACTTGGAGGGGGGTCCCGGATTTGGTCCACCTGGATATGTTCCACCAAAAAACCTTTAACTCACTAACTTTCAGCATTGTGGAACCAGAAAAAGTTTCTCGTTATTTACAGGTTAAGCTTCTCAGATTTCATGTTCCGTGAGATTTTTCGGAAGATGTTTTGCTTTTGAAAAAAAATCTCGTCAATTGAAACGATATAAAGAAAGTTGAATGAATTATTACAATGAGTGGAGGAGTAGACGACGAAAAAGTTTTCCATTCAACTAGTTATTCAGCAACTTATTTAAATTGAGGCCCTATCAAGACAGGTTCAATTCTGGAAGAAAAATTCCGATTGTCATTTAGAGGAATTTGATTAAAAAAATTCAATATGTACCCGAAATGTCTCAAAAACTCTTCATAGAAGAAAACGGAATTCAGAGGTTACGCAAGGAGCCTTGAAGAGCTTTTGCTGAAGAGAGAAGCAAAGCTATAAATTATCGTATAACCAAGATGAAGTGAAAAAGGGATTATAAAATAATAAACTCGAGTTAGTCTGTGACAGCAATAAATAAAATTCTGTAATACGTTTTGGTGTGCAATGTGGTATGGACTTGTAGGGAGGCAAGGCGCTTGAACTTATACATGATCGAGTGCTGTGCTGCACAAGCGTAAAATATTGCGGTAAAAAGTAGCCAGAGTCGTTTCATGAGAAGGCCCCATCGCCTCCATAAATTGCGGTTAGTTTTGAAAGCCCCTAAAAACTGGCTTAGAAACCAAAGTCCTCAAATTATTTATGGTCGAAGAAGAAAGCTGCACACTGCTCTTCCACAGCCTTCTTCTTCTTCTCCTCCGAAAAGTAATTTTCAATGGAGGATGAGTGGAGAAACCACGCCAATGACGGCAGCGTCCCACCAGGCACGCAATAAAATCGCTGGAAAATTGTTATTTATTCTCAAAGCTTCTACAAAAGAGGCTCTGCTTTTTGTGCGTTCATAATATAAATTATGATCTCTTTACCGATCCCCCCTTCTACCAGAGTCCAGAGTCTCGTTCCGAATAATCACCAACCATCCTCCACCACGGATAATCCTCGACCGGACAAAGTTAGCAATTCCTGTTTTTCCATATTCAATTCACATCTGGACTACCAACTGCTCAAACAGATTATTCGATTCCTTTTGTTTTATAAACTCGTTACATTACTCTCACCTTCTGTTCTTAAGCTCTTCAATTGCGTATAAAATTCAAATTTATTTCTCATTCAGGAATACGTAGCGACGGAGAATATCATACACATCACAATAGGAATAGAAGAACCCATATGAAATGTAAGTTAATCTCTTATAGACATCGCTGTCTTGTTTTACAAATTTCCTGAATTTATATTTTTGTAGAGAAGTAAACTGTATATCACAGTAATAATAGGAGATAATAGCCTAATTAATGAAGAAGAAGTTCAAGTTGAGAATGAATCAAAGAAAGAAATTAATACTTTGTGGGATTGTTGGTTCAAGAAGACATATTTAATAAGTATTGAAAAATTTCAATTAGTTTCAATTACTCCAATTAACCTGTTCGGCTGAATTTTATTTTGTTCTCTGATTGTGGAGCTCGAATGAGCTTATAGGCTTGTGCATGTGAGATGAGATGGATGATGATGAGAAAGATATGATGACTTCTTCTTTGGGTAGTTGGGACTGACGTCTTATCGCCTACTCTAAAAGACGTTATTGAATCATTAGAAATTGTTGAGCGAATAACATAAATTTGAAGCCAATTTAGGAAAAATGAGTTAAAGAAATTGAAAATTTTAATACAAGACTTTACGAAATAATAGAAAGATTGATAATTGGAAATGTTTAATCGAAAGAAGTCCAATCCAAAACACTACCCTAAATATTGTATCCAGAATACAAACCATTGCTGCTTGAGAAAAAATTAGCTTCAGCTTTTTCTGCAAGTCTGACCAACATCAAGATACGGTTCAATACATCTGTTTTCCTCAATTTGAGAAGATTTTCCTAAACAATGAATCTCTAATATTTCACTAAGTAGTCCATTGGGAAGGGTCTAATGGGCTTTGCGAGGTAATAGCCGTAGAGGCTGGCGATGAGCTGGTCGGTTTTTGAGTAGAGATAACATCATAACGATGATTAACATTTTAAAAGGGTCGCATAAAAAAGAGATAAACTGGGTAAATGGAATAAACGGCCACTTTTTGAACAGCCCTCGAGATAAGCAGCGGGTGTGTGAGAGAGAATGAGAGAGTAGGTGAGAGCAGCTAATTCGAATAAACCGAGCGTGAAACGGTCAACGCTGATGCTCCCACTGCTGCTGATACTGCTTCTATTACTGCTGAGGTGAGGGAGCCATGACGCTGAGGAGACGCTGCTCTACTCTGCTCAGCTCAACTCCACAAAAGAGGGGAGTTGGCGAATTGTTTTGCAAATGTTTTTAATCGAGAACGACCTCATTTCACAGGACAGCGCTCCCTTCACGCACTTGATGACCGGGAAAATTGGCGCATTATCTGTGCACGTCAAGGACATTCAACACACGGACCCAGCACGAATACTTCTGTCGCCTCATCGCAAAACGTCATTGATCGGAAAACACTCTCATCAGACGTGGAATTCGACTTTGTCTCGAAAATTTGTCGATAAGCTGGAATAACTTAACCGAAGACCTGTCGTTGCTCACTCGTGCACTCAATTGTGGTGAGAGGAAGGTTGGGAGGAAGTCTGGTTGAAGGAGGTCGTATTAAGGTCTGAATTTGCAGCTGACTTAAAGCAGAGCCGACGCTGATCGTGAACGAACGCCCCTAATCCAATTCGATTAACAAAACTCCCATCGATTAATAAACTAACAGACTAAATCAATCCTCAAACTAATCTTGACAGCGAGCTACAGATCGTCACTCTCACAATATCTCACTTGCCCCCTCTCACTCGCTAATCAATTCATCTATTTCCTCTCTTTCTTCGTGAAAGCATCCTCTTCCTCTTGCCAACCTTATTTGGCCCCAACTTTACTTTTAGTAGCGTCGCTGATGGAAACGTCATCGCATGGAAGGAAATTGAGCATCTTGGATCCGCGCGCAGACTTAAATCGACTTTGCTAGACTATTTCATCCTGGAAACTAACTTTCGAAACGGCTGTTCTTCGGCAAAATTGCCAGTCAGCGCTATTCTCAAAACAGCCAGAGATTGCGCTCATCGCGATAAATTATTCAAACTTGAGAACCCATCAGCTGCATGCATATCAAATTGAACATTTGCCACGAATATTTAATGGTGATCATACATAACAGTCATGATTTTAAATTGTGCAGCGAACTCGTTTTTTCAAATTTCTAGTAAATGATGCCCACTGATAATAATCCTGCTCAACTAATTCAAAGTCGATTGGAACCTTGTCTTTGAAGTTGTTGATCCATAACACTTAGGAATTGATGAGAAGGAATGTTACTATCAGAGCAACACTAATTCCGCTAGTGATTATGGAATCAGCAGAATTTAATCAAATTACCATATCTCCGAAATACTACACATACATGTAAGTTGATGAAGATCGTAAACTTGTGTCCTAGGATGGATTTTGAGTTTTTCCCTGAGGAACGCTCCTAGATAACATGATATGGTCTTTTATTTAACATATGTTAATTTGTTAACGTAATATAGCTATAATATAACTTTTAATTTTCCTTGAAGAATGTATAAGGTAGCCTACTGCAAGGTAATGTAGTTGCGTACTCTAGACAGTCAAAAAAAGTTTTAATCAGTGTGATACTTGAATAGAATGTGAAATGATTGACTATCTTAAAAATACTGTAGCCCTATAAGGTATCCAATATGGTATTGTGGGTTGGGGTGGTGCATATACAAATTTTTTAAAACCAGTAAAACAATACAAAATTCAATATTAAAAATTATACTGAAAAAGAATAGAATGTATTCAACAAGATCGGCTTTTTTGGAATTTTCAGTTCTACCGATCCAACAGATCTACTCGAAACATATTATATTATATTATAAGAAGCGATCACTTTGTCATTTCATCAATAGAACGGTTTGTGCTATTACAAGACGGGAAGTGTCAGGTCTGGTTACTGTGCCTAGATTATTGACTGCTGCCGGTCAGCGTAGCTTCATCTACTTGTCTCCATTATTTTTTAATACTCTCCCAAGTAATTTGAGAGGTTTACTTGCCCAAAGAAATTTTGTATTACATTTGAAAAAGTATCTGGTTAACTCTTATGGCTTGGATAGTGCCGAGAATTTCTGGAATGCATTAGTATAATAATTATTCCAGTTGAATGGATTTCATTTTTTTACTCATTTTATATCATGTTATACACTAGGCTAGGCAATAAGTAAAAACAATATTATAATAAACAATTTTTGTTGCATCTAACACATATTGTATGTAACTAGTGTGAAACTCCAGTGTTAATGGTGTTCACGCTCTTAATCTCAGGGTTCCTTTTTTGAATAATTTGATAGCAGATGTACATGCTCTATCCAGTGTATATATTTCCATTAAGTATAAGCTCTGAAATCGGAATTCCAAAGAAATTTTGGAGATTAACTCCTCCTATTCTTGCCACATCATAAATATTGTAATAATTTATCCAGAGGATAATAGGATTTTTAAATAATAAGATTGTAACCCAGTTTAGGCCAACAAGAAACATATATTTTTGGAATTTCAATATAACACATTAATAGAAATATATCACATAATAATTCATCAATTTTAATTTCAAGGCTTGTACATAGCTGACAAATAAAATGTTCCATGCGGTTCGGCTATTAGTCTAGGCAATTTGAGACATGTATTCCTATACTAAATTTCTCAATGGAAGTACTTGCAAGATTTTTTATTAAATTGGTGTACACCTATTATTTGAAGTAATTCCCCCACTTTCAGCCTATTAGCTGCACTATTTGATTTTTAACCAGAGCTCTGGGATATACGCGCACTTGAGATCTCATTTAATTTGAATTTAACGACTCACGGTATACCGGCGAATGTGGCGTGGACCCTCAGGTGGAAAATTTGGTCATCGTCTGGACTCGTTCATCGATTTGGCTGCTGGGCTTTCATCTCCAATAAATGGTATAACGGTTGGCTCATCAGGACGGGAAATTTAACACCAGTTTAAGATGTTTCAAATTTTTAATTTACATGACTTGCAATCAAGATGCTTCAAGCAAAAGGGTTACAGGAAGAAGAAGTTGATCTCCAATTTTTGAAAATCAGTCTTTTTGCTATGACGTAAATCGTCTATCTGGTCTGTGATTGGTTAACAGAGTCTGTAGTAGTAGCGGGTTTCAAATTTGAATTCTATTTATCACTAATGACCAGTCCACAAATCTTTAAAGAATTATAAATTGAGTGGTCAAAAACTTGAATCTAAGGTATTCAATACCATATAATATCACACATGAACCAATAGGCCTAGTTTGGTTGATTTTTAACATATAACTATTATTAAATTGCATTAAATAGATTCATGCATAAAGATCCTGACGTCACATCCTGAGTCAGGTGAACCATGCTTGCAATTATGAATAAATATTTCTAATAATAAATCAATGAATATTAATAATACGAAAATATGCCAGTATAACATTTAGGATGAGATAACATGGAATATTATACAAATATATTATAATCAAGGCAATCGATAGGCTTACTATATTGACTAGATATGAATAAGCAAAACTCTTAATTAATAATTAATATTCATTTAATTTTTATAAAAGGCGATAAAAATTTAATTTCAATATAATATAGGCTAGTGTTAACATTTTTTAATTATTTATTTGATATAGAGACATGGGTAGGATGTTACATCAAGTACGTTCAAGTAGATGAATGATCAGCTGATTTTTAACAACTTAAGCCGGCAGGCAGTTTTATTATTTCAGAGGTTAGAAAACACTCAAAATAAATAATATTGTTGATGTAGGATCTCTGATTATTCTATCAAATTATTAATAAATTATTTATGATCGAGCTATAATGATTCTTATCACTCAGGATAACGGCATCTTATAGATAAGCGGCTGTAGTTTGTCAAGTGAGTACTAAAGCTTGTACTTTCAATAATATTAAATTATGGACTAGGTGATTGTTTGATTTGTTGTGTCACACTAGTAAGCCCAATGGGCTGAAGAACTCGCGTGCGAACCCTCAAAGTCAACTTATGGCTTTAATCATTTAAAAATTTGAACCACAAATCATACTAATACGATACCTAGATTTATTGAATACTAATGAATAATTCCTTTTTTGTGAGGATATAGTTATGTAGGGTATATTTTGATCAATCGTTTGATCATATTTTGATACATCATTATCCGCAACTCTTCTGCCGCCAATGCACCAATAAAAACGTAGGCCTACTTGTTCATAACGACTTGACTGCAAGAATTCAGAGTAGACCTATTAAGAACTGAACATAGTTCAGTGAACAATTCTAACAAATTTACAAATATGGATGTAAAAACATTCCCTTATTTTTTCTGAAAACCATACATACTATTGAAACTTCGAATTGAGTCTATCCATTATCTATACTCCGTCCACCGAGTGTTGGGACCTAAGCCCCGCCTCTTAGGCTCTGACGTCATGATCCGACCAGCTCACAAGCGGTTGCAATTGCCTGGATAGTAGGTAGTAATTGGAACTAAGTGGCCTTTAAAATATTGATGCTTTTATGGTTATTATTTGTTGATCGGCATAATTCAGATCGTTCTAACATAAGAATGATTATTATCAATATCACTTGATAGAATTATAGTTGATGAAACAGATTATTCATAGTCATCTTTTTGTTATTATTTCGACTGCTCACTTCAAGCCGGGAATTTTAAACTCATTCAACTACACAATAACGTAAGTTACTACAAATTCAAGTATAGGCCTATAACCTAATCCATATGAAGTTTAAAATTAATTATACATGTAAGAAATGAATGAAATTATTGTATGTACTTTGAATTCAATAGAACCAATACTGGTATTTTTTAAATAATTATGCTGTTTTGTTGAACAAAGAACAAAACATAACCGCCAAAAAATCTTCCATGAGAGGTTTGAATAATTTAAATCAGCTGAAAGAACACAAGAACATAAATTTTGATAGATTCACTGAAAAAAGGGAGGCTTGCGTTTCCAAGATTTTCACAGCATGACTGTGACCTAAAAAGTAACAGCTGCAGCATGATGATCTTACTCGTCATTGGCTACAGCCCCCTGCGAAGTCAAAATGGGGAGGAGCTTAGGTCCGAACACTCGGTGGACGGAGTATTCGCTATGAGCATCTACCGTGCTGCGCGCTGGTGGATTATCGTGTGTACTTTTCGACGCGTTTTAGCATTCAAAGCATAGCGCTAAATGGGAAAAACGCATTTATAATTGGAATGGTATTATTTGCTGCTTCATGCATTTCTCAGTAATTAGAACATGATATTTAGGATATGAATGTTAGTTATTGATAGTATTATAGCTCATTATATTAGAAAAATCCTAGTTTTCAAGTATTTGAGAGCAGACAACCGCAAACAGATGTATTTGAGAGTCAACAAAAACTTTGAGATAACAGCTGATAGTTATCTTACATGAAAATGAAAAATTGGCGCAAGCTCACATTTATTTGAAAAATTGAATGATATGAATATTCCTTATTAAAACATAATTAATAGAGTTTTTTCGTTGATAGTAACAGCTACTTAGATTAACTAACATAAAAACTATTTATGTACATTACCTCATGTACAGGTTAGAATGGAGCACTCCATGGTCCTACTTGATCGATAAATTCTTTTGCATGTAAACAAAACAATTAGGTTAGCTTCACCTATCAATATTTATTCAATGCAGTGAACCATTCTTTTTATTGATGAAACTTATGTATGGCAACTGGAAAAGTGTAGAACTTGAAATTTTCATTGCGTGTTTTATTTTTACAATCCAAAACACAACAAATTCTCCAGGCCATTATTTTAGGTTTAGCCCTATCTCCTCCAATGTTAATTCACTCAATGTTTCGCCGAAATGATCCGCCAATAGCGCCTCAATCGCCAAAAATATCCTTTCCACCCACTTGCACAAAGCGAATAGGTATGATGAAAAGTCTTAAAATAATAGAAGGGCGGATTAGAGGAGACTAAGGAGAATTCGGTGTTTAGCCAATGATATGTTCTGTTCTCTTTCAGCTCCAAGAACACCGTGTTAGTAGTTGAGTTAGTTCTTTTTGGAACACTCTGTAGAGTCATATTGATCGCCTCTTGTTCTAAACTCAACAGAATTTGTAAATTATTTAGTGTATCAAATTGAAAACAAACATTGTAGAGATTCGTTCAAGAATGGAATTTTTTGATAGTTGAGATAAATCGTATAAATTATTAGAGATCTCCTCGCATTCTTCAAATCCCGTAGAAAAGCACGGCTGACTTATTTATTAGTCTTAATAAAGCATGGAAATCAAATTGAACAACTAACTTCTTTGAACAAGAATACTTGAAAAATAACCAATTGTAAAATAATTTAAATTTGCCGCCTTTTGTCAGCTGTTCAAATAAATAGACTCCTATCACATGTTAAAACTTTGAAATCAATATTAACATATGACTTCACATGAAAAAAAAATTGATTTGAGAACATTATTATTTCTCATGATAATATTTTCAAATTTGCCGCTAATATTCAATCAGCTGTTCCACTGTAATCAGATGGATTGAAAAAAAAATTATTCAAGTTCCTTATGACATTTTCCAGCCGTGATTATTGTGTTTAAATTCAATACATGCCGGAGTATATATAGATATATTGTTGCTGAGAGCTTATCCTTTTTTGCCTGAAAAAGGATGAAGGAGTCGGTCGATTTCATTGTCCAACGAACTTGACCTGTATAGAAGTATGAAGAATATATGTTCTGAATTTGAATTTGATTAATTGAGGCGTTCGAAAGTTATTGTCGAACATACAAACAAACAAACAAACGAACGAACAGACGGACAACGACTTGAGTCAAAAGAAAGAACTCGCTATCGCTCGTTCAAATATATTGATTATTGTAGCATAACTGTTTTATATTGTTTACTGAAAGCTTTTGATTTCAGTTTTTAATATATAGGTAATGTATACATAATATGGTTATAATAAGTAAGTAGTCAAAGTGCGGCTGCTCCTTCCCCAAGTTCGAGCTTGCTCTTTTGGGGAAGTGGCTCCTTATGTTTATTTGCATTTGTTATTGATCATTTCGCTGTTATATTTCTACATTGTGAATTATTGTAATGCTTTATCAAGAAATAAATAAATAAATAAAAATGTTTTTGACTGTCAAATTGTTGATTGATTGACTTGATCAAATCCGCCATTCTTTTGTCAAGTCCCATGAGATGATAAGATTTATTTTGGAAAGATTCGTGAAAACTCTTTGTGATGAATTGAAAAGCAGTCGTCTCTCTCATTACTCATGCACATGCTCAAAGCACATGTGAGCATTACTCTCAGATGAAATAGGTATTTATGTATTAAGAGCGTAATGCACGACTTTATTGCTCGCGCAAAACAGTTATCACGCGACGCGTAGTGGAGCGTGATAATTTTGCAAGAGCGATAAAGAAGCATTACGCGCGAATTACATACAATATTTTTTCTACAACTACACGAACCTGTTAATCTACAGTTTTTCAGTCCTCAAATACTGCGAACTATTAAATTACTCTTGTGTAATTACCGGTACAGGTACAATCAGACATTGTCGACGTTTGTTAGGTTATGATATGACTCTACCTGACCTACTTTTGGGGAGCCATGATCAGCTGATTAGCGAGCGTAAAGTAACTCTACTGCTCATGCACAGTTGCTTAGCGAGCGTAAAGTAATTCTACTGCGCATGAGCAGATGGTTAGCGAGCGTAATGAAGATTCTCCTCAGAAATGGGCTTCTTTACGAGGAGAATCAACTCGTAGAATCTTGTTTTACGCGCAGTTGTAGAAAAATATATTTTCAACGTAGAATTCACCCAAGCCGTTTTATCTATTCAGATCTCGAATCAGACTTGATGGTATTTGTAAGATCTCATTCTGCGATATGCAACAATCCATGTGTTCAATATCGTATATTTCCTGTATTGTAGATTCTTATTCCTCTATTTAATAATTTAATGTATATTGTATTGTTTTCAGAAGAAATAATTTGATTAATTGTTCAATTCTAATTAAATTATTTTCTGATAGCCTAGGTCGAACCCTTTCCAGCCCAAATCAAGTAAACAGTCTGGAGATAAGTATTTCTATTTTTATACTAGTAGTTCTGTGAACGGGAGACCTCACGAAGTCACCCTTGTACCCTGCATCCTAAAAGCACAGTCTGTCTTTATGGTTCTTTCAGATTGCGCATCGATTCCGAAAGTCGGCGCGAGGAAGTCAGCAATACAGTGGCCACAGTCACACTCTAGTTTTTGTCAGCATCAGTCCGTCACTACAGCCACAGCTAGTGCAACACGCAGAAAATTTGATCAAAATTGAATACGTGCGAATAAATATTTCATGCCACACCAATCCTTTAATTCAACTTGAAAAGCTCAGCTGTATCCAAGTACAAGGAGGTAATAAATCACCTCCACCCACAACATTTTTTCGAAGATTTTCAAGATTGATGTAGTATTAATATTTATTTTTCTGGGGCGTATCTGCATTCTCATTGGGAACAAAATAATAAAATTATTATCAGTTCACAGCGACAACCAATAATTCAGTAGCCTACTTCCGGTGTTTGCATGCGATTTTTTTTTAATGACTGAAGACATAATCCATATCTATAAAAACGAAATAGCACACATTCATTCATTCATCCAATCGGTAGAAAATGTTGATATTTGGTGGGCAGGTTCAGATGAGTTCTGGAAATTCTGTGTTGAAATATTTAAAAAATCCGTTCAAGATTACACCAGTAATCAATTTTCAAAATTGTAGATGTATTGCGGGTTGCATATCTTCAGCCTTGATACGACAAATCCCTACTGTAAATTCAATGGTTCAGCGAGATTATAGATAAACTTATTTGGAAGATATTGAATCAAGTTTCAAACTATGTCCGATATACTTCCCAAGGTTACGCCCAATAGCGTTTTACTAATTTTCGGAGTTTTCGGAGTTCTTCTTAGATTTTTCTAGAACAAATTGGCAGAAAATTTTGAAATTAGGTGATTATTTTTGAGCCTAGGGTCTCAGGAACAGTATTCAAGAAGTATAGGCGAATCCCAATTAATTTAGTAAGTTTTTGGTGTTAAAATATGCAATTTTTGGGGTTTTTGGGGGTGTAAGGATTTTCTAAAATCGATGTAGCACAAAAAGTATCGAACATAGGAGTGTGGAATTGGTCTCAAATGGAAGAGAAATGAATTTCGCCGAGAGGGATTTTGAAATACGAATGTACGGGTGCTCAATTTATAGTTACAAACTTTTTAAGAAAGAAAATTTTCAAATTCTCGATCCTATGAAAAAATTGCCAAATTTTTAGAAGATCGTATCTCAAAAACGGTTTATGATACAGAGTTGCAATTGGTCCTATTCTTCTTCAAATTTTATTGTCTACAAAAAAGGTCCTATTAAATTTTCTCGTCCGACGCTTGGTTTGGCCACAATTCACGAAAAAACAATTCCTAGTAGGTAAATTTCACGGTTTTTTCAAGATGGCGGCCGAAGCTCACAGGGGAACCCTTGGGGACTTTTAGTATGTTATTCAGCGCCCTTTTCTGATCATATTTGCAAATTTTCAGCTGGGTCCTCCGACTTTCACTTTTTTTGCTTAATTTGACTGGACTATATGGGGTTTAGTATAAGTATATAATATAATTAAATATAGGCCTATGATATAATATATAATTTATATATATTTCATATAATTATAATTAATATTATATATATGATATCTCTCATACCTATGCATAGTACTCTCGAGTCTCGATGTCTCGATCCATGTAATGGACCTGACTTAAACGACCTGTGCATTTCCATGATTCTTGAAGCTGTAGTGATTACATTTTCCCAACTACTGTACTGTGAAGGATAGTATTAATAAAGCTTGATCAACTATTTTTACATTTTTCATCTTTGTGAGATTGTTGCTGAAACTATAAGCATTCATTCGTGAATTCCACGATATTCTCCTCGCAAAGTGCAATATCGCCTTTTCTTCCTTAATATGAAAATTGTCGAAAAGCCTTACTTATACATCGACGCGCAATTTCAAGAGGAACATTCCTGTCGAATTTCATTAGAATGTATTGCCGCGTTCAGTCGTAAATGTGGAACATAAAAATGCAAAATCGTCGACTTGAATCTTAGACCTCACTTACGTTCGGTCAATTATGTCGGTTGATCGAGAGCATGTGATGTATTACATGTGACTATGGATTATATACAGGGTGTTTCAGGAGGAATGTGCAATACTTCTCAGGCTGATTCCTTACACCAAGTAGACAAAGAAGTTCCATGGGATGGGCCAACCCCCAAAAACGCTTTGTTACCGAGATAACAATGGCGGAGAATTGAGATTTTTCAAAAAATATTTATTTCTCTAATTTCTTAGAGGCTTACTGAGGTTCTAAAATAATAAATTCCTATGTAAAATTAGCTGAGGAATTCAATGAAACCAGTCTGAAGTCTGTAACTTCAACGGTTATTAAGATAAATGGAAAAATATGCTTCAAAAACACCATTTTTCAACAATAAGGGTTATAACTGGATAAGGAATCATAAATTTGTATTTTTTATTAATGGAAGTTGATGAGAGTCGAATTCTAAAGAAAAAGTTAAATGGTAGCGATTGTGTAAATCTTACCCAAATCTCAGAAATAGCAATCAAAAATCGCAAACACAAATTTATCACTTGTGCTATGTTTCATAAATTTTGCGATTTTTGATCACTATTTCTGAGATTTGAGTAGGATTCACACAATCGCCGCCATTTAACTTTTTCTTCGGATTCCGACTCTCTTCAACTTCCATTAATGGAAAATACAATTTTATAATTCATTATCCAGTTATAACCCTTATTGTTGAAAAATGGCGTTTTTTAGCATATTTTCCCAATTATCTCAATAACCGTTGAAGTTAAAAACTTGGAACTGGTTTCATTAAATTCCTCAGTTAATTTTACATAGGAATTGATTATTTTAGAACCTCACTAAAGCCTCTAAAAAATTAGAAAAATTACCTTTTTTTGTAAAATCTCAATTTTCCGCCTTTGTTATCTTGGTAACAAAGCGTTTTTGGTGGTTGGTCCCATGGAACTTTTTTGTCTAGTTGGTGTAAGGAATCAGCCTGAGAAGTATTGCACATTCCTCCCGAAACACTCTGTATAGTGGCGAAATAATTATTGGTGAGGTGGAACATAACCATGAGTGTCTCCTCACCAATAAAATCAATAAGAATTCCTCTAGCCAATCAATCAATGTCGTCTCATAACAATAATCAATTTCAAATCTGCAAGATCAATATTTAGTAATATTGATTTTTCCTACTTTCCCCGGAGTGAATGAGAAGATATGCAGAGGAATCCATCCGACAGTTATTATTCATTTCTAAGTTGGTTATAGTTGAAGTTCATTTTATATGCTTTTTCTCCCAATCAAATTATTGAAAACTATTACAGACCAATGACAAAATCTGGTCCTAGGCTGGACAGTTCAACAATGAGCTAGATGGACGGGTTAGTGATACAGTTTAGTGAACCTAATAACAAAGACGATATTGCACTTTGCGAGGAGAATATCGTGGAATTAACGAATGAATGCTTATAGTTTCAGCAACAATCTCACAAAGATGAAAAATGTAGAAATAGTTGATCAAGCTTTATTCATACTATCCTTCACAGTACAGACCCACCCCCCAAGAATCCTACTATACTTTTGGTCGCATGAACATTGCTAATGACAGCCTAGGGTCTCAGGAACAGTATTCGAGAAGTATAAGCGAATCCCAATTTTTTTAGTAAGTTTTTCGTGTCAAAATATGCAATTTTTGGGGTTTTTGGGGGTGTAAGGATTTTCTAAAATCGATGTAGCACAAAAAGTATCGAACATAAGAGTGTGGAATTGGTCTCAAATGAAAGAGAAATGAATTTTGCCGAGAGGGATTTTGAAATACGGATGTACGGGTGCTCAATTTATAGTTACAAACTTTTTAAGTAAGAAAAATTTCAAATTCTAGTTCCCATGAAAAAATTGCCAAATTTTTAAACTAGTATCTCAAAAATGGTTGAAGATACAGAGTTGCAATTGGTCTTATTCTTTTTCAAATTTTATTGTCTACAAAAAAGGTCCTATTAAATTTTCTCGTCCGACGCTTGGTTCGGCCACAATTCACGAAAAAACAATTCCTTGAAGGTAAATTTTACGGTTTTTTCAAGATGGCGGCCGAAGCTCACAGGGGACCCTTGGGGACTTCTAGTATGTTATTCAGCGCCCTTTTCTGATCATATTTGCAAATTTTCAGCTGGGTCCTCCGACTTTCACTTTTTTTGCTTAATTTGACTGGACTAATATTATAATACTAATTCCATTTCCAATGAGAAAGAAAATATTATAACAGAATTGCTCACAATAATAATTATAAAACTAATTCTTGAAATGAAATAAATATTTTATTTCTCTTGTCTGTGTCCTATTTCTCCTAGTCATTTCTCCCTATTTTTATTTTTTTTTGAGTGGATGCATGAATTTAATTAACACAACTGCTCGATATTTAATCACTTCAAAATATCTATATTCTACTACAATTGCAAAGAAATATTGATGGATAGATTTATGATAGACTAATGAGTTTGATGAAAAGTCAAATTTTATATGATCATTTATACTAACAAATATTTCCAAATATGAAAGAGAAACGTATATTATTACAGCTAATCATCATTGAACCAATTTTTCCACGACTACCCTGTGGTGAATTCTAATGAGTCATTCTAATCACTGGTGAATTCTAATCACTGGAATTCATTAGTGGAGAGCATAATCTGTGAATGTTTAATGAAGAATATTGCCGACAGATAAGCGTAAAACTATTTTTTCAGAATGATCAAATGCAATGCATTCGGGAAATAATAGACTAATAATAATTCAGCAGAGAGCGAAGCAATTAATTAGAACATACGTTGCAATTAATTATGAGAGTGCCATTATTGATGTTCGGTACGATTCGAATGGTCAATTATGTCAGTAATGAATGTTTTCCTCGTCTTCAATCAGAACGCATCCAATGAGAGCGAATAGTTTTCTGCTTGGGGGTTGGGGGAAGAGCGAGGTATAACATCAATCCAGCTTTGTAAGCTGTTATGTGCGCCCCTGCCTATTCAATTTTGTACGTCTATCAGGCAGGCACCAGTTGCTGCCCATGTACTCTGTTTAGTCAGCCCGGCGCACTGTACTGCTTTCCGAATCAAAACTTCTCTTCGGGTAGTTATATTTTTCGCCGCCTAACAGCAGCACTCTACGGCCTCATTCAATTAAAGAAGTGGATTCTGAAACTAGATTATTTATAATACACTATATATATTTTTAATGTACTTGGAATAATTACATATTACTTACATACTTACTCAATGTAATGAAATTGTTTTGAAAAACTTGCAGCCCAATTATTTTCAATTTAAATTTTCAACTCGTGAACAATATCAGCATTTAGGTTAACAATAGGCTAATTGTTGAACAACAATTTAGGTTATTCAATAGTCTATAATCGATGAAACATTGATAAATAGAATGAAAAATCAAATACACTTTTTTAAAACTTTAAAAGTATTATAATTCACAGACATGTTTCGTGACTATAAGCCCATTTTCAATGTGACTAGAATAATACTCAGTATTTTATATTATAATAGTAATTTGTTCAATATATATTATTATATTAAGATAATAATGTGGCCTTAGTCCCGAAACATGTCTGTGAATAATAATACTTTTAAAGTTTTAATAAACGGCTATTGAATTTTTTCATTTCATTTATCAATTATTTTAAATAGCCCTAAGTTCAAAGTTGAATTTTCGATAAAATGTGTTTGTATAATTATCATACAGAGTGATTTTCAAGTCTTGTAACTCATTTAGTGCATTTCATTTGAAAAAATGCACTATTGGTCTTGCCCTGACAATCGAAAATTTATGATGTGATATATTTTTTACACATTTCCGAGCCCCTAGAACACGAATCTGATATCCGTTCAAATTCATATATCTCCATATATATATTTATATCTATATATATATATATATATATATATATATATATATATATATATATATATATATATATATATATATATATATATATATATATATATTTATTCATATATATATTTTTATATATGTACAGATTCTTGTTAACACGATAACTCCCGAAGGGCTAGTCGGAGAGCGACCAAATTTTGCACAAAAATCATTAGTGTTAATATCTCGGTCAAGTTCGTTAACCAGGCAAATTGGTCCAAGGAAAGGGGGTGAAATTAGGGGATGAAATGTTTTTTAAATCACTACAAATCGACCAATAACTTGATCGTTTTGAAAATTGGTGTGTATAATACCCTTATTATGCCCTACAATTTGAGCTATCAACGGAAAAAATCCAATCAAAAATGGCGGAGAAAATGGCAAATAATATGCCAAAAATTGTGTTTTTCGAAAACGGCACCTTTGAATTCATACCCTGAATCCTATTATATTAAGCGAGTAATCTCTGTATGTATGTATGTATGTATGTATGTATGTATGTTTGTATGTGGAACCACGGATCTAGAAAACGGCTCTAACGATTTTCTTGAAATTTGAAATGTAATATAACCGTGATGGAAAAATAAGATTGCACCAGGTCTCATGTCCGGGAAAACTCTCTGGTAGGATTAATAAAAGAATAAAATATTCTCTATTCAGGCATAATCCCAATTACTGCGTATAATGGCTGTTATCGTTCGCTGACCAACGCTATCCAGCTGGAGTGAATTGAGTTACATTCAAGTCTATAACACATGTTCATGACTGTCAAAAAATTGTGAGAGGTGATCATATCAATTTTGAATTCATATTTTACAAGGAGGTTCCTTGATTTCTTCAATAACATATTTATGTAATTCAACAGTTCGGCCGCAGCTTCAGAGCGAAGCTCGGTACCAGATATTAGCTCATTATAAGTCATATGATTTGAGCCATCATAGAATTGCATTTGAAATGCACTCTTTCCGACCGCCAGCTGCCGCTTTTATTTATTTATCTTTATATATCTTTTTTATTTTTGATAAAGGGAGATTTGGTTTTTTCATACAAGATTATTAGCTTTACTCAATCTGAGCAATCTCAGCTTTACTGTAATGCACTGAGTGGAAAAATAAAGTCATTGATATATGTATCTATCTATCATCTGTCTCTCATCGCATCACAGCGGCGGTATGTTGGCAGAAGTGATTTTACAATAAAATTTTCAGATTTGCGCATGCTTTGTTAGAATTGTATAGAATAGAACTTTATTCGCGTTTTCAAAACACAATAGAAAATGGAAATAATACTCAAATGATTGAATTAATAAATGATTCTCATAGTATTTCCCTCTCTGCTTACCAAGAGAAAAAATTCAGGCCCAGCCGAAGTCGCCAGCCAGGTTGGTAGACTCTACCGATGCATGCATAGTTAGCCTACACTCTCGCAAAATCATTGCAATGAATAAAATTAGTATGAATTATTAGAAGTATCAAAGTTTGTAACTTTAAAGGTTATTGAGATAATTGGAAAAATATGCCAGAAAACGCCATTTTTCAACAATAAGGGTTATAAGGAATCAAAAAATGGTATTTTTTATTAATGGAAGTTGAAGAGAGTCGGATTCTAAAGAAAAAGTTGAGTGGCGGCGATGGTGTAAATCTTACCCAAATCTCAGAAATGGAGATCAAAAATCGCCACTAAACACAAATTCATCAATTGTGCTATGTTTTGTCAATTTTGCGATTTTTGATTGCCATTTCTGAGATTTGGGTAAGATATACACAATTGCTGCCATTTAACTTTTCCTTTAAAATCCGACTCTCTTCAACTTCCATTGATAAAAAATACAAATTTGTGATTCCTTATCCAGTTATAACCCTTATAAGGGTTATAACCTTATTGTTGAAAAATGGCGTTTTCTAGCATATTTTCCCAATTATCTCAATAACCGTTAAAGTTACAAACTTGAAACTGGTTTCATTAAATTCCTCAGCTGATTTTACATAGGGATTGATTATTTTAGAACCTCAGTAAAGCCTCTAAAAAATTAGGAAAGTTAATATATTTTGAAAAATCTCAATTTTCCGCCTTTGTTATCTCGGTAACACAGCATTTTTGGGGGTTGGTCCCATGGAACTTTTTTGTTTACTTGGTGTAAGGAATCAGCCTGAGAAGTATTGCACATTCCTCCTGAAACACCCTGTATATTGAAAGAGAAATACAAATGGAATCCACTCACAAATCTGAAAAACAATGGATAGTTTTGTCTGTCCGCCTATTTCACATTGTTCAACATAACTTTTATTTGAAAGCTGTATGATGTATGCCTGTATGTATTTCTTCATGTGAAAATTTAATTTCTTTTCTATGAATAGTATTATCGATCATGAAGCACCACCTATTCCATCCCCCACGTCAACAATGATCACTTGTTACACTAATTGAATAGCCCTGGAAGAAAAAAGAACAATTATAACAAATCATAATAAAATACATTTAAATACATAACAGTAATTTTAAACAAGAAAGAGAAGAGGAATATAGCAATCAAAGTATATAGAACGGCTAACTACAACCGAACAAGAAGAAATAATTTAGTATTCAAATTTATGATCTATCAATACTTTTTCAATAATTTTTGAAGCAAAATTGAAACAAACTTACCAGGCCTATAGCAGCCATTAGGCTGAGGCCGCACTGCCGGTTGGTGGAGCGTGGAGGCTGGAGGGTAGATGGTAAATCTATAGAACGTACACACCATCCACAGTAATACATCGTATGAATGGTATGACGTCATACTGTATTTAAGGTTATGTTGTCCATATTTAAGAATTTCAAGATGGCGGCTGAACACATACCATTCATACGATGTATTACTGTGGATGGTGTGTATGTTCTATAGATTTACCATCTACCCTCCACCCTCCACGCTCTACCCACCGGCAGTGTGGCCTCAGCCTTATAACTGATGGATTGATAGGAATGGGCTCAAGAAAATGTAGGGTTAACAATTAACTTGTATAGGTTGTTATAGTTGGCGCAATCTAAGTTGACGAAAACCCCCTCCACCCGAGAAATAGCTACGTTGCCAGATTGTGTAAAACTGGAACATCTTCAAATTCGCGATTAAACCCCATATCTAGACGTAGAATTTTATCCTTGATATGCCAGTAGTATTAAAAAAGTTCCTGGGTAGAAGGATTCAAAGGAAATTTGATTTTTTTGAAAAAATTGAAAAATCTTGAACATATTACTTTCTTTTATATATATATCAATTCTCTCACAATCATGGGTTGTAGTAAAAATAAAGTTTTTTATATCAAAGTGACAAGGAGAATTCCAGCATTCTAATGGTTTCTGAATTTTCCATATCCGACCAATAATTAAGTCTCAATTAATGAATATGTTTGTCAATGTCGAGTCAACTCCATCAGAAAACATTAAATTTTCGATGATCTAGAAACTTTTTTGTTTGAGAAGATAAGTGGGTGGTGAAAGCGAGAAAGTTGTTCAAAAACAATTTAAATTATTTTTCCAAATGTCGAAAATAGTCGGAAGATCGTAATTTGGCCTCTCAAGACTTTCAAAGTAAGGAGAGCGGTATATGCATGAATCATTGTATGTTAAAGATAGGAGTTATTGAAGCTATTCGACTTGGATATTTGAGCTGCGAACAGCTGGTTTATCATAAAAATAGTGAGTTTTACAACACCGCGTGATTTTTCCGAAGCTACGCTGTCACTTTCAACATTCAGTTGAATGTGTTTGCGTTAGGAGAAGTTTAAATTTCACGCAAAATGACAACGTAGCTATTTCTCGGGTGGAGGGGGTTTTCGTCAACTTAGATTGCGCCGACTATAAGCGTGTGAAACTCCAGTGTTAATGGTGTTTACGCTCTTAATCTCAGGGTTCCTTTTTTGAATAATTTAATAGCAGATGTACATGCTCTATCCAGTGTATATATTTCCATTAAGTATAAGCTCTAAAATCGGAATTCCAAAGAGATTTTGGAGATTAACTCCTCCTATTCTTGCCACATCATAAATATTGTAATAATTTATCCAGAGAATAAGAGGATTTTTAAATTGTAACCCAGTTTAGGCCAACAAGAAACATATATTTTTAGAATTTCAATATAACACATTAATAGAAATATATCGCATAATAATTCATCAATTTTAATTTCAAGGATTGTACATAGCTGACAAATAAAATGTTCCATGCGGTTCGGCTATTAGTCTAGGCAATTTGAGACATGTATTCCTATACTAAATTTCTCAATTGAAGTACTTGCAAGATTTTTTTATTAAATTGGAGTACATTTATTCTTTGAATAAATTCCCCCACTTTCAGCCTATTGCACTATTTGATTTTTAACCAGAGCTCTGGGGTATACGCGCACTTGAAATCTCATTTAATTTGAATTTAACGACTCACGGTATACCGGCTAATGTGGCGTGGACCCTCAAGTGGAAAATTTGGTCATTGTCTGGACTTGTTCATCAATTTGGCTGCTGGGCTTTCATCTCCAATAAATGGTACAACGGTGGGCTCATGAGGATGGGAAATTTATCAACAGTTTAAGATATTTCAAATTTTAAATTTACATGACTTGCAATCAAGATGCTTCAAGCAAGAGGGCTACAGGAATAAGAAGCTGATATTCTTCAATTTTTTGAAAATCAGTCTTTTTGCTATGACGTAAATCGTCTATCTGGTCGGTGATTGGTTAATAGAGTCTGTAGTATAGTGGAGCCGCGAACAGAATAGCCTTTGGCAACATGGATGCCATTCACTGCTGCCAGCAGTCCAAATGAAAATTGTTCTACTCTCACAATCCGTCACAATTAAAATATTATTAAATATATTTAATAAAATATATAAGATATTCTTGAATCAAATATCTTTATATTTGTGGAATCAATATGATTATGATTTCCCTGCAACACAATATTTCATAATATTATTACAGTATGGTACTTCTGTGCGGGATCTGTGCTCTCGGTGGTGAAAATTATACTTTGATTTGTAAACATTCATGTTTAGTTTTTGTGGTTAAACACCGCTCGCATGGCCAACGGATTGTTATGAAAACAAACTGGGAAAGGATTGAAATTAAATAAAAATATAATTAACATTTGCAGTAGACCATAATAGGCTAGGTACTAATATTCATTCATACATTTACTCATATTATGCTTGTTTTAAAACCATTCAATATTCCAACGAACTGCTAACAATCTACCTATTTGAGGTTACCGTAACGTTCATTACATAATACATTACCAGTCCACAAATCTTTGAAGAATTATAAATTGTCACATCTGAGTCAGGTGAACCATGCTTGCAATTATGAATAAATATTTCTAATAATAAATCAATGAATATACATTAATAATACGAAAATATGCCAATATAACATTTAGGATGAGATAACATGAAATATTATACAAATATATTATAGTCAATGCAATAGATAGGTAGGCTTACTGTATTGCAGGTATGAACCAGCAAACTCTTAATTAATAATACTCATTTAATTTATATAAAAATAAAATTTCTATATAATATAAGCTAGCGTTAACTTTTTTTATTTATTTATTTGATATAGAGACATGGGTAGGATGTTACATCAAGTACGTTCAAGTGGATGAACAATCAGCTGATTTTTAACAATTTAAGCCGGCAGGCAGTTTCATTATTTCAGAGGTTAGAAAACACTTAAAATAAATAATATTGTTGATGTAGGATCTCTTATTATTCTATCAAATTATTAATAAAATTATTTATGATCGAGCTATAATGATTCTTATCACTCAGGATAACGGCATTTTATAGATAAGCAGCTGTAGTTTGTCAAGTGAGTACTAGAACCTTCACTTTCATTAATATTAAATTATGGACTAGGTGATTGTTCGATTTGTTGTGTCACAAGCTGATCAAGATGTAAACCCCAATTTGGACTTCATTTACTTTTGGACAATACTAAAATTGTATTCTATGTAAAATGAAGTCAAATAGATGTATTCCACTTACCTTTGTATGTTTATGAATAATGTTCAGTTTTCGTATTAGAAAATTCATAAGTTGGTTGATCAAAATAATATGCAAACGAATTTGGTAAACATACACTTCAAAAGTTTTAAGTTGACACAGCGCTACTCGTGGTGGTTGAATGAACTTATACGTTAATCGCGTGATAGTGCGTAGGATTTTGTCCAATATTTACTAATACATCTAGTATTAGTATTAGTAGGTATTGTTTTGTCTCCAGAGAGACAGCTTGAAACAAGCTGGGCTGCAGCTGGATCATTCAATGTTGATTATTTAAGATAAAAAGATTAGCTTGTTACAAGTTTGAAACTTCCAGCTTGATTGCTTACAGCCTGAACCAAGCTAGTTTAAGTGCTCTTAGCTTAAGTGGTTGAGTGGACATTACTGTCCAAACTTCGCCACGTCATTTAAATAAAGAAGTCATTCTATTCTATTCTATTTATTTATTTATTGAAATTCCAACGGTTACACAATCTTTAAATCAAATACAATAATGTTGAAGATTACTAAATTAACAAGAAAGTTCTAGAAATAGGAGTGATATACATGCAAAAATCTATAAACAAGCAAAATTGATCAAATCAATAATATAAGAAAATAGAGCTCAATATAAAAATTATAAGATAGAAATAGAACTATAACAAAACAAAGCAGCAAATGAAAATTATATAAACGCAATACAGAGGTAATAAACAGCGCAAATTGAAACAATAAGATAGATTCGAAAAAGTTCGTCCACCGAACCAATTCAACAGCAACAATCATATCAACACAAGAAAAATAAAAAAAAATTGTCAAATAATATTATATGAAAATACGAATAGTAGAGCTGAGCAGTAGAGAAACACCAACAAGCACAAGAATAATTAAACATTGCCAAACAATATAAATTATACAATAATAATAGAAACAGCCTCAACATGAAAAACAACAATAATAATAAAGTAGAATTAAAAACTAGCAATAGAAGGCATCAATTAAACAATACATAACCCTAAAAGAATTACAGTTCATTTGTTATTAATAACAATTTTAGGGACACCATTGATATATTTTATAGTCAATCCCTCCTCACCCCTAGACTTCCGGTCCTCCAATTCAACATTCAGCGCCTTTAGATATTTAGCCTCCAGTGGGGTCCTATCTCTAGCCAATCTAACTTTTGAAAACAATGGATTACACAATTTAGGATTGAATTTGGATATAACATTAATAGCATCTTCATGGCTCCCCATAATAACTTTGAGTGGCCTAGTATTTCCCTGTTTCATTTTTCCAACACGAAATGTTTTAATACCCACTGGAGAAAAAGCTGGAAGGATAGAAGCGAAAATTTCAGCTATAAGGTTCAAGTCATGTTGCTTCCTCAAGAGAACATCA
This sequence comes from Sogatella furcifera, assembly GCA_017141385.1. Taxonomy (NCBI): domain Eukaryota; kingdom Metazoa; phylum Arthropoda; class Insecta; order Hemiptera; family Delphacidae; genus Sogatella; species Sogatella furcifera. The sequence goes on along the minus strand of CM029548.1, from coordinate 32,762,482 downwards.
GCACTAGAGGATTCTTCCAGATTGAAGACCATGACATTAGAAGAGCGGCGAGTACGATCGCGGAGCGATTCTATTCTATTCTATTCTATTATTCGCGGAGCGAATAATAATATTACCCGAATCCAGCCCAGCGTTATCACAAGAATGATTCTTTAGCGCAGCCAGCTCCAGCTCCAAAGCTTCAATACGTTTCTCTGTCTCACAGAGACGGGGCTCCATACTAGACAATAATTTATTCACCGAAGCCAGATCACTTTTTATATCAGAAATATCACCCGGAAGATCAGTCAGAGCATTCAGTTTTGCAAGTAATATTTCCATTTTCAAGTTCAATGATTGAAAGCTAGAGATTACAACATTGTGTGGAAGTTCTACAGTTTCAACACAATCAACCCTAGAACAGAACCATTTATTCCTGCTATCTGCTGCTAAATCACGATACTCCGTATCTATTCTATTCTATACTATTCTATTCTATTCTATTCTATTCTATTCTATTCTATTCTATTCTATTCTATTCTATTCTATTCTATTCTATTCTATTCTATTCTATTCTATTCTATTCTATTCTATTCTATTCTATTCTATTCTATTCTATTCTATTCTATTCTATTCTATTCTATTCTATTCTATTCTATTCTATTCTATTCTATTCTATTCTATTCTATTCTATTCTATTCTATTCTATTCTATTCTATTCTATTCTATTCTATTCTATTCTATTCTATTCTATTCTATTCTATTCTATTCTATTCTATTCTATTCTATTCTATTCTATTCTATTCTATTCTATTCTATTCTATTCTATTCTATTCTATTCTATTCTATTCTATTCTATTCTATTCTATTCTATTCTATTCTATTCTATTCTATTCTATTCTATTCTATTCTATTCTATTCTATTCTATTCTATTCTATTCTATTCTATTGTATTCTATTCTATTCTATTCTATTCTATTCTATTCTATTCTATTCTATTCTATTCTATTCTATTCTATTCTATTCTATTCTATTCTATTCTATTCTATTCTATTCTATTCTATTCTAGTTTGATATAACTGTAAATTCCAATTCAAAACCCACTGAATTTACAGCTGGACTGTAGCTGGAACATTCAAGGTTGATTTTAAGATTGAAAATCCCAGCTTTATACAAGTTTGAAACTTTTAGCTTGATCAGTTACAGCCTGTTTCAAAATCCACTAAATTCTTACCTTGAAATAAGCCTAATAATATTTACCTATCTGGGTTAATTATATGCCTACCTATTCTAGTTGAGCACAGCAGTTGGAAGAAAAATATTGCTTGCTTATTCTGTAATTGATGAATATGCTTTCATAAAAATTTCAAGAGAAGCGAAATCCATTCTATCATCAATCTATCGATTATTATTGGTAAATTAATAGGCTACTTCTAAAAGTGATGCTGAGAATTTTTGTCAGTGGTTAATAGCTTCTACAGCTCAATTCATAATAACTAAAGCCATACGAATCTCTAATTTTCCACTCACTACATCAACTTTATCGATAATTTACTTACTAACAAATTAATAGGATAAAATGTTCAGTGAAGTGTATTATCATCATTTTGAATCTATCGATGCCATACTAAATAGATCGTTCCATCTGATGAAACGTTACATCAATCCACGGGTTCTTTCTCTGCAGCTAATTAATTTCCACCGTGGTATTACTATTATAATGGTTTAATGTGGTAGGTGAGTGAAATTTTATCTTTAAAGTGGACAGAGATTAGCTAGTTCACTAATCATGAATAATGGTGCTTTCAAATGAAGTTCAGTTCTTCAATTCCAATAAAATTTGTCTGTTAAACTTCAATTTATGCTAATATATTCATTCGCTTATAGGTTCAGGATTTTGAATTTATTCACTTTAAATTTTAATCACATCATGAAATTGTGTAGAAGATTGAAAATACATTATTTCTAATACAATTCAAATCAATTTCTTACGAATTTATTCTAATATCATAAACAACAAAGATTATTGCACTATGGAGAACCTTGCAAATCTTATTCATGCTGAAGCGTGAACAGTAAATAAGAGAGAAGTGAATGAAGTAACTCTTCAAAAGATAATGATAATAGATTTATAAGTGTTCTAAATAGATACAATAAGTGGAAACTTGATCAAGAATGAAGAATAGCTTTCCAAGTGAATAGAAAGAGGGTTGTAGAGTTCCTGGTTAACTCAATAATACAACAGGTAGGCTAATTGTATTTAGTTTTCAATCTAGTCCCCTCATTCTGGAAGAGTACTGTACCCACAATTTTTTTTTAAATATTATGGTAACAATCAATGAATTAATCTTCGTTCTCACTCAGTCTCGATCCGGACAAAGAGTTCAAAATGAATACCTCTGTTCTTAATCATGATAAGAGTCTGATGATTAGAACACTCCTTATACGTGTAGGGTTCTCAAAGAGCCTCATTATTCAATTAATCTGAAAAAACCGGTCAATCTTTCAATTTAACATTAATAAGTTATATTACGATAAATCCTAGAATATTGATGATTTGCAAATAATAATTATCCTGACATGAGAAAAAAATTCTTGTGTTTTTTTAATAAGAGTGAATGTGTACGTATGAAATAGTTCCATTTGTACACATGTACTGACATGTTGAAGAGATCATGTACATACAGATCAGTTGAGGAGATCATGTACATACAGATCAGTTGAGGAGAAATTCTTCACGGTTGAGAACTACAATTTTATTAGTTTTGTTTTTTAACGTGGACTACAATTCCTGATTACTAAATCTCACTGAAGTATGTACTGTATGGTGTATATAGCGGAATGTATTGATAAACTCAGCGTATGAAATATCTATCATGTGCCAAAGTGCAAATAAAATAAAAGAGTTGCAAATAATAATTAGAGTTGGTTCTAATATCAATATACATTTTATTATTGTACAATTGTAATGGAAATGGATTTTCAATCAACAGGGGAGTATTGTCATGAATATGAAATTATTCAGGACTTTTGTTTGTTTTTTTTTCATTCAGGACTTAGAACAAATTAATAGAAATAATCTCATAGATTCTTTTTTTTTTAAATTCATACAAGAAGCTCTATGTGTTCTTCAAGTAAGGCTCAATTACATTATAGAAACACTTGAATATAATCTCCACAGTCTTTCCATTCCTAGCACTTTCCTTTGAAGGAATGGAACCTACCCTATTATTGCCATGGCCCACTAAAAATTATATTGTAATTTCCATTTAGCCTTCCACCTCCTATAATGTTCAATTCCTTCAAAGTAACTCCTATTCGAAATGGTTACATTTCAAGGATGAATGAGTTGATTATTATAGACGCATTTGATAATGAACTCTACAGGCAATATACCTCCTACAATATAGATAACAATGGCGGAAAATTGAGATTTTTTAAAATATATTATTTTTTCTAATTTTTAGAGGCTTCAGTAAGGTTCTAAAATAATAAATTCCTATGTAAAATTAGCTGAGGAATTCAATGAAACCAGTTCCAAGTTTCTAACTTTAACGGTTATTGATATAATTGGGAAAATATGCTAGAAAACGCCATTTTTCAACAATATGGGTTATAACTGGATGACGAATCATAAAATTGTATTTTTCATTAATGGAAGTTGAAGAGAGTCGGATTCTAACGAAAAAGTTGAATGGCGGCGATTGTGTAAATCTTACCAAAATCTCAGAAATGGCGATCAAAAATCGCAAAATTGACAAAAAATAGCACAAGTGATGAATTTGTGTTTAGTAGCGATTTTGCGATTTTTGATCGCTATTTCTGAGATTTGGGTAAGATTTACACAAATGCCGCCTTTTAACTATTTCTTTAGAATCCGAATCTCTTCAGCTTCCATTAATAAAAAATACAATTTTATGAATCCTTATCCAGTGACATCCCTTATTGTTAAAAAATGGCGTTTTCCAGCATATTTTCCAATTATATCAATAACCGTTAAAGTTAGAAACTTGGAACTGGATTCATTGAACTCCTCAGCTAATTTTACATAGGAATTGATAATTTTAGAACCTCACTAAAGCCTCTATAGAATTAGAAAAATTAATATATTTTGAAAAAATCTCAATTTTACGTCATTGTTATCTCGGTAACAAAGCGTTTTTTGGGGGTTGGTCCCCTTGGAACTTTTTTGTCTACTTGGTGTGAGGAATCAGCCTGAGAAGTATTGCACATTCCTCCTGAAACACCCTGTATAATTATTAGAATGTGATTGGAATAGGCTACTTTATAGATATGATGCATCAGAATGCAATTGGAATACAGTAGGCTATATAGGCCTATGTCATTTAAAGATTACTTCCTACTGTAAGAGCTCCAATCTAACTTTACTGAAAATTGAATTTCAACTAGTAGTTCTGTGAACAGTAGACCTCACGATGTCACCCATGGATGGGGCATTATCCATCATATGAAGAGTATACTCAGTTATGTTGAGTTTCATGTTTCATTAATTTCATGCGTCGAATGCAATTAATAATAAACTCGACACCTGGTTCAGCATGAATAATTGTATAGTGAGAATTTTCCTGTGATCAGAAGTACAAATGTATACAGTAATATTCTAGCATGGAGGTTATTCCTTTTCCTTTCATATTATCCTTAAAATGCAATATTTCAAGAAACTTTACATATACATTGACGCGCGATCCCAAGAGGAACATTCCTGTCAAATTTCATCAGAATCTATTGCCGCGTTTTGTCTTAAATGCGGAACAAACAATCAAGCAAACAAACAAACATAAAGAGAAATGCAAAATCGTCGTCTTGAATCTAGACCTCACTTACGTTCGGTCAATTAAAAGCAACAGGAAAATATACAATATTGTTCTTCCCTAATCGAATACGGTTGATGTGTTGATGTTAATAATTATGTCTCAGCATATCCCTCCAATAGAATATGTATGGTTCAGCCATTCTATGTAGTGGAATATTATATTATTGATGGTATTGGAACTCTCATCGATATGCTCAATGCTCAATTAATTTAGCATAGAATTATTCATCAATACGGCACTCATGTTATTCTTATGGGTTTACTTTACCTACGATCTATTCTGCATCTTGAACAATAATTTTATTTCAAGTATGGAATTGTCAAGTAGGCTACTATCATGTATTTCTGAAAAGATCGAATTTGTAATCTCTCACCAGGACGAAATCTAGGGGGAGAAGAAGAAGAAGAAGAAGAAGAAGAAGAAGAAGAAGAAGAAGAAGAAGAAGAAGAAGAAGAAGAAGAAGAAGAAGAAGAAGAAGAAGAAGAAGAAGAAGAAGAAGAAGAAGAAGAAGAAGAAGAAGAAGAAGAAGAATAAGAAGAAGAAGAAGAAGAAGAAGAAGAAGAAGAAGATGAAGAAGAAAAAAAGAAGAAGAAGGAGAAGAAGAAAATCAGATCAAATCAGATTATCAGATGAAAATTCACATTTTCTTATGCTGCATTGATGGATGACGTCACTCATGTTATTCTCATGGGTTCACTTTACTCCCTAGGGAGAGAATGTGGAACTTTAGCATTTGATTCCGGGGATTAAAATGTGACCTTACATAGTAGGTGGAGGAAAAATAACATAAGTATAATATTTAATATAAGAAATGGAAGAGAAGTCTCTTAGGGCCGGTTTCTCCAAGTTGGATTAAACCAAATTTTGGATTAGCGTTTGATCGGTGTGTCCTTGCTTACTGCTATCAAGAAAGTGGAATTCGAATAGATCATATTCTTGTACTATTTTTTGTACCTTTTTGTACCAAGAGGAAAAATTTCTGTACCACCACCCTAACAGAGATAATAGTAATTCTGCGCTAAGAAAACAAGCTGACCGTCTTTCTTTGCATATTTTATATAATTATGCAAAATTAAAATACACCCTATTAAGGTTCTATTCTTTTACTTTTTTGTAACACTCAAATAAAATTTTGTACTATCTTATTTTGGTTCAAATTTTATTGAATTTGGCTCGTGTCAGGTTCTAACCCCTGACTTTCTAATTGCTAGAACCCAAAAATAAGAGGAGTACAAAAAATTTTTCTGGTGGTACAAAATGTCATGGAATTCATACAATTTTACGGCATAGTTTCCATTCAAATTTGGACATGTCGGGGTACAGGTTTATGCTGCTGGAGTAAGTAATGGAGAATTCCCATGGCGGGGTTTTAAATTTTGGTTGGTTTAATGAATTTCAATGAAATTTGGCAGAATTGGTTTGATCAGTCAAGATTAGGAGTTTAAATTTCAAGATAAACCATCAGCTGAATGATGGAAATTGAACTCTCAAAAAAATGAAAAATATAGCAGCTGGTTGACTTGTAATTCTTTGGATGCAGGATAACCAATCTTCGCTATGAGCATCTACCGTGCTGCGCTCTGGTGGATTATCGTGTGTACTTTTCTACGCTTTTTAGCATACAAAGCATAACGCTAAATGGGAAAAACGCATTTATAATTAGAATGACATTATTTGCTGCTTCATGCATTTCTCAGTAATTAGAACATGATATTTAGGATATGAATGTTAGTTATTGATAGTATTATAGCTCATTATATTAGAAAAATCCTAGTTTTCAAGTATTTAAGAGCAGACAACTGCAAACAGATGTATTTGAGAGTCGACAAAAACTTTGAGATAACAGCTGATAAGTTATCTTACATGAAAATGAAAAATTGGCGCAAGCTCACATTTATTTGAAAAATTTAATGATATGAATATTCCTTATTAAAACATAATTAATAGAGTTTTTGCGTTGATAGTAACAGCTTATTAGATTAACTAACATGAAAACTATTCATGTACATTACCTCATGTACAGGTTAGAATGGAGCACTCCATGGTCCTACTTGATTGATGAATTCTTTTGCACGTAAACAAAACAATTAGGTTAGCTTCAACCATCAATATTTATTCAATGCAGTGAACCATTCTTTTTATTGATGAAACTTATGTATGGCAACTGGAAAAGTGTAGAACTTGAAATTTCCATCGCTTGTTTTATTTTTACAATCCAGAACACAACAAATTCTCCAGGACATTATTTTAGGTTTAGCCCTATCTCCTCCAATGTTAATTCACTCAATGTTTTGCCGAAATGATCCGCCAATAGCGCCTCGATCGCCAAAAATATCCTTTCCACCCAAGATGGGTCAACATGCAAGATCCAGAGCATATTTTTTTTTCAAATAAAACAAATATTTATGCACTAATTGAACGATTATCGAATTAATTATTCATTTTGAATTATTATAATTGAATAATTTGATTATACCATTACACTTCAACTCTTTTTATTCAAATATAAAATTTGTATGCCGGTAAAATGTGTAACGGTGCTAACCCCAAAATGAATTTTACATGTCAGATCGGCTCAGAGGTGCCCATCCCCACCATAGATAGAAGCGCAAATCCCCCCCATTTTCAACTGCTTTGAACCCCCCCCCCCCACCCAATTTGAATTCGGTAACTCCTCTCCCAATTTAAGTTCAATTTGCAATTGGAACCAAATAATATAATCCTAATAAATTTTTTTTTTGCTGTGGATGATGCCCATAGAAGTATTTTAATTCACTTGTGCATGGGTAATGGAGTGTGCGAGGGTGATTTATGAGGTTCATAAACGACCATGCCTCTGGTGGGATTCGAACCCACGACCGGGTAGCGCTAGCGTACTGAAGGTTGTAACGCCCCAGACCACTCGGCCAACCCGGCCGGCAAGAAGAATGATTCCCAAGAGTGAAAAAGCGTTCAACAGTCTACATACAGAAGAAAACAATCATATATTTTCCCATACACAATTAAGTATTCTCAAATGAATTTTTGATGTACGAAAATCAAAGAAGTCCTTCAAAAGATCTTTTATTGATAGGCTATATTTTTCACTTTGCCATTGATTCAATGCGTCTCCATCGATTATTTTATTCTACTGTCAGGTAGATTACAAAATATTAGCATCAAGCAGATATAATTTTAATTAAGATTATACACAGAGAAGAAAGAAGAGTTTCTTCTTTGTGGGTTATATTAGTAGTTTAGGATCTATAAATTTGACAAAGTTTAGACTTATTGGAATGAAACTGTCACAAAATGGAGTAGATAGTGAATCATTAGTATAATTCTTTCTCTGAAAAGTTATTGATGTAGCCAGTGCTTGATCTTTTAAATCAGGTTCTATTACGGCGGCAGAAGTGTTGGATGGAGGGGGGTCCGGGGGTCCTCCCCCAGAAAAAAATGGAATTTCAGCTCTTTCAAAGCCCGTTTTTAGAGTAATTTTAAAGCTTTTAGTTGTGTATTTTTACCATATTTTTAATAGAAAATTAGAATGATCTACTCTCCCTCACAGAGATACCACCAAGATTAAGCCCTGGTTATAGTAAACATATAGGTAATCAGCATACAAATTTATTTCATGAAGTTCAAAAGTTTCTCAATACCGTATTTTTTTAAATTCGAGGATTTTCCTCCCAAGTTACACATATATTTTATTCACCCATTTACTTTTTATTCATTCAGATAGCCTAGGTGATGATGAGTGGGTGAGTAATACTTAGGCTTACAGACGTTTCTGAGTAGACAATAAGGTGATAGAATGGAGGTGATACAATGGATAAAGAATGTAGAGGTGAAAGTTTAAGGGTGATATTAAACAAGCAAATGAATGATAAGACTTTAACCTCCAAAAAAAAAGATAAGGTTTAGTAGGAAAATCGTCTTAATCGACTTTGATCATTCCAAATAAGTCTATGAATTTGCGACAAGTTCCGAAGTAGGCCTATGCATAATACAGGGGAAAATAAACATAGTCCCAGAACTCTGCAAGAACTAAAAGATGCCATTAGGCAGGAAGTGGCTATCATTCCAAGGGAAGTTACACAAGGAACTATGAACAACTTAAAGAGAAAAAAGTGAGAATGATAACATTTATAAGACATAATTTTCAAATATAAATTGAGTGCACTAAGCGATGTTAAATGGAATCATATTGGCTATTCACAAATATAAGTAATTGAACACTTTATTGTGATAGGACTTACAACATGTTTCATTGCACAATAAAATAGATAATAATAACTTATAAAGAACCTCCATAATAAGTCTCTATATTCCTGTATTTGAGTTTTATAACTGGAATATTTTTTCTTGAATCATGTTTTAATATAGTAAGTACTGTACCTAACATATCGCCCTGAGTTCAGGAAATTACCAGTAGGAGACTCTTCAAGGATAATAAACTAATATAAGGACACCCGTGACTTTCATAAGGTTAACTGCTGATCTTGGCAAACCGTAGTTTGTTGTTCTCAGCACATCAAGACGTTTCAAATGTACATATAATTTGTTAAATTTGATCGAAATTTAAGAAATTCACTATGTTGAGTACATTCTCAGGTACCAAGAAATTTTTTGGTTAAAATGTGATCATTTTGGAAGCCATAGGTGGGGAAAAGTCTCATTTGGGCTCAAATTGTAAAACATAATCTCCTATTTCTTTGAAAAAAAAATTTATTCATCTTTGAATAATTAAAGACATTTTCCATGAGTGTCAGTAGTGTATGAATATAACACCAAAAAAAAATTGAGGGATCATTATGAAATCTCCCTCCCCCCCAACGTGGAAGATATAAGCGGGAAATGAAATCCCTCCTAAAAATATAAAAATTTAATATCAGAGGAAAACCTCTTACGAGTTTTAATAGTGAATGAATATAACACAGAAAATCAAAGCTTATTATAAATTTCCCCCCCCCCAAAACTTGAAAACTATAAGCTGAAAACAGAATAAGTTAAAAATTGAAATATAATTATTTATTTTAAGATATTTTCTACCGGTATGAATATAAAACCAAAAACATTCTCAGACTTATTTAAAAAAAACCCAAACTCATAAAATATACGGTGACAACAGCATTCCCCCCCTAAAAATAGAATAATTGAATTTTTTGAAATAATTTTATTTCGGGGTGAATGTTTTATGAGTGTTAATAGTGAATGAATATAATACAAAAAGCCATTGAAGAAGGCAGATTGTAAATAATCCCTCCCAAGACTTGAGAACAGATAATAGAATAAGATATCATAGGGAAAACTTTCACGACTGTTGAATATTTAACATGAAAAACATTTTGAGCTTAATTTTAAGAATACTCCCCGAAACTTATAAGATATAGGCCTAAGCTGAAAATGGAACTCATTCGAAAATAGTATACCTAAATTCAAGTAGAATAGTGAATGAATATAAGAAAAATTATTTTGGGTATAGTCAAGAAAATTCCACCCCAATTTAAAAATGAACGCTGGAAATACAATCCCCTAACATTGTTAGAATTGAATATGAGAAATATAATGTTCTCCAAGTGCTTGAATAGAACACAAAAACATTCTGGGGGCTAATTATGGAAAATCCCCCCCAACTTATATAAAATGAGCTAAAAAATAGAATCCCCCCAAAAAACTCAGAAGCGCATTTGCGCTGCTGAACCCCTGCTGCAAGGACACGCCGATCAATAGTTAATCCAAAATTTGGTTTAATCCAACTTGGAGAAACCGGCCCTATTGTATTACACAATATTTTTGTGATAACAGGATTATCATGTGATAGACAAATTTTCTAAGAAAAAACAAAGAGTATCAAACCAAAATAAAAGAAGAACGGTTCATTGAACGGATGGTTATATAATAATAATTATTATCATAACATATAATATCTGGTACCAAGCTTTGCTCTGAAGCTGCGGCCGAACTGTTTAATTACATAAATATGTTTTTGCCACACTGCACAGAAAGCAGCTGTTTTCTGTGCACTAAAGAGATTCGAAAGACGCCATTTACAGGCGGTTTTGCTACTAGCTCCGAAAGAGGGCTCTTTTGGAGCTAGTGCACAGAAAGAGACTGGTAATTACCTATCCGGCCGCTAGATCGGGCGACAATGCACTGCTTTCTGCTTCTCAAGCCGCCGTAGCCTACTTCAGTTCGAATCAGCGATCGCCGCAAACATTCTTATACAATATTTATTATTCTTATTCTCGCAGTGTGGCGAAAAGTATTGTACTCAACTCACACAGAAAGGTATTTACAGTATTTGGATAACATATTCCCGGGCTTGGCAAGCTTTGCCCGGGAAACTATCCTCATACTGTAAACACCTACTTTCTGTGCTTGTAGTGTAATGTACTATATTGTAAAAAATCAAGGAACGTCCTTGTAAAATATAAATTCAAAATTGATATGATCACCTCTCACAATTTTTTGACAGTCATGAACATGTGTTATAGACTTGAATGTAACTCAATTCACTCCAGCTGGATAGCGTTGGTCAGCTAACAATAACAGCCATTATACGCAGTACTTGGGATTATGCCTGAATAAGGAATATTTTATTAATCCTACCGGAGAGTTTTCCCGAATATGAGACCTGGTGCGATCTTATTTTTCCATCACGGTTAAATATTACATTTCAAATTTCAAGAAAATCGTTAGAGCAGTTTTCTAGATCCGTGGTTCCACATACAATATACATACATACATACATACAGAAATTATTTGTTTAATAAAATAGGAATAATATACAGTATTATAATAAGTAATAGCATATTCAATGATCATGAGTTATAATGCTAACCAATTGAGAAAAACAGAAAAACCGGGTGAGAGCAAAGGATTAGTAGTGACGACATATTAACTTTGTAAACATATTTTCAATTTTTTCAACTAAATTTTGGACCATTTTATTTTTTATAATATTTGATGAAATTTTGAAATCTGATATATTTTGTTGAAATATTATATAATTTTTTCAAACGTTATTCTTTAATAAGAAGATGAAGAACAAACTAGTAGAGAATGGAACAAAGGATAGTTTTTGGTCGCAAAACAGGAAGGGCGAAATGAGTGAGAAGTGGCGGGACGTGACTAAGAAACTCTGAGAGACTCGTGGCGCTAGTGAAGGGGTAAATGGAAATACTGTAGCAGTAATGGTTTGCAGAAGAGAAAGTTGAGATAGGCTTGAACAAGAATATTGCACTAACTTCTGCGAGTGGGCAGCTGGGGAAAAAGGGTGTACGAAAATAAGGCGGAAGGAGCGCGCAGAGAGAGAGAGAGAGTGTGAGTGAGATAAGTTAGGGTGATGTGGAAGAGAGGAAGTGCAAAGTAGAAGAGAGGAATCGGAGGTAGAACCGGGCAGCTCGAGATAAGTCCTGGGATATTCTGCTTGGCTCATCTTCCTTTATTGAGTTCAGCCTTCCTATTGGTCGACCATTTTTGGACCACTTCCTTCCATACCAACACAGTCTTCCCAAATTTCTCACTTTAAATTTTGTCCACAATTTGATTCATAATTCATTTTCTCAAAAAACATTACAAAAATGGTCCTGCTAAACCTTAAGGGTTTTCAGCATGTGCCTGATTATTATACAAAATAATAGAATTGAATGTCCACTATAAAATTGAACTAATAATAATAATAATAATAATAATGTTTTATTTGCAATTTCTTGATAACAGTACAATAAATTTTGTATTATTTCTAACATCTTGAGCTTGGCTTCCGCCGTCAGCTCTGTGAAATTAAACTAAGTTCAAGACAAAAAAGAAAAGATATTGTAGAGAAATTAAGCTGGAGTAGCCTACAGATGAGTCTTTGTCTATTTATGTCTATTTATATACCAGCCATTTATAAGCACTGGTGATGAATGATAGAGAAATGTGATTGACAGATTGTGGCGATTACAGGCACATTCAACAGTTACTGAAAATAATAATTTAATTGAATTTTATCTTGATAACTGAATTTAATTTTATCTTGATAATTTCACACAATCCAGAACATAACACTAACATATTCAGAACGCGAATACATCATTCATGTAGAATTGAATAATGTATTTGAGTATAAAAAATTCCTCTACTTCCATTTGTTTTCCTTTTTATTTTACAGCTTGAATAACTGGTGAATGAAAATAACGAGGATGGAATAATTATCAATTCATTTTTTGTTCACCTAACGTGTAGCCTATACAGAAATCATGTATTACATAGCTGTGCTGAAATATCACTGAATTTTTGAAGATCAGAAGGATTTCACCAAGCATTCTAATACAGGAAAAATCCATTTCATTATTTTTATATATAAGGATTGAATAATTATTATTTGATGAGTAAAGCTTCCCATATCTCTTATCAATACCATGCTTCGAATTATTACATGAAATGCTTTGATAGTATATTAATGAAGAGAATCACAACTTCCGAATCATTTATTAATTTCTTCACCCTCCTAGTATCACGTGGTAGCATGAGACATTGAAGACCAGATGGTGTCGTTTCCGACGCAGTCTCAAATTATCATTTTTTCTGCACAAAAATGAATATTCTTGAATTCGGATGAAAATAATATTTTTATGAACATTCAAACATTTATAAGGAAAATACACTTGAATGAATAAAAACTTGTTATGATATAAGTGAGAAATATAATAAGAACACCATCATCTCATTGGTAGTTGCTTATACTACGACGAGCTTATTGGTATTGCCAACTTACCGATAAAAAATAAATCTCCATAGAAACACTTCCTGACGGGCTCTGAGAGGATGGAACTAATTTATAAATTTGTTCTGTTCTTTCTGGGTACTTCATATCGTGTGTTGAATGTGACCCAGTTCATGAACACACCTAACCTTAAAATTGATGATAATATAAAAAGTTCACTCTGCATAAACTTGCGCTTTGGCCAGTGCCTGGAGAAATACTGAAGGATAGGTTACGTGGGAGGAGCTGGCTTTTTGTTCACCAACACAGCCACAAACTGATGAGCAATGGTGCCTGGGGTCGGATACGACCCCACGTGGTACTAGGAGGGTTAAATCTCCACTTTTGTGAGAAATAGTCTAATCTTCTTCCATTCAAGAGAAAATCATCTATCACATCGAAGTACAAATTATTTTCAGCAGCTATTTACTTTCTTATTTAATATTTTATTGCCAACTTTCTTGAGGTCTGCCTAGAAGTATTCTTACTGTCAGGTGATAGTTCAGAACTTTCAAAGGAATTCTTTCTGTTGGCATTCTGTTTACCTGCTCTCTCAACTGGTTTCGATAGGATATAACCTTCTCGTTCGTGTTGAAAGCACCCAGTTCTCTCCTTATATCCTCATTTCTCATGTGGTCCAAGCGATCACAACCCTTGTCCTCTGTAGGAATCTTATTTCTGCGACCTGTTCATGGGCGTACGCAGGCAGGGGCAGGGGGGGCATCAAGATCGTTAATAATTCCTCAATTTCACTCTTTTAACAGTCATTGGAAATCAGAATACTCTTGTTTTCTCTCTGTCACTTTCCCATCCTTTGTAGGGTAAAAGCCAATGAAACGGAGAAATTTGAATAAGTCAGCAACATGGAATAAATTCAGCCATTTACTGTAGAATAAGAGAAATGAAGTATTTTTTCTAGAAATCAATTGTAGGCCTATAAAGGTAATTCTAAACATCAATTTCTCATGTTTTAGGAGGTTTGAATGACTTTTGCACTATCACCTCATATTCAGACGTTGAACAAACTAGAGAAATCTCTAAAATACCTTCAAAATATTGCTTTTCTTAAACAGACAATACTCCAAAGTTCATGCAAATCTGTCCAACAATATGCTCTATGCCTTGGAATGAAGGACGATTCACGAGTTTTCATAATTAATTGATCAATTAATAATGATAAATAATTAATCTTTTCAATTATTGTCCATTAGAATACATTAAGCACTTGAAGTACATTTTTCCCTCATATTCATGACTAATAAATGATGAAATTGATTTTCTTGAAGAGTTGGTGACTTATTCAAATCTTTCAGTTTTACTTGCAAACTCTCTATTATGCTCAAGTGTAGGTAGCTCCAGAGAATTAAAAAAAACATTTCGAATCTTCGACGTAGTTTCATGAGCTAGTATCTATTACTGCAAAGTTAGAGCTGTGGTATAATTTATTTATTTATTCATTTATCAATGTAACTTATTTGAATGAAAGGAAAAAAATGAAGAGTTGGAGGTAGCCTAATTGGAGCAGCTAAATTTTATGGAAATATTTTCCAAGTATACTAGGCATGCATTGCTCATTTCAAATGCTTTCCACCAACCTCAGCAACTACAGAGAAAAATTATTTTGAAGGCCTCCCCTTCGTATGCTAAAAACGGCTCAGCGACCAGTGGAGCACAATGGTAGAAGAAATATTGACGGGATTTCGCTCAATGGGTGTTCATCGTAAATTTAAAAAAAACGAGGACCAGATTGAAAAGAGAGTATTGCATATGTTCATGTTCTTTGCAAATCTAAGAAGAATAATGTTACTGCAGTAGTTCAACTACCTATTCAATTCTATCCTCATCAAGCTATGAATCAATTCACCTTGGGTTTTGGATTTACTGGGAATGTTTTCAAAACTATCTTTTGAATTTGAGATCTTTAGTTATCTAATACTACATAGTTCTCAATAAACTCATACAGAGCTGAATAGCCAGCCATAAAATAGTGTTTCAGGACTACCTACCAATATTCTAGGGCATTTTCCTGGGTGAGAAACATATACTACAGTATCTTAATATTTTCTAACTGTCCAAAGTTAAGGATACATTATTGTTGAATGGTATTTCGAGTCAAGCAATATTGTAGAGAATTACATTTTCTATCAGCTCAGTTACCTTTCCTTCTAGAACGCACCCAAACCTCACAAATCAGGATCAGGATTTCAAGGAGACAAAACAGACAATGAAGGCAGTTTCAAATAGATTGCTTGTCTTTTGAAGGAATGCTCAATTGCTTGTCTCCTTCAAATCCTTATTTGTGAGGTTTAGTACGTTTTAGACGAAAGAAAAGGAGCTGAATATTTCTTCTGGTATAAATCGAATTCAAGCTATTGTGAGACAATCAAGAGGATTGAAAAATAAAGCCAAGAGAGAGACAATTTGAAATTTCATAAAGTGATGGCCAATCTCAGCTCTCCTTTATAATGTCTCTGAAACCTGGGTACCGAATAATAAAGAATGGAGCAGGCTACAAGTGGCTGGAATGCAATTTTTAAGAGCAGTAGCCTAGAGTGGTGTACTAGAGAAGATAGAATTCGGAATATTGAAATAAGACAGGAACTCAACATAATGAATAATTATTCTCCGTGAGGCAGAATATCGGAGACAACAAACAGACCTGGAAATATAATGTTGAATGTATGGAACCAGTCAACAATAAACACCTGAAAGATTGAATTTGCTTTGGACAATCAGTGATCAGAGAAATTGAATCACAATCGAACTTTGTGATAAAATTATTAAAAACAAAATGTAGGGCTTCTTAGTTCAAAATACCTTATCTCATATAACTTCATGGAAAATTAAACATTCAATCTCAAATTATCATTATTAGATTTTTATCAATATTATTGTTAGTTTATTTTTATTTTCAATTTTTCATTATAGAATGTATTGAACTGAACAATATTATGACTGACCCCTCCCCCCCCTCTTTCTTTGAGGGGGCCTAGAAAAGAGGGGTGGGGGTGGTCAACGTGAAAGGGGGTTTGCCCCCCCTGGAAAAAATCCTGCGTACACCCTTGGGCCTGTTCACTGCTCTCTAGAGATTTCGATGTGACCCATGATTCACTTCCATGTAGGAGAATCGGTGCAGTGGAATTCCTTAGAACTTCATGATTGTAAACCCCAGGATTGTGAAAAAGTGTACAGTATAGGATGGGCAAGCTTTCCTAGTTTTCACTCTCGCAGTTTCATCTTGAGAGTTGTGAATATTCTTTTTGAAGCAGTATGTGTGGGGGAAACGGAAATGGATAGCGGCTGTAGTTGTTGAAGGGGAAAAAGAGGTAGCAGCGGCGGCCACAGTTCAAGCCAACGTGCAACTTTCGTACTGGGAAATTAAATTGAGACAGTCTTCCTTCCTCTGGGTGGCTGAATGTGTATGTGTGTGTGAGCAGGGGGAAGGAAGAAACATAAAACGAGAACACCAAAGAGTGAAACAGAGCGTATTTGAGAGAAGTCTTCCTCTGTGTAGAATGCTGCGGCTGTAGAAAACAAATTATTCTCAAGCAATTTCGGGAGAGATGGAGAGAGAAGTAGAGTGAGTGGGCTAGATTAGGTTCTATATAAGTAGAGAAAGTGTGTGTGTTCGTGTTTATGTGTGTGGGTGAAGACTACGACCAATAAGACGGCGACGCCGTCAAGACGAAGGGAGGGGCCTCCTGACTAAATAATACAGAAAAGGACGACGTTCTCAAACCGTATTGGTTAAAAGGTTTCTACTGATAAAACAGGCAGAAGACACGGAGTATGGAGAGTGAAGGACGGAAGATGAGGAAGAATGAGCGGAAGAAGGAGAAGCGAAATACGAGGCAACGTCTTGCTCCCCAGTCCCCCGCACAGAACGGAGCTGGAGCACACCCTACACAGCACAGCACTCTCGCGTCTTCCAGATAGGATTTAATAATGTAAGGTGGAACAAAATGCTTTCTCCATCTCTCTTATTCTGTGCCGCTTTCCTTCAGCACGCGAGCGAGGCTTTCTCAGCTAACACGACAGCGCCGCCATGTTTCAAAAGGTGGAACCGCCAAGACAAAAGCGTCTCCTCCACTCGTTTCTACATTTGTTCGTTCGCTTCTGCTCACAGAATTTGTTCACATCCCTACTCCTCTTCTCTCTTCCACTCATTCTTCTTCTTCCATTTTCCCTCTTCAAATTACAATGCTATCTTATTTATACAAAGGCTTTGCATCCTTCCCCCTCCCCTTCAACCCACCTTACTCATTCTTCCGTTCAATCCCCTCAACCCCAACAAACCTCCCTAACGAACAGCTTTCTACATAGTCGACAGAATTATTATAAACAACGCGGTTGCCGCATTCAAGAAAATAGATTAGCGTGAGATGACATCAAAGCCGCTTTGACTGATGCCAAGATACTGCCTCCAGCTAGCTCTCGCTCCTTACATTATAACCGACATTGAAAAAAGTTAATTGTCTGAGAAGTAACATTGTTATCGCAAGAAGTATTATTGGAAGAGAAGAGAATCAATTTTGAATGTTGAAGTATTATCGTAATCTTTCATGATAAGTTGCAGGGACGTCAGTTCCTGTAGTAGTTGTCAAAATGCATAGCTATCAAATTATTATAATTATAATTCTATTTAATCTCATTAACTATTACATTGATAGGTGAATGATATTTTGTGTCATCCCACTTCTAACTGTAACTACTGATTCCAATATTATCTAAATTTTACATCATGTCCACGAATATACAGAGTGGGGCTTTTATTCATTCTTATTTTTTATCATACATTACAAAAGAATATGTTGCCATTATGTTTTCCTGGTTCAATAACCTAATTTATTAGATGTGATATTCTCTACTTCAATTTTCCAATTTCATGGACCACATCGCTTGCTTTGTTGATGGAGTCTTCCCTGACAAACAAACAAATTTTCGACACTAGTATTGTAGAAAAAAAAACTATACATATGTGGATTAGTTGTATTGAGAAATAATATTTCTTAATTGGAAAAACTTCAAACTAATAAGTTTAATGTATCCTGATTACTTTGAATTTAGATAGAGAAACAAAAAGTTGGCGGAAGATTCCAGTGTGTCACGCAGTTACACAGTAGTGTGTTAAACAGTGTTAACCGGGTTCCATACATACTTCCTTCAAGAATGAAAATTGGAGATCTTGGATCCTATCTATATCTATAAAAGCGAGAAAATTATATGAAAAATATATGAAAATTGGAGATCTTGGATCTATATCTATAAAGGCGAGCGAAGCGAGCCTGCCGGCTAGTACCCGATATTTTCCAGATAATAGAATAATCCATCTATCAATGAATGTATATTTCAGGTTGAATTAAACTTATAACTTGAGAAAGAGTATTATGATAAATTATAAAGAAATTCACAACAATATTCTCCTAAAAGATGAGCTCAAGTATATTCTACGAAAATATCTACTTATTCAAGAATCTTCTAGAAAGGTTTGTGTCTATGCTGATACTCAATAAATTTTTCATAAGTTATTACTTTTTGTGAAGGAGATCATTCTATCCATCACAAATACAATTGGATCAATATGTAATTTCAACAGTACTCAAGTTCAGATCTTGAACCTCAGTTACATGCATACGTGAACCAAAAAATTACGTTATCAGGGATAATATAACTGCATACTATTTAAACTTATTTCATACTCTTTGTAAGTGGCCGAGAAAAATTGTGTCGTTCATTTTGTCGATTCATTGTCACTCTCACACAATATTGTAGTTGATGACACAGACAATATCTTCGTTTTGATGAGAAAACTCAAAAATAAATGCGAACGCTCCCTAGCGAAATGTGACAAATACTATTTTCATTCAATCCAGTTGTAATTGATTTCCACTAATCAATTTTCAGGAAATGTTTTGTTTTTCGTTTCTCCACTGGTTTTCACAATGCTGAAGGTTAATGAAATGTTTTTGTACTGTTGATTGAAAAGAGAGCGTGGAGTTAGAATGGCTTTTTGGAATAACAGTTCAGTGAAGGGAAAGATAGAAAACCAACACTTTCGTTTCTTATGAAGAATAATATATGTCATGTGGACCTTGACAACATGAATGATGGCATATAGGTATCAAAATAATAGCATGCATAGTTTTTCACTGCAACTGAACTGGAACTCTTATCGTAGTTTAGTTAGTTAGTTGGTAGAGTATAAGTTGGTTATTTGTATTGTGCGCTAGCTTCCATCTTACAAGAAAAAAATCAGCTACGTAATTCTATTTTCAAAGATCTACTCCTCCCCTCAATTATTTTCAATCTAAAAAGAAATGCATTTGATATTTTATCCAATATTCTTCATTCAAATTGTACCGCTAGCTTATCATAGCTTCATTATGAAATGAGGGATTCCATGTGAAGTGGTCTTCTGATGTTAAGCAGAGAAATATGTGGAAGAAATAATTGAATGATCAGTATCAACCAGATTGATCGATCAGTTAAATTATTCCTGTTTATGATCTGACTAAACATTGTCTATCAATGGCCGAACAATCTCAACAAATATTGGAATAGACAGCCTTTGTGAGAACATGTTTCTATCAAGTTCTTAGGAGAGAAATGTTGTGGACTTGTCTACGAGTATCCATGATTTTATGAAAAATAATGAATGAATAATTATTATTGAAATTTCATTTTTTCTGGCGAAAGACCGATAATTTTATATCATTGCAATGATCCTTCAAATAAAAATAATCATGAGGGGCTCAGGATCATTAATGGTAATGCTTTCCAGAATTTATTTCATATTTCAATTAATCCCATATGCTGTATTTTCAGTGTAATAGTTATTTTGAAATTCTTCTATTCAAATGCTCAACTCCAAAGATGTAGGCTAGATAGTACAATGTCGATAGCTAAGCGCCTTAGACACTTTTCTTGAAGCGGTGAGCGAACGAGCAGGAAGTAAGCGGGCGTTTCTTGTCTGCTGGAGATTGAAGAGGGTTTGATGGAATAAGTTAGGAGGTTTTAGGTTAGTCGTGGTGAGCGGAGGTGAAGGGCGAGGCTTGGCACGGTGATTATACCGAAGCTAATATATTCTGTCGTGGGAGACAAGACGTTGCCGCTAGTTTTAGAGAGGAGCTGCGCTACTCCTCAGCTTCTCCTCAGCCGCCAAATGTAGTTTGGAGGCGGCGGCGGCAGCTAGTGGGTACACATCAATTATTCGTCGAGCTCCTTACCTTGCAGAGCAGCTAGTGTCTTGGCTGAAGTCGTTCGCATCAGTCCCCCCCCCCTCACCACACCCCAGGAAAACTCCTCTTGCTATCATGGTCTTCACATCCGGGCTCATTTCCATCCCTGCCTGCTGTCACGCTACAAGAATTATCTTCTCTCCTCTCAGTCTCATACTGCTATTGCGTGTGCCAACACAACCTTGCCGCAAATGTGAGCTTTCGTTAACAAGCTATGACTTGCAACCCTTGAAGCCTACAAATGAGCTTATCTGCCAATAGTATCATGATTAGTGGTTCCGATGGCGTGGAAAGGTACATGAATGATAAAAAACAAGGAATATGAATGTGATTAGAACAATTTCATCATTTCTTTTTTTTTCTTCGAGGATGAAGCCGACATGATCTCATACTCATAGGCTTGAGCGAGGGTAATGAGATGGATGATTCAGGCTACTACTGGTTCCCCTTATGTATCTCCTTGATACATGAAATGTTCACATAAGTAAAAAACAGAATTTACGGCTAAAAAATTGAACAAACTGAATCTTAACAAAACTTGTTGATGACGATGATGATGAGAGATGACGACTACTCTAATGCTAGTCTACTTTTTAGGTGGATTTATCGTCTCCAACAAGAGACCAGAGACAGGGTATTTATGTGATTGTGCTTCGGTCGAAGAATTGTCCCGGTCAAGATTCGAGCCACCCCTGTTTGTTTATTCATTTATTACACATTCACAAAGAACTACTAGTTTATGATTAGAAAAACAAGCTTAAATCATGGAAATATTTCTGTGAATTAGAATACACCCTTTCTTACTTATAGTACAAAATGATGAGCCGGAATAAAAAAACGGAAATAGGAAAATTTTTAATGTTGTTGTGATCAATTAAAAAAAAAGAAGTCTGTTGAAATGAATGAGCTCTCCGATGAGAGTAGCTCCGCTGATTAATGTTGAAAACGCCTTTCAAAAATAAATTTATTCAAATTCAATTTAATGATTCATACAGGCTAAATAATATGTTAATTATGATACAGAGAATCAATATAATAATTCTAGCCGGCAGGCTCGCTTCGCTCGCCTTCTCCCCTGAACCCCCGCCAGTATCAGCAGTATTAATAAGTCAAACAGACTCGCTTCGCTCGCCTGCAAAACCTCTTACGGTGTCAGCTAAGAAAAACATTTCCATTCGAATGGTTTTGCTTTGATCAACATATCACTCAATAGGGTTCTTTTGAGTAATCGTTCTGAAGTGCTTGTTCTATCACCTCAGCTCAACCTGGGTATAATATGATTTAAATCTATCTAGTTCAGTAGTTCCGTGAAATAAACAAAAGTGTAGATTCCAAACATTGGAAAACCTTGTAAAAGCGTAACCTCGGGAGAATTTTGTAATTCATTGAACACAACATTTCTAGATCAAATCTGGACCTGTTCACCAAATTTCAACAATTTCTGCCAATTATTTCTAGAAAAATCTAAGAAAAACTCCAAAAATTCCGAAAAATAGCAAAACGCTAATATCGAGCGTAACCTTGGGAACTATATCGAACATAGTTTGAAACTTGATCTTCCAAATCATTTCATCTATAATAATCTCGTTGAATCATTGAATTCACAGTAAGGATTGGTCGTATCAAAGCGGAAGAGCTGCAACCCGCAATACATCTACAATTTTGAAAAACTGATCACTGGCGTAATCTTGAACGGTTTTCAAAAAATTTCGAGCACAACATTTCTAGACCTAAGACGATCTCCACCAAATATCAACATTTTCTACCGATTGGTTTTAAAAAAATTAAGAAAAGGCCAAAAAAACTATAGAAAAACTCAAATATTGTGCGTATCCTTATTTATTTTTTAAAAAATTCGTTCTTAGTACGCGTTTAGAGGTCCATCTGAAAATGTCTGCTAAATTTGAACGCATTCAGTTGGGTAGATTTTTAGTTCTGCTGATGAGTGAATGAATGAATGAGTGTCATTTTGCTTTTATATCTATATAGCCTATATATAGGTTATATAGATGAAGCATTATATAGATATATATAAGTCGTTTCCCGTTTGGCAACCAGCTGGTAGGCCTAGGCCCTCATAGGGCTGTTGCGCCATTAACAAATAAACAAACAAAGATGAAGTATCAATGAATGCTTCTTTGAATGCCTCTTTCTCATTCATTGTGTAAGTGATAACGCGCTGGTCTGATAACCAAAGGTTATTTAGGTTAGGGCTATTCGATCCTAAGCCAGGTTTTGACCACAGCACAATCAAATGAATACAATAGTCTTCCGGAGGAGATGATAAGCCGTCGCTCCCGACTACCTGAAAAGAATTGTCTTTTAAATTCACTTTTGAATTGCTTTCGAATTTTGATTGGAGTTTACAACGATATTCGGCGGAGATATTTCTTCAATATGTTAGTGAACTAACTCCATGTCTAACTTTCTCAGGGATGGAGAAGTAGCCTATATTTGTTGAAATTATAAGAAATTAAACTTTCTCTCGACTCTATGTTAGCCTCCGTAATTCATTCGTATTTCAATTCTACCTCTTTCTAATGATTGTTATCGCTCGCTACCTTTATTGAATTCAATGCAATGGTATAAAAATATATAAATTCAAAGGCAAAGATATAAATCTTTTTACTGGATATTATTTGTTACTTAATTACTCGATTTCAGAATCAATATTTCAATTGGTATTTGAATTTATTGTATTTTCACTACACTTTTGACATTTTCAGAAGTGAAGGTGATTGGAGTCTAACTTCTCAGCAACTTGCATACCAACTACTGTAACTTAATATTAGAAATGCATAACTGTCAAAAGCTGTAATGATGTAAATATGAGCAGATTAGACAGACTGTCAGAGCATAGTTTGAATATATGAGAAGTTAAATCTCGAGGACCTAGCAAAGGCATCATGGTAGTCACCATAGAGATTCATCATCATCTTCACTAGAATCATAATCAACATAATTGACACTACAACCATCATCATCATCATCATCATCATCATCTTGAACATCATCATCACCAACACCATTGAAGTAGAAGACGATGACTTGGAAATTTTAGCTCGCGACAAGGATTGAACTGGCAGTTAGGAGTTTGTGACGTGAGTAGAGGTGCGAGCGGGAGCAAGAATATTGTGCAGAGCGCACACCGGCTGAGTCCTGTGGTGTATAGTGCCTGCCACGGCATCTCATTAGGCAAGGAAATGAGGAGCTTTGAGACTGTGTCTTGTCCTTAATGGAGGAAGATGGAGGTGTATGATGGCGTCTCCTGGGAAAAGGAGGAAAGGAAGCAAGCCCCGCTGCACCCTCGCCCACTACCAAGCTTCTTCGAAGCTCATTTCTCCCAGCTCCAACTCAACATCTCCCAGTTTCTTCGTAAACTCCACCCTCTCCCCATCCACAGGTTTGCGCCATCTTTACTTATTGCAGGGCCTCTGCACGCTCTGACAGACTCAAGAATGTAAACGAACAACGTAAACTTGAACATTTGCGGCGATGCCAGAGGAAGCTCGTGGCAAGGAAAAGGGGGTTCGGAAGCATACAATCCCCAGCAGACGACGACAGCCAACCAAGATTATTATTTCTACACAACTTCTGTTTCTGCCTGCCAGCTCCTGGCTGAATGCCTGACTGCTTCTCCTTCTGCCATAATCATCATCATCAACTCGCTCACGTACTTTCGCTATTGTTCCTTCCAAGCGCGCCTTCCTTCCTGCCACACTATTCAGCTTAAAGTTTGCAGTTTAGACAAAAGACCAATCTGCCGTTAGATCATATAGCCTAAGATTCCATTTTCGAACGCCTATTAAGTCTCATCTTGCGTTGCCTTTGGAACTCCACCCCCTTACAGGAACTCGTTATAGTGGGCTTTGATTCTGAGAGGTAATCTAATATTTATAGATGCAGACAGCAACGCGTTGTATATTCTTGGAATAGATGAGATGATCTAGTGGAACTTGAAGGAGAGAATTGAGACTGCAATACTATCAAGTGAAGGGAAACATAAGGAAATGATAGTATTGTCTCATTCAATCTCATCTCATCTCATAAGGCTTCCTACTCCTCATAGTAACACATCTGACTTACCACGGTTGTAAAAATATGCTATTCAATGTGAGGGTCGAGATAAGGTATTGGAAGTTTGATAAACAGAACATAATACTCATTAGTAGTTGAAATTTTCAGAAGCTTTCAACTGTATAATAATTTAATTCAACACTAAAAATTGATTTCAGCATTTCTCCAAGATATGTACTGTGAGAAATGAGTATTTATATTCCCTCAATATTCTAGTGATGTACTGATTTATTTGTAATTTCTATATTATGATGAAAGTATTGATTATTCATTTAAATATAATATCGATTATTCCCATGTAGTTCTTGTCAATAAAATATCTCAAGAAATTATTCCACTAAAGTTTTAATTAGAAATCTATATCTCGACAACAAATTGGCAGAAATAATGTTGAAATCTGTTAAACAGGTTCAGATTGGGTCCAGAAATGCGTTCAATCAATTTCGAATCCCTCCTGTATGGAATTTGCACTCGCTTCGCTCGCCTGTTTGTCTAGCTGACACTGACAGAGGTTTTGCAGCTGAGCGAAGCGAGCCTGTTTGACTCACTTACACTGCCGATAATGTCGGGGGTCCAGGCGGAGAAGGCAACCGAAGGAGCCTGCCGGCTAGTATCATATATAAGTACTCTATGTTTACGAAGTTCAACTTCTTGTACGGAGAAGTGTAACGGTATAAATAACATGATTCATTTATCTTGTTTTTCAACCAAAAACGTTAAATAAATTTTCCATTACTTGATAAAATTGTTTTCGAATTACTCGAAAAACAACTTTATCATTGTTCTTGCAATTACAAGCTTATTCTTTTAGTAGATTTCTCTCTATATTTTTCCTCCTTTTTCATTACTTTGTATGTTGCTCGGTCGCTCTCTTTCTTGAACAAAATTCTGCTTGATCGACAGTTGCTTAGGAGTGGGGATGGCCTTGTACGGTTTGCTCCTCTATTAATTTCAATTCACTTCGAATCCAGCTCCCAACCAGTTCAGATTGACATTTTCTTTCTTCTATAAGATTTGTTGAAAGTTCTTTGAAGTACAGGATGTAGTCACATTAATTAAATTCTCATTCTTTTACATAGTAGCTTCATCCTGATTTTTTTTATTTTAATTTTTGATTGATATGTAAATTTACTAAGTTATTGGATTCTTCTCTCAAATTTTACCAATCTCCAAATCCGCTGTATCAGGTAAAGACATATTCCTTGTTATTAACTTGGTTTACTAAATTTCATTGTAAAATTAAATTAATATGATTTTCTTTTGGGTATTCTAAAGTTTTGAAATAATCTTTTCTTTTCATTATAAACTCTTGGTACCTTTTTCTCTTAAATTTGTTAAATTTTCTAAAGATGCTTTATTATCCTTTTCATTTGAAAAATTATAAGAAGCTTCTCTTCATTAAAAAATTGAATTTTCGATACCTCAACTTGTTTGTAACATTTATTCACTTAAATGCTGTTTCACAAATCAATACTGTATCTTTACAATAAGTATTTTGTATTTATTTCTATTCAGCGGTCGATGTATCAACCTGGATGTATCCACCTCGCTGAAATTAACCAGTAAACCAATACTGTAGCATGGACTTCGCAGATGGACCGAGGGTATCTCGTTAAAAACCCCAAGGAAACCCGGACTTCTGCACATCAGGATTACAAAGAAAAACCTCAGAAGGATCAGATTCAAATTTCCATCGAAACCAATATTTTATCAACCAAGTGAAGTGCAATTGAAAGGCAATAGTGATACATAGTGTGAAAGTTTATGGGGGGCCCTCATCACACCAGGTATTTATGTATACTAACATATTTAAGAATTTAAGTAACCGATTGTAACCCATATTTCTGAAAATAATGTAATTTGTATTTCCGGTAGCCAATTACTATTATCTTTTGATTTTATTTATTCTGGATTTTAGAAATAAACCAAGGGATGTCGCTACTATAACTTTTCGTTATTAATTTATAATCACCTCTGTCACAATTCTAAAGATGAGATCCATTTCTTTCGTGGTGGTTTGATTTTGAATTCTCTTACATTCACGATCCCCTTGTATTATGTCGGGTGCGTAATTTTGATGATTTCGGAATTTATTATATTAACCTATAAATATTTTAAGTTTTGATATCTTCTTATTGCCCATCTGAAATAATATAAGGTCAGGTATAAATCTATACAAGGATCAAATAATTTAATTTAAAGTTTCTTCCCACCCCACTATAAGCGTTACAACTGCGCCACTCTGCTTGCTTTACAACTGCGCCTAACTCTTTAAATAATTCAGATAACGTTTTGCACTCATCTTTTGGATTGCGGACAGGGAGGGTTATTATGGAAATTATAAAAATCTAAATTTTAGGAAGTACTAACTATTAACTACAAATATTTTGCATCTACAATTTTTTTTCTTGTCTCAGTAGTCAAGTTAAATGGCATCACCTAAACGTAGTATAACTTGATACCCTCAGAGGGTCCAGGTTCGAGTCTGGGCTAGACTCTCCGTTGTTGTTGGTTCGGGGAACGAGGGTCCGCCGGTGAGGTGGCAAGAGCCGGTGTCGTTGGTGGCAGCTCGATGGGAATCAGCTCCCACTCGTTGTTCAGGAACAGGTTGAAGTGCCTGAACAGCTCTTGCAACCTTCTGTCCGAATTTGAGGCTGAGCGGGCTGGCGAGGACGGGGCAGCAGCAGCGAACGCACCCACGTGATCAGCAGCCGACCCAGGGGCAGCTGAGGACTGACTGGGTGTCGCTTCACGGGGTAACGCCGCTATCCGCTGCTCCGTGACCAACTCGTCTCTCAGCCGCTCAAGTTCGGACAGTCGGCAGAGACGTCGGCGCTGTATTCGTCTTCCAGCTCGGTGTTTTGGCATAGGCGGGTGGAATGAAAAAGCCCAAGTCCATTCAACAGTAGCACGCTCAAAACAAGGAGATGAACACGCCCCGAGAATGTACTGGTCGCTTCAGCGTCCGATCCGACTCTCCTGGAGGAGCAGAGTCCGGCCTTTATATACCCGAGCTTACTATCTGAGCGAGCGAGAAGTTGAGTTACGCGAGAGTTGAAACAAGATCCGAAATACAGCTGGCGCTATCTAGCGGGCGGAAAGTAAACTGCTAGCACGAGGCTAAAGGCAGTATGAGATAGGGCGGTATCATCCCCCCTCCGTTTGAGCTAAGTGCTAGTAGTTTTATTGAAGTAATAAACAAAATACAGATACAATAATGGTGAGTAAATACAGTAAATACAGATGAGTGCCGCTGATGGCCATAAAATAAAAGAAAATAGTTACTTTGGTGCTGGTCTGAGATTGTCTTCGTGAACCTTGATGGTTTCCTGGTCTTTGGAGATCCAGTAGACATGTCCTCGACGGTGGACCACTGAATAAGGTCCTTTCCACTTTGGTCCTAAGCCAGCATGGTATCGTTGTGCCTTGTTGGAGAGCTGATGGTTCCTGGTCAGAACCCAGTCTCCCAGCTGGTAGCGAGGTGGCGTTGGATCGATGGTAGGGGTGTACCGCTCTTGGTTTTGGCGGGCTTCTTCCTGTTGGCTGATGAGGTTGTTGTGTCGATCTTGAACCTCTTGGTCCCAGTTAGTGGAACTGGTTGTTGACTGGTGGATCCATTCTCCTGGTCTCTGTAGGTTCTGCCCAAATAGGAGTTTGCTGGGACTATAACCTGTGGCAGCATTTTGCCGATTCCTGAGTGTGAAGAGTACGGACGGAAGGCGGTCTTCCCATTCCTGGTGTCTGGTTTGTAGTCGGACGCGCAATCCTTTTTAAGCTCTTGGTTCCGTCGTTCTGTTGGGTTGGCTCGAGGGTGGTAGATTGGAGTGGTCTGGTGGTCAATTTCCCATTGATGGCAGTGGTCTTGCCAAACTTTCCCTTTGAATTGGGTGCCGTTGTCTGTGATGATGGTTTCTGGGTATCCCCATCTGGGGAAGAACTGAGCAATAAGCTTCTTGCAAATAGTCGTGGCTTCCATGTTAGCCAAGGGGTAGGCTTCCACCCATCGTGAGAAGGCGTCAGTGACTACCAGCAAATATTGGTTGCGTTGCTTGGTCATTGGGTATGGTCCCATTAGATCAAGACACACTAATTTCCAGGGTTGACTGGGGCGCCTGGGTCGCTGCTGAGCAGTGGTGGCGTGGGTAAACCCTTTGGTGCAGCTGCAGGGAAGGCACTTTTGCACATAAGTTCGGATGTGTGCTTTCATATGTGGCCAGGTGTAAAGTAAAGCAATGGTGCGGTAGGTTTCTTCAATGCCTGGGTGACCAGCAAGGTCGTCGTCGTGATAGTGGTACATGAGTCTTTCGGTAAATTCCTCAGGCACCAGAATCCGCCAATCCGGTGTATGCAAGTTGAGCGTTTTCTCCCACAGTTGATTGT
This sequence comes from Sogatella furcifera, assembly GCA_017141385.1. Lineage (NCBI taxonomy): Eukaryota > Metazoa > Arthropoda > Insecta > Hemiptera > Delphacidae > Sogatella > Sogatella furcifera. Next base: position 32,733,242 of record CM029548.1, on the reverse strand, counting down.
GGATGCGGTAAGTGGCCAAAAACAGTTGGTCAGATTTTGTCCTTTGCTCTGGTGGCGTCCTCTGAAGTTCTTCCCAGCGTTGCATCTGGTCCTGGATGGTCGCGTTCATGGTTTGGGCTTCTCGCAGTTTGTCCAATAGGTGGATGGGTGTCTCCATAGCATTGATGGAGGGTTGCTCCTCTTGGATCTGTAGTGCTCCAGGGGTATCATTCGTTCTGCTTGGTGACACTCTTCCTCAATTGCGTCCTCATCTGGATTCCTGGATAATGCATCAGCAAGTTGGTTCTCACGCCCAGGGCAATGTTCAAGGGTGAAGGTGAACTCCTGCAGTAGTAGAGCCCAGCGGGTAAGTTTAGCTCGGCTATCCTTGACAGTATTCAGCCAAGTAACCGCCTGATTGTCAGTTCGCAAAAGGAAAGGTTTGTCCTCCAGGTAGGGTTGGTACCGTTTTATTGCCCACACTACAGCTAAACACTCTTGTTCATTGCTGTGGTAGCGTTGTTCTGTGGCATTCAACTTGGCACTGGCATAGGCAATGATACGACGTTCTCCTTGTATCTCCTGATACAGAACTGCTCCTAAGCCAACTTTGCTGGCATCCGTCTGTAAGACAAATGAATGGCTGAAGTCCGGGCGACACAAGGGTTGTAGATTTCCAACGGCTTGTAGAATAAGACCGAAAGCAGCTTCTTCAGTCGGAGTCCATTTCCACTTGGTCTTTGTACCGAGCAATTCTGTGAGTGGCGCATAATTCGGCAGCATGAGGGATGAATTCTCGTAGCCAGCCCACTAATCCAAGGAACTCCTTCAATTGTTTCCGATTCTCGGGTCGTTTGGCGTTGGTTACAGCTTGAACAGCTTTCGGTTTGGGTTGATTCCCTGAGGGTGTGATAATATGTCCAAGGTATTCTAACTCTCTCCGTCCTATCTGGCATTTGTCTGGGGCAACAGTCAACATGTAGAATTCTAGGCGTTCCAGAACTTTGGCAAGGTGCAATAGGTGTTCGTCCCAGCTCTCTGAGTAGATAATGATATCGTCTAGGTAGGCATAGCAGAACTTGTTCAGATAACCACTCAGGACTGAGTTCATCATAGTCTGGAAGCAGCTAGGAGCATTCCTTAGTCCAAATGGTAGGACTTTGAACTGTAATTTTTCTCCATATGGGGTGGTGAAAGCGGTATATGGTCGTGAGTCCATGGTGAGGGGCACCTGCCAATAACCCATGCGTAGGTCAAGTGAGGTGAAGACCCGTGCTGTTCCCAAACTCCGGAGGGTGTCATGCAGAGTGAGCTGCGGGGCAGTTGCCGGAACGGTGACTGCGTTAAGCCAGCGATAATCAATGCAGAATCGGGAACTTCCATCCTTCTTAGGAACTACTACTATTGGTGAGTTATACGGTGAGTCAGTTGGCTCTACCAATCCCCTTTTCTTCAGGAAGGTGACTTCTTCTTCAATGATCTTTAGTTTTGCACTGGAGTAGCGGTAAGGGCGGCGGTTGATGATTTGTGTGCTGTTGAGTTGGATGCGATGAGTCGCTGCTGTGGTGGTGGTGAGTGGTTGACTCTCAACAAATACCTTGCTGTGTCGTTGGAGTAATTCTCTGAATGGAGCTTGTTGTTCCGTAGGAGCCAGTTGAGTTAGCTTGGTTAACATTCCCTCATCCAGTTGGGTGGTGGATGTGGATGGGGTGGTCCAGAAGATGGCTTTTCGTTGCTGCTTCCCATAGATGAGTCTATCATTTTCAAAATCCATGAGTGCGTTGCTGGCGGTGAACCACGGACGTCCCAGTATTAGATCTTCTCGGAGATCTGGTAGACCGAGGAAGGGTATCAGCTGTGTGGTTTGCTGTATTTCTAGTTCTAGATGTCCTTGAAGAGTGGTGGAGCAACAATTCCGTTGATTGGCTAACTTAACTGTCACTTGGTTTGGGACGGCATCCAGACTTTGGTTGAAGAGGTTGGCCTTGGCAAAGTTGTGAGTTGCAGCTGAGTCCAAGAGTGCCAAATATTCTTTCCTTGGATTTTGACAGATATTCGTGGTAGTGTTTGGCCAGTTACTTGCATGTTCATGGCCTCTGGTTGAAGCCTTGCGTTAGTTGGCATGCCTCTTGTCAGATTCCCGGTTGGTGATCAGTTTTTGTTGAAGGCCCGCATGGGTTTGTAGATCTGTCATCTACTGGTCGTGGCTGTGATGAAGTAAGACTGCTAGTTGGTTGAGCTTGTGTGGTGGTTGGTGGTCGGTGGGCTCCTACTTGCCTGACTGGGGAGGCGGAGCCTGTTTCTCTCCAGTGGATTCGTTTCCCATCTGCCTTTTAAGCACTGGACAGTCACGATGGAAGTGTCTTGCAGGACAGTATCGGCACTTGGGTAGTTGGTTGAATGCTGCCTCCAGGGTGTTGGTTGGCGAGGGTTTCGGCTTAGGCCGCTGGTTTAAGTCGGTCTCAAATTCATTCGCCAGCATGATAAGTTCTTCGATGCTGGTTGGTTGGGAAGCTTGTACCAGGGTGCGTAGATTGTGGCTCAATTGGCTGATGAGTAAGGTGACTACCTCAACTTCGGTTAGGTTAGTTGATAGTCGCTGATGTAATTGCACCTTCATTCTCAAGAATTTTTCAACCGGTTGGTTGGCTCGATGGTTGGATCCATAGAATTCTTTATGGGCTTCAGCAGTTCGATGAATGTTGGAGAACCGTGCTTGTAGGCGGGTCTGGAATTGTTCCCAAGTAGAGACAAATTCGCCATATTCATTCCACCAGGAGGCTGCTTCATCCTGCAGCTGTTGTTTGAGTAGCGGTAGCCAGGTGTAGTCTGGTATTTGGTGTGCACGCAGGATGCCGGTGCTTTGTTTCATGAATAAGGCTGGATCCTCATGTAGTTTCCCCCTGAAGAGAGGCAGTAAGGTTGTCACATTGGGCAACTGGTTGAGAGGTGGTAGGTACCCAGAGAATGGATGTGTTAGTGAGTGTGTCCTTGGTTCTTGGGTCCTGGTAGCTGCTGCTGTAGTAGTGAAAGCCTCAGTGGCCCTGCTGTGAGCCGGCTCTGTTGTTGGAAGGACTTCTGTGGCCATGCCTTGAGTTGGTTCTGTCGTTGGAAGGGCTGCTGTCTCTTGGTATTCTTCTGGTTGTGATGCTGATTCCTCCATGCTTGTGGCGTCGCTTGAGCTGGGGCTAAGCGTGTGGCCAGTCTCTTTTTGTCCTCTGGTTAGCACCATTTGGTTTTGTGAGCAGTGAGGAATCCGCACTCGATATAGTTTGCAACAGGTGGGGTAGAACTCACACTTCACCACTACCGACGAAGATGGGGTAGAACTCGTAAATTTCCACTACCGATGGCGAAGTTGGAAGTTGACGTTGAAGTTGTGGAGGGCTGCTGGGTGGACTGTATTCCTATACAGTTCACGGCCCCACGTTGGGCGCCAGAATCTGATACCCTCAGAGGGTCCAGGTTCGAGTCTGGGCTAGACTCTCCGTTGTTGTTGGTTCGGGGAACGAGGGTCCGCCGGTGAGGTGGCAAGAGCCGGTGGGAATCAGCTCCCACTCGTTGTTCAGGAACAGGTTGAAGTGCCTGAACAGCTCTTGCAACCTTCTGTCCGAATTTGAGGCTGAGCGGGCTGGCGAGGACGGGGCAGCAGCAGCGAACGCACCCACGTGATCAGCAGCCGACCCAGGGTCAGCTGAGGACTGACTGGGTGTCGCTTCACGGGGTAACGCCGCTATCCGCTGCTCCGTGACCAACTCGTCTCTCAGCCGCTCAAGTTCGGACAGTCGGCGCAAGAGACGTCGGCGCTGTATTCGTCTTCCAGCTCGGTGTTTTGGCATAGGCGGGTGGAATGAAAAAAAAGCCCAAGTCCATTCAACAGTAGCACGCTCAAAACAAGGAGATGAACACGCCCCGAGAATGTACTGGTCGCTTCAGCGTCCGATCCGACTCTCCTGGAGGAGCAGAGTCCGGCCTTTATATACCCGAGCTTACTATCTGAGCGAGCGAGAAGTTGAGTTACGCGAGAGTTGAAACAAGATCCGAAATACAGCTGGCGCTATCTAGCGGGCGGAAAGTAAACTGCTAGCACGAGGCTAAAGGCAGTATGAGATAGGGCGGTATCAAACTTCTGATCTTAAAATTATGAATTATTATTGGATTATCAAATATTGAATATTTAATGGAATTAATCAAATGTACCATGGCTTCTGATAGCAAAGTAGTGAATTACTGGGATGTAAAAAAGGAAGTAGAAAATAATTTTGATCTCCATTTGTTCTCCAATACTAAATCCAATCCGAATTATCTCTCAAAAGAATGTTTATTATTTGAGCTTGAATCCTTTGGAATTCCTGAAGAAACGGTTAGTGGTTGTGATGTCGATACGTTGAGAGTGAAATATAGGTTTGCAGTAAGCAATCCCAATCCTAAGATTTATCGTATTCAATATAATGAGACCTCAGGTAAGAAAGCATTGTCGGATATTAAATTTGCTTTAAAGAAAACTGATGACTTTTTGAATGAAATTTCCGTTTCGGGTAACCTTGATACACAGGCTTGTTCAAAAAAGGATTAACGATTTTTTTGCACATTCTACACAGAATAGTACAATTACTGACTTACGCAAAGGAAATTGATAACAATGATCTGGTTCAGAAAATTAATGAGACAATAAAACAGGCTCAGAACGTTTTCACTAAATTAATTGAATTAAAAGAATTTCTTGTTAGTAGTAGAGCTACATCTCCAGTCATGGATAAACAAAATGCTCCTGATTTTTTAACGACTGATTCTAGTAGTCATATGAGTGATATTATCCCTTCCAAAAACTCTCCTAGTAATCAAGAAAGTTGGGGAAAAAGAAGTACTAAGTACCGAAACAAATCATGCCCATTCGTCTAAACAACATAACAATCCTAGAATTCGAATTTCAGATTACGAAAATATTGGTAGGTCGAATATTAATACTACTAGTGAATCCCAAACTAGAGTTATTGATCATGAAGATTTTTTGCCCGAAGTTTCAGTAAACCATCATTCAAATACTGACCTGTCACTTGGTACAGGTACTTCATTGTTTTGTAGTTTGTATAATAAATTACCAAACCCCATTGAAAACCTGGTGAAGGAACTTCCCAATACCGATGGTTTAAACGTAGACAAGTTTCTAAAGTTTATTGAAATAACTTTGAAAATAAAGGAGCGTTCGACTTTAAAAGATCAACAATTATTCCATCTCATCCATTCGGCCACGGTAGGACCCCTTGCGGAAAGATTGAATATTGCGATCAAAAGTAATAAAAATTTTGATGAATTTCATAGAGATAGTTTGAACTATTTTGTTCCTTCTCGGTTGATTTCTGTGATTGAACGGGAACATTATTATCGTTTGCAAATGAAAGGAGAACCTTTGGCGGCATATATTTTATCAATTAAAGATGCAGCTAAACTACTACGCTTAAATAAATCTGAAGAAGAAATAGTTGCAAATATTTGTTCTGGTTTGAACCCAGAAGAGCGGTCTAGACTTGTGTTTCAATTCAAGCCCAGAAATTTCAATGAACTTAATGAAGTTTGCGTCCAGTCACAGAATATTGAATATGCTGATTTGGAAAGAAATAGAAATTTCACTCAAACCGTTAAATTCAATCAACGACCATTTAAAGAATCTGATTCACCAGCAAAAAAATGTTACCGCTGTGGTAAACTAAACCATATTGCAAGATATTGTAGATCTCCTTCTAATAATGCACATTTTAAAGGTAATAATAGTAAAGCTTTGAATAAAGATTCACAAGTACCTACTAGTTCTAATAATTATGCAAGTAATATCCGTTGTTACAAGTGTAATCAAGTTGGACATTATGCCAATAATTGTGGAAATAAGAAATTATGACTAGGAAAGAAGGTAAATAAGAAAAAATATGATAATAAAATTGTCAATATTCTGAAGTTTAATAGTAAGTCTACTAATCACAAAATGAAAAGGTCAATTAAAATTAAGAAGAACGTAAATAGGTATCAGTCAAGAAATAAAATAAAAGGAAATTCTCGAAAAATGTTTAATAAATTGAAAACTAAAGCTTTAATTAATAAAATAAATCCTTATGTAACGTGTGAATTAGGAAATAATGGTGTATATTCTGTTGCATTGATTGATTCGGGTGCGGATTGGAGTATCATTTCAAAAAAGGTTTTCGATAAATTACTCCTTTCTGATCGAGACTTGATTGTGGAGGAGGATGTACAGCATTGTATCACCGCAAATAGTAGTAAACTAATATTGAGAAATACGGTTCTAATAAAAATCAAAATAGAAAACTTTAGTTGGAAATTCCGATTTTATATTAATGATGAACTCTCTGTTCCCATTGTACTCGGATGTGATTTTATACATCCACTCAATTGGTTCCGGACTTATTCAATAAAAGATATTATTTTAATTTTCGACCTCAATTTAAATTCTCTTTCAATAATAATGCTAAACTGGAGTCACTAAAACTACAAAATGGAATTAATGTAGAGCAGGCTAATGATGATTTGAGTCACGTTCAAAAAGGAAAACTAGAAATGATATTGAGTAAATTTGACGATATTCTAACTGAAAGATTAGGCAAAACCAATTTAGCGGAATACAAAATTCGTTTGGTATCTGATGAACCAGTAAGAAAGGCCCCGTACCAGTTAAATCCATTACGGATGGAAATTTTAAATGAGATAAAAAAAAATGCTTTCTGATGGTATAATTGAAAAGTCTACGTCAAATTATTCTAGTCCTTGTTTCTTAGTTTCAAAAAAGATGGTGGTCATAGAGTTGTAATAGATTATCGTGGTTTGAATAAGAAAACAGCGTTAGACTCAACTCCATTACCTAATATTGAAAATATGTTCCATTGGTTCCACGGAGCTAAGTATTTTTCTGTCCTTGATTTAAACCAAGCTTATTACCAGATGCCGTTAGCTGAAGAAAGCAAACATTTGACAACTTTTTGTACTCAGAGAAATACTTATCAATTCACTCGAGTCCCGTTTGGTATCAGTATAGGCGCTCAAGCCTTATCCTCTGTTCTAGACACCTTGTTTGAAGATATTAAATTCAAGTTTGTGCTTCATTATTTAGATGATATCGTTATATACTCAGCTGATTTTGAATCTCATTTGAAACATATTGAAATAGTATTATCTAAACTTCGTTTTGCTGGATTTACTATTAAACCGGAGAAAGCGAACTTTGCAAAAAAAACAAATATCTTTTCTAGGAAATCTTGTAGATGAAAGAGGCATAACAATAGACCCGTCTAGAACGAATTCTATCCGTAATTATCCCAGACCAAAAAACGCTAAAGCAATCTCCCGTTTTATTGGAATGACAGGGTATTTCCACAAATATATTAAGAATTATGCTGAAATTGCTGCACCATTAAACGAATTGAGAAAAAGGATGCAAAATTTATTTGGGGTGAGGTACAGGAGAAGGCTTTTCAAGCATTAAAATATGCAATAATGAATCCTCCTATATTGATCACAGCAGATTTTTCTAAACAGTTTGTTTTGCAAACCGATGGTAGTTCGTCCGCTATTTCAGCTGTTCTTTCTCAAAAATAGACGGAATTCTAAAACCGATAGCCTTTGCTTCCAAGAAATTAACGCAGCAAGAGTGCAAATATTCGATTTACGAAATTGAATGTTATGCTGCAATCTTTGGTATGGAAAGATTTAGGCTCTATCTTCAACACGCTAAATTCCTGTTGTTAACAGATAATAGTGCGTTAGCTTGGATTCTAAAGCAAGATAAACAGATGGGTCGATTAGGAAGGTGGCTTGTTCGTCTTTTATCTTTCCAATTTACAACAAAACATGTTGAGGGTAAGACTAATTTCTTGGCTGATGCGTTATCACGTATGTATCAGGATGACCTTGATATGGAGGAATTAGATAAAAATCATGATGTGGAAAACGTAGAAACTGAATTGAATTTAATTAATATCTTAAAAATAACTGATTTTCCTCTGGTTTTCACCGATATAAAAGAGCATCAAGAGAAGGACCCTATGCTTTCTCAAATTATTAGAAAACTTTTAAATAATATTAATCAATTCCCCTATAGTTTATCTAGTGGTGTTCTTGTTATCAAACTTCGGAATCAAGAGAAACTTAGAATCGTTATTCCAAAAGTTCTAGTACCGTTGGTATTCAAATTTTATCATGAAAGTATAATTGGTGGCCACCTTGGTATCTCTAAAACTATCAATAAAATTCTTGAGAATTTCCACTGGGATAATTTGAGGAAGGATATCCAACATTTAGTTAAATCTTGTAGTATTTGTGCTCAAAGTAAACCTGCACAAGCTGGAAATTATGGTTTTCTATCATCAAAAGTTCAAGATGAACCGTTAGCTATGTTTCACATAGATACGGTAGGCCCTCTAATTAGAAGTACTAATGGAAATAGCTATATCTTCAGCTGTATTGATACATTTTCTCGTTTCGTTTGGTTAATACCCATGAGAAAAGCTAACTCTGATTCGGTAATAAAAGCTCTAAAGTCAATATTTGTGAACGTATCTACTCCTAAACAGTTAATTTCCGATAATGGTTCGATTTTCACCTCAAATAAATTCAAAAACTTTTGTTTTCAGCTAGGTATTAGGCATAATACGACCTCTCCTTTTTATCCTAATCCTAATTTAGTTGAAAGATTACATAGAAACCTACGTAGCTCGTTAATTGCTTTCCATGCAAATTCTCAAAATCACTGGGATGAATCCCTATATAGTTGGTTACCTTTGGCTTTTAATACTGCGAAACATGATAGTATTAATTGCACCCCCTTTTCATTAATGTATCGTTTCAAACCTAGGGATCCATTGTTAAATATTTGGAATATTGATGAAATTCTACCTGATGTTTGTAGTGATGATACTATAGAAATATGGAGGAAGGCTAAAGAACAGCTACTGAAAACTCATAATAGGATAAAACAAAATTATGATAAACATAGAATCGCTGTCCCATTTCAAACTGGTGATTTAGTATGGGTTAAAACTCATATTCTGAGTGATAAAGCTCAGAAAATTTCGACGAAATTAAGCCATAGATGGCGTGGTCCAGTAAAAATTGGTAGTTTCAAAACTGACGTTACTGTAGAATTGATAGATCCCGTTGACGGACGTTTCATTCAGAAAGCTCATGTTTCTCAATTGAAGAAGTTTTATTCGTAATTCTCTTTTGTCTTATCTTTTGTAGACGACTATTGTTCTATTGTGTCTGAGTACATTGCTTTGTTATTCGTAACTACCTTGTAGAAATTGATTGCTAAAACCAGTTTTGCTCTATTTTGGAATTGTTCTAGCCGTGATCTTGGTTTTGTTTTCTCACCTGAGTTCGCCTTTATTAGTTTATTGATTGAGTGACTCATTTCTGCAATTTTGTTAGATGAAGCGCGCCATCTTTCAAGATTGGTAGTTACTCTTTGTAAACGAGTAGGCTATTTTCTAATAAATGAAAAATAAATAATTATATTAATAATAAAAAAAAATTTTATTAGGGAAATTTTTAGTTTGTTTGCTAAACCATTTTAATTGAAATATTTTGAGTATGAATTCGGATTGATGAATTATTGTATTGAAATTTGTAAAAAAAAGAGAGAATTTTATTTTTTTATTTGAAAAACTGTAAATATGCAATTATGTAAGTATTTCAAATTTATGGTAAACAATTAGTTTATAGATAATAATGCTTGATGAAAGTATTTGAGGCAGAGCCTCAATAAACATGCAATTAGTATGTAAGTATTTATCTTTATGTCAAAAAAAAGGAGTATTATTTAATTTTTGATGATTATAAGAGGTTACGACAAAATATTATGTTATTTTGGGAATGTGTTATAAAATTGCTAATTTTGGAAATAATGTTATTGGTAGTTGATAACAGTTTGATCTCAATTGAATTTTGTTTAATTTGAGTAAGTTTGTTTGAAAATTGTATTATTGGTTGAGTATAAAGTTGATTTAAATTTCGAGTAGGCAATTTAGTAAATTACTTTGAGATGAAATTAGGAGTAACATGTTGATTTTCCTGAAAAATAATTTGAAATTGATTAGAATAATCATAATTTTACTTTCAAAAATTTATTACTGGCTACTGGCAGTTCAAAATGTCGTAGGAATTATAATTATTAGCTTTGTCGACAGAGAAAGTAATTGGAATTTTATCGCTGTGATTTCATAATTGATAAGAAATGTGTAGACTTGGTAGTTGATTTATTCATTGAAAATGGAAATATTGTAAAACGATCCTTGTGCCTGTACCGTTACCGTTAATTAAAGTGATTTATAGATAGGAATGCTCTGTGATACAGTTTAGTTTTGATTGCGCTTAAAAATAGGAAAATCACTTTCTGTATCTGTAACGCTCTGTCTTTCACTATCAGTAACCACTTGTTGATCTGTCATGCTGTTAGCGCGCCTTCTTTTAAATTTCGTTTTGATCTCTCTGTATAGTAATTCTGTTTTTATTGAGTAAGACTTTTGCAATTTAAATTCTCTAACAAGTAAATTTTTGGCAACAGTATTTCAACTGTTTTATGAGTATTGAGAAACTTTGAAGAGAACTTAGTAATATTTTCGCAATGAATTAGTAATGGAATTTGAATTTTTTTTCTCAAAACTTTGATTAGTATTTGAAAATTTTGATAGTAATGATTGGAAATTAAATGATTATGAGAGATGGAGAATATTAATTGGAGTTGAGAGCTGATGAATTTTAGTTTTGAAATCTGAGTATGGACGCATGTTCAGATTTTGTTTTGTTCAAATAAGACTTCAGATTTCTGCTGGGGTGGCCAATCTCAGTATTAATCTGTAGTCTCTCTTTTGTTGTTGGTAGTTTCCTTTTTCCATTTATGTCAGCTACTCGATTATTTGGTATCTTCCAACTCTGATCATCATTGATTTTTGCAAAAGAAAAGGTTTTATTGATGTTTTCCACCTTATATGATCTTTGAAAAATTAGTTAAAGTAACTTGAATAGTAATGGTATCTTTCTAAATTAAAATCAAATTAAGTTGCTTATGTTAGAAATTATAGGAAAAATTGTACAAGGTATGTTCTTTAAGTAAGTTCTTTTTGGTTTTGGAGATAGATTCGAAGTTTTTTTTTGGATTAATATTTTAGTATGTAACGTTTCACTTACTGAAGAGAGGAGTATATGTAACGGTATAAATAACATGATTCATTTATCTTGTTTTTCAACCAAAAACGTTAAATAAATTTTCCATTACTTGATAAAATTGTTTTCGAATTACTCGAAAAACAACTTTATCATTGTTCTTGCAATTACAAGCTTATTCTTTTAGTAGATTTCTCTCTATATTTTTCCTCCTTTTTCATTACTTTGTATGTTGCTCGGTCGCTCTCTTTCTTGGACAAAATTCTGCTTGATCGACAGTTGCTTAGGAGTGGGGATGGCCTTGTACGGTTTTTGCCTCTATTAATTTCAATTCACTTCGAATCCAGCTCCCAACCAGTTCAGATTGACATTTTCTTTCTTCTATAAGATTTGTTGAAAAGTTCTTTGAAGTACAGGATGTAGTCACATTAATTAAATTCTCATTCTTTTCATAGTAGCTTCATCCTGATTTTTTATTTTAATTTTTGATTGATATGTAAATTTACTAAGTTATTGGATTCTTCTCTCAAATTTTACCAATCTCCAAATCCGCTGTATCAGGTAAAGACATATTCCCTTGTTATTAACTTGGTTTACTAAATTTCATTGTAAAATTAAATTAATATGATTTTCTTTTGGGTATTCTAAAGTTTTGAAATAATCTTTTCTTTTCATTATAAACTCTTGGTACCTTTTTTCTTAAATTTGTTAAATTTTCTAAAGATGCTTTATTATCCTTTTCATTTGAAAAATTATAAGAAGCTTTCTTCATTAAAAAATTGAATTTTCGATACCTCAACTTGTTTGTAACATTTATTCACTTAAATGCTGTTTTACAAATCAATACTGTATCTTTACAATAAGTATTTTGTATTTATTTCTATTCAGCGGTCGATGTATCAACCTGGATGTATCCACCTCGCTGAAATTAACCAGTAAACCAATACTGTAGCATGGACTTCGCAGATGGACCGAGGGTATCTCGTTAAAAACCCAAGGAAAACCCGGACTTCACATCAGGATTACAAAGAAAAACCTCAGAAGGATCAGATTCAAATTTCCATCGAAACCAATATTTTATCAACCAAGTGAAGTGCAATTAAAAGGCAATAGTGATACATAGTGTGAAAGTTTATGGGGGCCCTCATCACACCAGGTATTTATGTATACTAACATATTTAAGAATTTAAGTAACCGATTGTAACCCATATTTCTGAAAATAATGTAATTTGTATTTCCGGTAGCCAATTACTATTATCTTTTGATTTTATTTATTCTGGATTTTAGAAATAAACCAAGGGATGTCGCTACTATAACTTTTCGTTATTAATTTATAATCACCTCTGTCACAATTCTAAAGATGAGATCCATTTCTTTCGTGGTGGTTTGATTTTGAATTCTCTTACATTCACGATCCCCTTGTATTATGTCGGGTGCGTAATTTTGATGATTTCGGAATTTATTATATTAACCTATAAATATTTTAAGTTTTGATATCTTCTTATTGCCCATCTGAAATAATATAAGGTCAGGTATAAATCTATACAAGGATCAAATAATTTAATTTAAAGTTTCTTCCCCCCACTATAAGCGTTACAGAAGTTTTCATAGACTAGACTGTAAATTTCAAGTTCATTAATTATCATGAAATTCAACTAATAGACGTATAATTAACTCAATATTGTTCATAGACTCGCTCGACGAGGCGAGGAACTGATTGCAGGCTGAGTTGCGAGAGTCTTCGGAGACGTCTTGAGACGTTGGAGTGCGGCTGATGCGAGGCGTCTCAATTAGATGCCAATCTTGAGAATAGCAGATCCCAACGAGAGTGGCGGTTGGGATAACTCTGTTATAAATGCTCAGCTCTGTGAGGACAGTAAGAAAGCGGTTGACAAGAACGTCATGACTTAGCTGAAGTCACTGACAACTTGATGAACTCCCACAGACTGTACCTAACTGTCCTGGCAGAGCTGATCACAAATATTCCAGTTATTGGTCAACCGTCAGTTTTGTTAACTTTTAAAAAGTTAGTTTGCTTCAGTTTGCGTCGGTTTGCTTCAGTTTGCGTCAGTTTGCGTCAGTTTGCTTCAGTTTGCGTCAGTTTGCTTTAGCAGAGGAAGGAGCCGTACACTGGTTCTCATTAGACATCGAATGTGTTCCTAGGGCGCAACTTATAGTAGGTACACAGCAGCGATTCATTGATCGGCCTCTTAATTAATCAACCTTTGCCGACGTATTTGTGTGCTCACAACACGTGAAAGGTGAAGATTCATAGGCTAGAATCATCAAGTAGTAATGATTCAATTCACGTAAACATTTCAAGTAAATTCGGCACATTTGATACTGTAGGATACAGTTAATCGTACTTCACTAATAATAAAACTAAAATACCGTTGAAAGTGAACATGATAAAACTAGATCTATGATATATGGAGTACTAATTCACAAAAGCAATAAAGAGTAATATTCTTAATACTTCTCAACACTATGAAAGGTTTGTGTTGGGTAGTATTTAATTAGTATTAATTCCAGTCCATCCTTGAATTCACCATATCTTCCCACCTTAAATCGCGAGTCACAAAAAATAATAATTGTAAAATTCTGCTCCAATGAAGAATGAAATCTTCTTTTAAAAGTCCAGATTTTAAATACAAAGAATCTATGAATAAATAATAATATTCATTTATTTTGAAATTACCATCCGTTACGATACCAGAAACAATTAGTGTAATGAATGTGCAATAACAAATCGATTAGTCTATCATGACCATTATTAATCATCTTGTAGCATCAGCTCCTTAATAGCATGGAGCGCATAATCTGGATAGCACTTCGCCACACTAATAATGTAAAACTTGAACCGGCGGTTACCGTTATCAACAAAAGCAATATTATAGATAGAGTTGTACGAATTCCTGATTCAAGATCGGACCAAAGTCCGCATTCCTCGAAGAGTTTCCTGGTTTCTGGCAGGGCCCTGTGCTTTTGTTAGCTAACTCCCCCCCCCCTCCGATCAGTCTTTGACTCATCCCCAAACCACTAGTTCAACAGGGTTTGAAATATTATCAAATTGGGAGGAATAGTTCTCTACTAAAACTGAGCAAACTTCAGCCTCCTCCAGTGCTTCCACTCATGCTGAAACGATCAACTTTCATCGATTATTACTGAATAATTATTAATTTGGATACTCATCAGTGATAGTCTCTTGTTGAGATTGCTGAACTTACAATCGATAAGATTCAGCAGAATAAATCACTGGATAAAATAATTCAAGTACAAAAATTCAAGGGCGATTAGGATATTCAAGCTTCTTCATTCTATGACATTCTTATAAAAACACTTCATTCGAATCTTATTTATTCAGAAAGAACTAGTAAACTTTATAGGTTGTACCAATGATATTACTAATGTACAATTCAAAATTGAATAACAATCATCATAGTTCTCAACAACTGAATAACTAAACTGCTCATTCCTCATAATTGTGGAATTTGCTGATGATATTAAATTTATTCAATATGAATTAATAACAATAAAAATAAAATAACAATACAATACAATTCAATTAATTCAATACTAATCGATTCAGCTCAGTTTAGTACTATTGGTGAAGTCCTTGGATGAATCCATCCATTATTGCTCATCATTCAATAAAAATTTGTACTTTTTGTCAACTCTATGAGATGGTCATGTCCAATGTCTCTTTCTAAACCAAGAAAATTATAATAGGTGATTGTATAAGGTGATTGCAGGATAAACGCCTTTTTTCTCCTCTAATAGTTCAGAGAAAAATCCAATAACTTTGTGATTTAATTAAACTGCTAATTAGAATTCCAGAATGTGAAAAAATTGTTCAATAGAATTAAAATGGTGCATCGCTTTCTCATGAACTTGATCAATCCTTTTTTCCTCCCCTATCCATTGAATTCTGACTCCATCAACTAATAGCTCTAATAGCTATAATAGCTCTAATAGCTCTAATAGCAACTAATTGATGAGGAATATTGGTGTTTTCAAAAGCATTCAATCGATCAAAAGTTATTCAATTATCATACAGTGAATGCATCTAATTGGGAGGTGCTCATTCAATAATTGACAAAAATATAACTCATAATTAATTCATTATTCATAAATTACCATGTCTATACTGTTCAGTGAATTTGCGGTCGCCCTAATTAGTAGGAAATCTTTTTGTGCATTCTAAAAATAACAGTTCATTCAATAATCTTTCGGCAGTGATTGGAACGAGAACTGATCATTAACTGGGCAACCTCAATTTGTAACCTACACTATTTCCGAACATTTTGAATAAAATGTTTTCATCCCTCATTGATGTGTAACTATAGATTGAATTCAATTATTCTGAATAATATCTATATTTTTTGCCTCATTAAGTGTCAAGGTAATTAGAATAGAGAGGTAACAGTCATTGTATAACCGTAGCCGGGAGAAAAACGTGAGTTCTGACGTAATCGGAACAACAGCTGTTAAGCAAACCTAGCTGGAGCTAAAAGTTAGGAAATTCACAGCTGTAGTTCCGATGACGTTAGAACTCACGGTTTTCTCCCGGCTACGGTTACGATCACTGTTGACCTCTCTATTCTAATAACCTTGATTAAGTGTATTGAAAACTGATTTTATCCAGGCAATCATTGATAGTGAATAATGATTTCATGAATTTAGAAGATTAGGCTATTTCCTTGTAAGTAAATTTTGATGTACATCTATTTACATCAAATGCACATCTATTTAATCGGGGCATCTTTCCCGATTAAAATCGATTAATAAAATCTTTATAGCTTTTTCGATTTCTATAACTTACAATAATTGTCAAAATAGTTATCAAGAACGATAAGTCATCTATGAATAAGAATTGTGTGCTTTAAAAATATAGGCTACAAAATTATTACTGAGTCACTTAAACCGGAATTCGTATATGGTTTTTCTAAATGCATCAACCTTCTCCATCCACGCCCACTCGAATAGGTCTATTTTTAATCAACTTCACAGATTGAACAAATCATATTCGTCATATTGAAATGGTAAATCGAAATGAATTGAACTATTTTCATTAAAATTATTACTTGGAAAATTTCCTACATGGCATCACCGAAATGATTTTAAATTTACGAATTAATAATTAATTTGTAGCTCGGAATTTGTTATAATGCTACATTTGAACAACAATGCCAGCCGAATGCGTTGAATGTTGCATCATATTTTTATTGTAATAATGAAGAGTGGAGGATAATTTCAGCTTTGTTCTATATGAAAAACATGACACATGCAGCATGCAGCAGATTTTCATTTTAATAACCATGATAGAAAAATGGATTTATTAGCATGTTGATAGAATATTCATATTATTATTAATATTTCCTAAACATATTCAGAATAAATTCACATTCCGCTATTCTGTTGTTTGCCTCACATTAATACACAGAACTCATTAGAACACTGATCGAATTCATTTGAAAATTCAGGATTGGACGTCGTAATTTAATTGTACGTACATTTTGTTTATTCCATCGTATTATTGTGGGCTTGCGTAGTATTGTTCCTGTTTGTCAAATTTGAGTAGGCTATAGATATAAGAATAGTGAGCAAAATACTTGATTACATAATGAAGTAATTATTACTGACTCAGACCATGAGGGTGTATGTGAAGATATTATAAATTGATTTATAAGATGGGAATATGAATAAATAAAGCATTCTGACGAATAAAGGATACAGTACAGTAATTATGGCATATGAAAAGGAAGATGATTATTGGTTTGAGAAAGGAATGTGGAGTAAGTTTTATTACCTCTTTTTCAAAAAAAAAAAAAAAATTAGAGACATTCTTGCTCATTTTTGAACAGTTTCAAACAACCTCGAAGAATAGCCTTTCTGATTTATAATTCTACTAGATAAAGTAAACTATGATCAAAAAATAATGAAAGAACTAAAGGTTTCAAATCCTCCCCTGGAGAATCAATTTCAATCAATGATTAAAATTTCTTTCACCGTTTTCTATTATATTCGCATTGGACTATGCAAATGGAGCATTAGTAAACGTAAGTTGATGTAATTCTCAGAAACTCATAAGCTTCATAGTCCTCGATGAGCTTGAGAGCTCAAACTTTGTTAAGTTATAACGCTTATCCTAAACTGGCTGAAAGCATCATTACTCGCACCAAGCTAAATCACTGCCGACCGAAACTAGACAAAGTTTTAATGGTTGAATACTCATTAATATCCAATATCTATTGGTTTGATATTTTTCCATATGCTATTTCCAAAATCTCCACAAGAATACAAAGAATTATACAAGAGGCAAAACTGGTTGTCAGGATTATGATAATCAAACAGGCAGGTTTTCGAAAAAATATATATATTCGAATTCGACTGTTGAAATGACAACTAATCAAACTAGACAAAGTTGAAATGATAATGCTGGTATCAAATCCGCTATGTAATACATTGATTGAATCATTCAATCACTGAATTTCTGTCCACGTTGGTCTGGAATTATTTAAGTTCCTATTTGAACTGAAATTATAAACTCTTTCCATTCCAATTATGAAAGATTTCGTGTATTTCAACATTTCGTAGAACTAAATTATGGCGGGACGTAGAGCTCCGAACAGAAAACTGACAAGCTGAACAGCCTTTCTTGTTCTCTATCTTTCTCTTACTTCAACTTCAGCAATCTACATTTCCAGCATAGTACCTGATGTTTGTTAAAACATCAGTTGATGCCAGTCGCACAACACTTGCACAGTTTTTCTAGTAAGTCTTTGAGAAGTACATTTTTTAGTTTTTGAGTCTAGAATAGTTCAATTAAGTTCAAGTTTCTTCTAGTTTCCAGTTTTCTTTCAATAGAATACGACAATGATGGGAAAATCACTATCATTAACGCTACCGTATTTTCCCCCTTCCATAAATTCCAATTAAAATTCTTGAAAACCCGAGGGACCTTGAACCGGGAAAGAGTACAAAACTATTTTTGGTGACACAGAATGGTACAAAATTTTGACATGATTTTTATTAAAATTTGGACAAGTCGAGGGACAAGTTTACAGTGCTGCAGATCCACAACAGTTAGCCGCACGTGTGGCCGCGGCCGCAGCAAACTCGCCTTCATACTTCCCATATTTTCGATAAATTTATCAAAATTTAGTATCTGTTCTTATCAGCTTGATATCTGAAATTATTTATAAAATGAAGTTTTAATTTCAAGTTCCAAGTGTAAAGTATTAATTGGCTAGTGTCGAAAAAAATATGAGCTCATTATGAAAACTCGATGTATGACTTGAGTTTAATCATTGCTTCCTTTTCTATTAAAGGAAGCTATGGTATTATTCTCCACAAACATATAATTCTATAATTCTATTCTAGTATCTTTCACACTATAGTTCTATTCGAGCTGATAAAACTTAATTTCAATTTCAATAAGTTATTCGATTGAAATTCTTCAACAATCAACACATTATATTCCGACAAAGGACACAGTCGATTAAAAAGCGGTGCATATGCAGTCAAGCAAGGATGACTTTCTTGAACAGGCCTGACCTGAGAGACGGGAGCATCTCACCCTTCATAAGTGTTTCATTCGTGAGGGCCACTACCTGAAGACGAGTTATACCGTTCATTGAAACAAGTTACGATAATATACAAGTATCGAATGGACAGAGTAATCAGGTATTTTTTCTCACAGCAATAGTTTGATCCGAGAAATAGGCTACTAGTCCACTTTTGACCACTACTAGACTACTGGGGTTCTCCCATGCAAAAAATGTTTGTATCAGGAAATGACAATATGAAATGAATAAATTGATTAATAAATTGAATAATTGATTAAAGAAATAATTGTTATTCATCGGTCAACCTGAAACCGAGTGTGAGGAATTGGAATTAATAAAGTAGTTCTGATTGTAAAACGCTCAAGACCCATCATGAATCAATGTGAGCAGGTAATATTGAGTACCTACTAATCATCATGCTGATAACGTTTCAACTGCATAACTTTATAATAAATTTGAGAACCCCTTTAGAATCTGTTCAAGAATACCACGGATATCAAAAAACTAGTCCTCTTGAAGTTATCCTTAGAAAAGTGCGATCCTTGAATACCTTGAAGAGAATAAGTCTCTTCATGTATAATGGATGGATGTTAGTAAATAGAGAAAAATACATGAGACTCAACTACTATTCAATGATTAAAAACTTAAAATCATTGAATTTCGTGCTGGGTATTATCAAATAATTTTATATTCCTTTGTAATCTAATCTTAAATTGAACAGATATTCACTGATCATAAAAAGATTATGAAAGCAGTAATTATTAATGTTATTATTCTGAGACTATCGACCCTAAAGAATTTTATTTGTATTCTGTAGGTGTTTTTTCATTGATCTGTTTGTGCCTAGTCTAGCGTTCAAGCCTATTCGTCAAGCTCTTGAGCTTCGGATATAATAGAATTAGTTAGGCCAGCTCCTTTATTATGACTAACCCAAAGCAGGTAGGAACATCTCATTCTTTTCTTTCATCACTCCAGTTGTCAATCCACCCCTCATCAAGATCCCCTGGGCTTTAAATCCTCATGCTCTATCCTTTCTATAAATGCTTTAATAATAACATTATGTACCTAATAAAACATTTTCAATGAAGGTGAATGAATATCTCACAAGTTGTTATTCGTAGCATTCAATATATATTAGTTTATGTTACCGGCGATAGAAAGGTCGCTAGTTAATATAATTATAGCTAAACAGCTAGCAAACTGCTAAGTTATGTACAATTTTTCTATAGCTGGATTCAATCTAGCAGTGTTTTAGTCTTCGGGTGTGTCATAGGCTTTACCATAGACACAGTAGTTATACTTGTCTACTTAGTCTATGGCTCTACTATCAAATTCGTTCATAATAATTATTTTTGTTTGATTACAAAATCACCAGAATGGAATAACTCATAATTGGTCAACTAATCTTCCTAACAGTGGATAGCACAAGACCAATAATTGGATTCAACCACCATTAAATGGAATCAGCTGATAGGAAATTGCTGCATCGGTTCCAGCGAATTAAGTCATTTCCAAGCGGGTAATAGTATACCACAGTATAATAGTATAATAATATATAATAGTATAATAGTATAGTATTATATAATGAGTTTGGAAAAGGCGTTTTCACAAACGAATAATTATGTTCTCCAAACGAGCGGTACGCGAGTTTGGAAAATAATTATGAGTTTGTAAACTTTTCCACACGAATTATGTACATTTTTTCGTCATACTAGACTGAGAAGGATTTATTAAAACCTCAAAGAACTGAAAACATTATCTGAAGCCAACATAACCTCAACACAACACTAGCAGTAGCACAAAACAAACGCACACAGTGAACTGTCATGGCGGCTCGTTCGACTCGTTTATTCATACGTCGGAGTTCGGAAAAAACAGCTGTGCTAGATTTTCAATGCTGTAATTATCATCGTGATGATGACTAGTGCCGTAATAATCATCAAAATGATTATTCCCGCATTCAGAACAGCTGATCTTTGATTCTCCTGTAAACGGCAATTTTCCAAACGCAAATCTAGCTTGGAAAGTTGTGTATTACATACGAGTATGGCGAAAATACTTTTTATCTCTGGGAACTATTTTTCAATAAACTCTTTCATCAGAAATGCTGTTGAAAGTCAATTTGAAGCGAATAAGAATAATCATGTGAAATTGATAAAAAATTTCGGTTTTTTGTAATTCTTCCCCTAGATATTGAATGTTTTCGATTTCATGACAAAAATGTTATGCTATTTTTATCCATTTTTCTTTGAATAGCACACCATGGGCAACATCAAATGAATATTTGACAAACATTGAGAAGAAGTAGTCTAAGCATCCTCAGATTGTGACATCGTACAACTTGAAATAACGAGAGTTTATTGCGAGGAGATCCACTGATTGTATACAAGAGTCTATATCGAGAATGCGTCTATATTGTGAGGGTGAATGACTGGCCGGTTAACGGCAGAGTAGCCAGAAAAGCAACATCGTGGGAACGCTACACGTGATCACGTGGTTTGTCTAGACACCGGACTAGGACTCATGTCACTCATTCACTCGCTCACTCACTCACTCAGCAGCTCACTCGATCTGTCTCTATCCAACCCCGGTCATCATTTGTTTGGTCGATATTGTGTGGAAATACAAACGCTTTCCTCGGTCTGACCCCTTCACCATTCAATCAAGCACCGAGCACATTCACTTTGGTAAGTAGGTAATGAAGCCACCTCTGGACTTCTCTCGATCACAGTTGACCCCATTCCGGTGCTGTACTCTCTCTCACTCTCTCTTTGTCTATCTCAACACGTCAACAGTGACCCTGTCCCACTCACCAATCTCAATTCAGCTATTAATAATCTCTTATCTCTCAAATTGACCTCACTTCGAAATTGCTCAACTTTCCAAGAACGAGTTAAGGGAGGAAAGCAGGAGGGGGATCATCGTTGTGACACACCGATAAATCTTCAATTGTATTTTCGGTGTTATTTTGATTATCTTTAACAACATTTCAATGATAGTTTCCAATCAGAGTCAGAATTTAAAAGGAGTAAAAGTGTATTATTGTGAACATAAACTTCAGGCCATTAAAAAATATGAAAAGCTTCGTTTCGTACTTTCTAATACTTTTGTATTATTTGTATATTCGCTTTTTATATTATTTTGTATATTCTCTCATGTTTTCATCTATATCATATTCGTTCAAATTGATAGACAAATAATCATTGTAAGAAACTAATGATTGAAAGACTAACATGTTAGTGTCTTATGTATGACAAATATAATGAAAATTCACACTTGGGGCTACTTCAAATAAGCTAATAAGAAAATGAGCTTTTGCTCTAAAACATGTCTGTGATTTAATAGAATTTTTTCAAGTTTTGAAAAAAGTACTTGATTTTTATTTTATTAATTTTATCAGTTCATCACTCCAATGCTTTGGAAATGACGATTTGATGATCTCATTGAAAGACTCAATCACGTTCATCTATTATTATTTATATTAATTACTTCATAGTCAGGCGAGGAAGAAATAAAAAAATATATATAAGTTTATTTTCTGGAATGGAGAAAAGTGCTTGAATTTGAAATCATAGAACATAAAAATTGACCATTTTGATTGGGTTTATGATAATTCAATCGCAACCTGAGTGAGTGGTAATCAAGTCGAAGAAACAAAGTGGAATCAAACTTTCTTATTCGTATGATTTTTGAAACTTGACTCCTACAAAGTCCCACAGATTTATCATTAAAGTGGTAAACAAGTTAAATAATATTTTAATGCAATATCAGAAGCGTCAAAAACAATAAATTTTCATCATAAGTCCAAACCATTCTTCTATAATGAAAAATATTCATCTATAATGGTTTGAATGAAGTGAATGGAAAGTATCTAAAAATTATTTTTAGAAAAGAATGTAGACAAATTTTTGTTATAAGAATTTGCTATGACAGTATTTTTTCTTTGTCTCTGGTTTTAATTTTTTTACTCACCATACAGTGAGTAACCAAACTCAATAAAATCTAGCAAATTGATAAAAAGGATCAATGTTTGAAAAATAATCAACATCTCATGCGTGTGAGATGAAGATCAGAGATGAAAGCTACTGTTCAGGCAGTCGTGACTTAGATTTCTTAAGAAGATGACTTACAGTTTTCTCAAGATTGATATTTGTGATCCAAATCTGTTTTTTTAGAAATGGAGAATGTATAGACGAAGGCATATAATGATTGATCGTATAGACGCTTTGTATTAGGCCTATTACTAGACCGTTATTTTCCATCCCCAGCTACTAGCTAATGTCTTGATATTTCATTATTATGCATTTGTATTTTATGTAGGCCTATTTATTTTTGAAATACTGATTTGGTAATCAATTCATTAAATACCAACAGAAGCTTAATATGTCGAATTGAATGATTTCCTTAGCTAGAAAAGGATTTCTCTCAATACCAACTCAATACATGTAGACATCCAAACAGTTGTTGATACAGTCTGGTTATTGATTATTTTATTATAATATTATTTCAAAAGCTTTCTCAATAGGTGCTTGAAATAGGTCAAATTTTCAATAATATAACTAGTATTTGGAAGAATAAATATTGAAAGGGGAAATTATTTTATACAATATCCCTTTATTATTTCATATAGACTTTATTTTGATACAAAAATTATACTTGGAACAGACATATTCTATTTTTTAATTTTTTTTTGCAAAAATGTTTTTGCCGTTGCTAGTTGTTGAACAGAGCAGAGCAGAGCTTAATTGGCGGCAGCCGCGTACGCGAGTGTCAAGTGCAATTTGCCAGCATAATGAGCAGCAGCTTGGGGGCGGTGCCGCCCCCGGGGGCCGAGCAGCCTGCGCATGCGCACTCAGCTAGGGCCCGGGCTCCATCGACCAGGTAAACGAATTTGCATCCCCACCACCGCCAGCATCCTTCCACTTCTTCTACTTCCCTTCTTTCTGTCGGCGCTTCTCTTCTTGCTTCGTTCGTTTCTGCCGCCTCCCACTTGCCTCACACTCATTCTTACCGAAGCTTCCTTAATTACCATGTTCAACGTCTCAAGATGATGTATGCAGCCCCTTTTGTCTTCTCTTTCTCTTACCCCCTACACTTCACATCCCAACTTATATTCCTTCCTTCGATTAATGGACGTTATTATAAATAAATCACAGCGACGTGGTTTCCCAAGAAACGAGTTTGGCCAAGTTGGACCCCTCCTATCTCTGTAACCGAGATTTAATTCGCGCTTATCTTCCCGCCAAGAATAATAATATATCTCCTGGAGTTTGTCGCCAAAGTTTCACAGCTAGGAGCTTCGTGGCCGATAAATTCATTAGAACCCGTTTCTCTTTATTTAAACTAGGCCTGGGTCACCACACAAACTTCAGCTACGTATAATCTTGTTATTAAGATTTTCTGTTTAAACAAACTTAGCCTCTTCCAAGATTGGAGGCTCGGAATCAAAAAATGGAATGATCAAGCCGTTTCTAGCTCGAGGAGGTAATCTATCTGAATATGGTAATAACACTTGTGTTTACGTGAAAACAGGAAAAAAGCTTCACTTAATCATTTTTCTCCATATTTCCATGATCCTCAACATTAATATAATCCCTTAGGATTATGCTCAATCATACTATTCCTAACTTGACAGAATGTTGGCTGGATATCGATAAAAAAACCCGCCCTTTGCTTATCTGACATTCTGTATTATCCAGAATACAAATGAAACAGAAATTTTATGATTCCAAAAAAGGTGTACTATGTTAACTCAATAAAAACTTGTTTTATAAAGTCTATGTAATGTATCTCAATTCAATGTGTCTCTACATTCAAGATTCAATATTATCAGATTTACAACTAGTTTAACATCTTGAAAACTCAACTTATTTGTCAATGACTATTGATAGTCAAAACCTGTTAAGCATGAATAAAAATAATTGAAAATGGTACTGTGATAACCATTTAAAATGAAATACAGTTATAAAGTAGCCCTAAGATAAAGGAAATATTAAACATCTTAATATGGTATTTCTCATCATCTGTAATTTTCGAATATCCTGCCTTCTCCCGATGAAGCTGGATATGGATAATCAAGACTCTATATTGATTCAGGTTGTTTTTCAATTATCCAAAACCTTGGACATTTCTCGTTGGTTTTTTGACAAATCAATTGAACGTTGTTAGCGATGTGTTATGATTATGACTTGTTACCGTACCATTCATTCACATAGACTTTATATCAAAGTTTTAGAAAGATAAAAATTCTATTCCTTCTTGGAGTTCTCTTATCAATGATCTTATGATTTTCGAGTCTCCTTATCAATGATTAATAGTTTTACAAGATATTTACATGAATGATTTTAATCAGTTTCCAGCATAAGCCAGTAACGCTTGGTAGCTCAGACACCTTATCAGATTTGGTTCGAACTAATTTGGCCCAATAGATTTGGTATTTAACCAATTTGGTCAAATAGATTTGGTACCGAACTAATAATTTGATACACAAGCTTTGACGAAATAAAAACTTACGCAAAGTTCAAGACCCTTATGTTTTTTGAATTGAATTTTGGTTTAGAGTTCCATGAATTATAAAGATGTATTTGAAAGGAAATTAATTATTAAAGCTACAACATATCAAATAGAATTATTTATTTTAATTTCGACAACTTCAACTTGGACGTTCATTACATTATCAGGTTTTGTACTTTGTAGTTTATCTTGACGGGCAACAGTTGTGCCATCAATTCAACAGAGAACACACATTCATCAATGAAATAAAATAAATAATTTTGTATCGGAATAAAACTATATAAATATGTTTCTTTGTTATCAATATGTGAATATAACGTATTCTCTTTCTATGGGATCAAAGTTTGACTGATTCTTAGTTGAAACGTTATAATCATTTCAAACCAACAAGTCCTTGATCAAAGATCAGCATGTCATGAACAATAATTTTCTCGCTATAGCAATTGACACCCTATTAATGGCACATCGTTCTTCCAAGAAATGTGCTTTTGGTGAAATTGTATCTGAGCTCGGTGTTGAATAGTTAATGGCGTACTCTGCCCGGGGCGGTGGCATCGAATCAATCATGCAGGTGAGTAAATCGAGCTGCCACCCACGATCTCATCAGCCTCAGGAAGTCTCTGTCGCCGAGCTGCAGATGAGAGTGATGCTTGTCGGGTACCAAGATAATTAGTATTTAAATCTTGCCAGCCTATTCCCGTCAGCAGACCCAATTTTCTCTTTAATAGATCACGTCTCTCTTCTAGCGTCTTCGTGATGAAGGCGGCTAAGGAGCTTGCAGGCTGGGATCGTTGCCGGGGAACTGTTTCGAGCGATTCCGCCCCGGCGAGCCGCTTGTGAGGCGTGAACCGCCTTGGAGTGAGTGCTTTCTCCCCCCATGCACCCACCCAGTGACAGCGTGATGAAGTACGTCTTGAGATGAGAAACACACGAAACGTCAAGAAGCGGGTAACGAGAGAAGCGAGGAAACACGAGATGATGACGACGATGATGGTGATGATGATAAGTAATAAGAAATGGTGTAGTCGAGCTCAGTAACGACGCGAGTGAAAGGAAATCCAAAGGAGGTTGACGTCTACAGTCGTGCTACGATAAGACGGGGTTAGGTGATAGGAAAGAGAAACTGCCAAGCCATGAGCGGTGAGGAGCGATGAATAGATGAAGGATTGCTGAGCGAATGAAAGATGAAGGCGGAGACGATCTCAGTGAGATGAGATCCATGATCGAAGTTCTCGTTTCATTCGCTCGCTTCAGGCGTTACAGGCCATGATTAATAATGAGGCCTAGATAATGATTATTTGCATAGGTGGAAGGGAAGCAAGGCGCGCTCTTCATCTTCTGATACGTCACTCAAAAGGTTCTTAAGACGTGTTCCTCCCTCCCGCACCCCTCTCCACAGTAGATCTCCCGCCTCGAATCGAAAGCCTTCTTCCACCAAAGGTCTCCTTCCTTTTGCGTTAGACATTTCAGGCTTTGCCCGAACGCGCGGTGATTGATGCTCCAAGGTGAACGTAATTAGTGCAAGACCGGGACTCATTAGAGCCGATGATGTATGATACCTGCGAAACCCTTGGAAGCGACTCGTGACGGAGGGCGAGGGGTGCAGCGAAGCGAGCGCAAGATTAATTGAAAAGTTGGCCCGCATAATTCAACGAGCGAAGAGCGCCCGCCTGAGACGAATAAATCTATCCGGTCGCCTTAGCGAGCGACGTCACTAACAAAAGAGCCCGAACAAGTGGTATCCAAACTAAACTGAACTATTCTCGAAGGCAAATGGTGTCAGACGTTGTGTTTGTTCGGTCAACTTGGACGCTTGCTTGCTCGCATTAAGGTGGGCATTAAACACGCTCAACGTATACACACTGAAAGAGAGTACCTAGACACACATCACGCCAAACTCATACAAGGCCCTTCCTGTTCGATAACACTTCTTGCTTACCTTATCGCATGAAATATGCGTTGACACTTCATAAGCGCTTCTGTATCAAGAAACTCTTATCTATAAGTTTCAGTACTGGATTGAATCAATGATGAACTGTTTAGCCTACAATATGAGATATTATCAGATTTTAAAACTTTTTTACTAAATATGGATACTAGATACTATATAACCTCCATTACTAAACAGAAGGTATTCGATGATCAATTTTTTATAAGAAAATAATAAAAAGTAACTTCCAACGCATTCCATAATACATTCATCTTACCAATTCGTATCATAATAATATCTTATTATTTTTAATAAAGATAATTAGTATCATCATAATAATTTCCATTATCGTTCAAATAATGACGATATTCATGATTGATCATATCATATTATTGTAACTAAAGAGATATGAATTTCGCACTTAATATTTTCTGTCAACTCATATGGATTTCGTGTTTCATTATTTTGAACCCTCACAATCACAGTGGATATGATAGGACAAGAATTCTATGATTTGATCAATATTCTCTCCAGTCATCATTTTGATGTACGTTTGTTAATGTACTTAAAATACGATCTCATCATCCGTGATCCGTGCAGGTCCTATTTCATTATTATGTGAAGTATCCATTTGATAGCGTAATGGATGGTTCATCAGCTCTATGTAATTCTGATCATTGGATGAACTAAACAGAGTTTATGATCCATATTATCACGAATGTCATTGAAAATCCAATTGAGCACTGTGTCTCATACACAAATTCATTCAACAATAATGTACTATGGAAATTCAAATTATTCACATAGAATTTTATAATTGTAACCCACTGGAAATTGTTGTGACCATCGATCGTTATTTAAAGTTTATAGTAATACTGAGCAGTTCCCAAACCATAATCATTCACATGATTGTGAAAATTGATACACAAATGTAATCCATTATTGCGTTGTAAATGGATGCGATCAATCCAATATTTAATTCATTATCTTTAATAAATGAATGAATGAGATTTTTTCTGACCATTATGAATCTACTTTTTCAATTCGTTTTACCAGCAGTTTGCTCACCCTACTCTTAAAATTTACATTGATTTAGTATCTACATGTATAGCCACTGGCGGCTCGTACCCATGAAACAGGTGAAGCATAATTATAGCATCTTCCTTCCTGATTCTCCTCAGTCTTTGTGAAGGTGATGTTGAAGCAAAGATGATAGACGGTAACGAGAAACTTTGATCGATTCCTTCTTTGATAAGGGTCCTATAGCGAAATATCACGCTAAAGGTGAGCGAAGTCCTTATATTTCGCCCTCGTAATTTTAAGCAATAGTGACGCAATTTCATCACTTTCAGAGAGTCAATGGATCCGGCTAGCTTCATCATCGCTGTCGCTCTTCTTCATTAGAAGATTAAAGGGCCGCTTCTCAAGACGCCTTTGAATTATAATTACTATCTTGACATTCTCAAAGGAAAACCAGCAATCGCTTGAATGTTTTCAAGATGAGAACTCAAACAAGCCAACAGTTTTGCTTATCTTGGAAAGCCATCAGATGCAACTATCTTTTACCATCAACTAGAATTTCCCCATGGAGATTCCAAAGCATGGTAGAAAACTCAGGGTTTGAAATCATCTGCTTGTTTATGGAAACTTATAACAGAAGCGCGCTTAATAACAGAAGCGCGTGTTGAGTATTTGAGAGGTTTGACTACAATATCATCTAAGAAAATAATTCTACTTCTGAAAAATTTCTCAGTCAGTTAAGTTTTAGTTTACCAGAGATTAATAATGGTGTAACAACCTAAACCGGTATCTCGATTTTCTAATAAATTAGTGGTTTGACATCTTGTCTTTTTTATTTATTATGGATAACTACCACGATATCAATTTCACAACTACTCAAATCTATATCTATATCTATAAAAGCGAGATGGCACTGACTGACTGATTCATTTATTCATTAATCACCAGAGCTAAAAATCCAGTACGACGTTTAGACGCGCGCTAAGGATTTTTGAAACTTCATAAGGATACGCCAAATATTTGAGTTTTTCTATAGTTTTTCAGCGTTTTCTTACTTTTTTCGAGAACCAATCGGAAGAAAATTTTGATATTTGGTGGGCAGGTTCAGATAAGGTCTAGAAATGTTGCGTTAGAATATTTTTGCAATCCGTTCAAGATACGCCAGTAATCAGGTTTCCAAAATTGTAAATGTATTGCGGGTTGCATATCTTCCGCCTTGATACGTCCAATCCTTACTGTAAATTCATTGGTTCAGCGAGATGATGGATGATTTAGAAGAAATTGAATCAAGTTTCAAAATTTGTCCTATATACTTCCCAAGGTTACGCTTGATATTAGCGTTTTACAATTTTTCTAAATATTTAGAGTTTTCCTTTTTCGAGAACAAATCGGCAGAAAATGTTGAAATTTGTCAAACAGGTCCAGATTAGGTCTAGAAATGCTGTGTTCAATACATTTCGAATCCCTTCTGAACGGAATTTGCAGGCGAGCGGAGTGAGCCTGTTTGTCTCTGCTGACATTGACACAGGTGTTGCAGGCGAGCGAAGCGAGCCTGTTTTACTCATTTACACTGCCGATACTGTCGGGGGTACTGGCTAGGCGGAGAAAGCGAGCGAAGCGAGCCTGCCGACTAGTCAATTATGAATTCAACTGAAACTTATTATCATTACTCGATTTAAGTCATGGGCCTATTATAATAATAAATAGTTTCAATAGGTTTTATAATAAATAATAATTTATTCGTATTGTAATATAATTTACGTTTTTGTAAATATTTTTTAATTTCATGATTTGTTGATTGTTGATTTATGAATATGATTTATAATGTATTTTCATCGATGATTTTGAATAATTTGATGATGATTTGATAATAAGATAATAATTTAATATGATGCACATGAATAATTTAATCAACTATTAATAAATGTATTGTTTCCGGAAAGTACTCGTAGTTTGTTAGCGACGTTAGCGTGGATTCTCAATACAAACATTATCGAAGGAGCTCCTGTTGATAAAATAATATTCAATTTCTTACTCAATAATTATTATCAATATTAATTCTTATCAAATCGTCATTTTCATTCATCTTATCAATCGTCATTGATCTTCATTTGAATTCTGAAGACGATTTATAAGCTCCAAATTCAATATTCGTATGAATAAATTATTATTATTATCATTGACTTTTATTCTGTGTAATCAAGTGGTAGGCTACTCTGTGTTTTGATGACAGTGTTTTGCCTATTCTACCTTGATGGAGCCGAATAAAAACTGGTTCTCTAAAACTGATATCGCATGTTACTTTCTCTTCAATATCAATAATAATGATCTTCTTAGAATTGAGCATTATTGAACTAGAACGAAGTTACTTTGTGGTGAACCCAACTAGCAAGTTAGAAGTACCTTGTTAGATCCATTGTGAGACCATAGTCTCAAAGCCTATAACTTTTCTCATTAAATGTTTTCTTGTACTTCAGCAGTCTATCGATTGGATCGATGGTGGATGGAGAGATAGGAACTCTGCAGACTAATTCTAATTAATTTATAACGAATGTTGCAGAGCTTGTGATGTTACCAAGGAAACTCATTTAGCTCGTCTCGATAATCCGGTGAGCATTATAATCACTTGGAGCTGTTGAACAACGCAGACTTGAATTGCTCCCTAATACAAGTTGAAGTGCTGTCTTACTATATTATTATAGAGTTCAGTACGATTATCGATCCATGTTCACAGTTTAAACGTTGGTTCATTATAGAGGTTCAGTAAAGAAATTATAGATAAAGAGTAGTGATGAATCAAGTTTTTTAAACAATTTATCATTATCATTATTTCACTTGACAATGGTGGTGAAACGCTTCAAGAACAAAAATCTTTGAATCATTTTCCGCAGAGTCAATATTCATATAGAATTCCTAATAATTATTCACGTTGGTTATATTACGTCATCTCATTTACAAGCATCATATTATGATACTCACAAAGTTCGAACTGTTTCTTGAGGAAACTTCAGATCGGGATTATGTATTAGAGTTTTTATTCTGTATACTCAATCACTACTTTGTTTCACATTCTAAAATTTTTTTATTTCATTCCTCATTCCACAATGAAAAATCAACCAATAATGTATGATTCATAATAGTCCATAATCCACTCATATGATTTCAATGGAATCGTTATTATAATACTCGAGTCAATTTTATTAGTGATGAATCAGTTAATGTAAGGAAAGAGATATCGCAGGTTATCTTACTTGAGTGAGCATATAGGACTCAGTTTAATTAAAGTGCGACTTGGAATACGTCTTGATACAAGCGGAAGACTTAAGAAGGAAGGAGTATCGGAAGAGCATGGATGATGTGGTTGGAGGATTAGATACAGCTGAAACCCAAGTTGAAGGGGGAGTGTGCGCGTGCGGGGGGCCAGAAGTGTGTTGGTGTATTTTGATAGGGTTTGTACGTGTTCAAAAGTAGTGGAAAGGGAATGGAAATGGGAAAACAGGCTTGGCCGGAGGCGCAGGGGGGAGGATCGCACGATGGATAGGTTTTGGAGCAATACTGTTTGCACAGAGAGAGCCGGAGTCGAGGATATGAGGAAGAACGCCTTCCCAACTAAGACCTGCTGTTGTCTTCAGATTAAATTGAAAATTCCTCCAGCTTACACGACGTTAAGAAGGGGAAGAGAAGCGATAACAGAACGGCATCAGGGAAGGAGCGCGTTTTATGCATGGAAAATTTCCAAGATGGTGGAATGGAAATGCAAGAAAGCTGAAGAGGGAAGAATACTGGGGAACGGGGGAAAGCTCAGCGGCTCATGCTGTTTCCAGGGTATCTCTCCAGAAGACGCAGAATGGGAACTAACAAGAACGTATAGGGACATTGAGGAGGAGGAGAGGTACATTTCTGGGATGTATACTTCCCTTCGAAAGTAATTTTGGTTTTCGAAACTCCATTTGGGACTTGAGATTTCAGTAAGGAGGAGAGAATAATAGCTTCTTAGGGGAGTTGGATGGCGTACAGTCAAGTTAGAAAGCGTGTCTCGCATGCTCAGCCCTTCTTTATAGGTACAGTCTTGGTTCAACATCCCATCAATTTCAATTTCCAGAGAATGTGATTTTCGGAACACCCACGATTGCAAAATTATCAGATAATTCAGATTGTACATGTGTGTCGAAATAAAGTAGATACAGAAAAAATCGGTTAAAGGCTTCATAATCTTATTATAAAGTTTTCTGTGATTTTTCAACGCAAAATGAATTTTACACCTACACAAATAGCAAAGCTCTAGCAGCTACTAGCAGCAAGATTTGCAAAATAAAGGATCGACATGAATATTTTCATACAATAAACTTAATAATAACTTCTTTCACAGATAAAAAATATATGTGTTTGAAAGTACTCAAGATAGGCTAAATGGATAAAATAACTGTTTCATCAAAAAATAATTGATGTAGTTAGGATGAGTCCTACCATTATAATGATTGTTTTTTTTTGTTTTGTTTTTTGTCTATCTCTAGAAAAATGATGGTTGATAATATTTTGTAGATAATATTATTCTGTTTTTTTTCTTGTAAACTATGGATAAACAAACTATCAGTAATCACCACCTCTTCGAAATGTTTCACTATAGTTGACTAAACTCTTTTTTCCGTTATTGCCATGATATTAAACTTATATAATTTAGAAATAAATTTTCAGTTGATGTATGTTATAGCTCAAATAGATACTATTAGAATACTAATCATATACTATTCCCATCAGTTATTCGCATTCAATACGATTAAATAATCCTTTGCCTTGGTCTGGGACTGGGTTGACTATTATACAATCATATCATTATAAATTCAGTTTCCAACTAATAATGTTGAATACGGGCCTCACTTCCCACATTCGATGATGTTTGAACGATCAATTGAAAAGTTGAATAGCATTATCAAATTGATCAATACAACAACAATGATGGGAGGATAAAATTCAATGTAAGTAATTGAATACTTTGAATAGAGTCCAAGTCTTTTCTTAGTGCTGTTCGACAACCGGAATGTCTCGCTTGTGGAGCGTCACCCCTTCTCCTTACTCACCACATCAGGTGACCTTTGGTCGCGTGGTCAGGTGCATAATTAATGTAACAGTTCTTACTTCTGGCTAGAATGAGAAAACTATACCTGAAACTGACCAAGTCAGGTTTGAAAGAACCGACAGGCGTTTTGGTGAGAGAAAAAACCAGTTGTTCTCAAAGTATCCCTCAAGGAAACAAATCTATCAGTTTTCTAGATATTGGAACTAGTTTCTTCAAAGGACTTGGTTTCTCTTTTTGAAATTCAAACATCTTGTTTAATTTCAGTAACTGCTCAGAAACAGCTCTCCAATCATTACCGCTCTCAGTTCTTACTCATCCTTGACAATATGTAAGACCTTACTCTCGGGATAGAGTGTGGCCTATTTAGTATCCTACCATTAAACCTGAATAAGTATAAACTTTATGATTTTAATCCAGGCGATAGTACGTGGATTACGATTTCAGTTGAGTGAAGAGTTAAAACTGCCAATTTTTAAATGTGTGTGGTGTGATGTGTGGAAATTGAAAAAGTGAGTGGGATTTCAAAGTTAGGTTCATTGAATCTGTTATGAGTTTTGATTATAGAATTGAATAATTATTCTTCTCAACATCTTTATTTTTTCGAAAAGTCATAGGCTACTTTTTACAAAAACAATTTCAATGGTCAATGTAATAATTTATATTCAGCTCTACTGAGGTGGAAAATTACATGTTATTCTTATTAGTACCTTCCAGAAATCAGGGAAAATGTTAGCTTGACAAAGAAATCATTTTCGCTACTTTCAGACTTCTGAATACACTGCAAAAGCCATTATAATACAATCAAGGTTCAATTCAATGGTCATCAAACAGTTTGCGAAGTACCGATAGCTCTCAAGGAAATTCTGAGTAAATCGTTGCTGGTTCTAGTAAAAAGTGGAGGTTTTCTAACCGTTCTATGTAGTACACTTTGAAACGCTGGATTATAGTATCCTGGAGTGTTTTTCAGTCTAGTTCATCAATTCACTTGAGAAATCTTCAGTTTTCTAGAAGCGTAGTTTCCTAATAAAATTTTGATGTAATTCCAAGTAATTTCCAAGAAGTCTAATTCTGGCTTGTGATTTAATTGTGAAAAATGTTTTAAATATTGGACTTGACTCGAAACAACTCTGAATATTTTTTAATTGTGTTTTTGAGGCATGAATCTCTGAAATTGGAAAAGCAATTATGTTTTCCTGAATTGACTTTGATATCCCACTATTAGATTTTTTTTGTATTCTTCATTCGATAAGGCCTATTACATACGACCGTCGCTGCCTAGGGTGTAGCCTAATCTGGGGTTTACTTTCAGATTCATTTTCCTCAAAGTAGATGTAACCCTGTTATGTTGGCAGTGCTCTTTTTCGCATTGATGACTGAACTCTTTGATTATTTTTGGTCATATCTGTAAAGTTTCAAGTTGCTAGGTTGTTTGATTATTGTTGTCATAGGCCTATTGTTGATAATGGCACACTTTCCATTTCCACCAGAGAAGAGCAACGTTCAGTAATCAAATTTTTGTGCTCAGAAGCTGTATTAGGAGCCTAAATTCATCAACGACCTCTTATTTAGTGCATCACGAGAATTGAATTTTGTTATAAAAGAGAGTCTACAGATGGATTAGAACAGTGGTCACGAAATGGCGGACCGCGGTCCGGATCCGGACCGCCAGCTAGCTTTGTGCGGACCGCGATGGCATACCGATATCAACGGAAAAAAATTAAATAAATCCTAAAACAAAAAAATCCATAAGAAACCCTCCAAAGTCTAAATGAAATCGAATTATCAAAAAGCAACCGAAACAATAAACACTTCTTACTATAAAACTTTCAATAAAAAGTTGGCTATTTATTTAATATTGATTTTATTATTATAATACTAGCCGGCAGGCTCGCTGCGCTCGCCTTCTCCGCCTAGCCTCGATACCCGACATTATCAGCAATGTCAGTGAGTCAAACAGGCTCGATTCGCTCGCCTGCAAAACCTCTGTCAGTGTCAGCTGGGACAAACAGGCTTGCTTCGCTTGCCTGCAATTTCCGTTTGAAAGGATTTGCTTTGATCATCATAAAACTTAACAGGTTTTTTCAAGTAATCGCGCTGAATTAGTCGTTCTATTACCTCAGCTCGACCTGGGTATTTGATTTGAACATATATTTAGTTTAGTAGTTTCTGTGAAATAAACAAAGGTGTAGATTCCAAACATTGGAAAACCTTATTACAGGCGTAACCTCTGAAAGGTTTTGAAATTTATTGAACACAGCTTTTCTAGACCTAAAATCTGGACCTGTTTACCAAATTTCAATATTTTCTGCCGATTGGTTCTCGAAAAATCTAAGAAAAATAGTGAAACGCTAATATTGAGCGTAACCTTTGGAAGTATATCGGACAAAGTTTGAATCTTGATTAAATATGATCTAAATTAGCTCATCTATATTCTATAATCTCCCTGAACCATTGAATTTTTCAGTAAGGATTGTTATGGAGTATGTTAATTCTTTTGTATGTTCTGACTTTCTTCTCTTTTTGATCTTTTTTTTCTGAGTACTGTAGGTACTCAATATTTCCGACGTGTCAAATACTGCCAAGCTTTGCTTGATTTTGTGGTGTTACTTGACGAAAATCAAACTAAACTAAACGTTTAACTCAATTCATCTTGGTATTTCAATAACTATTTTTTTTATAAAGAGATATAGTCAATGACTAAATTTGAGAATAGTTTTGACAATTCTATAAGTGAACATTCTTCATATAAATAGAATAAACAATAAAGTAATTTTTATTGCCAAATCCCATTGAAATAATGGCGTTTATTTTTATTTTAATAGATCAATGGCATAATATCATAACTTCAATAAGCCTATATTTAAAGAAAATTAGTATTAAAATACATACAGAGTAATAACTATCCCAAATATTTGAATATTTATTCAAATTAAGGTAGTTGAACTATTAATTTTTCAAAAAATTTCCGGGCAGTAGCCCCCTTAGTGGTTTCCCCCTGAATGGACCGGACGTCCGGACCGCGGAAGCCCGCCAAGACTATGAAACGGACCTTCATGAAATTTAATTGGTGACCACTGGATTAGAAGATTATTTATGCAAAAGTTTTATGTCTTGTACTAGTGTAATGGCCGATGAAAGAGTTTGGCATGCAAGCCAGCAATATTTGTATTATGTAAGTCACGCTTACTTTAATTGCATCTCAATCAAAAACTTTATTCAATAGGGATACCAGATTACCAGGTAGTTTGAAAAATATTGGAACAAGTGTGTCTAGAAGATAGAACTCCGAGTGAAGGAGATGAACTTGTTCTTTACCAATCCGATCAATATAAAATTTCATTTCATAACTGCATTGCTGATAATAATCTCACACATATTTTATTACACCCTAGTACATATATTTCTACTAACTGATGAGAAAATTTTTTGCATCAGATAATATTATAACTATCGTATTTATATAATGATGTTATTGCAATAGGATTTACAAAGAGAAGACAAGAGTCATGATACTTGAAAGCGCATGATGGAATCAAGAGAGATACTTTTCCAACCATGATTAGATGATCTTTTCCATTTGGTTTGGAATTGCATTACAAGGCTTCTGCATTGGATGGTGCTTATTATAAATGGAACAATGCTCTGGCAAAAGTGTTTAATGATGTCCAAATAAGTAGTATGATGCAATTTCCTGTCAATGAATAGCCATGAGCAAAGTGCCAATCACAATGACATGTTGAATTGGCGTTGAAGGGGGAAGGGAGTGACAAGACCATCATCACCAGCCATCATTTCACTGTGATTAGCGCGATTTGACGATTTCACAAAAAGCCAATTTTACAAGTCCGGTCTTGTATTTTATCACGATCGTTCAGCAGTCATCCATTCAATTTGACAAAGCACATTGTAATGCAGACAATCATGTTGGATAACGCCAAAATTCAGCTTGCTTTCTCTGTTCTCCATTTACTCCGCTCTTGCTCCACCAATGACAATTTTTGAGAACAGTTTGGCATGCCAGAGCAGCCCAACAAAGAGAACCTCCTTTCTGAACAAAATGCTGTCACATGACAACACAGCAATTCGTTTCACGTCCAAATTGGAAATCCGATTTCATAAAGGCAATTCAACTGTCGGGCAAAAATCTCAATTACCCCTCTCCATTGTACTGTAGCTCCCCATACTTTTGAATTTTAATCTGCCCGGGGGAAAAAGCATGAACAAAATTAACGATCTCGGAATAATCATCATTAGCAGAGCTGCTCTTGATCCTCTTCATGTAATGGTCCAAAACTTCATTAAGCTTCAATTCGGGATTCATTGCCGATTGCCTACAACCAGTCACAATATACGTATTTCAACCTATAACTTTTTACTGACAATGATTATCAATTCATATTGCTGCGCCCAAGATCTTCGATTTCTTCAGCCTACGCATGCCAATAAATTAGGTCCTATTCAAAAATGTATGTCGATATCCTAAGTTTAAATTCAGGATAAACTCATTGATAGCCTTTTAATATTATTCCTGTCATCAGGAGTCTCTTTTAACATTTAACTCACATAGAACTAGAGTGACGCAATTGTGAATAAATGACATCCACCAAGATTAGGCTAATTGTTGGAGATGATGAATAACTGTTGAGCTCGCATTAACTTTCCTAATATTGTTCATTAGACACTTGAAATTGAAGAAAAACTGATATAATTGAACTACTGATTCCAAAATTGACTCCTGAAATTTGGACTTTCTAAGTTCAAAAATTGAATAGATTCGAACGTGAAGTAAAATATAATAAGTGTGTGTTGAGATTTTTCCAATATTCAAACATTACAAACCATAAACTGCTTATATGAATCTGTGAGATGAGTTAAAAATGGCCAAATAGCCTACTCTTTAAATTTCTGGATCAAAACAAACTTTTTGAAGCACACGAACTTCCTTCCACTTCAAAATAATATTGTCATTAGGCTATGAACAGAAAAAATCCAAATATTGAACTATGACGTTTTAAAACTGGCTAGTTTTTATCCTAATATAACAGAGAAATATTCAACAAGAGCTTGATTGAAAAAGTTGATTGAAAGAGTTAGTTTCAAGAACAACCTTATATGGAATCTTGCTGAAGAAATATCACAAGCTCGAGTGAAATGAAGAAAAGAAGAGCAAAACCATTGGAAGTTCAATTGAAATCAGAACCAATCGGGTATGAATTATCGGAACTATATTGGAAACTTCAGGAATGAAAAATAAATTTTCTATTATATGGTTTATTTCTTATTTCTAAGCTCAAGTATGAATAAACGATTAATGGCTTCCTACACAGAGTCCACGAACTTCGGACATTTTGAATGCATTGTCAGCCTGTGAAACTAGTAGCGTGCCTTGTTGCGGGAGTAGGTAGCACACAATCAGTGATTGGTGAATGAGGAGTTTTTATCGGCGTAGTGAGGGTGTCCCGATACAGCTGCTGTGGGGTGAAGGAGTCGATGGGAGCCAATGGGCGCCCATAGATGTAGGCTAGGTCATACTCAATGGCAGCTCCATTCATAATCACTGCTTTGTCATTGTTGATACTCGATACCCTTCCATCATGATCGTATTATTCTATCTCTCTCTCTCACACACACACAAACTCTCTCTCACCCACCTAAAGGTCATATTATTTCCATCCCTCTCCAACCACTCAAAGGTCGCCTAATCGTAGGTGCTCATTGGGGGCGCTCAAAGGTGTCTGCCTTTAGGTAGGTTATGGTCACTCTCACTCGCCAATGTAATAATCACCGATCGCCCTCAATATTCTGATTCCACGAGACTTACTCAACTGAGTGTGGAATTGTCGGCATTAATTTAGGTCATTCTCATTATGTCATGGCATGAGCTTGAAGGCGACAACTTAATCGATGATTGAACGTTGGATAATCTATGATGGAAGCTTAAGAATCATGAAATTCGGAAGAACACATCAAAGAATATAGCATAAGAATAAAGAATAATCAATTTATGAGATAATGCAATCGCTGCCTTAAATTTTCGAAGCTCCTGCCTGGCTATGTAACATGATAATCATAATAATAATCATAGTGTTTCCTTAATCTCAGGGCTTCTTTTATCACTGTTTTTTTTTATTTTAAATGATTACCAAAGTACCCTTTTTGAATTATTTTTTCAATGCATTACATGTCATGCTGATTATAGTCATTTTCAAATGCAAATGAACAAATGAATTGCATTTGAAAATGACTGTAATTAGTTGAATCATGTGATGCATGGAAAAAATAATTCAAAAATGGTACTTTGATGATTGTTTAAAATAATATTTCATATCATAAAAAAACAGTAATAATTACTGTTTTCAAAAATGTACTAATACCTTGATATTCGAGCAATTTTAATTGGAACAGAAGGCTAAATTCGTTCTTATTAAATGTACCATTTGTAAGTTGATAATACAGAAGATGGTTGGAAAAAAACAAACCATTCAGGGTTACTCCATGAAATATCGAATGGAGGCATCCATTTTATGATAGAGAACATTATTATGTTGAAGTGAAAAAAACGCATTTCTCAAATCAAGTTTGTGTTACATAACTATTCACCAATTGCAAGTATAGGAGAATACTATCACTTACCAATTAATGAAAGCATGAATGAACCGACCAATCAGGTTTTCTTGCTTCGAGGCAATCCAAATCGACAAGAAACTGAGAGACTGGAAATGTTTCAACTCAGTACTGAGAGCGTGGCACTAATATGATTTCCAGATTCTCTCATCATCAGTAATAATAGGCAATTCTCACGATTTTTTGAAAAAGTCAAAAAAATTCTACTTTATCATTAGAGTTAATTAACCAGTAGGTCATATTATTATTATTATTCGACCGATGATAATCTCGTAGTGACATCCGTCATTATCAGAATGATGAAGAATTGGTACTAAATATTATGAGAAATCAGGTTTTGAAAAAATAATAGTACAGTTAAATTATTCAACATCGCAATATAGGTCTGGACCAATGGAAAGTGACAAATTTTATGGAGGAATCGAAATTTTGATTCTGATTTCCAGTAGACAATCAATGTCCATGATTTTCTCTAAAAATTCCAGAGTGTCTAGAGCAACAAGTGATGGAGAAGTTTTGAATCAGATTGGAAATTACGTGAGACCGATCAAAATAATTGAGTGAACCGATTGGTATGTAATGGAGAAAGTGGCCTATGGGAAGGTTTGGAGAAATATGAGTGCGGGGATGCATGTTTCGAACCCGCAGTTTAATAGAATGCGGTAGGTGGATGAATGCGGTAATATATTGACACCATTTTGTTTGCTTTTATCGCCAGCTTATTGATCAGTTCAAAGTAATCAACCTTCCAAAGCTAATATTATTTTTATCAACAAACATGCGACAAGCGTCAACAACAGTTTTTGTTAATAATAATAATTCACCGGTGACAAACAATGTTGATCTTCACACCGACAATTTCTGACCATTCATGGAATTCCCTATTCCTGATAAACGCTTCCCGTGCTATATCAGAAACAAAATTCTATTTTCTTGCCAATAATGAATTAACATGAAAATATCAAATTTTTGAAAATTTCTTGATTGGGTGGAAAGGTGATTGAGAACATGAAGAGTTTGATAGAAAATGTTGATCAATAGAAAACATGAAATGTACAGCTTATCAAATTAAAATTCATGACGTTGATGAACATTTCAAAATATTGGAAATTTGATAGGCTTACTTTAATAATCAAGTTTGAATGAGTATGCAGTCCATCATTACGTAAATTGTAAAGCAAAATGACAATTTTACAATTATCTTTCAAGATTATATTATCCATTCATCGATGAGAGTTCCAGATACCACATTCCAGTTTAAAATAAGATATTGGAAACCAATAATTCAAAAAATAAATGCAAATCTATCCTTATAAAACACTTAAATTGTTGTGAGGTAGCCTCACAAGAAATATGAATAAATAGCCTATCATAAATCTGATCAACAATGTATATTCTTCTTAATAAGTTGAGCTAAATTCACCTCATTCTGATAAGAAGTACACGTACACC
Organism: Sogatella furcifera; assembly: GCA_017141385.1. NCBI lineage: Eukaryota > Metazoa > Arthropoda > Insecta > Hemiptera > Delphacidae > Sogatella > Sogatella furcifera. The sequence continues at coordinate 32,691,910 of CM029548.1, read as the reverse complement.
ATGCCAGTAACATACTAATCATTTTCATAATAAAATAATACCGTGATTTCTATTGAAGTAAGTTCACCTAAGTAATGAGACTTTTTATACAAGAGATTTCAGGAAAAGCCGTGTCCTTATCAAACAACAATCAAGCGTCCAACATTAATCTTATGGTAACAGTTTTGATAGAGTGCGAAGTGAGAGAAAGTGGGTGAGAACGACAATAGGATTGAGAGGTCGGGGCGCCGGACATAGTGGACGGTAGCGAAAAGAGGCGAGAAAGGATGTCTAATAGATTTGGGAGGATAAAAGAAGGAGGCCGCGAAAGAGGATGGATTGGTGCAAAGGGAATGACGCAAGAAAGGAGGTTCTTGGCAGAGCCACCCTCTCCGTGAGACCCTCTGGAGGGGGTAATTACTGGTGCCGGATAATGTTGTGTAATTAAAACAAATGCAAGAGGACAGAGCCAAGGCTGGCAAGGCAAGGGCTAAGAAGACAGGGAAGGCAGGCTGCCGTCTGACCGGCGTCCGAGCAAGAAAGAACCTCTCAACCCTCCTCCTCCCCTCATCCTTGGCTAAGCCGCATTCAGCCGATTTTTGCGCATCCGGCTTGTATTGTGTGTGCATACCGAATTAACACAACATCCCCTTCTCGGTGGGTGCTTTTTACATCCCCACTTTTTCCAAACACCCACTGCGTGCGGGGGCGCGGAAAAAGGGAGCAAGGGTGGCTTCATCCGTATGAGGGGAAAAATCTCGTTTTTTCACCGTGTGACAAAATACCAGACGGGAATTTTTGCAAGCTCGATTCGCGCATGTACATGCCGAGCAGAAGAGGAGATAAAAGGAAGGGTCGAAAAAAGAAGTGGAAGAAGCAGGGTCGGGGGTGAAGGCGGGGGTGGCTGGACGCTGCACAGAAAGAATAATAGAACGGACTGAGGAAAAATGCGAACGGGGTAAGAGGGGTGCTGTCCGGGCCGACCTTTTAAAAAGTCTCACGTTTATTTGTGCTTGAAGCTGCTGGCGGGTTGCTCGTCTGAAAGGTGTACCGGGTGCATAAGTCTCCGCTGCAAACTTCTCTCGGGTCGTGAAAGCCGCGTCTTGTGTTTTCCAGTGCCAAGGATTACTGGATTCCAGTGCCAACGATTTTTTTCCCGGACCTCGCAGACCGCTTTTTAGCATGGCGAATTTCTCTACAAACCCTCTGCTACTCCTCATTCAATGGTAATAATTGGTTTCCACCCTTGTATGTATTTATAAGACTCAAGAAACTGGTTCCATTAATTCCAAATTGGATATCCTTGAGGATTCATCCAAAGAACAATAGTTTATTGAACAAACATTATCTTCACTCTTTGTGGATGAGGGAGCATACCTACCAGATAGCACCAAAGCCTCCAGCCGCAAGACCTTCAAATCTAAGTCCTCCTGTCGATTTTGTCCACTAACTGCCAATCAATCACAAGGGGAACCATAGTTGGCTTCCCCATAGTTTGTATTCTTTCCAACCTTCCATTTTTATTTTATCCTTGTCTACCACTCAAGCAAACTTCATTTTTCAGCAAGCTATGATTCATTCTATTGAATGCATTGAATCCTTGACTACCACTCAAGCAAACTTCATTTTTCATCAAGCTATGATTCATTCTATTAAATAAATCGCTTCCCTACCATTATCAATTCAAAATTTATATCGTTAAAAGTTTAGTTTAATTTAGTTTGATTTTCGTCAAGTAACACTACAAAATCAAGCAAAGCTTGGCAGTATTTTACACGTCAAATATATTGAGTACCTACAGTATTCAGAAAAAAAGATGAAAAAGATAATAATAATTATATTTGAGGATTCTGTTTCAGTAGATTTTATTACATGTCGCTTCATAACTTAATTTTTAACCAGCCTATTACAAGTTATCTTTCCTATACTATCCGAAAGCAATGCCAGATAATGAGTAATGCTCTATCATACAAGAAGAGGCAAGCTAGAACAACGAATGCTTCAGGAAGCGTTAAAATCCGCATTCTCTCTTTGTTTGCGAACTTCCAAATCCGATTATTTCCTAATAACACAGATGATAAGAGGATTATACTACGCCCTGTCTTATCACGCGATATACAACCATATATCCTACCTGAGCCTCGGATGTACAACTGATTGTCTTTGCAAGGGTTTGCAATGTAGTTTCATCTCTTCCACATGATTTGCGAATTCTTATTCCAATCTGCTTCCGAAATAATATAACGCTAAACAATTAATATAATCGCTAGCGATATATAAGCCATTGAGTGGTTTTAAGCACTGGCGGCTCGTACCCACGAGACGGGTGCTGTACAGTAAAAGATACAGGCACGAGCCGCCAGTGGTTTTAAGTTCCACTTGAAGTATGAGCTCCAAACTATTCACAATAGAATCTTTCTGTAGAGGTTAAGCAGATTTTCGAAAAATGCTATTTTTCGAGTTAAATGATTTTTTGGCTTCTAAGAATGATTTATTGTAAATTGAATACGATCTTTTATTGGAGATATATTAAAAAGAGATGAGTGAGTTTGGTATGAGTTTGATAGTTTCATGAGTTTGGTAGTGATAGAGCAGTCTGTAGTGTAATAATTTGTTTTCTCCTACCTATACAGAATTGATCAAATTGATTCAAGAATATTCAGAAGTACAGAATTTCATTATTATTCCCCTATCCATAGACTGTTTGAAATTCCACCACTCTCAATACTCACGAGAATTGATTGGTTGATAGATGATATTTTTCCAATTAAAATATAACTTTTTGTCGGGAACTAATCAATTGAAACAAAGTAAATCATTGTTCCTAAACAGTATGTTATTATCGCGTTCACATTTCATTTAATCAATAATAACTAGGTATTGATTGGAAAAATAAATGAATTTACTCTAATGAAAAGCCGTCACTGTCCCTTTGCAGCTAACAAACATATAAACTCAAAACTCGATGTCCTCTTTATAGCGTGTTCAACGAGATTTGTTCCTGTTTATACCAAAAGTTCGAGACAGAATGACTGTTCGCGAAAGATAAAGTTTAATCGCGATGACACCATTTCACCTGTTAGGTTTTGAATTGTCAACGAGGGCTGTAACTTTTTTGATGAGCATACATGGATTCTCCATTAAAATATGAGTTCGAAAATAATAACGGTACATTACCATCCACGCTTTTAAGAGAGTTGAACAGCGAAAATGATCGGAAAGTGAGCAGCCAAAATGTGCAGAGAGCATGAAAAGGATGCTCATTTAATAAGTATTTCTATTCTAGCAATCGAATTATACTTGTATTTTGAATTATAACATGAGTATTCTTTTCAAATATTTGTCACATTCTCGTATTTTCAGTAGAATTTCAATTGTTTTTGTACAAGGCATAGGCTATTCATTCACGGACTAGCTGTAGACTATTCATTCATCAATTTGTAATGAAAAAAACATTTAATTGCCTAAAACCTCTTTCAATTTCTGGATTCAGGAACACTAGAATAAATTATTATTCTACACTAGATTCAATTATTGCATTCTATATACTTCAAAATGTGAACTTCTCTAGATCACTTCTACGCATCTCATTCATAAGTACAATGTGAAACATTTCTTTATGATCAAAACACATGAAATAATAACTGAGAAAAAAATCTATATCGGACATAATTTGAAAAAAGATTCAATATCTTTCGAAATAGTTCATCCAATAATCTCGCCGAATTATTGAATTTACAATATGAATATAGAGATTAGTCGGATGAAGGCGGGAGAATTGCAGCCCTTGATACATCTACTATTTTTGAAAACCTGATTACTGGCGTAATCTAAGAAGGATTTCAGAAATTTTCGAGCACAACATTTCTAGACCTAAGACGAACCTCTCCACAAAATTTCAACATTTTCTGCCGATTGGTTATCGAAAAACTGAGAAAACGCAAAACATCTTTTAGAAAAATATCAGAAAAATCCTTGAGAAGTTCCAAAATTCATTTCTTAGTGAGAGTTTGAACGTTCAACTAAATATGCCTGCCAAATTTGAACGCATTCGATTCAGTGTAATTTTAGTTCCGGTGATGGATAAGTCAGTGCCATTTCGCTTCTATAGATATAGATTAGTAGCCCTAATATTCACAATAATACCTTACCTAATAGTTACCCAATACCTGAAAGTATACAGCTGATATATCACTCCAGGATTCAGAAATCTAGATAATAATTATTAAATTCTTCTTGAACCAATCATCCCCTGTGCTAAAACTAATGACAATACTCAATGCTGCTCCAGTCTCATCTTTCCATGAATTCCAAACTTTGTAAAAACATTACAAAATGATTCATTTTGCTCTAGTTTTGAAATGAGTGAGCATGCAGTTTGCTTAGAAGGTGTCAAAGTCTACACCTCTGGTAGCTCATAAATAAGTCGACGTATGTGTAGTGCGGTGCGGCAAAGAACAAACAGCATTGTTTCTACACTGCGTTTACAAATTAAGTAATCTGTTTCGAATGCAAACAAAGCGGCATCATAGTCGCGCGATAAACCCTTGTCCAGGTGATGATAAACGCCAATAACCAATCTACACCAAATTGCCTCATAACGCTGCCACGATTTCCCTCCTGCCTCCCCACCCCCTCCACCACAAACCACCGCAACACTCGCTAACGACCCCTATTACACGTGGCTAGGCGTTCTATGATCACACGCCTATAATACTGTACACTCCTTCACACCAGCTAAGTTGAAGTCTATCGCCAACAATTTTCTCACCTGTACATTCTGTGGTTTATTGTGAATCATTTAGTTCAAGTTTATGGTCTCTGGTCAATTTGCAAAACTGAAGCTCAAAAGTCTTGAAAGAGCTCAATCCTACAAAAGTATCACGGTGGCGTTTGCAAACTCAGGTTCTCGAGTATGAAACAAACTTCATTGTTTCATTTCCATCACTTTGGATGTTGAAAATGTTCCTATGCCAATAGCAATTTGATGGGAAATTTTAAAATCTCATTTCACATTCCTTTCTTCCACAACAATACATTTTTGATAATATTTCTACAATTCATATTATACATAAGAAAATTTTGAATAAAATACGAAGATTGTAATAATTTCAATGTTATTAGAGAAAATTATTTTCTCAATAGAAACTAAGTTCAGGGGAAAGTTTCGTGAAAGTTAAAGCTAGTCAACCTCCAATTCCTATCTTCAGAGATATTTTATCAAGAAATAGCCTAAATTAAAGAATATTCTCAATGACTCAATCCCGTCTTTTGACACCAGACGACCACTTCCGCCATTCGGAGAAGACGAGAAGTTCAGGTCAGAAGCTTCATTCTGAGAAACGTTCCCCTTCAGAACTAATATTCACTCATGAGTTTGAAGCATAATCAATAGACCATGGATAGATCATTATTCATTCTTGAGTCATCAGTAAAGAGATTGAAGAAATCCTCCAAAAATTAGAAAAACATTATTTTCTAATCTTTACTCTAGTCTTTCTTTGAAAACTTTACACTAGGATTTATCAAGTTTCACTGGAGTATAATCATCCACTCTACTCTACTCGATGAAAGTACTCAGATTACGTAGCGTACAAAGACGGCTACTCGTCAACCAGTTCAATCACTTGAGAACTCTTTTCTGACTATTAAAATCAAGATTATCAAACAACAAAAGCCTATCGTGTTGCATGCTATTCACATTCTTAAATCATTGATTTGATATTAGCACCATGTATGATGGGATTTCAGTTTATAATTGTCTCCTACGACAATCTGATTCCATCCGGTAAAATCGAACCGGACCATCACTATTCCAGATGTTATCGGTAATCTGGAGATTTAGGAAGTACAATTTGGTTTCGGGTGGTCTTAATCACTCTACAAGACTGTGTTGGGGATGTCAGTCGTCCGATACAACTGATAAAGTACCTACACAGTGGGGCTAGGAAGCATTGTTTCTGTGTGTCCAGTTAATCCAGTCTTGTGAGGATATAAATGCGATCCAGAGACAAGACAAGTTCCGAAGTTGATTGATACAAGTTTGATACCGGACTGATCCAGTATTAAGGATTGTTGTAGCGAATTTGATGATGAAACGGTGGCAACAACTAGTGGACTCAGACGTTGGCAGGTTCTATTTCTCACACGACGGGTTTCTGTGGCATTGGTGTCTCTGGACGAACGGACGGGGCAAGTGCACCATATCAAGTCCTTGTTTCGATCACCACTACAACTAGATTACCCTAATAGCGTCGCTGCGTTCACTTTCACTACCTCGCCCCCCACTCACCCCACATGGTCAACCCCAGACGTGGTCAACTTCCTTCGATCCTTTGTCCATTATTGCGTTCCTGCCTCCGTCTACATCCTCAGCCGAATACTTACTTGTTCGTCCTTTCTCACTTCTAGTCGAGATCTACTGATTTGAAATAGCATTCTGACCGCACTCCAACACGAATCAAATTGCTAGATTAACCCTTCCCTGTCTATTTCTGTGCGGTCCCCTCGGTTGTAATAGACACTGTAACTTTATTAGATTAATTGTTCCATCATCCATCAAGTGCAATAACTTGAGCAACTACTAAAGCCTAGTCTATAAAACACTGTCTTTAAAATTTTCCAACTGAGAATAGTTTTTATAGTAGTGAAGTATCCACTTCCAATTCCATTATGGATTATCTTATCATATCGGATGGACTGCACTAGTTTCTTAGAGAATTTATCTTCCATGGAACTGCATTAGCAACTATAGCATGAAAATAAAATCCTTCATTTTTATTATATGAATCGAAAAAATGTCATCTTATTTCGAAAAAATCTAACCTGTTCGAAAAGGCCTGATAAATTATTGTATTGCATTTTAAAAGCCACGAATAGTTCAATCAATCAAAACTGGAATCAACCATCCTCATTTATTAGCTGATAGGAGGGAGATATTATTGATGATTATTCGACCAAATTCAGTTTCAAACTCATTATAGTCTGTAATATTGTTATTCAGAGGAATATTGAACTCTATCCAAATCAAATTCATGTTATTGATGTGGTTACAGTTGAGTTTTCAACTCTTTGTCAAGCCAAAGTTCTCAACTCTTCTTAACAAACTTGGACAAGTTGGTAGGAGAAACTTAGCTATTTTAGTAAAACCGCCTAGAAAATCCTTGAGGGTCGACTGTAATTGGATTTCAAGGAATGCATGTCCATTGTCCATTGTTCAGCAGAATGTCAGACTGATATTCAAACTTACACGATGTCTTTTGCTGAGCCAAATAGGCTGCGGAATTTCCCATTAAAATACCAGCCTTTATTTGCTGAAGGCTGGTGCCCAGAGATTAGTATCTGGGCTGAATGGGGAGTTTGTTCAGAAAAGGAAGAAGGGAACTAGAGCCAGCGAAGGTTGGAGAAGCGAAGTAAAAACGCCAGGGGGAATAAGCGATGTTCAAGTAGTCTTATTCTTATGGCGGAAGGAAGGGTCAGGCTTAGCATGGGGGATATGTTCTTTGTCTAAAACGCGTAGAAGGCGAGCTATTCTACTCAGAAGGTAATTTTCTGGGGTTCTCCGTTATCGTTTAATATTGGTGCACGTGGAGCCCTTAAATAAATGAAGTTTGGTCCTAAAACTAGCCATGCGGGGTCCTGAACCCTCACTTAGGCCACCAATGCGCTTTCCACACCCCCTCCCACTCATCGCTTTCCTTATTCTGGTGCTTCCATTACAACCTTCGAATATCTTAAGGCATTCTATATAATAATCATCTTATGGTCATCGGTGTGGAAGCCAAATTAGGGATTTCCAACAGCCATAAAACGCTCGATTAGTCACAATTGGAAGTTCATGAACAAGTTCGATTGTATTTGGAAATTTCACTATATGCTATAAAATATAAATTGTCTCTGACGAATAAATTATAGCTCTATCAAGCTCCAGTAAACGAGAAGCTTGATAGGAATCATGTTGAGAATAATAATAATAATAATAATAGCTAGAAGATAATTTGACGGGAATCATTATTAAATATTTCTAAATCGTACTCAAGTATCTAATGATATGATGACTCGCAAACATATCCTACGGTTATTAAAGGTTTTTATTATAGTTTGATTAAGCTGTGACTATGTCCTCTACCTTAATAATCATATCACAATTTACTTCTCAACGCATATGAAGCTTACACAAATTTTGAGAAGATTAAAAAGTGTGAGCTTCCTAGGTTACAGCTAAGGAGCCACCCTCACAAATGAGTTAGTGAGGAAACTCTTCAAACTTTTTAAATACTGTCTAGTCTTGGTCGTAGAGCAAGATTGCGGACATTGTTAACAAGTAACCTTCTTATCAATTTTGTTTTCCTTCAAGAACTGCTAGTAAATATTTCACTTTGAACTATTTTACACGACACTGCAGTCATAAATTAGAATATTAGTTTAAATACATTAAACATGCATAAACTACTTACTCACAAGTGGAGCGCTTTCGGATATTTTTACTTCAAGATAGATTTTTTTACTCCAAAATGGAGTAGAATCCGAAAGCGCTCCAGATCTGAGTAGTGGTTTATATTTAATCTAATATTTGAATTTACGACTGCAGTATCAAGTAAAATAGTTCAGAGTGAAATAACCTTCATTGATCACGAATATTCCTTGTATACGCTACTTATTATTCCTGATAATACGAACAAAATGATTATATATTTTGAATATATTTCATATTTCAAGACCAGTCAAGTAGCCGTATAATAATAACGTTACATTGTTTCGTCAGCTCATTTCTCATTCAGGTAGGTCAGAAAGATCACAAGAAAAGATTACTGAACTAGACTTGTTTCCCTAGCTAAAATGGAAATTTTCAAATGTAGTCTTTATTATTGAAATTATCCACTCACAAAATTACTGTAAACAGGTATTGGAATCGAACAATTCATTCTGTAAAGTTTCTCATAGTGGTCAGTTATCGAGAACTTGTTTTTTTCTTCCGAACGGGGGTTGAAAAAAACCTGATTCTGTAACTTGTTGAAAACTAGCGGTGACACGTATGCTGGGAAAAAACTGAATAAGAAAAGGAGTAAGTAATGTTATAATTGTTTCTTGCTTTCAGGGGGTGCGGGGTGTCCCTTCGACTTGACCGCGGTGAAAGGCGGAGAGGGGGAGAGGGATGACAACCACTAACAAGTGAACCAGAATAAGACCTGCTATTCATAATGACAAGGAATTTGTTGCTCGATTCTATTATAGATCAGTCTTCCGCTGATCTTTGCAGAAGGAATGTTATTTCTGAGGTAAGACTGCAGTTTCAAAATCGTAAGAGCTTTCTAAACAGTAACTATTCTATTAAACCTGATAAGAATTCAGAAATTTCATATTTCAAGTAGATCTTAATAGAGAAATGAACAATTCATTGAATGATTTTATTTTCATTCTGTAATTAACAGTTCAGGCCGATAGTCTGTTGCTTTATGTCTTAAATATAGTTACGTATAATTATTCAATTTATAGATAAGGCCTACCTAAAACCAATATTATTAGAAGCAAATGGCTAATAATATTCAACAGCATATAAAAACGGAGAGTTCATCGAAAATGAACGAGAATTACGAAATCATTTTTTAAGAAAGATTTAAATATCAGCGAAAAAATCAATTTAGAAATTATCGTAATGTATGAATTATATCAACGTATTAGTTTACGTTGGTTGATGTACATTACAGTAGATGTAAGTTTTTGCAGGTCCACTGTGACTGCACTCTTATCAACAAATGAATAAATTAAATAAATTCATTTGCTAACTTGCTGTGTAGTCTTACATTGAACCACTCACATTATAGCCTACAATTTGATGAAAGTTAAAAGCTTCCATACTTCTACTATTATTCATAGTTTAATTTTTCAAGCACTATAACTACAATTTAGTTTATAAATGCTTTTTGGCTGAAAACCATCTTGAATTTGAACGATGATTTATAGCGGGTGAGAAAATTGAAGAATAGAGGAAATGGGTGGAAAGCAGGAGTCCTGAATACGTCGGTATCAAAAGACAGTCTGGGAATTGTAATAGACTCATGAACTGCTGTGGTGTGTTTGCGGATCATGATATGATAAGCCTCTTCCACGAATACTTCCTCCTGGGAGAGTACAAAGAAGGTTAGTAACAAGGAATTCAATATTGGATAATGAATAAATGCCGAAGAATAATAAATTATTAGTGACATTTATAAATAACATACGTTTAAACTACAATTGCAATGTTAATTATTATGATATTAATTTTAATGAAATGATAATCAACATTATCATTAGAAACTGAAATGTTGAAAGGTTATAGAGAAAAGATTTCAGTCGTTGAGAATATGATTCTAATACAAATTATTCTATAACTAAAAAACTCCAGAACTCGCTCCATTAGATTCATACAATTTGTTATACCATCTAATCGTTCGATAAAATTTCCGTTCCATACTTTTATTATTGCTTGAGTCCATGGGATATCCTTATTTCCACGATGAAAATGAACCAATAAAGAATGTCATTTTCAAATTAAAGTAATTAGAGTTTGTTAATGGTTCTATTTAAAAAAGTAACAGGTTCGTGTTTTGTGTTGTGAGAAAAAGTTACAGATTCGCATTTGCCAAATTTGAATATTTATTATAATGATTGGACCTCGTTATTATGAACTTTCTTCCTTAATGTCAAGAATGTTCGGATATTGAAGATTGATCATCAACCTCTTATTGTGAGAAAAGTTCGTTGCCGTCAGCTTTGTTAATGGAACAAAACCAACTAAGTAAGAAGACGAGACCCATCCCCTCGCCTTGTAAATAGAATACAAAAGGAAGCCATCTTGACGTTTGGTGGTTGCTGCTCGCTCCATATAGTGGTGGAGCAGGGACTGGGACTGGGACTGGGATCACTGTAGCTGTAGCGGCTGCTGTCATCCGCTACTCTGTGCTCATGAATAATTCCACCCCTTTCCACCAGAGCGCTGTTGCTGCGAGCAAAAATGCACGCTCTTCATTTATTCAGCTCAAGACTCCAACCTCCCTTCTAGCAACTTGGCCAATTCAAGTAACAGCGCCAAGTCTAGGCACGTTCAACCGCTTCTACTTTGGCTCCTTCGCACGAGCTTCCTCCGCTCGCTATTAACGCTTCCTCCCCCCCTCTTTCCACGACCCCCTCAACAACGCATCAACATCTTGTGCACACATTCACGTTTCACAGAAACTGTTCTCCATTTGTTCCCGAAAGACCCACTAAATTATACTGCCAGCACTCGTCTTTGTCGTCTTCCAGGTAAATTATATTCAGACGGAACCGCCAAGACGCAGTCAGAACTGTTCTGAGTGAATATCATTAGAGCATGTGGGCGGGTGATGAGAAATCTCCATGCAAAAACTGTTTCCAGGAGCAAAGATGCGAGAAACGGATGTTGGAGTTATTTAATATAACGAGATCAAGTTTCAAATTCCTTTTTCATGATATAAATAAGTATTCGAATTATTCGTCTTGCATTCCTAAGAAAGAAGGGTTACTTTACATACATTTTCAAGAAAAGCAAGAGTTAATTGTAGAAATGTATGGTAGTATTTTAGTTCAAGAAGTTTGAGAAAATTTGTTGGGAAATGAAAGAAATCGAGATTATGTGAGTTGATGATTGAAGACATTGATAAAAATCATTTTCTTTCGACAAAAATACAATGTAGCCTATTGGAACAGTGGAGAAAAAGAATTCATGAATCATTTTTTGAAAGAAAAGGAGAAGAGTGTCAGGAGTACATCCAGAACTCACTATACAATCTGGTTTTTCCTCGTTTTTGACATTTTATTTCATCTAGTTTCAAATACATTTCCATTTATACACATTTATGAGGATGGAAAGAGAAATGGTGTCAATTTGAAACCGTGCTTCACAAATATTATCTTTGAGATCTTAACCATAATCTCATTTTTCTTATGAATTCTTATGTTGTACGAGAGACTAGAAAGTTAGAATCAATCATGTAGTTGAAGGAAATAATTGATCCAAAAAACGGACGAGTAAGAGCTTAAACCATTGTGGATGAGAGAAAAAAGAAGTGAGCACGGAGCTCGCAAGCTGCAAGACTGTAGCAGAAAAGTTATCAGTGGGAACCGGGCGAAGGGGGTGGTGGAGCTGGAGCTGCGGTCGCACTCACGCTCAGGCGAAATAGAAGGGAAGATTAGAGATTTGATAGCACCTTAGTTGGCGGCAGAGGGCTCCCGAGGCTGAAGAAGAGAAAGGGGATGAGATGGATAAAGGGGCGCGCCGGATGAGAGAAGGGTATCTCGCCCTTGTTTCCATGGCAACGAAAAGTCTCGTCTGTCATCTGGCCGTGTCTTCAAGATGGCGCTGACGGTGAGGCAGAAGGAGCGGCAAGAAGAAGATGAAGAACCAGGCAAAAGGAGCTTTCGGCTGCCTCCCTACCCCCGCCCAAACACTGCGGCACCTCCTTGTTTGTTTCAACTTCGGCTTCATATCAAGCGATCCCAACAAACTAAATGTGTTTTCTATTAACTGGCGTGAAAACATAAGTTATACTTCGCCTTTCCGAGGCAGTAAAGTCAAAGCCCATCCCATCACCCCAAATAGCAACTTAAGGAAGGAGAGACCATCTGGATCTCCCTTGCCCGGTTAGCTAAAGATGTATAGACTTCTCTTATACCCTTTAACAGATTCAGGTTGCATTTTTTCGAGGTATTTGAATCCTTGGAATTCGTTTGGGAAGTGAGTGAGTCATAAATAACTGAAAATTTCGAATCGAGCTAAGGCATTATTAGTTTTTAAGAAAAGCCAATTCCAAATGAAAAATATGATAGATTTTGAAAGTAAGGTTTTTCAAGTTTAGTGATACATTAGAATCCCAATAACATAATAATAAAATCTAGTTCAGATTAAGAAGATCATCAACATACCTAGTTGAAGTCTCCAATATTCCAATCAACATTTCAATCTCCTTTTCAGCATTGAGGTAAAGACATAATTGCAGGTTTCAATAATTATAATCTTATCGTCTTCTGAATTCGAAATCTTTCAAATAACTGCTGCTATTCACTATTTTCGTAGTTGGTGAAATTAAATCAGAATGCAATATAAAAAAATATAAGAATATGCAAACAACTCATGTTAGTCTGGCAAAATTGCCATTCAGGGCTCAAAGCTGATTGAAAGTGTATAAATTGTAATGCTAAAGATAAATTTGAAATTAATTCACCGGATTTTTCATAATTTTTATTATTATAGTTCTCATCCTTTTTTATCATATTGAATCATTTTTTTTATTCATATTGAGCTTCATTCGATTCGCTGGCAATCAATTAAAAAATCAATTACTGTTAAATAGGATTCATTTTATTTCTCACACATACAGATTTGAAACGTGATAAATTTGATGAGAACATAACTCTATATCCAAACAGGTCATTAATCTGAATACTCACACTCAAAATCTCATTTCAAAGTAATTATTGAAAAGCAATCAATTTTTATCCTTATCGTGGAAGCGGCAGGCTGTATTTCAATTAACATTTGAATCAAATTCCAATCCAATCCCTCTCTCTCAACTGCCACGAGCAGGTCCTTGTACTTTTATAATAATTTTAAATTGCTAATTTCCATAGCTCGCTCAAAATTCACAGAGGAAAAATTAATTCGCAAAACAAGTAATGGAAAAAGGGACAGATTTATATTCTGATTTTCCCAAGCTCACTTTCGCATGCACACTGATTAGATTGATCCAATTTTAGAGTAATTGAAAAATCAGATTGGTTCCAATAATGGACAGTGGAATTTATGAGTCCTGTGAATATTTTCAATTTCAGTAAAGAGCTTTATCCTGTTTGCAATGACGCTTTGGGGAAAATTAAAATCCTGCAGTCTTATCGCACTCATTATGCTGTCAGGGGATCGTTTAATCCATTTATTTTGCAAATTACACATCCATGTGCCTGATGAGATTACAATTTTAAAACGTTTCAAAAGGTACTAAATTGAAAAAGATGTATGCTCACGAGTGATACAGATTTTAATCGGTAACAAAATTAATTGTCATCAGATTTTCATAACATTCACTTGTTCTGTTTTTCAAAAATAGAGCTTTGATTACAAATTGAATTCCGCTTTGGATTCAGATTGTCTGATTGAAAATTATATTAAACTTTAGAAAATCTCTCAATCACTAATAAAGTTTGTAGAATTTCTAATTCAATCATTCATTGAAAATAGTTTCTGATGAAAAATCAATTCACAAAAGGAAATTTAGTCCGTCTAATAGGGAGGTTCAGGGAGGATCTGATCTTGTTTGATTTGGTATCATCTATGTCTCATAGCCTTTGCCAGTACATATCCTCCCACTGCATAGGCTACAAGGAATTGCTGAAAGGCTCTGAAAGAAACTGCTGACCTTCTTCCCTCAAATTCGAGCTAAATTTTTGAAACTAATAATTCTCCATGAGTCTCTTAGGCTGAGGCCGCACTGCCGTGGGTAGAGGGTGGAGGTTAGATGGTAAATTGCCTGGAGGGTATATAGCATGGTGAGTGGAGGGTGGAGGGTAGTGGGTAGCTTCAACCATCTACCCTCCACCCTCCATGCTCCATTAAACGATATACATGGATATACATGCATTACTACGGATATACATGTATTACTATGGATGGTGTGTATGTCCTCTGTATTTACCATCTACCCTCCACCCTCTACCCACCGGCATTGCGGCCTCAGCCTTAAATCCTTTAACTGGCTAACCCAAATCATACTCTTAACAGAGAAAACATGCCTGTAACTCCATCTATAAGTGAAATCATTACAATCATTATTATTTTGTACAGAATAGAATGTTCAAAATGTTTAGAAGTTTTTTTATCCATATTTCAATTTACTGTCAACTCCACAGAACTTCCATAGTCTTTTTCAAAAGATTTTTTTTATTTTTATGAAGAATATTTTTGTTTCAGGAATAATAACTATTGCAATTTACAAGCTATGTTCTTTCATTTAAAAGTGAGAATAGATTACAAATCTAAATATTGTGAATACGAAAGTAGAAATCGGTTCATAAAAACACATCAATTATGTAAAAAAACTGCGAACACTAATGAGTTTTCCAATTTTATAAAAAATTGCGAATTCTAATAATTTTTTTTTCAAATTTATAGAAAATTGCTCTTTCCAATGATTTTTTTCATTTTTTTTAATGATGCTTTCTTATGAGTATTCCAATCTTATACACATGAAGTAGCGGAGTCCATTGAGTAAGAGTGGATTGGCTTTTTTGAGAATTCTCAAATTAGTTATGATGGAGTTTCTCACACAATGAAATTGCCTGCTCTTAATTATTGGTTTCAGGGAGAATGTTTCCCATTCTTAAACATATTTCTCAATACAAGCAGTACGTTTGGAAGGAGTTTGCAGGGAAAGGAATAAGAGGAGCGCGCATTGATTTATGCTTGGCTCGAGAGAAGAGAGGCTTTGCGTTAATTTAACGCGGGCCAGAGAGGGTTTTACTGCGTTAAGACTAAGAGAAGTGAAATATATTTCGCCGGGCTGCTGCGAGAGATGCTGCTACGAATAGGAGAAGGAACGGGAGAAGGTGGTTTAAGTCGTCGTTTTTAGCTGTGTGTTGTTGGTGTGTTTGGATGTGGGTATGGGAAGACGCGTGTTGTAGAGGAGAGTGGTGGCGGAGGAAAGCTCGCGCGGAGAAGGAAAGACAAGGTTGATGTCTTAGCGGAGTCGACAGCGTCTACTGGCATTATTTTGCAACCAATTAGAATCCAGGGCTGCCTCCTTTCCCGCCCCCGCCCCATCCTACCATCGCCGCGGAAACTTGACATTTTCCAAAATGGCGGCACTAGACTTGCGGGATATTTTAATTAAAGGGTTTGACGTCGGTACAAAGTTTTAATTGAAGGATATTCCAGGCGAGTGAATCATTTTATTAATTATTGTCGGGACACTTGAGACTCGGCATTAATAAGAAAAGTTTGTGAGTGGCGCAAGGGGCCCATGGAGCCCCCCGGATGGGGCACGGCCTCAGCCTCCTTGGCCCCGGCCCAGTGATTGATGAAGGCTTCGCCGGTCTCACCTTGAGCCCTTTTGCCCTCCTTTATCCCAACAATAAATTTCCGCTCTGGGCTTATCCGAAACTATTCAAATAGCTATAGGATTCGGCCGAAGCTATTAGTTCCGTGTCTTTAGCTTGGCAAATACTATGCCATACACTCTCCAAGGGTTATCTCCAGAGAAAACTTTTTGATATAATGGTTCTGTGAAAACATGTTTCTATACAGTCCATTACTCAATCTGGAGCAATAACAATATGAGAGCTAAAGGTCTATTTTCTCTGTTCTTTCAAAGACAGAATTAGCCTCATTCCAAAACTTATTAATGAATGTCACCAAGGTATTTGTAGGTATGAGAGTTATGTGCTTTGATTTATAGATAGAAATATGTTACAAAATCATGGAAATCTTCTATTAAGTAGGAAACTTCACTCTAGGTTACATTCAAATCTTCTCTATAGGTCTATTTCATGAACGAAGAAAACTATGAACGATGAAAACAATTAATGGATCTATTTCTATTGATTCAATCATTTCAATTCAAATCGAAGATATGACTGGTTAACTATTTCAAGTCCAAAATATGATTAGTTAACCCTTCTCAAGTCAAAATATACAGTGAATTGAATGAGCAATTGTAGGGAATGTTAATCAGGGAAATATTAAATATTATGGAATGATTCGGCAATAGCTCAACTTACCTCCTCCCCGAACGAACGTATTCAGCTATGTCACTGCCTAGAAAAAGGAAGTAGAATTATAGATTTTAAGTTGAATCAATCTAATCTTCAATAATTTAATACATCCACAATTACAATAGAATTTTCATAAAGTGGATACCCATTCCAAGAGAAACGTGAGGCAACTGAGTCAAGTTCAGATTATTATTGGAAAACTATTTTTTATAAATTATTATCCACACCCAGAGATTACAATGAGCTTATAATGCCTTATGACCATTTTATCCCTCAATTGATTACAGTCATGATATCCCATAAGATAACCGAATCACCTAATTTCCCTTCAAAAGCAAGAAGTTATTAATTTTGTATTTGGAATCAGTTCATATCATAAAAGTAATAGAGACACCAAGTAAAATTTCTAACTCCAAGGAATTTTGCTTATTATCAGTTGGTGAAGCAGCCTGACAAGTATTTCTCGTTCTTACTCATATTTCTACTGCTACTTGAATGTCATGAACTGATTAGATGAATAATTCTGTAAATTTTTGTTACACTAGAAAAAGAGAGAAACTGGAACATCGATCTCATTACCATGAATTATCAAGAGGTGGGATGATAATATCATGATAGAATTCGGAGGATCATACATCGAGCAATAGTGCAACCCAAGAACAACTAATAATTATTGTACTTGCACTCAGTGTTTGAACTGGTAAGTTAGCTTTGGCACTCTGGAGTATTTTTCTAATGAGTCTACATAAACAAATGTAATGTTTTTAAACATAGTAATTTCTTTTCATACAACGTGGAATAGATAGCTTATGAGTACTATACTAGACAGTATACTTTGTTAGGAGGAATGAATCAGATATACAGTGAATAAGATGATTATAAGAAATCCGCCAATTTGAAAAATTGATTTGCGAAAATATAAAACTAATAATGTGAAAAACTTTACTTAGCACCGAAATATATAATGGAACTTCGTTAGTATCATGAAACTTAGTCACACTGCCACTACATGGTGTATCAAAATTATTGAAAAGTTTCTGGGGAATGGTGGTTAGGCCTCTCATTCATTGAGCTCTGGTCAATATTGATGTAGCCAATTCATTGCAGATCGAGCCGAGCCAGACACACTTTCAAAATCCTAAAACACATTTAAAACGCTCGCATCGCATTCAAATTTGTCACTTCATCACTCCGTATAAACGAAACTCCGTAATCCAGAAATAACAGTCGCTTTTCCTTCATAGAACGTTCGACCAATCACCCTTTTCATCAAAACTTCCCACACTAATCCGTGAAACCGTCGCATGTTGATTGATGTTTTTGCCAAAACAATATAAATTGAATCCGCCTTCATTTTAATTGAAACGCTCGTAAAACCTTGAGTTCGGTAAACAAATTTCAGGCCTGTAACAAACAAACAAAAAACTCACATGGACGTGGTCGATTCTATCAGCTTAATCCTCTGAAATTGGAACGTGGTAGGCAGATAATCGATAAGTGTTTATCCGCTTTCCATATTATAACGAAACAATAGAATAAACAAGCATAAATCAGGGATGCGGTCTGGCAGAATTCGATCGGATTCCAGTGCATGGGATTTAGTATCAAGATGAATAATAATCACCAAACTCATAAACGGTATTATTGAAATCCAGATTTGAGTTTGATGTGCATGACGGAATCTCTTTTCAAATTCTGACCTGTGGTGAGCTGGTTGATTTTCATTCCAGCTCATGGTTAATACTAAAAATCACAAAGAATCCACTCAATAATCACCATTTATAGATTCAAATGAATGCTAATCTGTATTTGCAAATAAACATAATTAGCTTAATAACATAGGCTACTGCCGATTAATACCCCTTTCACGCATGCAGTTTTTTCGCAGAGCAAGTAAAATCAAAAAGTATGTATTGAATGATTGAGTTTCCCTCTACCTTTTGGAATTTCAAATTCACTATTATTATTGAACGACAAAAGAAATCAATTACAAAGACTGTAAGAGTGGGAACACTAAAATAATTACTCTATCGTGAGATCAGGTTTCTAAGAACATTGAGTTTCTATTAGATAAAACTATTAATAAAAGCAAAAATCTCTTCCAACGTACTTGGAAAAGTCTGGGAGTCATTGTACTGGGCGTAGAAAAACTCAGGCATAAAAGGTGTCCATAGTTGTGCCAAGAACAGAAAAGTCTCTTGCAAGATGGCGGAGGGAAGTGAGAGTGTAACTACGCATGCGCAGAACTGGAATTTTCAGGGAAAAATCACTTCAGCCAACCTACCGTTTTTACACTAATCTTATCTTATTGATTTCTTGAATGAAAATATTTTTTATTATGATGGCACAAGTCATAACATAATTATGAACTAGGATAAAAAAATAGTCTAAGGCTGTACTATTTATTCCTTAATTTGGTTATACTGGAACAATTTTCATTTCAACTACTGGCAACAGTGAATGGCAGCCATGTTGCCAAAGGCTCGTATGTGCTTGACACAACTATATCATAGCTCACTCAATATGTTCGTGGATAATTATTAAGATGAAAGACCTCACTGTAGAATCATAGAGCAAGATATCTTTATAGGAACCTGGTATATCCTA
The DNA here is from genome assembly GCA_017141385.1 of Sogatella furcifera. Classification (NCBI taxonomy): domain Eukaryota; kingdom Metazoa; phylum Arthropoda; class Insecta; order Hemiptera; family Delphacidae; genus Sogatella; species Sogatella furcifera. The sequence goes on along the minus strand of CM029548.1, from coordinate 32,672,563 downwards.
GTCAATTCCTAAACATGACATAGAATGTGTAAATTCAATTCAATTTTTTTTCAAACTATAACAGAACATAGAAATTTGAAGAATATTCGAATAATTAAGAAAATTCAGGATCATCCTGATAAGAATACATTGCATAGTAAGATCTTATTCAAAAACACTTCTCCTCTTGATTCACCTCTTTCTGTTGAAAATACCAATGAAAGTTTACTGAGTTGACTTTTGCAGGAATCCCGTGTGGTATTAAAAGTTTGAGGCCCAACAAGGAAGTTCATGCTTCTCTTTACGGGAAAACAAATGGAATGGCTTTTAGTGGGAGAACAAGTGAAGGGTGAATAGATTCGAACATGGCTGTAACTGGGACCTGCACGCCGTAGAGTGGAGATTTCAAAACGAGGGTGTAATCCCCAACGGGTAAACCCAGAGCAAAAGTTCAAAATGGTGACTTTACTATTCACATAAGTTTGTAGCATTTGGTGAGGGGATGTTGAATCGTAGTAATATCAAGAGCGATGAGGAGTGAGTACTGAGTAGGCCATCTTTCTCGTCTCTAGCTCGATGCCACCCCCACTGACATATACATACGATGAGGACAACGAGGGTGATGAAATATATTGTGCTCAATAAAAAAGTGGAAGACGTGATAGTGACAGAGAGGAATAATACTCCTTGAGGATATTATCAGAACTTAGCTCATTAGTGAATTGAACTGGGATTTAAGAGAAACATCTATATGAATCCGTTCAATGAACTTCTGCTAATATTATAAAATGGTATTTATCAGACATTCATCTTAAATTGAATATTACTATCATTTATTTAGCTTTTTGAAATATATATGATATAATAGTCATCAAATCACACAAGGCGGAAGGATCCTTATTTCTATTTAAACAGTGAATGAGTTGAATCATTAAAATGGACCATGATAATAATTTACTGTCTGATTTATTAATCATCAAGATAACGAAAGAAAGAATAAGTTTAATGGGAGTATTCGCGGTATGTGGAAAAAGATAAGTTTTTGTAACCAGACTCTAGCAATTTGGTCACAGAAAAGCCGACTTTAACAGTGAGAAATAACTCATCCATTCTATTTTAGTGGATTTTCTCACCCTTGGTCTCTTCCGAAGCAAGTTAATGGCGACGATAAATTAAAAGGCGCCGTAATAATGTAAGTTTGTTAACCGCGAGGGAAGTACAAGAAATCTCCAGTCCCCTTTAACTCCCCAAGTAATATTTTCCAACTGTTCTGACCCCAGCGATAAATTGGTGACATTTGTTACACTTAAAATCCATTATGTGGTGCTCTTATCTTGTCGCTTCCATAAATCTTTTTGCAGTTCCTGTATAGTATTTGGCACAGATTTCTTGTAGGGAACATGATCTGTATCGAGGGTGAATATTGTTTTATGATTAGTATATTGGTATAATATGATTCTTACCCACTCAATTTGAAAATTTAATTATACTTTGTAATAGGCCTACTTCATATTTAGAATGAGTCAGTAGATCTTTCGCATTCTCTCGAGCTTTTCTTCTCATACTTATAATCTATTGAAGTGGAGAATAAAGAGCTGATCTATTAAACTTTTTTAAACCAAGAAATGGATCTACAAATAATGGTAGAGATTATTTACTCAAGCTGATACGCATTAAGAAGACGTTATTGCTTTCAAATCCCTCTCCTTCAAGAAAGGCGTACAAATAATAGATTAATCACACAAATAAAGATTAACAGAACTTGTAATTCATTTGGAATAAAACATCAAAAAATGAATTTACAGGTTATAAAAAATAAGTTATTACCAGTGTAAAACAGTTCAAGAATAAGGAATCAAGACTTGATTAGTCTTACTTAGTAGGGTTGAAAAATCAGAGAAAATTTATCCAATACTCGTAAGACTAGTCTTAAGATGCCAGAGTTCTGATATGAATTCTCTTACATTTCTAAAATAATATAGTTTCCTATAACTATCCTATGATAGTTCAAAATGGTTGAATGATTATCCTTACACTCCAATGATTTGCCACAAGCAAGCGTTAAACGTTGGAGATTGTAGTGAGTGGGTGTGTTTTTGTCTAGTTTAGAATTTTATAAAGTCAAAAATTATCTCGATTGCTCATATTCTCAACCCAAAACTTACCATGAAAACATTATTGTGGAGTAATACTAACAACAACCATTTTTAATAAAATTGGTAGAATTGATGGTGGTATTGTATTATCTCCCCATAATAAGGAAACAAGGATTTTGTCAAATTCCACTCATTCATTATAAAACAATTTCCAGGTTTCACGTTTACCAACGCATCTTTAAAAACAATTTTTAAGTTTCAAACATAGGGCTAAAACGTTTTTTGAAAAGTCACATGAGCTTTAATATCGAATGTTTTGTACCAACAAACTTTTGATTGATGTTGACATTCATAGCTTAGAGCTCTGCTATGAAGTGGAATCATTCGTCATTGGACGTGTTGGATTTATTGGAAAATGTAATTTGGGATAGAGTTCGGACGAGAGGAGCGACTGAAAAATGTAGTTGCATTCGCTCGAACATTCCGAATCAAGTTTGACAGGATTAAAAATAGATTTGCAGAGCGAAGCACGTGTTGCGATTCAAAATTTCGAATTGACCAATTGGAATTTGCGATTGTAGAAAATTTTTAACAATCGTATGGTGTGTGAGCTGTATGCTGATGGATGTGATGGATGCTGGAACAGCACGACTGGCTCAATACAGAAAATTACTCCGCTGCACAATTTGCAGCTCAATCAAAGTAATAACATTTATTCTGAATCGAATAACGCTCGGCAAATCGATCAGCATGCGATGTCCATGCATCGAGCTAGATGGATGTTTCATACAGCTAAACTCGATAAATGATGATTTAGAGCTCTGTTGCTCCAAATTGAGCCGATATCGGACAAAAACATTGACATATGAGTCAAATTACTCGATTTACTGTTGGCAGTGACTGTATTGTGTTATTTAAAAAGCTACTCTTCCAGTTATTTTCCTTGATAGATATTAATGAAGCATTCATAACTGCCCGATAGCGCAGTTGATAATAATCACAGTTAATCTGTCTTTGAAATGTATTTATTATTCGACAGCACGAATTTTGAACCCAGCCCATCTATAATTTTTGTCTCTCACAAACATGACAAGTACTTGATATATCAGATTCTAGATATACAAGATGAATAATTAGTTTTAGAGCTGATTTTTCTCTACATTTCATTTTCGGAATAGTTATTTTCTAATTAGATACTTTAGAAAAATTAATCAACAAATAATAGAAGAGCTGACCCAAGAGGGTCGATTAGTATCTATTAACATTAGCGAGTACCAATATTATTATAGTATTGCAAAATGACTCTTCATGAGATCATGAAATCATTATGAGAGATATTGGATTGATGTAACATTTTAAAGATGAATAAAAAATGATGTTCAAGAAAGAGAAAAATATGAAGAAAGATGCAGGTATAAAGAAAAACACAGACTTTTTAAAGTTATCATAAATTTTCCTAGTGCAACTCTCATAACGTTTTTTTCCTGCTAATATTGTGAATAGAGTCAAAGCGTGTAAAACTTCAATGGGTGGACATTTTGAGCATATATATTCTTAGTATTCTTATTCATATATATATATATATATATATATATATATTAGTAAATTAACTTCAGTGACAGTGACAATGGCTTCAAGTTTAACAAAATTGTAAGGATTGTTTATGAACACCTTAGACTCTGTGGCTAATTTATACCCACGGAAATTAATTAGGGAATGTGAAGTCTAACGAATTTGTAGTGTTAGTTTTACTCTAAGGTTCTTTTTAATTTTTTTCGTGGTGGAAAACATTCCATTTATAAGATGAACAGAATCCACACATAGGTTAATGTTACACAGCTCAAGAATAATCAACTTTCACTGCCGTGTGCAAACTAATTGATCATGGTTACCAAATTTATGCAAGGAATAAGAATTCCAATTGTTACAAATAAATCATCACACTTATAAAATTGGGCGAGAAGACTTAAAACACCCTGCACTTTCCTGTGTCAACCTAGTTTCCAATCAATGTTGAGTGCCATTGAAGAAACTTATGGTTGAAAAGAAATTATATTGATTATTTTCCTCCATTATTTAACTTGTTTTATCACATTGTTGCAGATGCCAGCAAGATCATGCATGCGTTTATTGAGAAGAGAGGAGGAAAACGCAACAAGAGAATGTTCAAGAGCAACTACTTTTCGAAGAAACATGAATAAAAATATCCATCCCTGAATTAATTTATCATCCAGATCAACATAATTTAATTTATTATCTCGATTTACATAACAGGGAGAATCATGAAAATAGGATAGATTGACTCCACAAGGTAAGTTGTGTATGGAAAAATATTGTACAACATTGTTCTTCTCCATCGTATTGTGATTGTCATGCTAGATCTCAATAATGTATTTCATCCCCCAATACACGTTTTTACGTTCACTATGAATTTCATCTTGATTACTGTTTCCAAACACTCACTTCTGATCCACAGCCTACTTGATTGATACAATATGTATTTGTGGGAAATCTATTACCGAAGTTCACTATTCAATTTGGTTTGGAAATAATAAGAGAACATTTTCAATTAAGCTATTTTGATCCAAACGTATGAAAACGTACATTGCAATCTTAAGGAAAATAAACATTTTTCCACGGCTTTGATAATTATTATTGATAGAGAAACCCGTATAGGATTGAATTTTATACTGTGTTTTATACTGTATATTTTTATTTTTCCATCCATATTAATATCTATTGTTAATTTAAATTGTGTTTTATGAATTTCAATCACAGACAAAAAATTGGAGAACAGAACCTTTTTCTCCTAGACAAATTTACAGACATTGTCAGAAAAACTAGTTTGAAAATAGATGAAGACAATGTCTAAAATTTTTTATAAGGTAAATTATTCTAAGGGGTAACAGAGAAAATTTGCCTATTGATAGAGTTTACAATTTGCCGTCTCATAACTATTGTAACCGAAAACTCATAGAATAAGCTTTTGTCAAAATCATACCGTCATGTTATTGTTTTCCAGTGATTTCAGTAAAACGTTATCAAAAGTGAGCAATTTTCATCAACTTTTTCAGCAATTTTCTGAAATACTTCATACTCTCATTCTCTTTCACTATCCCCCTCCTACTCAAACTTTTTCTTTCTCTCTCCCTCTCTCTCATCACCCAGTCCTATGCTCACTCAAATCTTCTCCCCTCACATTCTCTCCTTCCATCACAAGTACACTCTCACCCTAATAATAATGTCCTTTAACATGGACAATATCAAATGTTGAGATATTTCTTTCTCTACGAATGTTTTGCATTCCCATGTGTGTTTATGTTGTTTGTGGTATTTTCAATAAAATTTGAAATACTTTATAATTATAATCTCACTGCATCCCTCACAGCTAGAGCTGTGCAGCTTAAGCCTCTGCTTAAAAATGTCACGGGGAAGCAATATTAGAGTGACCAACATTTGAAAAATTACAGTAAACATTTCAATTAAATTCTACTAAATTTATGGATCATTTTATTGGTTATGGTTTATTGTCAGAGTAATTCTGAAAACGTGATACAGTGGTGAGCATTTTCAATGCTCAATAATTTTCATCTAATGCTCATTCATCCCTAATCATAGTAATATATTCACAAATATATTTATCAATCGGCCCAATGAGACAAACCATTACCATCCAACTGTTGAATTTATGTGCAAATGTTTAGCCTACGATAAAATAGCTAATGAGTTATATCGCCAGCAGATGCACCCTAGACCAGAGAACGATTTCAACAATAAATTGCATACGTTCACATGTAATTACTGCCGTAGGCTCACCACTATGATTCCATTTCGCATTCGATTTGAATTTTGAAAGAGAGCTCAGCTAGCCGCAACAGCATGTGCCGGTTATTGTGCTTCTATTCTCAACAAATAGTATTTATGAAATCTGCTGACCGCGGCTCGAGCTAGGCGAATGCATGCGATTGCCAATTCCAGCTACAACTTGTAGGCCTGTTCCAGTATCATTTCTAATAATTGGAGCATCCCTTAATACCACTGATATTGAAATTTCAGTGATGGAAGACCGTATTAAATGAGTCATTTATGCAACATTCGGCGAGTTATTAGTTTCCGACAGCCAGTAATTGCTCGAATAGATACAACAGCCTTGTTACACTATTTTGCTATGTTTGACGGATCTCTCCATTTTGATTGTTTATTCAATCTTTGGCCATTTGTAGCAAATTGGGGCAAAAGTCCCTACAATGCTTTTCTGGTGTCATTTGGGGAATTCTCTGATACAATTGATTCACATTCTCTAATCTCCATTGATGTATAATTACAGTGGGTGATTTAGAAATTTTTTGAACGCATTAAACTGGATCACGAGCCACAAATTGATGTGGTATTTTGAGCACGATTCTCACGTACATCAGTGCCATTGGACAATGTATTGTTTGTCATACAAATTGCTAATGATATTAGAATAACGATTTTATGGGAGAAGTCTAGCTCTGACTTACTATAGAAAATAGTAGTGGAATGAGTTCTTAGAATCATTAGGCCTATAAGATATCACCAGTTAACAATATCGAATAGAGGAGATTGTCAAGGTGATTAGAAAATATACAGTTCAGGCGGTGAATGTAAGATAATTTCGAGTGGGCTAGCCCTGGATAACTTGTATTATGGAAGTAATAAATTTTTCTTTAGTTCAGCCTATTGCTACAAAACTTACTGAAAAATTCTTCAAATGAAATTTTTTTATGTTCGATTTGAAAGGATTAAAAATGAAAACCTTAAGCTGCAGTAGCAGTTCCGGGCCCGAAAAACTGGAAAAGCAAGGACTCAAATCAATGGGTGTTTTTTTAGGGGGAGGGGGTCTGAAGTTTATAAAAGGGTAAATGGGTACCCCAACCTCTTCCTCAAATAGTGGGTTTCCCGGGTGTCCATCTTTGAGAAAAATTAAAAATATCAATATAAGGTAAAAGTTAGTCAATATGATTATTTTTTTCAAGTTAAAAATCTTGATTTTTGAAAATACGTCCTTTTCTATTTGGAGAATAATTTTTAAATGACTGTTCCAAGAGTTATTGTGCAATGGGATTCACTCAATCAATCAATCTCAATAGATTTATACTAAATTATATGCTATACTCATACTCCACTTCTTGTCAAATGTAGAATTCGTCAATTTTCAACCAGTTATGAAAAAAGAGTAAGGGGGTTTCTCTAGTGATTTTCAAATCTGGAAATTCATTTTTATTTTTATTTGGAGTCAAGTAGACTGTGGTACAGCTTTCCTATACAGCCTTACGGCATGGAAATTGAGAATTGAAAATCAAGTTTACTAATAAATCCATGCAAAATCCAATTTAAAAACGACTTTATAAAGAAAAAAATGAATTTCTTTTTGCTAAATTTTATGATGAATGCTTGATCAAGAAACTAAAACTAAGAAGAATATAAAAATAAATGGTTAATGGGCAAAGCATTTTGTTTTCACAGAGGCGAAAAGCAACGAGTGATGGCAGAACTAACAACAATAGGCCAGTGCAGGATGGCTATGACATGCAGGAGAGATGCAAATCTCGTCGTTTAAAATGTGCCGGAGTAGCGCCTTTTTTGCCCGCTTCCGTCCTGAATCGATCAATAACCTCAACTTCACCACGTAGTTCAGGAAAGCGCCACTAGGTAGAAGCACTAGCCGAAGCTAGAACACGCTTTATACCGGCATCACCACTTGTCCAGACACTCTCAAGAGAGTTTTTTTTTTCAATGATTTATACAATTATTTTTTGATTGTAGAATACCATTGCTTGTAATGGATACTATTATCTCACCAATTACTACTGTTTCGATTGAATAAAATCTGTGGGAAATTGACCAATGTGAACAACAACACTATAAATGAATCATTCTCGTGGAATGGACAAGTTTGATTCTGGTCAGCCCAGGTTTAATCGTGCAGACCTTTTTGCTGAATACAAAACTAATCAAAAAGCTCCAAGTATCACAGGGGAAAACCGAACCTAAACCGCCGCACTCTCGCTGAAAATACTAAAATTGAAATCAATAATTCAACCGTGCTCATAATTTCAACTTTGACTGATAACCAAGCTGGGTTTAATAAATTTCTGATATATTTTCTAATCAACTGGGAATCAGTACGCACTCTTGAGAGCATCCTGATTCTATTTATCAATGATAACCAGACTAAACTTCGTTGCCAAAAGTAAAAATTATTCGAAGTGGTCAGTGAGTTTGCGGAATAATTTACAGTCATAGGAAGCTTAGAAAATAAATGACCAAAGAATGACCTTTATAAAATGGTCAACTGGAGTTAATTCATCACAAACTCCCTCACCTCAAATAGTGGGGTTGAACTTCACTTTATAATTTTCACATTTTCTTCAGTTTCCCACTAAGATATCGGATTGTGATTTATTATGACAATAAATGTCGTACACTTATCTTCTTAAACTCTGTTTACAAACAGATTATTCATAATATGAATTTTTAATTCTGTATATTCATAATTTTGTATTATTCATATTCTGTATTTGATCTGATCTGTCACTATGCTAAATTTCAAATAAGTTTAAGCAAAACATTATTATTATCTAGCTCTTATCTGGCTCTCAGTAGTGGGGAGAACCAAGGGTTGTTTCATTAAGCCATATAACCCAATTTCCACTATATGGTAACATGGAAAACCATGTAGGCAAAACATGTTCTGAGGTAGACTATAATGTCACATAACAAAATTTTGGTTTTAAAATCACTTTTATAGTTCAATAAGCAACGGAAAAATTACAATTGTTAAAGATCAACAACAGCATAAAGCATAGTACAAACGGAAAAATTCAAATCGCTAAAAGAGAGTATGAAGCGTAGTAGAAGGGGTTGTTTTTGGAGGGTGGACGATACTCTGTTTAGTTTCTTCGTTCGAAGTAGTTTGAGCGATCGCCACTACTACTTAGAAGCAGCACTCTACAGTGATGTGCGAGTGAAACTTTTAGCATCTCTAGTTGCTTTCAGTAGTTAGCTCTTAAAATAGGAAGTAACGAAGATCCTATCCCTATATGAAAAAAACTCTCTCTATTCGACAATATCCTCATTGATGGAGAATAAATTTCCAGAATAAAAAAATCTGTAACATATAAGAGAATAGAAAAATAGATTGAACATAATAGAAAGTGGATTGAAAAATTAATACGGGATGGCACAGAGAAACGGGAAACTTTGAAGTAACACATACATAAAGGAAATGAAATTATCGGTTTTATTGCTGGAAATATTGAGTGGAATGGTTGCCATCAAGATTTTTAACTATAAAACATTAAGTTCTATATTGATGTCTTGAGATGACGACATTGAAACGCATTTATGAATTCCTGAAGCAAGCAGTGTAATTTTGTATGGCAATGGGAATTGCAGTGATCTCTTCTTGAATCATTGTTTTCGCTACACTTCACGGAAATAAGCTGCTTACCAGTCCCTATGTAGACTAGGAAGTCGTCATTTACATACATAATCAATCAGCTGTTGTCCTCGAGCGGAAAGAAGTCCTTTCCATGCAAGGCCAATACCTTTCCAAGCGTGGACAGCTGGCGCCATCTAGCGAGAGAAAATACAACTACAATGGACCATCTCTTCCTGTGAAACTGCCAGGAATGTGTCAAAAACAAGAAACTTTGTATTGCTATTGTACAAGAACTTTCATGAGCTTAAACGTTTCTGGACTAAGAAAATCGAGTATTCTGATAGTTTTTAAGTAATATCCAATTGATTAAATCAATAAACTTGTGATGCAAACTTTCAATACTTGGCAGTTCAGCCTACTCCAGATTCAGCTCAGCCGAAGCTAGTATAGTAAGTTATCCGGTCTAGCTGTTCTTAGATCTCATTAATCCTATTTGTTTTGTTCATTTATGAGATTAGATTAAAAAAATTTATTTGAAGTGTACCGAAAAACATTATACACTCACTCGCCCAGGAAGTTTTTTACAGTACTCGGAATTATTCCCAGGCTCGGCAAGCCTCGCCCGGGAAACTATCCTCATACTGTAAACTCTTACTTCCCGGGCTTGTGGCGTAATGTACTATTTCAACTCAATGATTGTTCTTGAGCGTGCAGCGTAGGCATACAATTTATTTTCTAAATAGCCTCACAATAAAAAGTCACAAACAGTGCTTCGATGTTCCATGCCAAATCTTACTGTTCGCTCCCAGGAATTGATAGATACGTTTGAATTGTCGTCATAAAATTACGATTGGTACGACAGCTCGAGCCGCACGGCTTTAGCTGCGCTGCTGGAGCTGCCCGGCTCTAGCTGTGCTGCTCTAGCCATCACAACTTTATTTCCATAGGCCTAACTATAGCCCTATTATAAATGTTCAGTATGTTATCAGGGTTACTGATTTAGAATAATCATTTATTAAATCAAATAATTACAAAGGGTGAGTACAACAGGCATAATGCCCAAAACTGTTCCTCAACCAATTTATATAAAAGTACAAATCAAGAATATATCATTCAGTAAAACTTCAAACTAATTTTCATACAATTAGTCAATACTATTTACATACTGAGCATACTAAATTACCCTGATAACCTAATAACATACTGAACATTTATAATAGGCCTATAGTTATGGGAATAGAGTTGTGATGGCTAGAGCAGCACAGCTAGAACCGGGAATTGCTTGGGAATTGTACCAATAGTAATTGTATGACTATTAGTATGAAGACAAACAATTTGAAATTTGGATAAAAGATTACTCAAAGTTCCAGGAAAAAGCATCAAATAAATAATACAATAACTTGAAACGTTCTAAATTCTGTTCACTTAAAATTTTTAAGAAAACTGGAAACAATCAGCTTTGTATAGGCTCTTTGTATAGCCTACAGTCAGCTATGACGTTTGCGCCCAAGGTTACCTCCTTATCACCACGTTTCTTCTGTCTGCAATGAGCCTTATTTTTCCATTTGAATACTTCATTGAATACACTGCAAACTCCATATGATTTGCAGAAAAGTTTTGTTGAGTTGCAAACTCTACACGATTCGGTAGACAGAGTGAAGTTTTGTAGAGGTGAAATTTATTACAAATTGCAATAATATAAAAATGAACATGTCTGACATAGCTATTGAAGATATTTTGAATTATAATCAAATTTATTCAGCACTGAAAAAATTGAATAATTTTATTATGATACTCAGAAGTAATAGGGGGTATGCTTAGATTGCTTAGTGCTAGCATGGACATGAACAAAAAGGAGTTGAAGAAGTTAGAGAACAGACGAGAATAATGGATAAGATTTCAATAAAAAAAATCAAAATATTCAATAAAAAAAATTTCAAAATATTCGATGTTTCACAGTCACTCATAGTGGGAAAGTGTAAAACCAGCACATATCTCAAGCACTCGATTAATAATGATAGTAGTTGAGGATATTATCTCAGTTTCAGCATGAAAAAATTGGATAATCTAGGTGCATTGGAAGAGATACTGTGGAATAGGCCTCCTAGAAGATACTGCACATTTTACGTGTCAATTTATTATAACACTACTTGGCGGCCGAGATATTCACATTATTTATAATAATGTTTTAAAGATTGAGCAGTATTTTATTTGCAAATCCAATTTCATGTTTTACATCATTTTTTTCCAGTTGGTACTACTGATTCACAACCAGTAACTGATTATTTGTGATCGCTGGGAGCCAGGTTATTCAACTATAAGTTTCATCGAGATCTTCAAGCTAACAGTTTCTTCAGTGAGATTATTGTCAACACTAGAAGCTGTAGACGTGAAGCAGAAATTGCCAACTCGTCCAATAATATATTTTTCTAATGAATGAATAATAAAATATTACAAACAAATTTATCTCTGGAATTTTCTTTTGTAAATGATAACACTTCTTTCTATTAGGGATACTTTTAAGGACTAATCAAATATTCAGATATCTGTTAGCTCAGATAACAGTAGGAATAAATCCAAAAGAGATAGGAAACGAAGAAATCTTCAATCACTTTCTTGAGCCCGTCACTACATTAAGCCCATATAAACAGTAAGAGCAGTTTACATATTGTTCTGTATAATCAATTCCAACTGAGATCAAATTGAATATTTCATTATTATCTACGACTACGATACTAAGGGACAAATTCACAAAAATCATATAGAACTAGCGTTACAGTATCTTCAGTTATCAGCCGGTTACAAAATTCAACGATCATCTGTGGATTAGGAATGAAATGGAATTCACCACGCCAAAAAGGCGAGTTTATGAAATCTCCGGATATCTCAGATCTCGAGCGTATCGAAATGGCAGTGAACGTGTGTTTCTCTGAATTTTATTTATTTTAACCAAAAAAATGATATGTTTGTTGATGTTGAAGTGAGTCTTCCGCTGAAAGAGATTTGAACAATTTTGTTTTTATTTGACATTTTATTCAGAAAACAAAACAGAACCTATTTGAATTGAAGATTTTAGAAGAAACTGTGTTTATTGTATTTGAAACTATTCCAAACAATTTTATATGTTGAAGTGAAGTGGAAAACATAATATTGATACACTTCACTATAAATATTTGGGAACACCTTTATTTGAGCGTTTTGTTTCTCTTCCTAATCATAATTATTGTTATTTCTTTTGCATTTATGAATAAATCAATGGATGAAATTTTCAATGGATTATTGTTATTTGTATAGGATAGTAATTATTTCATACACGTAGATGCATTTCTTGAGGTAACGTTCTACACATATTCTAGGTGACCAAATAATCAATAATGGTTGATAGAGCTTTTCGTTTCTTCTACGCAATTGAACTCTAATGGAAAATCTTAACACTTTCTTGGTACATTACAATACCAATGGACAAAAGAGGAATTTATAATTTTACAGATCCACTGTAGATAACATTTATTATGAAGTAGATGAATCGTATGAAATCTATTCTATAGTATCACTGTATTACAAATGAATCTTCTGATGTAAAATAACAAACTCCTATATACTAAACTAATTACTGTATCTATTAATATTCTACTCAAGTTTGAGTTGAAAATTACATAGGATTGCTTGAACCATGACAATAAAAGGATGAGTGGTAGAAAGGACTTCCTAGTCCTAACTCCGTCTGATAAAGAATATTTTCATCTCATTTTATTTCAATAGAATGTTGAATAATTGGAATCGTGTGGTACAATTTCTGAAAGGAAAATTGCACCGAAATTAAAATTGCAATTCTACGGTCGTGGAATCATGTAATCTAATAGACTTGATATCGATTAATAAGACAATAATATAATTATAAAGCAATCAAATTTCTGAATTGAATTTTTGTAAAGGAACAGTGGCATTATAGGAATTACTAGAATAAGTCACATCACTTTTATTCTGCAATTTTTATAGAAGAGGAATGTTTACCAAATGAGGGATATATGAAAATACAATTGTAATGTCCTTCAGACTAAAATATTTGTCAATTCCGTCAATGGTGTACCTTATTTGTTCCTATGAGCTTCAAAACTCATAGATCGTGATAAAAATTTATGTTCTGAAAATAATGTTCAACGGTTGAAATACTTCAATTTTTCTGAAAATTCTCAGTTGTATCACAACTTTATTCCATAAAGACGAATTATCAAAGAGTAATTCACTTTACAAATCTACAAAACTGTAATCAACATGAATATCTGACAAGATTATTTCGAGAAAATTATGATAATGTTATCTGAAATTTGAATAAAAAATGTTGAATATTATTCACGTTTTGTGATTGAACAAATAATTTCACTAATTTTATATAATAATCATGTATAATAACATTATAATATTTTAAAGCCTGCCGGATTTAACGTATTTTTTATGCAAGGCGCTATATATGCAATCCCGCTTTACATTAAAAACTCTCGTTACGATCACTAACCCACCAAAATCGGGCAGTTATTTTGAATCTTCAGTTACGAGAAAACTGTTCGTTACCGGCTGTGGTGAATTCCACTTTTGAAAATTTTTTGCTCGGTTAGAGCCAGCTGACTCTAAAACTAATGAAAAACTAAGTTCTCGTTTTTGGTGAATCCGGCCCTAAGTTTTCTAAAAACTGCCCAATTTCCCCCACTCTTTTCACATGATGTTTTTTTTTCTAACTATTATTACAGTATAGGCGATAATAAATGCATACGAAGAAGTTTATATATAGTTGAAAAAGATGAATTTTGCATAATGAATGGTTGGAATATTGAATTTTCCAATAATATCTGATGATATTGATCGATTTGCTTTTCAAGTAGACATTATTTACTACTGAAAATTCATCAGATTATCAATAAAACTTAATTACAACTTAAGTTTTAGAAATGTATTTCTTCACATTAATTAATTCTCCCAGTATGGTCTCAATATTATTTTTCCAGTGAAATAAGTTGAACTTTAAGATCAATTTTCCATTCATTAAAATTGTCACAAATGTGTAATTAACAATCAAGGGTTTATTCCATTCAAATAATTTTTCCAAGAATTTCAATGAAGTTGGAAAAGAAATATTTCCTCCTTGGGACAGATTCCAATTAGGCAGTTACACAAGTTTTACAAGTCTAATCCTGATTTATTATGAATGAGCAATTAGATTGGACCAGCTAGAGGAAGAATAAAAATGTACATCCGCAGCCATCAACCAGGAAGTGCTCGAGGAAAAGACAGGGAAAGGGGAGCGGCAAGGAGGAAAGATGGAGTGGAAAAGCTCGGTTTCGAACGAAGAGTAATAAAGAATAAGACGCTTTACAGGAAGGAATCTTCTTGTTTCTCGTTCATCTGCCTTTTATATTCTTAGGCCGCTCGATCGGATCTCTCTCTCACGCAGCACGAGTGCAACTGAGATGAGGCGAAACACAGCATAAAGAAAGGGTTGTAGCTGGAGGGATGAGAGCGAATGGACAAGGAGGGTGGTATAAAAAGGCTAACGTTAGTTTTTTATTCAGAGTGGAGATCGTTGGGGTACTAAGAGCAATTAGTTCCAAGATAAATGAATCTTCTTACTTTCAAAAGGAATTGGGGGAGCAGAAGAGCCTAGAGGAGTTGGGAGGGAGGGGATAGAATTTGGAAAAAGGAGAAGAAAATGAGGAGAAAAAGGCAAGAAAGGGGCAGCACCAAGCCCTGGGAATAGCCTGCAGGAAGCTGGCTTGTTTCTTTCGTGAGAGCAGAGAGAACTGCGAAGGAAAAGATGGAAACCTTTTTATTCACGCTCTTTCTTTCTTATCGCCTCTCTCTCTCTCTCTCTCCATGGATTCTCAATCTTGATCAGCTTTTCCAACGAGAAGAATGTGACCGTAAAAATACTGCGAGGTGGAAAATGAATGTGAGAGAAACAAAGATGAAAGTATTCTATTCCCTCACGATAGAATAAAAGGGCAACTTTGATAAGAAGCGCTTGAAAGAAGAAAGGAACTGCGCCTTCTAGATATAAAATATTGCATCATCAAGTGAATACTGTATTGTGCTTTCAAGACAATAAAAACAACGTTAATATTTCATAGCGAGCCTATTATATTTAAAACTCAAGCAAAAAGCTGTGAAAGAGCTGTCTCCCCATCAAATATCACTGGAATATATAGCGTTTAGCTTTAGAATTTAATGAGAATATAATGTCTGTTATAATTACGCTATTTTGAAATATTGCCTCAATTAATCAATGCCATTGTGATAAAAATACCGAGATCGCCTTCGTTTCTGATGCAGAAATCTCGAGATAGAATATTAGCTGCTTTATTCTCGGAAAATTTAGCTTATTATTTCTATCGCTACTGTATTTCCTTGACAATAAAGAAATAATAATGATAAAATATGCATAGGAAGTGATTACAGAAATATTAATAAATTCACAATCACCTCATTGAATCTTCTAGGAAGATTTTGAACAAAATATTTTTCCAATCAAACTATGCAAAGGTTTCTCTCAGGCCATTTCCATAGACGACCACTACTAGACTAGACGACTACTTCAATACATTTTTATCGAAAATAGTTTTAGGTTTGTATTGTTATACATAGATATCATAGGTAACAAGTTATTGAATTTACCAAGGATTTATCATATTAAATAGAGTAGTTTTCCAGTTTAATGATTTGCTCAAATCTTGATGATTAACAGAAATATATTTGTGGAAGGTTTATATTTTGTGAAAAACCTTCTCCTCACTAAAGTATAATTTTTTTCACCCCCTCCATCTTGAGTTAATGTAACATATCGTAAGTCATATCGTATTCAAAGTAGCAATGATGATTATCCAATTATTAGGCCTACATTGGTTCTTATATTATTCAAATAAAGAGAACCTTCCATATTCACTTTTATATGTTTTAATTTAACCAATCTTTTCATTCAAAATACGTTTGAAAATTATTTTTCTCGAAAGTTTCACCATGTAGGAAGCAGTGTGTTAAGCCTTCACGATATGCTTCTTCGATTATTTCACTGTGGTCCCTATAATGTAACCATGCAACCATCAAGAGTCAGCTCACACCAAATAAACAATAATATTTTCGTCGTTTTTTAGAGCATGATTAACTCCGTAACATGTTTGATAACCAGTTATTTCCTTTCTTAATATTTTAAGAAAGTTCTATAATCTATGAAGTATACAGAAATAAGTACCGTCCAATAATTGAAAAACAGCAGAATTCAAAGACAACAACAGAGTATCAATAAAATGTTTTCAAAGAAGAAGCTGTAATTTAATGAATATTCTCTCTTTGATAAGAGATGGGTAGGAGCTACTCGTACAACAAGGAAATTTTAAAGCAGGCAGATTCGTCTGGAGGCAGGGTGAAGAGGGTGGCTCGCGAAAACAACCCTTTTCTTTTGGTCTTTCTTTCTCTCTATTTTCTCTCTGAGCGAATTCAGTTCAGTCCTGCCCTAGCAATAGTGGAACGGCGGCAATTCTTATTCGCCATGACATATGCAAATGTCCCTACTTAGGTTCACTGTTCCTCTGGCCTGTATAGATTTTTTACCAGTTTCAAAGTCGCACTTCCCTTATTGTTTCTTTGCATCCATTTTCTCCAGCTCTTTGTTCCAGATTTCAGAAAGAGAAGCTAAGAAAATGGAATGAGAAACGGATGCTCCGAGTTTTATATATTTATAAAATGTCTGCCTTCCTCGTCTCCTTTGTTGAATAAAGTCTGAACATTCATTTTTATATTCCGTTTGTGTCTTCCACTCCAGCTTGTCTTGTTTTCTTCTTTCAGAAATCTCAGAATTATTTTTGTCTCCATTATTCCATTCAGAGACCATTCTACTCCACTCCCAATCGTAATTTTCAGCACTTCCTCAACTATCCACTCTAGAAGTATTTGTTATTTATTCCTTTTTCTCTCAAAGAGACATCTTTCGAAAACATCTCAGCAAGGCAACATTTTGCATTTCATTGTGTTTTCTCCAGTTATTGAAATATCTATGAGTAACAGCACAGAATAATTTTCAACTATTCATAACATTGCTTGTAATATTCGAGTGAGACAAGGAACGCTCCACAGTACATTCAAGTTACCTAAGAACAGTTACCTAATACAATTCACACCAATTATCGATTTAATCAATTCTCTACATTATAAACTTGACTTCTATAATGATGTTATTCAGATTTGTGAGGATATAATAGAGGTTTTAAACATAGCAAATTAGTTTGAAAAGCTATAAATAAGTTGTGAATTATATTGTTTCCATTTAGGTCTCCTGGAATACAATATTTGTAGCGGTTTTTTTTTCAATTTCTCAACTATACAATTTATTTCAACTATACTAGTTTGGAACCGTAAATTTCAGCATTGCGCTTACGGAGTTAAATGCTTCCAGATGTGTGTGAAAGAGCGGAAGTCATTTTGATGTGATTACTGAGTAATTTCACAGTCTAAAAACTGATGAACGG
Source organism: Sogatella furcifera (assembly GCA_017141385.1). Classification (NCBI taxonomy): domain Eukaryota; kingdom Metazoa; phylum Arthropoda; class Insecta; order Hemiptera; family Delphacidae; genus Sogatella; species Sogatella furcifera. The sequence goes on along the minus strand of CM029548.1, from coordinate 32,654,567 downwards.
CAATATTGCGCTCCTATTCACATACAAAAATGAATTTCCATTGTAACTGTTTGGAAATATTTAAAGTTTAAGCTTTTAATCCAGTATAGTGGATTTTTCAAATGGGAAACAAAGAATAACTTTCTGTAAAATCCTTTTAACACAGTTTCGTTAATAAACCTCGTAACCTTGACCTTCATAAAGCACTGTATAAAGGGACTGCAGTATAATGTAGGTTAATATAGAGCAGCGAGATGCATCTCAGTTTTGGGAGTGATGACCCCCTTACGGCTCTCCCCATCACCTCTCCCCATTTCTCCATACTCGCTTCCACACGCACCCCTCCTGCAATAATACTGTAATTACTATTAAACTTTGCTCGTTCGCTCTTGTAATAGATCCCACCTATAAGAAGAGGACAAATCATAATGATGTACTCATATCTCATAAGGATTGGGACTGTCTTACACTTTTTCTAGATGTCTGATAGGAGCACTCGTGTAAAATATTTTTTTCTTAATTATAAAAGACTTCTATTTAATAAGGCCACTGTTATTTCCCCATATAAGCCAGGAATACATTATCATGATTCAGGTATATTCATTGAAGTCTAGTTCAAATTACTTTTTCGCTTATAAATGTGATTTGATGACATGAGCGCGTCATTACACATTCTTTTACAAGTTCAATGGCATTCCATTCATAATTGCATTGAGTTATGAGTTCTAATAAATCTCTATTCAATTTATAATAAATATAGATATTTATTTATTCATTTATTCCTCAAAGAAGGCTTTAGCCTATTCCATTCCCAATACGGATTAAGAATCCAAAATAATATGTTCATTCATTGTAAAATATTTTGTGTGAATTAAAAATTTTTATTAGAATGAAATAATAACAAACTTTCAGTCTGCAAGTCAGGCGATTTAGTTCTAGGCTTTGGTGTTTGAAAAAATTCAAATTTTGGACACCACGAAACTCTAAAATATTGTAAATAAGTTACTGCAAATTATAAAATGAGCAAATTTATTCATAGGACTTTGATAGACTGCTGATGCCGAACATTTAGAAGCTTTCTGATTGACGTTGAGTATATCATGCACTCATAGTCATAAAAAGAGATTCGTTAATTGAATGCTGGTGCTCATAGACAAGAGAATATAAGTTGAACAAAACAACGAAGAATTGTTAGAGCACCGCCAAGAAATGGACCTTTATTGGCCGAATAAGACTGGAAGAAGACGAGAGAAGAATACGAAATAGTGTGCTTGGCGGATGGTTGTAGGGGGGAGGGGAGGAGTAGCGGCGTCATTTGGTCGAGATGAATGAGAAAATGAAGAAATGAAGTGCGCTCCCTTCCACTGTGAAGGGCCAGATGGAATCAAGACGGGCGGAAAAATGGAAAAACAAGTAAGAATTATACGGCCGTGATGAGCGCAGTGCATAACGAACAGAGAGAGAGCGCGAAACGATGTCCTTCCTTGTCCGGGCTCGATTTCTTGAAGTTCAATTTGAACTTGAGAGACCCTTGTAGAAACAGCACCAGCCATCTTGAAGCCAGCAGTTAAAGCGAAGAACAAGATGGCGAACGAAGAAGATTCGGCAGTAGGTTGACTAACAAACTTATCGTTTTACTTTTACTCTTCTTCATTTCTATTAAGGACGAATGATCAGTTGCTTCTGCAGCCTCTTCCATCCCATCGCAGCCAGCCGCTTGTTATTACAGACCGCCACACCATATTGACGTTACCACTTCCAATTCCAGCTACATTCAAACTTGAAATATTATTATCAACTGAAATTGGAAGGAAGGCGCCCGAGTTGGCGGCGGCGGCGGCAGTGGCGGAGGAGCTGAATTTTGTTCGAATTTTCACAATATCTCTGCAGCCCGGCACTCGATATTCTTTGAAGGGCCATCTGCCGAGTAGCAGAGCTTGCAACTGGAACGGGAGAAAAATGAAGTTGATGAATCTCGACTGGAGATCATATTACAAGAGCCCTTCATCTCAGTTTTCAAGGGATTTGTTATCAGAAGGAGGACTAGAAAATTCTCTTGAGAGCAGAAAAAAATCCAAAACAATCAACTTCATTAGGAGTTTTGTCACTATATTACAGAATGAAGATGATATCCATGAAGAAAGAAATAGTAGATAATATAAGTAATGCTTATTGGAGTGGGTGATTAACGATTAGGAGTTACGAGTTCGATCCCAGTTTTTACCACCTAAAACCGGTCACTCCTGTTTTCGGAAAGACATTAAGCCGGCAATCCCGACTGCCTGAAAAGTATTCACTTCTCATCATTACCTTTTTTATCACCCACGCACAATAACACAGTCATAACACGATAATAAAAATAATCGTGTAACCAGGCTGGCTTAGGTCAGAAGTCAGAGTTTCCAGATCGCTTCTAATCAATTCCAGGGCCTCTATCATTACTTAAAGACTATTTTTAGGCAGCCGGGACCGACGGCTTAACGTGTTCATCTGAAACACGGGAAGTGGCCTGAGAAAAAGCCTAGAGCTCACACATAGAGACACACTTATTCTAATCCACATAGAAGAGAGTATCTTGAAGAATCATAAAACACAGGAAATTTTGTGTTCATGAGTTGGGGAAATGGAAAAGTTGACATTGAAATGTGATGTTGAAATATATATCATATAGTCATATTCTAAACCGGCTGAATGAACAAATAGGGATGAGGAAACAATGCTTCAGATGATTATTTTACTGTCTCATCAACAAATCATAGGCTATTCAATAATAATGATGAGTAATGAATTGAAAACACAGAATTTTGTCTGTACCACTGTTTATTTTGTAAAACACTAACTATTTACATAATAAGAATCTAGATTTCAAGGCAACTTGCCTTATCTTCAGCCATGAAAATATTTAGTAGGAAGTTACAAAATGAGGTTAGGTAATGGGAATGGTTTTGAACAGGAAGTGACCCAAAAATTCAAGTAGGAAAAATCACAGTAGATCTAAAAATAACAAAATTAAAAACTAGGTTATTTTTAAATATTGGTAAATGGATTATAAATTATTAAATGTTTTAAGTAAATCTGAAATTGATCTAATACATATACAAATTCATATAAATACAATGCAGTTGCAACAGTTGGTAGTGTTGATAGAAGCTTCCTAAAAGAAAAAAGAAAGTTGATAGAAACTTTCTAAAACAAGCTAACAGAGAAATGAAAATAATTCTAATAACATTGATACTTAAGGTGACATTGGAATTAATTTGTTGGTAGGCTATATCAGTGGTCACCAATTAAGTTTCATGAAGGTCCGTTTCAAAGTCTTGGCGGGCTTCCGCGGTCCGGACGTCCGGTCCATTCAGGGGGAAACCACTAAGGGGGGCTACTGCCCGGAAATTTTTTGAAAAATTAATAGTTCAACTACCTTAATTTGAATAAATATTCGAATATTTGGGATAGTTATTACTCTGTATGTATTTTAATACTAATTTTCTTTAAATATAGGCTTATTGATATTATGCTATGTTATGCTATGCTATGTTATGTTATGATATTATGCCATTCATCTATTAAAATGAAAATAAACGCCATTATTTCAATGGGATTTGGCAATAAAAATTATTTTATTGTTTATTCTATTTATATGAAGAATGTTCACTTATAGAATTGTCAAAACTATTCTCAAAGTTAGTCCTTGACTATATCTCTTTATAAGAAAAATAGTTATTGAAATACCAGGATGAATTGAGTTAAACGTTTAGTTTAGTTTGATTTTCGTCGAGTAACACCACAAAATCAAGCAAAGCTTGGCAGTAATTGACACGTCAAAAATATTGAGTACCTACAGTACTCAGAAAAAAAAAGATCAAAAAGAGAAGAAAGTCAGAACATACAAAAGAATTAACATACTCCATAACAATCCTTACTGAAAAATTCAATGGTTCAGGGAGATTATAGAATATGGATGAGCTAATTTAGATCATATTTAATCAAGATTCAAACTTTGTCCGATATACTTCCAAAGGTTACGCTCAATATTAGCGTTTCACTATTTTTCTTAGATTTTTCGAGAACCAATCGGCAGAAAATATTGAAATTTGGTAAACAGGTCCAGATTTTAGGTCTAGAAAAGCTGTGTTCAATAAATTTCAAAACCTTTCAGAGGTTACGCCTGTAATAAGGTTTTCCAATGTTTGGAATCTACACCTTTGTTTATTTCACAGAAACTACTAAACTAAATATGTTCAAATCAAATACCCAGGTCGAGCTGAGGTAATAGAACGACTAATTCAGAGCGATTACTTGAAAAAACCATGTTAAGTTTTATGATGATCAAAGCAAATCCTTTCAAACGGAAATTGCAGGCAAGTGAAGCAAGCCTGTTTGTCTCAGCTGACACTGACAGAGGTTTTGCAGGCGAGCGAATCGAGCCTGTTTGACTCACTGACATTGCTGATAATGTCGGGGGTCCAGGCTAGGCGGAGAAGGCGAGCGCAGCGAGCCTGCCGGCTAGTATTATAATAATAAAATCAATATTAAATAAATAGCCAACTTTTTATTGTAAGTTTTATAGTAAGAAGTGTTTATTGTTTCGGTTGCTTTTTGATAATTCGATTTCATTTAGACTTTGGAGGGTTTCTTATGGATTTTTTTGTTTTTGGATTTATTTAATTTTTTTTCGTTGATATCGGTATGCCATCGCGTTCCGCACAAAACTAGCTGGCGGTCCGAATCCGGACCGCGGTCCGCCATTTGGTGACCACTGGGCTATATCAACAGAGGTTATGTTGAGATTTGAAATTAAAAATTAAAAGTTATAACTAAATTGTATGAAATTCATCCTTATTGGAAACATTGGAAAAACAAAATTCTGTGTTTTCAATTCATTATGGAAAGATACCACAACATCTCATCAAATACAATGATGAATAACATGGTTGAAATTTCAAAATTTGGCAAAAATATCTGCAGAAATAGATAACACGTACATGTACAGTACCGTACATAATGATAATCGTACGATTGTGGTAGGGCGCTGAAGGGAATTATTTTATAGAATGAATTTTGCAGAGCCGTGTGATATTACAAACTGATGAGAACCACAAATGAGTGTTGTATGCTAAACAAAAATTAAAGCTGGCTAAAAACAATCACAAACAAATAATAAGTTGGTTTCGGAAAAGCAATAAAATTGGAAATTCGGTACATTATTGCAGTTCCAACGCCTCGAATTTATTCATGTGGGTTTGAATAAAACTGATGAATTAACGTGTGTGTGCTGTAGCGGTACCATAATATTAATAACTGTTAACATATGGAGAGTACAATAGATAATATTATGGAGAATATAGACATTGGTGAAATGGAATACATTCTACTTGTTCATTTTAATTCAGTTTTATGCTACCCTATATTTATTAGAAATATTTGTTTGGTAGTTGACCACTGGTGGCCATGTGGTTGTTTTCAGTAGAATAAATACCATTTCTACTATCTAGGATCCCGATTTTCGCTATGAAAATTTAATTTTGCAGCTGAGCAAATTTGGTTTCAAGTTCCAAATTTGGGCTATAAATTATTGTTTCAAACAGGTGTTCAATTTTCTCATTCTCCATTAGATGAAGCTATATAGACTGTATTATTATACAGTTTCTATATCATTTTGTATTCCATGGAATATATTTCATGTAAATATATATGGAAATAGACTTCCTTCCTGAATCAGAATTCCCAAACAACAAAGTAGGATATTATTCGAAAATTGATGATGGTTCACAATCAACTTGATAGCTATAACACAATATTGAAATAGTCTATTGTAGAATATTTAAAAAAGAGTACTTTGATTTGAATTATTTTAAAGTTTTAATCTATTGTAGGTATACAACCAATACGCTTGCATTCATAGAACGCGTGGAAGAAAATGAATTTATATCCATAACTGAGAAATCTTAACATTACTCTCGATGAGGCTGAACATGAATCTTTATTTTGTATTTTTGATAAATATAGCCTAATTTAATTTGGAGACCCATCAAAATTACAGAGAATATTCAAATTGAGTTTAATCATTTTAATTCAATAACAGTGAAGGTAGTTCTATATTCCAGAACAAATAATGAATAAAGTAATTATGGGTAATTAATCATTGCAAATTTTGACGTACAGGACGGTCTCCAAAAGCACGATCCAGTGAGATAATAGAGATGAACTAGAAAAACTAAAATTATTGTCGTGAGTCATGAATTAATCCATCCAACTTCAAATTTACCTAACTTTCCTAACAGAGGGACTCTTACATAAAGCTATTATTGGTTTAATTTGGAACTTGAAAGAATTGTGATAGTCTAGCTTATCAGTGACTATAGAATGGTACAAGCTCACAGATTAAAAACCACTTTTTAAATAGCAGAACCAACCCTCCGCTTTCCTTTTCTGCTACTCTCGCTCACCTCCTCTTCCACACTACCCCCTCCCCTCACTCATCTTCATAGTCTAAAAACGCCCACGACGGCCACGAACCCATTAGCCCAAAGAAGAAAAACAATATGGCCGCTATTCTGAGCCAACTTTTATAGCTCGCTCCATAATAACATCCTTTGTTTTTAGCTTCAAGACATTTGGCGCCTCACCAAGAAGAAAAAGCTTTGCGGCGGAAGAGGACCGAGGGGGAGAATAGAAGACTTTTATTGAAATAAGCAATAATTTGAGAAAGCCCTTGCTGGGCAGAGCGGATACTGCCGATTTCAGAACCTTTTGTATCCTTCTGGTCCGGGTCACACCCATTAACAGCCGTAACCAGTTGTGAATCAAGAAACAGACGTCTTCGTCTTGTAAGCCCTCTCGTTATCTCACTTGATTGCAAAGAAGTACTTTGAAAGTTTTAACTTCCCAGAATTATTCTGTGGAAGTGGGAAAAATTCCACTGATAACAATTCTTGATAAAATTGAGGAATGTTTCAATTTCTATTATTCATCCCAGTACAGCGTAATCGAAATTGTATTTATTCAAAAGTTACAGGTCTCTATTTTCTCTTGTTGGACATTGTGTATAACATCAACGGTATTTGGAAATGTATGGTGGATGAAGTTTATGGGGTTTAGAATGGAATACAAAATAATTCATCTCTCATCATCATCCATCCAATTACCCACGCACAGGCCCAAAAGCCCATGTGGGCATCACCCTTTAAAAAGAAAGTCAACATCAATTCCTAGGAATTTCAATATCTTTAAATGTAACACGTAGGCCTACGAGGTATCATTGAATACACATGTAACGTGTCATCAATAACCTCATTAAGGGAAGTGAGTAACAACCTGTAATGTAGCCTATTAATTTATCGAATATATTGTTTTGCAAAATTATTAGTTTATTAATTAGAACTGTTTGATTAGTATCGAAACTCCAATATTCTGAATTTCACACTAATACTACTATAACAGCCTACTGGCGGCTCGTGCCCACGAAACAGGTGAAGTGCCCGTATCATTTAATACATTTAATCATTTCGTACAGCACTTTGCCTGTTTCGTGGGCACGAGCCGCCAGTGCAGCCTAATCATTTAAATAATTGGTCCATGCTAAAACATGCTAGATCCATTGTTGGTAAGTCACATTTAATCTATTGTTAGTGGTATGCTCAATACGCTATGCGTCCTAATCATTGTAGTAATCGGAATGTATTGTTAACCATTTTCAAATTCGCCCACAGGTGATTAACACCTTACAATGTACCAGCTAAATAACGCACGTGTACATTGATTGATCATGTTGTTTACAATGTGTGTATGCTGGATAGATTACTTGGAAACACTCTAAAATCCAGAAACTTCTCTAAAACTCAGATTTAGAGTTGAACATTTCTACCATGTACGAAGTGATTTTATTAATATCACTTCACAAGTTGAAAGTTGAATGAGCACAAGAGAATGACTGTGAGTTCATCTCTTGGAAAGTCCGATCGCACAAGGTGTCACTTTATCTGTGGATAAACTGAAAAACTTCAATAAATAACAACAAAACTTTATTTTGATCGCAGATTAGTAGAATCATAGAGAAATATTACCGTTTGTTCACTCTGTGGTAGAATCCGTATTGAAACAATTATGATTCTGGAAGCACATGAATCAGATAATCTTACCATACTAGTCAATTAAAGTAAGTAACTATCTATAATCGAATTTTCAATTTATCCACTTTCTCTTGTAAATGATAGAACAATAGATCGGATTCAAATACAGCATTCCAAGTAGGTCTATACTATTCTAGGAGTGCCCGTTCTCTATAACTGGGGGCGAAAAAGAGTCTAAATCTAAGTTAGTTTACTGATGAAGGTAGAAAGAAGTGATAAATCTATTAGTTCAGTTAGATTGAATTTCGAAGATGAATATTATCAGGTAATAAGGATTACGACACAAACGAATAAAATATGAGTTCGACAACTGAATAAATAATCCTTACCTCTCCAAACTCGCTGACGTAGTGATGGCGAAGAAAATTAATTAACACTTATCGAGAATTTGGGAAAGAAGACAAAACATCCAATTAAATGATTTCCAATTAGGGCGAGTTTTCTGATCTGAGGGGGAACTGGGCTGCAGCCGTAAACAAAAAACAAAAGAGAGCATTGGATGAGTTGAGTTCAGTCTCGCCTTGAACTTGACTTGAAGTCCTCCGCGATTCTAGACAGGACTTCTCAGCAGTCTACTTTTTCGAGCACTTGTCCTTAGTTTCTTTTGAAAAACTAATTACCCGCTCAATACTTCTCCGATCTTAGAATAGCAAATTATAATTCTGAATTTAGGTACTCTTCATTCCAACTTATATTCGATCTATCAAGATTTACTTTAATTCCAACACTATTTGATAGTCTGAAAGACAGAGAAATGCTGCAATAATTCAATAAAAATCCAGGTTCTGTCTTTCAAGACTCCTTTCAGAACTCTCCTGATTCGAATTGTACGGAATAAAAGGAAAATTAAACTAATCACTTGCTCAATATTTCCCTAGTCAAATATTAATTTAATATCGAATACTCCATTTGAAAATCATCACTATAATCATATAATCTATGGTTATGGAGTAACCCAGCACTTTTTTGACATCAAATTCGTTGTTCTCAAAGAATATGAGTAACTTACAATGTCACATCTATTTTCCTGATCGTTTTATAAGCTTTTTCTTGAAGGAGAAATCCGCTTTCTCATTAACTCTCGCTTTCTTTTCATGAGAAGAAAGGTGCTTCCACCCTTCTGATCAATTCCTGCAGGCCCAACCAGGGATATCTTGCTTTGCTTTTCTTTCTCACCCTTTCGAGCGCCTTTCCCGGAGTACCTATTTTTAATCTTCAACGTTTTCCTAATTAAAAGTTTTTCGTTCAACGGTTGGCAACACTAAGCGGAGCTGAGTAAAAAGCCCATAAAAATCTCCGGAAACGACAATGTCGATCTCTCCCCCTTAGGTCCCCTTATCTACTTATTTCTTCAAGCAGGAAAACCTTATAATGGAAGGGGGAGTAAGGTTCTATCTACACAACGATTTCTCGTACTTTATATGATTTCGTGTAAGATTTTTATGATTTCTTCATCTTCTCCAGTGACAGATTGAAATGGATCATGAGGTAAGACCGGATAGTATGAGGTAAGCATTACAAAAACGTCTTATGAAACCTTGATCAATCATTCTCGAAATACACTTTTCGAACGTGGACACGCGAATCGCGAGATACTAAGCGACTTGGTTAGCCAACATGTGATTTGACCAGGCGATCACAGTGAGCTATCGAATCAAGGAGCTTATTCCTTTGCTGTGCATTACGTAGGTCGTGATCGCATTTGTGGTCGGCGTGGAATTGATCGGTGATTAGAAATTATTTGAAGATCTGAAAAATCATAATATTTGTTATACTGTTATGAATGTTTTCTGTTTCCGTGTACAGCCTGTTATACTCTTCCATGTACAGGGTGCGGCAACATAAATTCCTTATTTTAAAAATTTATAGAACGCATTGTATGAATCAGAAACTTTTTATTCGTTTTTTATAATATAGGCACATACATAAAGTTTTGTTCTGCCCAGTTTTGAAGATCAAATCAGGTAGGTGACGTTCCCCATTCTCAATAAACTGAGTGAACCGATTTCTGGCGTTTGTCATGACTCCAGCCAGCATAGCAGGCGTTATGTTGGCAATTTTGCCTGGATGTTAATCTTCAAATCTTGTAGGGTCCTTGGACGGTTCACAAAAAAACTCGGGATTTCAAAAAAAAAACACAGAGAAAATCACAAGGGGTCAAATCAGGAGAGCGGACCGGTCACTTGAAATCGCCCCTAATTGGGATAAGGCGCTCTGGAAAGTGTTCCCTAAGAACAGTGAGCATGTCATCGATGTCTTGAAGTATGTGCCGTTGCACTGTCTTGTTGGAACCAAATGTCCTATAATTCCAACTCTTCTAGTCGTGTGAAGAGTTTAATTCATTTAACATGTTTGCATACCGGTACGAATTCACTGTCACTGTGCTCAAAAAACCAGGCACCAATAATTCCACTTGAGCAAACTACACACCACGCTGTGACTTTAGGTGAATTCAAAGGTCTTTGATGCAATTGTCGAGGATTGGTGTCAGCCCAGTAGTGCCAAGGACCCTACAAGATTTGTAGATCAACATCCATGAAGAAATTGCAAACATAACGCCTGCTATGCTAGCTGGACTCATGACAAACGCCAGAAATCGGTTCACTCGGTATATGGAGAATGGAGGACGTCACCTACCTTATTTGATTTTCAAAACTGAGCAAATCAAAACTTTAAGTATATGCCTATATTATAAAAAAACAAATAAAAATTTTCCGATTCATACAATGCGTTTTATTGAGTTTTAAAATATGGAAGTTATGTTGCCGCACCCTGATAATTACTCAATAAATATGATGATTATGAGTCTATATTTTAATTGAATATTAAAATTTTTCTCCAAATTCACTTGGAATTGAAATTCTCCTATTATTAAATTTTATGATACAGAGTGATCTGCTGGTAGATTCTTTTTGACGGATGAATGCAGGGAGACCGTCTGCACGAGAATTGGATTGCGTGATTGGGTGACGACTGGTCTCCATAATTTGAATTCACCCCCTTTTTTCCTCCCTCATTTCTCGTTTTCTTCCATTTGTTTCCATCCAACCTGGCTGAGTGCAAGAAGAAGGCGAAAGAAAGAGACGGGATCGATACACATTTCAGCTTGAAAGCTTTCATTTTTGCCAGAGTTCAGTTCAATTAAGGAAGTTGATAACGGAAGCAGCAGCAGCATCAGCAGCAGAGGACGAGAGACAGAAGGCCAGTCAGCCAGCCCCGGTTGTATTATTTTATATAGAGGGTTGAGTGGAGGGGGAAATGGAACGAGGTGGGGGAGCAATTTCCAGACATTAAAAAAGAACAAAGGGGAATAAAATGAAAGAACGGACCGAAGATGCGGCAGGCGGGCAGAGGGAGGGAATGGAACGTCTTCGTGGCCCTCGCTTTTTATTACCTTCTTTTTGCGCCTCTATTATAATATAAAATATAAAACGCGAGGAAAATTTTCCATCTTTCTTAATAAAGGCTGGAATAAGAAGCAGTAGAAGAAAATGATGGCGGAAAGAAAGAAAGAAAGGGTGGGAGTTTTTCCTTTTCCCTTCTGGAAAACGGATGCCGGAGGAATCGAGAGTTTTAATATGAAAACGCTGGATGGGGTGTTGGTGGGAGGGGCAGGAGAGGGGGTGGACGCAGCCCACCGTCCCTCACTGGCAACGTAATTCCAGTTTTATACATTCCCAGAATTATTATCTCGGGCCTCTCCGTCTCTATGTTGCTCAAGGGATGCGGTTTATATCTTCTTCTTCCTATCTGAAACTTTTTTACTGTCGGAATTCCTTTTGTAAATAAAGAAGGGCGCAGCAGAACCGACTGAGCTCGGTTTTTTATTGCCAGATATTCGTGGCCCGATCTAATTAATGCAGCATGGAGCATGCACTGCGAGCAAGAACAGGTTGACGCTGCAAATCGTGACTCGCAAAAACAACTGCTTCTCATGAGAATACTATAGCAAGTAAAATTTATCTATATCCCCTAGAAGAAGTCATACTCGGTTACAATGTGGAAAAATATTTAGTAGTTAAATAATACATACTAATGAATGTAAGAAGACAAAACTTAGGTAGACGTAGTTAGAAATATATGTGGGGCCACCGACTCAGCATCAGTACGTAGCCTAACTCAATCTCACTCCATACAAGCCTTATTGCAGGTTGCAGTAGTGGTATAGGACATTCAAGCTCTATCCTATAGCTATACACATTTCAATGAATATTCAATATTAAAAAGTTTTTAAAATATCTCATAAGAAATTGTGTGAAAAATTTGGTGAATTGTACAATTTGGAATATCCCATTGCTCTAGACTCATTTTTTTAAATACTGTATTTCTCCTGAACTATGAATTCTTGATTGATGTGCTGCGAAAATAATATATAACCTAGTTTCGAACTTATTAATCAAAATTCGGTATAAAGATAATAGTCTGTGTTTTTAACCAATAAGTTTACTAGTTTCTCTAAAATGGATAAATGAAAATGGAAATATTGATGCTACTTCCAATATTATATTTTTGCAGAACTGATATAGATAGATTTAATTAGTAATACCTCTCAGCATAATGAGAAAGTGTGATTCTAGTATTTACAAGTATTTGTTAACTAAGTATTAAAATTCAACTTCAATTCTAAGTAGGAGTATTTATTAACCAAATGACGATGAATTATAATTTGAATTCATATTTATGAATTTTAAAAGTTGCATACTTCAGATTGCAAAACTTCAATCATCAATGGGATGTTGTGAACAAGTAAATTAGATGACAGCATGTCATAGATGAGAAAATAGAACGCGCACTCCAATGTATAACTGGAACTGAATTGAGAATTCATGATTGTTAACAAAGAAGCAAAATCTTAAATTCAATAATTGAAAAATAATCAAATAATTAGAAAACTTATTCTACAATATTCTATTACTGTATGCCTCACGGTATGGTTTCTATTACTCTGGCACACAGAAATTCTCGCTTCAACATTTTCTCAATAGTGGAGTAGAGTTCCATTACTATTACTTCTCCAGTTTACTAATTAGTATGGTAGACAATATTCTAGATAGACTGTAGTCTATTAATATAGTATGTACCAGTGTAGTATAGTGCCAGAAAGACTATAGAGTATATTACTATATTAGACATTGTATTTCAGTAGATAAATAACATTTCATGATTTACACGATTTCGTTTCAAGATTAACATGGAAGTGGAAATATACTATTGGGTTTCAAATTGACTTCCTTACGCCAATGAAGAGTTGAGTGCCATCAACGTGTGAGAAACAAAGTTAGTTGGTTGTCGCAGCGTGCTTCTGCTATGCTGGCCTGGCCAGAAGAATAGATGGATTGGCGGCCGGTCCTACAACTTTCTTCAGATAGGTTTTTCCGTTGACAAAAACAAATGCCCAAGCCAGTTTCTGTTCAACGCTAGCAGAGATTAATTAAACTGAACGTGTAGGAATAATTAGGGCCAGGCGTTTGGGAGAGACATTTTCCAAGATTTTTACCGCTCGGCTACAACAGGGACGATTGTGGGTGGGGGGTTGAGGGGTAAGGGGTTGGCGGCACAACTTTTAAAACAATCCCTCGTCGTTTCGCTGGCAATCTCGCTCATGCTTTTTCTCCGCCCGACGAAGAAGAAGACTAGGACGATACAGAATCGGAACAAGAAGAAAATAATAGACTAATCTTTATCATCGCTCTCCCAGTCCTTCATCCACCTCCGCTTACTTTTTGTTCCAGTTTGAGAATTTCGCATACAAATACTAATAGCCTATTTAGAGACAAAGGCGGCCCCTGTGAAATATCGGAGCTATATTTCCTCCACCGTCGTTGTGTCACCCTCCATTAAAAAGCCCCGGCCGTCTTTTTACCCTTTTTATCTCTCCCTGATAGCTGCTATCATTAATTTCCGAGCGGGCCGGCATTGGCCTCTTGTTCTCCCCCCATTCCCCCGAATCTTCCTCTTTCTTCAGGCCTTCCTTTTTCTTCATCTTTCTCTTTTGTCGCTGAAAAGTCGACTGTGAAGAAGATTGCAGCGCCCGTCCAACGATAAGAAAGGTCTGTCCTCTTCCGTCGCCCACTCCCCCAAAAATGCTGTTTAAATATTTAATATCGGATATTTTCGAGGAAACTGGTTGTCATGAAAAAACAAAGTAGGCCTATCTCATTAATCATGTCCTACTCCTGAGACTTTTTTAACAAAGGGGTTCTATTATTATAAGGTTGTTAATATAATGCTTGGACGATAAGAATAAAACAGTTGAAATGAATCAATAGAATCAAAAATGGATTATCAATTCCTCCCTCATTTATTCCTGTGAAAGTCCTTTAAACAATGCATTGGGAACTGTCAGATCATTTCAAGGCTGAAACAATAAAATTAGTCCAAAATATAGTTCTTCTTCATAATATTTTAACCGATGATGTGATAATTTTTCTCAATAGCAAAATAAGTTGAAGAATAGGTTACGAGTAAATAGGTTCTGAGGAAATAGATTAAAAATTGTTGAAATAAGTATTCGAGTAGTGATTTCCATTAATAATAATTTAATTTCATTGATTGATATGATTACACAAATCATAACATAATTAATAACTTTAATAACTTTATTTCCTAAAAAAATGAACAAAAAAGCAAGCAAATGTAATGAGTACAATTTGAATTTAAATCCAGTGTTTAAAAAAAGTTTATTATTATTATTTTTTTTGGAAATTAACCTACTCAACTATGGGAAACCCATGTGCTAGAGTAGGTGTTAATTTTGAGTGGGGGTGCGAATATTTTGGGTAAGTGAGCTCACATACTGTTACAAATAATATTTTCTTTGTGATGTCTTCCAGTTGTTATAATTCACTTTTTAACGACGGCTTTGAATTTTCTTGGGTGTTCTATCATCTTGATGTGTGCAGGAAGTAAATTGTGGATTTTTGGTGCTAGGTGGTTGTAGTGTCGTTGATATGTTGCCTTCCTAGCAACGTTTGTGATCAGAAGGTTTCTATTTCTTGTGTTATGACTCTGGTTTCTCCATTGAAAGTTTTCCGGTTTTTTGTGTAGTCTGCAAATGATTTCCAGGGAGTAGAGCTGTCTTGCATCCATCACTCCGAACTCATTGTAGAGCTGATCTGATGGGTAGCGAGGTGGTTTCTGCTTAATGATTTTCATTATCAGTTTTTGTACTTTTAAAAGAGGGTCAAGGTGAACGAAGTTTGTCCCTCCCCATCCCACAATCCCATAGGTAATCAAAGACTGGACTAAGAAATAGTACACCATCTTCATACACTTTTCATCTATCAATGTCCTCAGCATTTTGAACTTGTAAATAGTCTTTCTCAACTTTTTGCATAGGTTGTCTATATGATGGTCCCAGCGCAGGAAAGAGTCCATTATGATTCCAAGATATTTTATTGTTGGTTTTCTGTGAATAGTGTATGCAGTGCTGTTGGAAATGTTCACTGTTGAAAGTTTTTATGTAGGCTGTCCATGCTGTGTAGCAGAGAAAGTAAGAAAGAAAGTAAGAAAGTAAGAAAGTAAGTGGGTCTTGTCATAGTTTATGGTGAGCAGATTCTGATTCAACCAATGTGAGATTCTCTGTAGTCCTTTTACAGCCTTATTCCATGCTATTGACCAAGTTGGTCCTGGAAACAAAAGTACAGTATCATCGGCGAAGGTGGTGATGTTCCCCTCAATTTCCATACTGTACAGAGTATTTATATAAATCAAAAAGAGTATTGGACCGAGAACTGTACCTTGAGGTACTCCATAATCCACTTTGAGCTTGCTACTTATTTTTCCATTGACTCTGACACTCTTGGTTCTGTTTGACAAGTAACTTTTGAATAATTCCCATGCTACTCCTCTGATACCATAGTTGTAGAGTCTTTCCAGGAGAATATCATGTGATACTGTATCAAATGTTTTTTTCAGGTCCAGGAATATCGCCAAAGGTTTCTCATCATAATTGATTTTTTCTGATATTTGTAAAATAACATTTTGGATTGCATCATTGGTACTACAATTTGATCTAGAGCTATATTGATTCGGTGATAAATATGTAAGAAGCTGGTCGCTCTATATACATCCCCGCTTCTTCTTTCCAATCATATGACCGACTTATTAATTAATTAATTAATGTTATTTATTAATCATTCAATGTTCACCTTCGTTCACATTTAGATTGAGATTTATACTGTAAATAATTGACATTAAAAATCGATTTTCTATAGTTATTGAAAATCTTTTGTCAGTTATTTAATTCAATGGATAAGTGTTGAAGATTATTATAAATCGATTTTTTTGTTCAACATGCCGAAAAAAGTTAAGAGTGAAATTTTAATTGAAATTGATAGGAAGTTTGTTTTAGGAAAATTTTCGGGGAAAATTGGACAGATAAGAATGCAAAATTCTGGCTGGAAGATTTTGAGAAAGAATGTATTCGTTTCAATATCCACAATGATGGAGAAAAAATAACATGTTCAAGACTATTTTCAGAAGGGAGTTCTGAAGAAAAATCGATTTATAATAATCTTCAGCACTTATCCATTGAATTAAATAACTGACGAAAGATTTTCAATAACTCTAGAAAATCGATTTTTAATGTCAATTATTTACAGTATAAATCTCAATCTAAATGTGAACGAAGGTGAACATTGAATGATTAATTAATAAATAACTAAGTCGGTCATATGATTGGAAAGAAGAAGCGGGGATTTATAGAGCGACCAGCTTCTTACATCTCCCCCCCCCTTGAACGAGAAACTTCCCAGATGGTGTCAATTTGCTTGAGTGACAGATGATTGGTTCACTCCCATTGATTCCGCAGGCCACTTCATACATTGAGTTTGATATTCTTCTTATAATGGGGAACGGTCCACTTCTAACTTCATCTAATTTATTTCTATTTAACTTGTTTCCTTATTCAATGACCACTAGTTCTTTCTCCTTGAAATCATATACTCTTCTGTTCTTATCACATCTCAGTTTGTTCCGCTTGTGGTTCAAATTAGAATTTTTTATTGCTTCTTCTCTGTCTTTTTGCAAGTTTCGTTCTTTCCTCAGTTGTGATGGTAATACATTTTCCAAATCCTCTCCCAATAGGAGATATCTTGGTGTAAATTTAGTAGTGCTATGGATTGTCTTGTTGTATTCTAATGTGCAACTTTCCGCTATTTTCGACCACGTCCGCGTTCTTCCTTCTGGACTATTCACTTTGCATCTAATACGATTCACCAATGTTAGGTTGAGCCGTTCATTAAGACCATTTGATTGCGGGCAATCTACAGACGTGAACACCATTGTAACACTTTTCTCGAGTAGGAGTCTCTAAACTTTTTGATTTGATAGACGCATATTAATCAGCTAATAGGATCTTAACAGAATGGTTTTGTAAGATAGGGTCTAGTAAACGAATGTATTCTTTAGTAGTTTGACCGCTAGAGCTTGAAGTAAATGCAAATCTAGAAAAGTGATCAACCAATATGTGTAGGTATCGTTTCGTTGAGTTGTTTCCACCAAACCCTCCAACAGTATCTATCGACATGATCTCATACGGTTCACTGGCTGGACCCAATTGTGGAAGTAATCCTATTGAGCGACCTCTTCTTGTTTTATTCTTCTTACATATTTGATACGAATCACAATAGCTCTTGACCATTTCATCCATGTTGGGAAAGTAGTAATGTGGACGTGTGTGTAATAGTGTATGGTGAGTTCCGATATGTCCTAATTGAAAATGAATTTTCTCAATCAGTTCTTTTCCCTTTTCTTGGGAAAGAAAGATTCTTTTGTTTCCTTTCATAGATTTGTAGAATATTTCTCCTTTATACTCAACATTCCTATTCTTCATTATTGCTTCTTTGTTTTTTTCTTGATCGTCTTTTATTACTTGTATGGATATCAAATTCACAACTGTTAAAATGTCTTCATTTCCTTCAAAGTGTTCTAAAACTGGATTCCTTGATAAAGTATCTGCTTCAACATTTCCTTTTCCTGGGCTATACATCAATGTGAAATCATATTGCGAAAGGTAATATACAAGATCTCCCAATTCTTCATCGGTTCGTGCTTTCACTCTGAGATTCTCCAATGGTTTGTGGTCTGTGATCACTGTAAAGTTCCGTCCTATCAGCCAATATTGCCAATACATAATCGCCTCTTTCATTGCCATACATTCCAGATAAATAGCTTTTTTTCTTCTGAGCAGGGCTTAGTTTTTTTGAAAAATATGCAACTGGATGTAGCTCATTATTTCCTTTTGGTTGTTTCAGTACAGCTCCAAATCCTTCTCCACTGGCATCGGTGAAAATGAATACTGGTTTTTCATAATCATAAATTTGTAAAACAGGACTAGAACATAAGTATTTCTTCACGTCTTGGAATGCCTTATCACATGTCTCTGACCAGATAAAAGGTATGTCCTTCCTCAGTAGATTGTGTAAAGGTTCTAGAACTTTCACTGCATTCTCTATGTATTTATAATAGAAATTTCTTTTCCCCAAAAACTGGCGTACATTCTTCTTGGTTTTTGGCTGTGGGAAATTTTCAATTGCTTTGAGATTGTCAGTGAGTGGACGGACTGAGTTATATTCAATTATGTGTCCCAAATATTTAATTGAACTTCTTGCAAAGTTACATTTTTCTAATTTCAGCTTGAACCCTTCTTCATTAACCGCATCAAGTACAAGGTTTATGTGTTTCAAGTGTTCCACAAATGTCTTCGAAAATATTAAAATATCATCAATGTAACAAGTACAAAAATCAGTCAACTTATTTTTTTTGTAAAGTGTTTCCCAGTATTCTTTGAAAAATTGCAGGCGCGGTCTTCAAACCAAATGGTATACGTAACCATTGATAATGACCTTCATGGGTTACAAATGCAGTTTTCATTCTGTCTTGTTTTTTTATTGGTATTGTCCAGAACTGTCACAACTAGTAATGTGGACGTATGTGTAATAGTGTATGGTGAGTTCCGATATGTCCTAATTGAAAATGAATTTTCTCAATCAGTTCTTTTCCCTTTTCTTGGGAAAGGAAGATTCTTTTGTTTCCTTTCATAGATCTGTAGAATATTTCTCCTTTATACTCAACATTCCTATTCTTCATTATTGCTTCTTTGTTTTTTTCTTGATCGTCTTTTATTTCTTGTATGGATATCAAATTCACAACTGTTAAAATATCTTCATTCCCTTCAAAGTGTTCTAAAACTGGATTCCTTGATAAAGTATCTGCTTCAACATTTCCTTTTACTGGGCTATTCATCAATGTGAAATCACATTGCGAAAGGTAATATACAAGATCTCCCAATTCTCCATCGGTTCGTGAATACATTGGACTTTATGAAAAAAGCGAAAATGATCGTGGATCAGCCACTAATCAATAAAAAAGCCAATGTAGAAAATCTCCCTATGAAATATAGCGAGGAAATTGTAAGGCTACGCAAACATGTTGAGGCCAACAAAACTCAAACTGGAGTTTATCTTGATGACAAGAGTAACAAAGAAATGGAGGACAAGATAAAAAATTTACAGACAACCATTAATGAACCTGAGAAAATGAAAGCCATTCAAGAGGATGAAGCAAGAAACAAAGCGATTCAGCAAGAAATGTTGAGCAAGAAACTTGCCGAGAAAGAACAGAAAATAATTGAGTTGAAAGAAAACTATGTCGAACCGTATAATGACGCCAAAAAACAACTGGAGACATTGTCACTCAGAACCTCACTGTTATATCTTCTATTCTTGGGAATGGTTGTGACTCTGGTATAACAATTTTGTTGAGTTCCCGAAAGTCAATACATAGCCGTGATTTTTTATTTTCTTCTCGTTTGAAGGCAAGTGTGACAGGAGATGCAAATGGTGAAGTGGAATATTCAATCAATCCTGCCTCTAAAAGTTTTGAAAATTGTTGTTCTATTTCTTTTCTATCTGGGATACACGTTCTGTATGGCTTCTTAATAATAAATCTATCTTCTAAAAATTTGATTTCTGCTTCTGCATGTTTCACCTCACCTACATCGTATTTGTGTTTTGCAAATAGTGATTCATAACCTTCAATCAGCCTTGTTATTGTTTGTCTCTTTTCAGTATCAAGATAATTCAGATTGCTTTCCATATTCACAGAGAAGACAGATGACTCATAATTCAATCTTTCAACATCTGTTTTGTCATCAACTTTTTGTAAAATTTCTAAATTTTCATTCTGTATCAATTTGAACTTTTTGATTGCATCCAATCCAAGAAGTAAGTCATAAGAGAAATTATTGTTCTTCACAACATATACATCTAATATTTCTTCGATTTTATTGATTTCCATTGGAATTTTTGCCCATCGATTTGTAAAATTCACACCACTAATAGTTCGAAAAAGGTTATGGTCGTAAAAGTTTTGTCTTCAGCTCATCAACAATTTTCTGATTTATTAGAGTGATATTTGAGCCACTGTCATAAACCCCTTTCACAATTTTCTTTTTATCAACTAGTACATTAACTGTAATTAATGGAATGAACTTACACGCCGGGTTATTCAGTTTTTTGAATTATCAACATCGACTGTATCTTCCTCACAGGTTGTGAAATTCACTGTTCCATTTTTATTCCTACAGATCTCCGCAGGATGAAAGCGATTTGGTTTTCCCAAGGCTGTACATACAGAACAAGGAGTTTTCTTTCTTATCCCTTCCACCTTGGTTGAGTCTTTTTCCTGGCTATTTATATGATTAATTCTGTTTGTGAATGATAGCACTTATCCATTGAATTAACTGACGAAAGATTTTCAATAACTCTAGAACTTTCACTGCATTCTCTATGTATTTATTATAGAAATTTATTTTCCCCAAAAACTGGCGTACATTCTTCTTGGTTTTTGGCTGTGGGAAATTTTCCATTGCTTTGAGATTGTCAGTGAGTGGACAGACTGAGTTATTTTCAATTATGTGTCCCAAATATTTAATTGAACTTCTTGCAAAGTTAAATTTTTCCAATTTCAACTTGAACCCTTCTTTATTAACCGCATCAAGTACAAGGTTTATGTGTTTCAAGTGTTCCTCAAATGTCTTCGAAAATATTAAAATATCATCAATGTAACAAGTACAAAAATCAGTCAACTTATTTTTTTTGTAAAGTGTTTCCCAGTATTCTTTGAAAAATTGCAGGCGCGGTCTTCAAACCAAATGGTATCCGTAACCATTGATAATGACCTTCAATTTTTCTTATTTTTTTCAAGGAAGTTGATAAGTCTAGACTTGATAATCTTCTCAAAAATTTTCGCCAGGATATTTAAAAGTGATATTGGTCTATAACAATTCAAATCTTTCTTGTCTAGGATAGAAAAATAGGCTAAGCCTGTGCTATTTCTTCCTGAATTTTGATGTATGATTAGTCCAAAGCAGGGTTATGGTTTAAGGTATATATGTTGTTTCACCGCACCTCACACGATAATTTTTTGTACTGGAAAAATATTATGAGAAAAGCTTATGAAAATCGTGATAAAAGATTTTTAATTATAGACAATAATGTTGGTTTTCTTAAAAATATCCACTTTGTGTTGGATTCCTTTCAGATAGTTGAAACCAAAAGGCCTTCCAAATATTTGTCTCTTTGAAAGTTTCGAGGTTGTTACAATGTGTGTGGTGTGCAGCCCAAACAAAATAGATGCCTATGAATGAAGGATTATTGAAAAATGGAATTATTGACTATGATTATGATTGTTTGAATTGAAAAGAGGCGAAGGGCAAATTGTTATTTTTGTAATAAATACCTCCCGGAAAAATTCAAGCAGTTAATATCACCAGACCAGTAATGGTCCTAATGATTTGTCAGGCATCAGTAACATACATCAATGCTTTACTAATCGATGGTATCACCACCTAGTCTCCCGATTTTTTCCAATTGAGATATTTATCATCATCATCATCATCATCTACATTACAAATTTAAGTTCATCAATTTCATCACAATTTTGAACATTTTGTAGAAAATAATATCAATATTATCATGGATAATTACTTTAAATTAAATTTTACAATTAAAGCAGTTACAATATTGATATCTTGCTCAAAAGTACAATAACAATAATATATATAAATAAAAAATGATGGTGTAATCATTGATTAGAAATACGTCAACACTAATACTGCTACTTTTTTCCGAAGTAGAACTAAAAAAAATGAACTAAAGTAATAAACTAAAAAATAGTTATAGCCTAATAAAAAATGTTGGGTATGGGTATATAATGTAAGTAACACAAAGTCGTAAGTATACAAAGTCGTAACAATGTAATATTTATTAAATCAGAGCAGTTTTTTTCTTATTCAACCTTGCACACTTGAAAGCATCCATTGATTGTTTATTATGAAAAGCCACGTGCCGCTTAGTGGCGTCTAAAAAAAACCTAAAACGGCGATTCATACCTTTTCCATCAAGAGAGGGTACTCGATTCAGAAGGGATGCCAGCAATAGTCAAAAAACACATCTTGCATCTGCATCTGAAGTCTAAAGAAGGAAAATAAGAAGCATTAAAAGGGTTTCACCCTTTTCTCAAGGAGCTGGGGTGGCATCGGCGAAAGAAGGGAAGAATGACAGAGAAAAATATCAACAGGAGCTGCAAAAGTGGATGAATAAGACGAAAATCCCTCGCTCGTCAATGTCCGTCCGCAAAATTAGCAATCTAAGGGTGGATTGGAATTTGAATAAGACGAAGCGCGATGGAAATGGAAAGCGATGGGGGATGTAGATGGAAAGGAAGGAGAGAGATAATGATGCAGGGGTGAGGTAGATGAAGAATTGCAACTTTGTTTCTTTAATGGAGTCCCGTCATTGTCTGAGTCTTAGCCACCTTCGCGACCTTCACTCCAACCCCTTCTCACCCAACTCGAAAAAGTCAATAATTGCAATGTGATGGTAATTGTAGCAAGGATTAGTGAGTTCTGAGAAGTAATTTTTATACGAACTTTTCCATTGTTCTTCTCATGTTTCTCATATCATTGAAATTGGAAGAGAATCATTTTTCGTATTTAGGAAAAATCATGAATCATCTTCTCCAACTTTCGGCGTCCACACATTTGTATGTTAAATCTTTAGAAAATATTTTGTTGTCCCATTATCACCTTATCTTATTCATATTATATTATCATATCTCTATCGCACTAATGCAACTAATGAAAATAACTTACTATTATATACCAAATACAAATGTTTATAGTATACATTACTGTGTATCAGTGATGCAAAACACACAAAGTCCTAAAGAGAATTTGTACCTATACCAATAAATAACTCTCCACTTACTAAGTAGTCTTAAAATTGGAAAATGGTCATAACGATCTTGTTTTTTAAGTCGTTTGTTTCAATAGCTTCAGCTTGGCTCTTCTATATTATTTTAATCTTTCATATTCATTACCTGAGGGAATTTTTCTAGTTGGCATCCTATCATTACTCCAATCAATGCCTGGTCAGGAAACAGCGGCACCGGTGAACGGGTTAGCTTTTGTTTGAAATATTGAAGCATATGCCCCGCATCCACTCATCCGTTCGAAAAGAAGAATGAATCAAAATCAAAGCTAATCGACGAAGAGTGTCGGCCAGTGTGCAGAAACCGGTAACGGTCGTTTGGCCCTGAAGGGCTTAAGACAACGGCCCTTTTTTAGGGGGGAATAAGGGCCAGGAAAGGGCGTCACGAAAGTAATTAGAGGACAACGGACATTATACATGTATAGAGTGTGTATATATGTATAGAGTGTATTATTATCACTTTTTCAGGGCAGATGCTCATTGGGAAAATAAAAATAGTAGCCTTTAGTGGACGAAGCTGCCGGCTGGTGCCGAAAGGGTCAGACCAGACTGGTCAAACTGGTCGGACAGCTGAACCTCCGGCGAATACCCAAACCCGAACGATCAAATACCTCCAGAACCAGTTCTTCCCTATTACTATCAATCCACCCTTTAATTTTCTACAACCCTTTCATTTGCCCGTGCCGCTATCACACGTGTCCAGTCTCACCTATGTCACGACTTCTGTTTACACACGATACCGAGCATGTGCTATGGTATGCTCCACAGTTTTGGATGTTTAACGTGTCCTCAGTTCATAATCGAAAGTAGGCTACTAGGAAATTCAAATAGTTGGGATGGCTAAGTTTGCACGTATAACGCTTATTGACTTGGAACATACGTACGTTCAAAAGAGGTTAAATTTATTGCTCTCATCCAGAATTTGCGAATTACTGTTAAGATACGGTAGTTATAAGCCTATTGCTCCGATCAAAATAAGTCTATTATTAAAGAAATTATACCTTAAAAAAGCACCTTAAAAACCTTAAAAATTTGATATAATCCTATTATATTAAGCGAGCAATTTCTGTATGTATGTATGTATGTTTGTATGTTTGTATGTGGAACCACGGATCTAGAAAACGGCACTAACGATTTCCTCGAAATTTGAAATGTAATAAAACCGTGATGGAAAAATAAGATTGCACCAGGTCTCTGGTCTGGGATAACTCTCTGGCAGGATTAATAAAAGAATAAAATTTTCCTTATTCAGGCATAATCCCAAGTACTACGTATAATGGCTGTTTTTGTTAGCTGACCAACGCCATCCAGCTGGAGTGAATAGAGTTACATTCAAGTCTATAACACATGTTCATGAGTCATGACTGTCAAAAAATTGTGAGAGGTGATCATATTATCAATTTTTAATTTATTTTTTACAAGGAGGTTCCTTGATTTTTTACAAATATCTGGTACCGAGCTTCGCTCTGGAGCTGCGGCCAAACTGTTGAGTTACATAAATATGTTATTGTAAAAAATCAAGGAACCTCCTTGTAAAAAATAAATTCAAAATTGATCACCTCTCACAATTTTTTGACAGTCATGAACATGTGTTATAGACTTGAATGTAACTCCATTCACTCCAGCTGGATAGCGTTGGTCAGCTAATGATAACAGCCATTATACGCAGTACTTGGGATTATGCCTGAATAAGGAATATTTTATTCTTTTATTAATCCTGCCAGAGAGTTTTCCTAGACATGAGACCTGGTGCAATCTCATTTTTCCATCACGGTTATATTACATTTCAAATTTCAAGAAAATTGTTGGAGCCATTTTCTAGATCCGTGGTTCCACATACAAACATACATACAGAAATTACTCGCTTAATATAATAGGATAACATATTTATGAAAAACAGTTCGGCCGCAGCTTCAGAGCGAAGCTCGGTACCAGATATTGGAATATTAAGTCAGGGAATTTCAGAATTTCAATTCATTTTATTCCGTATGTGGAAATAAAATTCAAAAATCCAAGTCATAATCAATTAATTTTCACAGAAACTTTCATTGAGAAATGGGTGATAACTAGGCTATTATTGCCAATAGAGCAATATATCTCCAATAAAATAGAGCATCTTCAGCGTTATTTAAGTAATAAGACATGATC
This sequence comes from Sogatella furcifera, assembly GCA_017141385.1. Lineage (NCBI taxonomy): Eukaryota > Metazoa > Arthropoda > Insecta > Hemiptera > Delphacidae > Sogatella > Sogatella furcifera. Next base: position 32,629,036 of record CM029548.1, on the reverse strand, counting down.
TCAGTAAAATTTGCAGTTATTCTCATAAAAGAAATTTTTTATGTATTTTTGAGCTCTTGTCCATTCCACTAAACTTCCACAGCCTATCATTATAAAGACTAAGCCTACGAAGAATCAAGTACTGTATTGTAGTATTCAAGTATACAAGCATCGAAAGCATCTCGATCATCGAATAATTCAGTAATGTTGAAATAGAACAGTAATATTCCATGTAAAATACTGCAATTGTCTGTTAACTCAAGTAGTCTGATTATCAATTTCTACTGTAAAACTAATGCATTAGATGTTTCTAGAAAACCGGTTCATTCATTTCATCATTAGTTCCTCCCTGCGTGTAAGACGAAGGACCCCTACCCGGTGTTTACCCTACATCGATTAGAAAAGAAAAATGTTGACCCTACAATTTATTGTAGTGGAATATTTAATTCTTGCAACATTTGAAGAGTGAGGGCTCATTGAATAGTGCAAGGGTCCGACTGGAACCCCGCGAATGATTCTATTGTTTCGAGAACCGGTCTGGACTGGCCATCAAGCGATCACCTTACCTCGACCCTTGCCCTTTTCAGATTGCCCTTTGACACTGCCCTTACCTGTGCCCTCCAAGGGCGCCTCACACTTCAAGTACTGAATTTTGTGATTCAATAAGTAGCCGACTATCCAGCAGTGCACATCACCGGTATCTTCTATTTCACGTAAGTGTTTATTTGCAGTGTTAAAATATTACTTCCAAATCATAGGAACCTATTCTATAAGTGAGAATACAGTATTCTTGATCAGTATCATAATGTGGAATGTTTTCTTATCACGACATTCGAATAACATCAGGAAGAGGGCTTGAAAGATTAGCTTTAGTGCTTTCCACATTGATTCTCGTAAAAATAAATTTTTGATGACACAGATACTTACTATTTGTGAGTAAATTTTTATTTGTTATATATAATTTCTATGAAATATTCTTGATGCTTTAAGTTTTCACTTTTTGAATATTATATTATGAGTGTTATTGAAAATTGCTGAGCAATTGTGAAGGTGATATTGTGGTAGTTATCCACATTAAATAAAAAAATTAGATATTGTCAAACACAAGATTTTTTTTCAAAAAATTTCATCATTGAATTTTTTTATTTTTTTTCAAATCTGTGATTTGACATTTAAATATTTTCCATTTCGTTCTTGAAGCTGCTTTCTCGTGAATCTGATGATTTTATATATTTATCATGATATAGATAATTTACATTATTTCCAATGTAGTACTGTTTGATTAGGCTATTACAAATTACAACAGAAATGTAGAAATGTAGACACTTATCCTGTATCGTGTATCGTATAAACAAAAATTACTAATGCAGCAAACAACACAACTAATGAGCAATAAGCTTCAAGCAATTCAATTATCAATAGGAAACAGGCAATATAGAATTATTATATTACTAATCAGCTAAAATCAAGTTGAAAAAACCAATTATATTTATTATTGCATTTTGCTGGTTGCTTGTTGCTCTGTGTTTTCATTCTGAAGTTTAAAATTATAATACGATTCCTATTCGCAAATATTTTCGATCGCAAGAATGGGAACTTTTACTCTCGTGAAAATAAATTGTGGTTGAATTTGACCTAGAAACTATCGCTTTGATTTGAAAAAATATGATGACTGTTAACTCAAGCTATCAGAAATTTGTTATTATTAACTACTCCATGATAACCGTAGACCTCTAATGCCTATTCTTTTTCTGGTTTTTTCATCTTTAATTTCAAACATGAAAATTACTATAGTGTTATTTGAATAATATAAGGATGAAGACATTAATTCAATCTTCAATAACTTCATCAAGATCAGTGAATAACATCTAGTTATTATGAATCGAACAAACGGATCATGACTTATTCCATTTCAACAAACCATTATCACAAAATTCAAAGAATAATTCTTTTAAAAATTCTTAAATTACTGTTGTGTTTATATCTATTGAGCTTTTTATAAATACCTCACTTTTTTCCTAATAATTAGGCATGAATAAATTAATGTTGGAGAGGAGAGCCTGCACTGCCTAACTCCCTTGCTTCGTCGCTTCGAAGAGGGAACCACGAATTGGGAGTTGTTACGATGCATCTACATAGGCAGACCTACTCCTACTCTATGAAAGAGAAGGAAATAAGAGGAAAAGTTTCTTGAGGCGGCCGCAGGTCAAGGCGGTAGACCTCCACCTCTCTGAACTCAAACTTTTAAGGTAAATTCAGGCTCAGAAGTAAGTTTTCTTTCTAAGTAGTTGGTTCTTTCTCATTTCGGGAAAAACATACATGAAGAAGGCCCTTTAGATAATCTGTAGAAGGGGAAAAGATGAATGAACGGGAAGGAAGTGCTTTCCAAGTAGTGTAGCCTACAGAAGAGAAAAAGAAAAATTACAGTCACGGTTCGTTTCTTTCTCCGGGAGCTGGCCACAGCGAAAACGAGAAGAGAGAGATGGAGGAATGTTTTGGAGAGCAGAGCAGTTCTTAAAAGACGCCCAGACTTTAAATCAATAAAAATCTAGATTTTGAAAGGGGAAAATGAAGGAAGGGACCAAGGAGCCGCTCCTCTTTTTATTTGGGAGCTTTTTTCTATTCGAGATGACTGTTTATGGTGGGAGGGGGTGTGGGAGCGGGAGGGGAGCGCTTAGAGAATCGAGGACCAAAAAAGAAAAGGGTGGCTTGATGAAGAGGGCTGCTAAAAATTTAATCTTGCCCCACCCCCGCGACGAACGGTTCAGCCCTCTTATTTTCTTTTCTCTCACTCGCCTTCGACACCCCTCCCTCCCTCACAGCTGCAGCAAGTTTTTCATTTTCCGAGCTTGATTTTTGCCGCTGGCTCAATAATGGCGGAATGACAGAGGGGGTGATTAGTGGGAGGGGGTGGGGGGATCAGCTCCATCTTGGACTTGGACCCGTCGTTCGCTCGCTACTCACATTTTCATTTATTTCTTTCTTTCGCTCCGCGATTCTTTCTTAGCACTTTTCCCTTCAGTTGATTTCTGTTTTCCCGGCATTTGAGCCCCGGATAACCTTAAGCTTGCTCAGAGACTTCACTGCAAAGTCGGGCATGAATTAAATCATGACGAACAAAATGTTTAAGAACTTGTCAAGTACAGGTTGAATGAATACTATACAGACCAATCCAAAAAACCGCATTTGATTTATAATTCAGTATTTTGAGAAGTAAATTATTTTAAAAAGGCAAATAGTCCATTATAGTCCATAGTCTTCTATAGTTTTAGGTTATACACTTGAATAAATCGATACACTTGAATCGTACATATCAATAGATTATCGAATAATAACACATACCCGATTTTTGATGAAGTTCACATTTCTTGCCGTCTATGCACATTTCTATGCAATAGAAAAATATTAAGAGCTTCCAATACCAGTACAACTTGTACTGTATTATAATTATACAAAATGAATTTCTAATTACAAGCCTTCTTGAGTACAATAAATGCGTTTGTATACAATAGCTACCATACATCAGTCTGTATATCCTCTGCATACTCAACTATTTGCAAGATACTTTTCCAAAATCACCATTTCTATCATTCATGCTGTACATTTAGCACTTGGTAAAGTCAATTTTGAAACTACCTTTTGCTAATAATCTGTCATTTCAGTAGTCTGTGATTCATGTTCATCCGACTCTTACTAATTTATAGCTATTCCCTGTTTTAAATAATTCTCTGATTGGTTTTAGAATAAGGATTTGCTCAGTGAGAATATTGTTCCGATATTTGTGAGAGACAGATGAATAAAATTATGGAGAATTATGAAGAATGAGGAAATCACGTAAAACCAGATTTGTAAGTTGTGGAGGGAAAGGACAGGAATAGGATAGGCTTGTAGAAAACAGGTAAGCTATCCTACAGAAAATACTGTATCACAAAGGTGACCTTTTGATACTTGATGTGGAAATCTATTTCAAGAACTCTTAGAATTCTTAGAACCTTCCCCAGAGATTCAAATACATTAAGTATTAGTGGGTTACTAATTCTCCAAGATTTAAATAATTCGTGAGTCATCAACGTTTCCAGGAATGACAAAACGATTTTTTAGAATAGATTTATTCTTAAACTGCAACAGAGTTTGAAAAAAGTATCATGGTAATTCTTGATAAATCAATTGCGCTGTTGAACGAAGAATTATTAGCGTGAAGCATTATTTAGACAGCTTGGTCCTATTTCGTTGAACTATCATACCAAAAATCTATGTAAGGTGATTCACAGTGTAGAGACTGAATGAAGGAATAGTAAAGTATGTAGTATAACCTCATTCTGACCAAGGAGAGAGAATAATTATTAGACTAATTAGTATGAACAAATATTATTTGAGTTGCTAGAGTCATCTCACAGCTCACGTAATTCATAAATTCTGATAAAAAATTTGGATATTCTAATTACTCATACGTGAACTCAGATATGATATAGCCTTATATAAATACGAGACATTCTAGAATCGTACATCGTTTCTCATTAATTTTGCAATTTTTAAATCTGAGCTAGATTAACAAATAAATCAATAGTATCATAAAATAATTAATTATCGTCAGTAATAATGAATAAATGTTCCCTTTTATAACTAACTATAATTTTTTTTATATTAATCGCAATATGAATGTCTACCAAGAATGTGATTGCTCTAAAAATAATCAATTTTACGCATTTTATAACATCAAATAAGTTTTTGCAGTATTAAAACACCTACGCATCGTAAATATTCACAATATTCATAAATAAATGTCTGTAATTCAAAATGTGAATGTATATGAAAATAATAATTCACATTGTGAGCATTGTAAGTTATTATTAATTTTTTGTATGATTCAGTAACCTAAAGCCTAGAACTCATAAAGCCTACAGACTAGTGAAGACGATTTGCTGAAGACTGGGAACTTGAGTAGCGTGAAACTTGAAAGTTCCGCTTCAATTATTGTTACTGAAAACTTTCTCTCATACTGAGGCGATACTCCCAGTCTATTCGAATTGAATTTTTTTTATTTCTCATTTGTTTGATTTGTGTGTAATTATTTTCCAGTGATGTCAGTACTGTCCATCAATGGTGATCGATCCTTCCATGAGAGCTCCTTTTTCTGCTTAAGTTCGATTGAAATTGTTTGGAGTCCACTTTAATATTAACGCTTATCCTCCAATGTACGCTCAGCTTTCATGCCACTCATGCAGAAGACTCATTCGAGCATTATTTTCGACAAAATAATGCTAACTAAAGGTGAAGTAATACCTTACCTCATTTTTATTCAATTATGTGTTTCTTGGTTCACTCTTTAAAAAAGTTTTATATATTACTGTTACACCAATGCTGATAATATTTGAATTTAAAATTTCTACCGAAAAAACATCTAAATTTCATATAAAATCCAAATAGAATTATTGATCTTCTAAATGTTTCGCTGATAAGCTATATAAAAGTTTAATATTAAGTGAATTTAATTAATAAGGATTTTAAATAATCTTTATAATTTACCATCTAAGTAGGATTTTTCCTACATTTCACTCTTGGGCCCTATTCTAAGACAGAAAATCGCTCCATCGTACAACCGAATGATTCAACATGTGAATATAGCCTAATCATGTATTTTCTGGCAGGAGGTTTCTTGATACTCTGGATCACTCTCATGCCTGATTTGTCTGATGACACATTAACTTTTTTCTTGCTCAGTCACAATACAACATATAAACAGTGTTCTCATCTTGTCTATGACAATGTTTCAACCAGTTCTGATAGATGTTCCAATTGGTTATCGTGGATATAAATAATTAGAATTATATTTATTGGGATAATTGACCCAATTATTGGTACAGTTATTAGAGAGACCCGATTTTTTTTGTATTGATTCAACAATAATGTACAAACATTCTACATATATCTTGATTCAGTTTCGATTTATAAATTTTTCTAAAATTATCATGCTTTTAGTTACTGTGCTCCATTTCAGTCAATGTGCTTCCAGTTTATATGATTTCAAATGGATAGTCTCAGCTCAGATTTCGATATCTGATTATTCATGATCCACTGTTGATAAAAGCTCATAGTCACTTCCAGAAACCAGGAACAAAGGAAATTTCATCCTGTCTGATCACTTCCAAGTGGTTTGGAACCTACTTTAAACGGTTGATAACCATCATTTGGCCAGAGCAATTTGTTCTTTGGATGTGAATTTGTTATTCAACCATGTTCAACACACAACACTAATATCCAACTATAATATCCAGCTCTAGAATGTGTGATCTGGCTGTTGGTCTGTCTAGTAAGCATTGTCAGATACTGTTTCATGTTTCTATGGCTACATCTTGGTCTTGGTCGCACTCGCACCAGTTGCGTCCACCCTGGTACATCAAGAGTAGTCCACATTTTCATGACGATAATAATAGTCACGTTTTTTGAGCAGCAATGACTGGTATTCTATTATGAGTATAACAGATACCAAGTAGTATAATCTCTGCAAAAAATTCTGGCGAGGGAATATTTTTGATGAGTTATTATTTTTCAATAAAAATTTTTTCAATTCAATTGGAATTTTCGAAGAACTTAGTGTTACCTCTCAGAAAAATGTAATTCAATGAAAAGATCATTGTAACTTGAAATTTATATTCGATAAATTGAAAGTACTCCTATATTTTTAAGTATCAAAATTAAATTGTGAAATTTCAGAAATTGTATTCTATTGCAATATTACATAATTTATAACTCCAAATCTACATCAAACACAGGTAATGTTTTAACTACGATGTGATTCACAGCAACTAATACTTTTGGAAAACATCAATAATCACAGCTTTCTTTGCTTTGCTTAGTTGGAGAGAATTGGAGGTGGTATATGAACGAATGGGGATTGCAAAAAGTGAGGGAATAAGAAAATAATGGATGTGGGGGATGGAAGAAAGGGTGAATGGAGAACCAGAAGAAGAATCGGGCTGAGTGCTGCAAAAAATAGAGAAGAACGAAAGCCGTGGGGAATGATGGCCGAAGCAATTAAAAGTCTTAAAAAGAAAATTGAGTCACCCCTGCTTTCGCGAGATGGGGGCGGCCCGCCCTCTTTCTAATCATAGATCTTTTTCTTTCGTTCGGAAGTGCGTCCGTGTTCTTTCCTTCGCGATCGACCCTTCATCTTTCTTATCTTCGTCCTCCTTCTTTCTTTATTCCTCCAGCTAACAGCACCTACCCTCTGCAAAGCAAACTTCGGCTTCAAATTTATAAACAGCCTTCGCGTTTTCTGTTCAATCAAACTCGTTATTCGGCCGCCGGTGGCAGCCACCAACCCCCCGCTCCCCCTGCAAGACCCTCTCCCCCACCACTCTCCTTGTTCGACACTAACTTTTTCCTCCGTTGGTCCACAATCAATTTCTTTCCCCCAAAGCAGTCACTTTCCTTCATTGAATGGAAAAATGGAAATTTTCTTTCATCCCTTCTATTCAAACAATATCAAGGAGAGACGAAAATTAATGCGTCATCTCGGCACTTCGTCTGTTGTATTACAGTTCGGATTTTCTATATCCCAAGTCTTTAATAATCTGTGTCCTTAATTTATAAATGTGGTCTTCTATTTGAATCATGATAGTAATAGTATTTCATAGCACAATCTCTAATTTTTATTACAGCTCATATCTATATGCATAATTAACTTATATTGAATTGAATTGTGTGTTCTTCATCCCATATCATTTATTGTATCTCCAGATCATTCATCAATTCATGATCAGTGAAATATATTTTATTGTATTTGAATAAAATGCACTGTAACATAGTGTTACTCAATTGAATTAAACCTACTCCATCCTGAAACAACCTTGTAATTTGTATCAAACCTTTTCTTTTGAAATCTTATTTTTCATCTCTTATTTTTCGCTCTGTCCTCACTTCTCCTGCCAAGTTCTCCTCAAATTGGAAAATACTTATATTTTTTCTCTCATAATATAGAATAGAATAGAATAGAAAAATTCTTTTATTCTCCTCCACATTATAAATACAAAAATATTATAAACACACATTTACGGCTTGATCACATAATCGCCAGCCGGAATTCTCTCATAATATAAACTTTATATATTGTGGAAGTCCTCTATCATGTTATTTTTGAACTCATTTGAAAAACTCCCACCGAGAGTTTTCGGTCTTGTAAGTTCATAAAAATTATTGAGATTATAAAAGAGATTCTTCATTTTATAAGTTTTTCATGCAACACAGTAGGAAAGGAATAAGTAAATTCTCAAATTATTGAATTTGTAGCAATCAAAAGTCTATAAGAAGCTCACTTAATAGATTCATAGATCCCAAAAATAACATTCAAAATCATACAGTACTTCATTCGTAAATCTAATGTCATCCTATTGTGTTTTACGTTCTATGCTTAAAAATTATAAAATCCACAGTAGAAGATCCAAGTTCCGTATTATTTCCAATCAATAAAGCCTACTATAAAGTCTATTATAGCTCAAGTGACCCTAGAAAATTAAAAATTGAAATATTCTTCAAGTGACATTATGAGAAATTCACCCTCAAATAACCTTCATGAACCTGGGAATGATATAGAACTCAAATCAATAATAACTATCAATAATAATGCAGCTTTGATTGGCTCATATATCTGAATCACGCAAGTTGTTTAATCAGAAAATACTTAAGCTACATAATGTGAAGTTGAAAAATCAATGAGCCATTTATCCTGAATAATTAATCCTATTAAATCGATAAAACTCAAATACTTTTCCCTTCCTTTTTTAATTTTTTTCATCTATGATTTGAAGTAGAAAGCTTGTGCTGCCCGGCTCTAAACTCGCTGCTAGTCTGAGGCCGCACTGCCGGTTGGTAGAGCGTGGAGGGTGGAGGGTAGCTGGTAAATCTATAGAACATGCACACCAACCACAGTAATACATCGTATGAATAGTATGTGTCAGCCGCCATCTTGAAATTCTTAAATATAAATCAACATAACCTCAAAAAACAGTATGACGAAATACCATTAATACGATGTATTACTGTGGATGGTGTGTATGTTCTATAGATTTATTAACTACCCTCCACCCCCCACGCTCTACCCACCGGCAGTGCGGCCTCAGCCTAGAGCTACCCAGCTCTAGCTGCCCTGCTCTAGCCATCACAACTCTGTTCACATAACTATATTAAAAATGTTTACTCTGTTATCGGGGCTAATAATGTAGGCTATAATCAATCGATAAATAGTGAAATTTACTTATAAATGACTTTAAAAGTGTGAATTTTAGTATTTATTGATTTAGTATACATTAGTAGCCCTGAGAAGAGAGTGAACATCTATAATATAGTAATGTGGATAGACTCGTGAAGGTTAGAGCAGCGCAGCTAGAGCTGGGCAACTCTAGCAGCGGATTAGAGCCGCGCGGCTCGAGCAGTTGCGAATCGTACCTCAAGACTGAATGAATGTGGTATTTACGTATTCATTGACTGAGATACTGAAGCTGAATAAGTTATGCTCCTCTGATGGTTATAAGTTCAGTGTTGACTCCATAGTACAGTATAAAACTATGTAATAGAGAAAAGTATAGAGATACAGTCTAGTATAGAGACTGTACAATCATAGTGTGGAGTGGACAGTGTCTCACTGTGAATGTCTCACACATTGTCATGTGTGGACAATTGGATGTCTCACCTTCAATTGGTTAGATCGTTAGATCGCTCGAACCCAACATGATTATTTTTGTCAATTCCCATAAGATTAACGTTGAAATGCTACACAATCATATTTTATGTTGAGCTATTCACTTTTAGTTTGTCAGTTTTGTCATTTTAGGGCATTGAGATGAAACTTAACCGTGGAGATTCAATTTTAACTGTTGAAAAAGCAACTTGTAACATGTTTCAATACAATAAAGTTGAAAAAATTTAATAAGTTCAAAATTGCCTGTAATGGCACATCAAAATTCAAATCATTGGCAAAATAATAGCGGCTGGCGGGAAAAAATATTACTTCAACTAATGGAAAGTTTAACATTAATGATCACACTATGATTATAAAGTCTTTATAGAGTAGAGAAGCTTACTACATTGATGTTCTATCAGAAAGTAGATAAGTCTGATTGCAATAATGATGATTCATTGAGAGTCGTGAATAACGGTCTTCAGTATCCAGTAAATAAACATTAATCTCTAAATGCGAGTTTTAAGAAAGACGAGTTAGAATCGCTTTACAAGAAAGGGAAAGTTAAGCATCATGAAAAGCCGTCATTTTGCTCCTTCCGCCAGTGAGCCTTGCCTCAAAGAAAGAGTCCGCCACTAAACTATACTGTGAATCTGAGATTCACCAACCCTTCCAATACATCCTGAGCTCAGCTAGGGTGGAAGAAAGAACATTAAGAGTCTCTACAAGTTATGGCTATGGGGAAATTGTGATTCCAACCCCATCTTTCATTCTCAGTACCAGTTTCATTTTTATCCCTCCATCTTTAATTTTCCAAGTAATTCTGATTTATCTTGGAAATATTTTAATCGGCTACAAAGAATCAAGCAGGATTGAGTTTGCGAGGTGATCTCTCCGTAATGCAGAGCTCTTAATGTGAGAGCTGAAATTTCTACGATCAATCTTAATATTAGGCAGGATATTAATAAAAGGTACAATTTAAACAGGAGAGACGTTATGTAGATGTCAATGACACTCGTGTTCAGCCAATTCATACAAACAAATATTACAATGTACACCAAAACATCTGGTTTACTATTCGTTTGTGTACTCTTGGCTATTGTGTCTTCATCACGTCTCTTTATACAAGGTGCTGCAGTGAATTGAACGATTTTCAAAACACTAAAAAATGTCAAATTATGAGATACACTTGAAAAATAAATGAAAATCAAACACCCTTTTAAAAAACTTTGAAATTATTAAAACACAGACATGTTTCGGCACATTAGGCCATTATCAATGTGGATAAAATAGTGAAATAAGTAAACAAGATTAAAAATTTAAAATATAAGTCTAATAATATTTTTCAATTATTTTAAACAGCCCTAAGTTTTAAAGTTCAGTTTTCAACTATGAGATACACCTATTTCAATAATACCAAATGAAACTAACATACTAACCATTGAAAAAATAATTCTATTCATTGTTTTTTTCTTATTTGAGCGGCTCGTTGGAGTAAGAGATTAGCCACTGGTGGCTCGTGCCCACGAAAAAGGTGAAGTGCAAGTATCTTCCACTGTACACCACTTCACCTGTTTCGTGGGTACGAGCCGCCAGTGGATAACGCATTGATCTGATAACAGAGATTCCGGGTTCAACTCTTGACCGTGGAACAAATTTGACCACAGCACAATCAAATAGATAAGGCCACCACGTCTCACCAGAGGAGACGATGAGCCGTCAGTCCCGACTGCCTAAAGAGAGTAGTCATCTTCTCTTGTCATCATCTTTCTCATTGCACACGCACGACCTCCTAGAAACCAATTATTTGAGCATCACTCTCATAAAATAATAATAAATTTGAAAATGAATCGACCATTCCTTATAGCCAGAGATAAAGAAGGAGAAGAAGGACTTCAAGAGAGATTAAAAAAGGAGGAGAAGAAAATTCACAGAATTTAATAATGTCGCACGTTTGAGAAACCCGCATATTGTTTTTCAGGCTATTCACCCCATATTTGAAGCATTCTGAAGTTATTTTGTCCCCCCTCCTTTGGGAGATTGACTGTCGTTAGTGAAGACAGTCAGTCGTTTCCCGTTTCTCGAGGAATAGTAATTGTTGCATTACACTCTAACTGATTAACTGCATGTTATTCAGAGGAGTTCTGCATCCTCACTTGGTTGTGAAGACTGGCTTATGGTTGAGAGGATTGACGTGCTGACCACACGTTACCCCTATCCTGGTTGATGATTATTCGCCTGCTGTATTTTCTGTCCGGGCTGGGAGGGCATGCTGGCGGGGTGGGGGGGTGGCTTCATTCGGCTCGATCGATGTTGGTTCGGGGGCTGTGGGTTCTTTTGAGAATTTATGGCTTTTGGACCGGTATTGGCCGGGCTGGGGATGTTTTCCCGTCTTGCCGGAGTGTCTTCTTTGCTTGGATGGACTGTATAGTTTAGTGAATATGAAACTGGCAACCAGCTGGTAGGCCTAGGCCCTTCATAGGGCTGTTGTGCCATTGACAAACAAACAAAGTTATTTTGTCCACATTCAACAATTCTTTAATAGGGGCTGACAAACCATTTAGCTTATTCATCGTCCATGCTATCCACCATGCAACCACCGGGAGTGGTTGAAAGATGAGTTTCATTTATAACGCTTAAGTTTTAACGCTCAGACAGAAACATAATGTAAGTTGTTCTGGAAAATGATGTGAAGAATGCTATGGGACACATGAAATTTGCTATTTTCAAACAATAATTGGAAATTCAAAATTCAAAATTTTATTACTACAATATTGTTAAACGAGAAGGTAAGATAAGTTGGATGAATAGAGTATAAATATATTTTTTAAAAAGCTTAGTTTGTTGTTGAACAACAAATTGAATATTAGAACCAAGCCAAGGGATACCATTGATGCACGAATGATAAATAAAAAATCACATTACCCTTCTTCTGTTTATTAGCACATGTTTAGAAAAGATTCGTCATCTCAGGGCCTCAGGCCCAATTCAGACATAAGAGATGCAGGAAAGTCGAGACGAGACAAGATCATTTTATCCATTGGGAATGGCAGTGTATGCACTTTTAAAATTCACATTAAAACTAGATTTTTTAGAATTCAATTATTAAAAAATAACAATCATTTTCTTGCTAACTTAATTTCATAAGAAAACAAAAATTCTGAGTTATTTTCACCAATATATTTTGGTACTGACTAAGGTAAAAGCACCAGTAGTGGCCACGTTTAAGGAATTTTTTATAGTTTATGCCGAATTGTGAGACCATATTATCAGCTATCTCATCTGAAACTCGGAAAGAATGTTGCCGTCCTGATTGACCTATTCCTTGAAATGGTGAGTATGCCAATTAACAAATGAATTATTAAATTTCTCGTGAAACTCAATTTTGATTCTAAAGTGGCTACTATGATTCAATAGTGGCCAAGCACTGATTCTGTAGTGGCCACATGATGTTTTATGCTAATTGACAAAAGTCAATTTCGCAAGCTGCTTGTTGCAATTATTCAAGTAAGCTAATTTTTCATTTTTCAGACATTGATTATAACGCCAGAAATAATAATAGGTTATATTAAAATGAGTTGAATTGGTGATGCATTGTTGTTGGTTACAAGCCACTAGAAAAGTGAGGTTAAACCAGAAAATAGATATTGTAAAGTTGTTTTTCCTCTGTAACCTATTTGAAACAGTCTAAGGGAAACATAAATTAAAATTACACCAACTATTACAACAATATCTACAACTTCTACAACAATTCCTATTGGGTGGCCACAACTAGATTATTCACGGTTTCTTGCTCTAGTAGTGGCCAGTCTGCTTTTACGCCGAAATATTAGCTGTATTGGGCTAGAAACCTTCTAAACATCATCTAGTTATTCTAGGGAATGATTATAACACCAGAAATAGCGAAATTTACAGACTTTCTAGTCATAATACAAAAATTTGTATACATGCCTTCTTACTGAAACTGCTAAGAGAAAATCGAACCTCTTACTGAAACCACGTATTCTAGTGAAAAAGCGACAATGAATCTCTCTCAAAAATCTCTAATGATGCTCTGCAAGCTCCTACTTGAACTATTTAGCTGCTAAATAGTATAAGCTAAGTCTCTAGCAGGTTTAGAACTCATTTGTAGGCATCAAATTCGTGTTTTAAAGAAAAAACCATTTAAGTGGCCACTACTGGTGCTTTTCCCTTAGTATGTTTCTCAATAAAATTGAATATAAAAGAAAAATAATTATATCCCCTTCTAATTTGATTGAATATTTTACTGTGTCTCTAAGGAATAAAAAGCTTTTACTGAATAATTGAAAAATGGAGTACTCTCAATTTAAATATGTGCATTCCAAAGCTTTGTACTGTAATCTAACTTGCTCCTGAATTATTAAAGGATTGGAGGCACAGTTCCACTCTGAAAATGATTTCATTTCATCCAAAATCCTTTTTCACATGTTTTTAACTGAATTGTAGGCTACCTTACCGAGTAAAACTACTAGTGTTTTAGCTCTTGAAAAAAAAGTCTATTCTGATAAGGTTTCTGGGCTCGATCCCAGTTAGAGACACCGATTTTGGATCAGCCATTCCAATCTCTCAAAGGTCTAGTGGAGACGTAAAGTCGTCAATCCCGACTACTGACTACATAAAGAGCTGTCGTCATCTCTCATCATCACCCCTCTCATGAAGCATATAATTGTGGGCATTACTCTCAGAAAAAAATAGAGAAATAAAACCAACTCACCATTTAGATTTGTCATTATTGAAACCTCCTCCAAATCTCAGAGCTTCACATAGCTTAAGTGAATTTTTCGAGAATATATTATCTTACTAGCCGGCAGGCTCGTAAATGAGTAAAATGAGTAAATGAGTCAAACAGGCTCGCTTCGCTCGCCTGCAAAACCTCTGTCAGTGACAGCTGAGACAAACAGGCTCGCTTCGCTCGCCTGCAAATTCCGTTCAGAAGGGATTCGAAATTTATTTCAGCATTTCTACACCTGATCTGGACCTGTTCACCTAATTTCAACATTTTCTGCCAATTTGTTCTAGAAAAATCTAAGAAAAACTCCGAAAAATCCAAAAAATAGTAAAACGCTTATATTAAGCATAACCTTGGGAAGTATATCGGTAGCATATATAGTTTGAAACTTGATTCAATGATTCAAACTTGATATTCCAAATTAGTTCATCTAAAATCTCGCTGAACCATTGAATTTACAGTTAGGATTGGTCGTATTAAAAGGCAAGGCAAGGAAGATATGCAACCCGCAACACATCTACAATTTTGAAAACCTTATTACTGGCGTAATCTTGAACGGATTGCAAAAATATTTTAACACAACATTTCTAGACCTTATCTGAACCTGCCCACCAAATATCAACATTTTCTACCGATTGGTTCTCGAAAAAATGAAGAAAACGTTGAAAAACTATAGAAAAACTAAAATATTCGGCGTATCCTTGAAAAGTTTTTGAAATCCGTTCTTAGCGCGCGTCTAAACGTCCAACTGAACATGCCTGCCAAATTTGAACGCATTCGGTTCAGTGGATTTTTAGTTCTGGTGATGAATGAATGAATTAGTCAGTGCCATTTCGCTTTTATATATAGAGGTTATCTATCTACTTGAAAAGGCATTTTTTAATTTTCAAAGTGAAATTGACGTTTTGTGAAATTATTGTAACCACTTTTCCATTTATTCGACCAATTATTATATCTTTCCCCAAAATATAATTCGGAACTAGATTAGAGTGGTATATGTAGCCAAGAGTATGTCCTTCAATAATAATGGTTTCATAAATTAATTAGGTAGTTAAATTAATAGATAGTTAATAATACAATTTAATATGAGTTAATTATATTCAACAATTATTGATTTTATTAATCTGAGTAGGATCAAAAACAGCTTGAGTATTCATTCATTTGTAATACAATATACAACTGTACATAGGTTATAGAATACAAAAGATTTAAATGTGAAACTTCTATAGTGGATTTTATGTAGCCTAACATGGCTATTTTTTCAACATTTTTGGTATAGTTTTTTACCAATATTTGAGGTTTGTTTATTTGTTTATTCATTGTTTGTTTAAACTTAAGCTTATGAGTAGGCTAAGCGTAAAAATTCTTTTAAGAACAAAGCAAAAATAATTTCTTGGTAGATACCACGATATTAGACCATTTTAAAAGAATTTGATCGTTAAAGAGAATAAAAGAAGTTGAAACTAATTCATCTACTTCATACCGTACCACAGGTTGACTCAATGAGGATGAATGAAGAATCTTCACAGAAATTTATCACGTTTATAGTGATAATATTTTTTATTTCTGATGTAACTTCTTGATTCAATGTTCAACTTCAAAATCAATTTTCAACTATCAAATCAATTATTCTACAAATGAGTATTTTTTATTTGATTGTGCAAATCGAGACAATTATTCCATCTTTACACGAAATCGTAGCGATTTGAAAATTTGAATAACCATAAATATTAAATAGGCCTAGGCCTACTAATTACAAAACTGTTATGAATGCATGGAAATAGTAACTAGATTTAATAAATAATTGCATGTTTTGCGGAATCATAAATTTCATGCCTACCTGATCAACCTGATTAGCTTGTTAGCTGATAATAGCCTATGAGATGAGCTTGTTGAAGGATTGAAGGACTGTATCTTAAAACACACACAAGAAAAAAATCAATATTTTTCTACTTTTTGGACTTTTGTTGCGAAGCGCACGGATTGTATTTTATTTATTACGATGAAAATGATGAAACGAAATCAATACCGGTATAGATTGATATTACCAACAAAAATTTATACTTCTCTCTAAACGTCAAAAAATCATACCGTAGGTTTACGGTATTTTATCTTTAAAAATATAGATAAGGTGGACCAAAGTAGATAATTAGACTAGGTGAAGCTTAGATTAGTAGTGTAAACGTGAAGTAATACTTTTCCAAGTAGGCCTACCTAGTTAGTTTATATAAAAGTAAAAGTCTTCACCTTAGGAGTCTGACAAATTCCTTCTTCTAGCCCTTGTTCCAGACTTGTAGTAGTTCAGCAATTCACCACCAAAGGCAGCATCATGCAGAGTCGATTACAGTGACTTGATAAAAAGACAGTGTGGCCATTGGGCCTATTTTTTCCCGCGGCCGCCATGATGATTCCAGCTCGTTTGAATCTTGTAATGGAGACTATAAGTAAAATCACTCATTCATATTTAATAAAGCATTACTCCTTCAATACAAACGTCGTTACTATTTCTACTAATAATTTTATAATTTAAAAAATTGTTTTGGACCTTAAAGCAGGGAATGGAGCATAATATAAGTCTAATGAAGGGATGCCTATCATAACCTAAAAGGTTCCCGTGCAGTAGGTTCCCGATTAGCAGATATAAGTGAAATCCGCTCAAGTTGATGTGAATTAGATAATATCATTTTCATAATTATCGAAACATAGTAAATATTGGAATTAGTAGGCTACTCCTTAATATTTTTATCAACAAATTTTGTTCAGTTGACATCTAGCCTACCTCAGTAGGCTAATCTCAAAAAGTCAAGTTACGGTATCACTAAATTTTCAATTAGACATGTCAATTTAATATCCGATATTTCATGAGAAAATATAATATTTTCATACAAAAAATGTTATAATTCACGTACAATAGATAGGGTAACAATTATCGTTGAGAACCAAAAAGACTGAAGAAAATAGAATCATGATCAAAATCCTAAAATGGTATGCAGCCATAACCTTCTATCATTCTGAGAAATGATAGATGGTTATGCCGCAGCCTACTCCTACAATTTTATGTGAAATATAGTGAAATGAAATAGGTCTTATAGTTTTATACCTTAGTGTTAGGTACGGAACCAAATATAATTATAGGCTACAGAATTGTAACAATCTAATATGGATTAAGATTATACCATACATCATTTTATTTTTCCCTGACATGTCCGGTTTATTGGTCATTTGAAAACGTCTGAGCGGATTTTTTAGAAATCCCTTATTTGTCCGGGGTTTTCACGGAAATGGGCAACAAACATATAGTATAGTAAATCATACTGGTACAGTAGCAATAAAATAGAGAAAATAGTAAATCATACTTTTTTACTGATTTATCATAATCATAGAGACTCAAGTTGTCAGAGTTGTTGTGTCAATACTAATGGTATTGTATTTTTTATCAATAGGCCTATTAATAGCACTTTTAAATTTATAATTTACCTATCTACCGCATCTATAGTTTGTTCTCAAATTAATGATACATAATAAGATTTTTTGTATATTTTTGTATCAATTGTCAATACAGTAGCCTGAACTTATAAATAATGAAGATTTTCAAAATATGATTAATTTATCCTTTCATTGATACCTGTTATCATGAATACCTGTTGTCAGGCATAACATACAACAAACATGCCTGGATATGTTCAGAAAAACTACAGAACATGAAAAATAATTAAGTTACCTACATTAATTTAGTAGCTCACAAGTTCCAATGTGAAAATAAAGCCTGCATGGGTAGACCATTTTAATTATTATTTTTAATAAATCTGTTCATTATTCTGAATCAATCACATCATTTTAAATATTGATTAGAATTATGAGAACCTTCTCATAAGATAAGTTTAAGATTCAATATTCAAGCTCTCTCTCTCTAATATATCTAGGGTGTTAGGTCAAAAGCATATAAGTCAAAAACCTGATTTTTCAAGAGGCGAAAAAACTGATTAATTTTACTATTAATTAAAATTGTCAATGTTTCAAGTGCTTGTTCATTTGTTTTCCTCACAAGAAAACAATTTATTTATTGGTTGAATAATAATTACTTTCATTTTATAAATTAGATGACTTATATTATTAAGACCATTCAAATATAATGACTTATAGGCCTACTATTGGGAGCAATTCTAATGACTTGATGTACCCAACCACTAATTTCTGTAAATCAGCTAGAATCAGTTGAAATATTATATTCATAAGTTTCAATATCATTCTACTACTACTCCCTCTATTACATATAACAATATCCTACCAAATTATGATAATGAAGTGACTTAAATAGTAAGAATTTGAAAAATCATAATCACTAGCAATAAAAACTGTGAACTATGCCCTAAGAATTTAGAAATAAGAGAAAGATTTTGTTTGGAATTTCTAATTATGACTTATAATATATTATATGGAATATAATTATGAATTATATCTATAAAAGTAAATGCCCTCAAAAGAATTAATTCTTGAGGTATCAAATTCCACATCTTGAAAGTAGTTGACTTTGCCGTATTAACAAGCAACTTGAACTAACAAGAATGTGGTAAAATTACAGAACATACAACTCAAGTTACTAATAATAAAATTTAAATAATTACTCATAATAAAAATTATTATACTATAAGATACACATTTTCAAGTGATAATTTATTCAAGAATGGAATTTAAATGGGAGAATATTGAGAACTAATTTTGAAGACTTGAATATTATTTAATATTAAACCTCCTTTCATTTTTACTAATAATTTTTTATAAAATAACACTTTTATTCGGTTGGATAATTCTCAACTTAGCTATCTTTGATTGACCCCATCTTATATATTTTCTTCATTACTTTTCAGTCATCAGAACCATCTTAAACAAAAAACCAGATAAAATCAAGTAGTAGTTTTATATAATTACATAATTTTAGTCTCTCTAGTACAAAAAATAGTTTTGGTGCCTAAATTCTCAATGATAACTTTTGACACCTAATTATTCAACTTTTTCACCTCACCAGTGGGTATGGGTATGGTGTCCGGGTTTTTGACCCAAGCAATATGGTAAACCTAATATAGATAGCCTACAATCTGCTACTACTACACATTTATAGTAGGTACCGTTCCTTAAAATTAGCTATTGGCATTGAGAATCTGGGATTTTATACTTATTGCATTTTAGAAAGTTGAACTTGTATTATCATTTTACAGTAATAATTGGAAATGTTCTATTTGAAGTGGGACTCTACAGATATATTTGATTATTTTGCACAAAACTGTTAATTACTGTTCCTAAAAACTATCCAGCATAATCTGGTTTACAGGTCTGTGGTTACTGTGTTAGTCAATGAATTGTTGAAATTCGAACATATAATTTAATTGCAATGAAAATTTTGGAAATGTTGGAAGTAAAATTTTATAGAAATACTTGAAGTTCTTTCACACCAAACTAAAAAAATCGGTTACGGTACTGCCACTGCCGATTTTGTTACCAATCGGGGCAAGGATTCTCATCTTACTTATATACCGGCCCTGAAAATTAGCCGGTATAAACTGGAACTGTGATTAGTTATTGTTGATAGTTGAGATTATATTAATTTAATGATTAAATAGTGATTGTTAAGGTTATCCATGCTTCTTGAAACTGCAGTACCGTACTAAATATTGATTAATAATGTGGGTAATTATACTTGCTTTGCAGCTCTTTCACGTTTTGTATAAGTCGCGGACGCGTTTCCAGCAATGGTGCTCATCTTTGACGCTTTGAATCTTATTAAGGAGCGCCAAAGATGAGTACGGTACCATTGCTTGAAACAAGTCCGCGACTCAAACAAAAGGCTTATAGGCTTGAGGTTTATACTATACTACAATAAACAAATCATACAATTTATGATATAGATGTGGAACTATCCACTAACTTATGTATACAGGGTGTTTCAGGAGGAATGTGCAATACTTCTCAGGCTGATTCCTTACACCAAGTAGACAAAAAAGTTCCATGGGACCAACCCCCAAAAACGCTTTGTTACCGAGATAACAATGGCGGAAAATTGAGATTTTTCAAAATATATTAATTTTTCTAATTTTTTAGAGACTCTAGTGAGGTTTTAAAAAATCAATTCCAATGTAAAATTAGCTAAGGAATTCAATAAAACCAGTTCCAAGTTTGTAACTTTAACGGTTATTGAGATAATTGAAAAAATATGCTAAAAAACGCCATTTTTCAACAATAAGGGTTATAACTGGATAAGGAATTATAAAATTGTATTTTTTATTAATGGAAGTTGAAGAGAGCCGGATTCTGAAGAAAAAGTTAAATGGCGGCGATTGTGTAAATCTTACCCAAATCTCAGAAATGGCAATCAAAAATCGCAAAATTGACAAAAGTGATGAATTTGTGTTTAGTAGCGATTTTGCGATTTTTGATTGCTATTTCTGAGATTTGGGTAAGATTTACACAATCGCCACCATTTAACTTTTCCTTTAGAATCCGGCTCTCTTCAAATTCCATTAATAAAAAATGCAATTTTATGATTCCTTATCCAGTTATAACCCTTATTGTTGAAAAATGGTGTTTTTTAGCATATTTTTCCAATTATCTCAATAACCGTTGAAGTTACAGACCTGGAACTGGTTTTATTAGATTCCTCAGCTGATTTTACATAGGATTTGATTATTTTAGAACCTCACTAAAGCCTCTAAAAAATTAGAAAAATTAATATATTTTGAAAAATCTCAATTTTCTGCCATTGTTATCTCAGTAACAAAGCGTTTTGGGGGATGGTCCCATGGAACTTTTTGTCTACTTGGTGTAAGGAATCAGCCTGAGAAGTATTGCACATTCCTCCTGAAACACCCTGTATATCCTATGTAGCAACCGCAGCCTAACTTTAAGCCTCACCTTATTTGACATCTTCTAAGCCTATAAGTATGGGTGGTGAACATCAACTTAAGGGTGGGCGGTATGGACGGCAAATTAAGCCCCATAAGATCAATGTAATTTTTATCAATCTTTTGGAGCAGATAGAGCCTCTATTTATGGACAGAATTTTACGTTCTTTATGTCATTGGAAAGATAATTTAATTCTCCAGACGCGTGACTTTTTACTTTTTAGTCTATTTCAATAATTGGAGTTTAATACTTTAATAGTTAATTAATTATACAATAATTATTAAAATAAACTAAAAATCAAAAAAGTAAAAAGTCACACCCCTGAAGAATTGTATTCTCTTTCCAATGAAATAAAGAACATGAAATTCTGTCCACAAATAGAGGCTCTGCCTCTGCTCCAAGAGATTGATAAAAATTACATTGTTCTAATGGGGCTTGATTTTGCCATTTGGCAGTTTGCCGTCCACTACCATCCACTCTTAATTAGCTAAATTAGAACACAAAGAACATAGCATTATACATTTTATTGATATATGTCAGCCAATTATTCATTAATAACAATGATTATGGCAATATGATAAAATTAAAAAAAAAAAAAAAACCATAGACCAAGTCCTAACCTAACCTTTCTATAATTCATCATGACTATTTCAAATTTCAATAAATTACCAGTACCGTATCTCAAGGATATGCATATAGTTGTCCATCTACCTATCCACCTACTAATAATAATACGATACTGTGTGAACTTGTTGGCTAAGGTCTAGTGTCAGAGTTTTCAGGTTGTACCTGATCAGCTTTAGGGCCTCTGACATGACCTGACAACTGCTTTTTAGGCAGCTGGGACCAATGGCTTAACATATTCAATCATTTTCTTAATGCAGTGTAATGAAATCATTACAAATGATTAAGATACAAGCAAATCAAAAACAAGAACCATATATGGTATGTTTCAAGTGGATTTTAAATCTGTAGTACCGATTGGGAACTCATTTTAATTGTGGAATTTTGATAAATTGGAATCAGCATTTAGGAAAATGAGCTATCTTGAATCTAGAATAGGCTAATATATATGAAAGTTTTAAGGCAATTAACGTAGGCTAAGTATGGTAAGTAAAATAGTAGTAAGTTGAAGTCTAAACTGTGTAGGATACTGGATACAGTATATCAAACTGCAGATAATTTTCTATTCTACATTGTAGTCTATAAAATGTAAGTAAATGAAATGATGTATATGCTTTTTAAAGGTGTAATTATAGTATATAATTGATAAAGTTGTATAATTTAACAGTTCATAGACATATTATAAAATTCTAGCCTAGCCTAAATCTGAAAATTCATTTGTTTCAAGACAAAGATGAGAACACAAGAATTTAAATAACCGTAGCCAACCTCTTCTTCATGTAGGCCTATCAAAAAGATTTTTCAAGCAGTAATAAGAATGACAACAATGACCTAAAAGTACATTAATTTTATTCATTTATCTGACAAAATACATTTCTTAGTAGATAAAACACAGACAATGATAATTGTCTAAAACGTCTTATTTTCAGATTTAGTTAAATACTCCAAATGAAGGTTATGTTCTCAATTTCCACTTCACTATACTAAAAAATTTGAACTGTCAAGAATAAAAGACTATGATTTATCAATTTAAAATTTGAAAGGTTGTTATAAAATTCAAGAGAGCATCAGAATTGTATAAAATGTTTTAAAATTATCAATTCTCACTATTGATAATGAAATAACCACATCATAAGAAAGCAAGTATAAGACTTTCATAAATTGCCTTTAGAACTGACATATATTAGCCTATTCTAAATCAAAAATAGCTTACCTTACAAGATGATGATTCCAATTTATCAAAATCCCACAATTAAAAGAAGTTTACAATCGGTAAAATACAGAAATTCCAATTTTGCAGCATAAAAATAGCATGGGAGCCATAGGGGATTCTAGTTTGTTTGGAATCATCATGGCGGATTTGTACCACGTGATCAAGCCAGCCAATCAGAAGCGTGACAGTCAATGGCCACACTGTCTTATCAAGTGACTGTAGTGCTTCTACAGTGACTTGATAAAAAGACAGTGTGGCCATTGGACCTATTTTTTCCCGCGGCCGCCATGATGATTCCAGCTCGTTTGAATCTTGTAATGGAGACTATAAGTAAAATCACTCATTCATATTTAATAAAGCATTACTTCTTCAATACAAACGTCGTTACTATTTCTACTAATAATTTTATAATTTAAAAAATTGTTTTGGACCTTAAAGCAGGGAATGGAGCATAATATAAGTCTAATGAAGGGATGCCTATCATAACCTAAAAGGTTCCCGTGCAGTAGGTAATGACATTTTAATGCTTACGATTAGCAGATATAAGTGAAATCCGCTCAAGTTGATGTGAATTAGATAATATCATTTTCATAATTATCGAAACATAGTAAATATTGGAATTGGTAGGCTACTCCTTAATATTTTTATCAACAATTTTTGTTCAGTTGACATCTAGCCTACCTCAGTAGGCTAATCTCAAAAAGTCAAGTTACGGTATCACTAAATTTTCAATTAGACATGTCATTTTAATATCCAATATTTCATGAGAAAATATCATATTTTCATACAAAAAATGATATAATTCACGTACAATAGATGGGATAACAATTATAGTTGAGAACCAAAAAGACTGAAGAAAATAGAATCATGATCAAAATCCTAAAATGGTACGCAGCCATAACCTTCTATCATTCTGAGAAATGATAGATGGTTATGCCGCAGCCTACTCCTACAATTTTATGTGAAATATAGTAAAATGAAATAGGTCTTATAGTTTTATACCTTAGTGTTAGGTACGGAACCAAATATAATTATAGGCTACAGAATTGTAACAATCTAATATGGATTAAGATTATACCATACATCATTTTATTTTTCCCTGACATGTCCGGTTTATTGGTCATTTGAAAACGTCTGAGCGGATTTTTTAGAAATCCCTTATTTGTCCGGGGTTTTCACGGAAATGGGCAACAAACATATAGTATAGTAAATCATACTGGTACAGTAGCAATAAAATAGAGAAAATAGTAAATCATACTTTTTACTGATTTATCATAATCATAGAGACTCAAGTTGTCAGAGTTGTTGTGTCAATACTAATGGTATTGTATTTTTTATCAATAGGCCTATTAATAGCACTTTTAAATTTATAATTTACCTATCTACCGCATCTATAGTTTGTTCTCAAATTAATGATACATAATAAGATTTTTTGTATATTTTTGTATCAATTGTCAATACAGTAGCCTGAACTTATAAATAATGAAGATTTTCAAAATATGATTAATTTATCCTTTCATTGATACCTGTTATCATGAATACCTGTTGTCAGGCATAACATACAACAAACATGCCTGGATATGTTCAGAAAAACTACAGAACATGAAAAATAATTAAGTTACCTACATTAATTTAGTAGCTCACAAGTTCCAATGTGAAAATAAAGCCTGCATGGATAGACCATTTTAATTATTATTTTTAATAAATCTGTTCATTATTCTGAATCAATCACATCATTTTAAATATTGATTAGAATTATGAGAACCTTCTCATAAGATAAGTTTAAGATTCAATATTCAAGCTCTCTCTCTAATATATCTAGGGTGTTAGGTCAAAAGCATATAAGTCAAAAAACCTGCTTTTTCAAGACGCAAAAAACTGATTAATTTTACTATTAATTAAAATTGTCAATGTTTCAAGTGCTTGTTCATTTGTTTTCCTCACAAGAAAACAATTTATTTATTGGTTGAATAATAATTACTTTCATTTTATAAATTAGATGACTTATATTATTAAGACCATTCAAATATAATGACTTATAGGCCTACTATTGGGAGCAATTCTAATGACTTGATGTACCCAACCACTAATTTCTGTAAATCAGCTAGAATTAGTTGAAATATGATATTCATAAGTTTCAATATCATTCTACTACTACTACCTCTATTATATATAACAATATCCTACCAAATTATGATAATGAAGTAACTTAAATAGGCTAGTAAGAATTTGAAAAATCATAATCACTAGCAATAAAAACTGTGAACTATGCCCTAAGAATTTAGAAATAAGAGGAAGATTTTGTTTGGAATTTCTAATTATGACTTATAATATATTTTATGGAATATAATTATGAATTATATCTATAAAAGTAAATGCCCAAAGTATCAAATTCCACATCTGGAAAGTAGATGACTTTACCGTATTAACAAGCAACTTGAACTAACAAGAATGTTGTAAAATTACAGAACATACAACTCAAGTTACTAATAATAAAATATGAATAATTACTCATAATAAAAATTATTATACTATAAGATACACATTTCAAGTGATAATTTATTCAACAATGGAATTTAAATGAGAGAATATTGAGAACTAATTTTGAAGACTTTTGAAGACTAATATAGATAGCCTACAATCTGCTACTACTACACATTGTGATAAATACACATCACTTCAGTTTAAAAATAATATATTTTATGAAAATTCAACTATTGAAAGAATTCAGACTGACTGTTATTTAAATTAGTTTATTTTGTTTTCAATAGTTCGAATGATAGTAAACATGATTATGTTCTATTATGTGAACATTGGCTCACCAAGGGCATGAACGTGGAGTGACCATGAGGGCACACGTTCTAGCCTTAGACCCATCCATTTATAAACTCCAAATTTTTGGGAGTATTGGCTCTTCTAGTTCTTGTTCTTGTTTTGTTAGTGATTCCGTTCAGATTGATTGATTGATTGATTTTTATTTAGTGCTAGGTCTGGAAAGACCCATTGCACAACACAACATACATTACATCTCAAAGTTACAACTGTAATATAAACTTATATTAGTATATTACACTAAATAGCTAAAAATTATGTAATACAAGAAATGAAAAGAAAGAAAAAAAAGAGAAAAGAATAACGTACTGTAGCGTTGAGAAAGAAAATAAATGACTAAATACAAAATCAATGATAGAGTTACTAATACAGAAAAAGAAAACTACAGTGAAAACTAGTAAATAGTTTTAAGGTAGAATAAGTATTATAATATTTGAGAATGCAGCAGAATCCTATTTGAAATTGAATAATCAAAAATTATGATACACTATTCAATTGTGGTGAATTGAAGTTATGATTTAATGAAAAAAGTTGAATTAATACAAAACATGAGAAATAATTTAGAGAGAGACGATAAGAGATAAGTAATGAAAGACTGGTCACTCATCAACCCTAAGCAAATGAGCATACAATCTTTTTTTAAACAAGGGAAGAGACATGGAGAAAACAATGTGAGTTGGAAGAGCATTCCACTCTCTGCAGGCTGTAGTAATGAAAGAAGAGTTGAAGATGGATGTACGGTGATGAGGGATTTGAAGAGTGTACTGATGTGACCTGGTTTGTCGAGCAGTGTGAACAGTAGCCAACAGAGTGAATGAATTATGAAGATAGGATGGTCCTTCATTCTGCACTATAATCTTATAAACAAGAATCAGTAGGAAATATTTCCTCCAATACCTGACTTTCAGCCATTCCAATTGAATGTAGTAGGGTGTTATATGCTCATCCCGTCTGGCATCATAAATATATCTCACAGCATAATTGAGCGACCGCTGCATCCTACCATTCAATTCCTCTGTCAGATCAACATATACAGTTGAGCAATAATCAATAAAGGGTCTAATTAAGGATCCAACCAATAGGATACGTGTGCTTCTAGGCAGGAATTTTTTCAAACGTTTAAACTGGTGCATACCAGCAAACACTCTGTTACACATGTGAGTGGTCTGCTCCTTCCAGCTGAGGGTCTGATCTATATACAATCCAAGAGTTTGCACACTCTTCAGGTAGGGAACAACATTACCTTCAACTGTGATTGCTGGGACTCTATCCTGATCAATTCTGCTTAGGAGAGTAGGAGAACCAATAATTATACTTTTGGTCTTTTTTGCATTGAGAATTAACTTATGGGCATTGGTCCACTGCAGAAGTGATTCAATGTTCTGGTTCATGGATTGAACTGCTTCAGGAATGCTTTCTTTAGAATATTGCCCATAGATCATTAGATCATCAGCAAATAGGTGATAGGAACAGTTGGAAAAAACCGAAGGAACATTATTAATGAATATGGAGAATAGAAGGGGTCCCAATACTGAACCCTGAGGAACACCCCTCCGAACTGGTCTCCAAGAGGAAGAATCACCACTGCCACCAAATACCGCCTGAAATCTGTCTGACAAGTAGGAGGAGAACCATGCTACAGCTGAATCAGAGAAGTGACAATGATACTTAAGCTTATGAATTAGCAAGGAATGAGAAACATTATCAAATGCTTTGCTCAAGTCGAACTGAATAAGTATTGTGAGTAATCTCTTATCCATAGCTTCATGTATGTCATCTGTTATGCGCAAGAGAGCAGTACAGGTGCTATGATTTGGGCGGAAGCCAGATTGAAAATCTGAAAAGAAATTGAAACTGGAAAGATGTTGACTTACCTGAGCATGCACAATTCTCTCCAGTGCCTTAGATATGGAACAAAGAATATGAATAGGCCTGCAGTCAGCAGGAGTGGTAGGATTAGTACATTTGGGAATAGGTTTGACCATAGAGCATTTCCAGAGATCAGGGAATCTTCTCATCTGAAGAGAGACATTGAATATGTGTGTAATTGAGGGTAGAATGACTGGTAACAATTTCTTATAGAACAGGCTTGGGATATTATCTATTCCTTTTGAGTTTTTTGAGCAGGAGCATATTATCTTTGACACCATGGAAGGAGTAACATGTGAGAAAAAGAATTTCTCCCCTGGCAAGTCATGACCGAACTGCATGACAAGATGATCTGCAGCCAGGGGTGAGTTGAAGGCATCTGTCTGATTTGAACTGAGGGTGAAAAAATCGTTCAGTTCATCAAGCGGTAAATTGATCCCAGTATTGGCCCTCCCTTTATGAGCTCCCAACCTTCGGGCATTGTCCCATAGAGTTGACGTTGAATTATTCTGATTGAACTGCCTGTGATAGAAGCAAAGTTTTGCATTGCGACTAAGAGATTTTACACAATTTCGCCAAGTTTTGAAAATTTCAAAGTCGCCCTGGTTGCTAGTCCTTCTGAATATTCTTCTGGCTTTATCACGCTCACGTCTGGCAGTCAGTATGTCCTCATTTATCCAAGGTACAGGTTTCCTCTAAGGATGCGCGGTACGTACAGGGGCTTGTCTATCAAAAATGCTGTGGATCATATTATTGAAAACAGCAACCTTTTCATTAATGTCAGCAATGAAACCTATAGTGTGCCATGGCATACTGATGGCATCCTCAAGACATCTATGATCATTGAAATGCTTGAAGTCTCTATAAGAATAGCTTGGTGGAGACAAATCATCAGACTTCAAGTTGTAGACTAAATAAATCATATCGTGCATAGAGAGAGATGGCAATGGAATCTGCCCAAAAGACGAAACATAATCCTTATCACTCACAACAGCCAAATCAAGTAGAGTATGTGAATTAGGTAGGTGATAAGTAGGGTTAACATTATTTACAATGTGGAAGTTGATAGAGCTGTGTCAGAGAGACACAGTAACGTCTCCCTGTCTGATTTGGGTTACTTTTCTGGACAGTTGTATTTCTTGATATCACTGAGTCATTTCTTGAGTCAGGTGAGTCATTGTATCTAGATTAACCACTATTAATTAATAGTAGTCAACCCCTGATTAATATAATATAATCAAAATAAATTTTAATGCCCATATCTCAATTAAGAATGTTATTTTATTTATTCACTTAATTAAAGTAAAATCTATTAACCATTGTTAATTATTAATTATATAAGCCCATTTTTATTCAAACCAACCTTACAACATTTATATTACCGTTCCTTAAAATTAGCTACTGGCACTGAGAATCTGGGATTTTATACTTATTGCATTTTTGAGAGTTGAACTTGTATTATCATTTTACAGTAATAATTGGAAATGTTCTATTTGAAGTGGGACTCTACAGATATATTTGATTATTTTGCACAAAACTGTTACTGTTCCTAAAAACTATCCAGCATAATCTGGTTTACAGGTCTGTGGTTACTGGTTAGTCAATGAATTGTTGAAATTCGAACATATAATTTGATTGCAATGAAAATTTTGGAATTGTTGGAAGTAAAATTTTATAGAAATACTTGAAGTTCTTTCACACCAGACTAAAAAAATCGGTTACGGTACTGCCACTGCCGATTTTGTTACCAATCGGGGCAAGGATTCTCATCTTACTTATATACCGGCCCTGAAAATTAGCCGGTATAAACTGGAACTGTGATTAGTTATTGTTGATAGTTGAAATTATATTAATTTAATGATTAAATAGTGATTGTTAAGGTTATCCATGCTTCTTGAAACTGCAGTACGGTACTAAATATTGATTAATAATGTGGGTACTTATACTTGCTTTGCAGCTCTTTCACGTTTTGTATAAGTCGCGGGCGCGTTTTGAGCAATGGTGCTCATCTTCGACGCTTTGAGTCTTAGTAAGGAGCGCCAAAGATGAGTACGGTACCATTGCTTGAAACAAGTCCGCAACTCAAACAAAAGGCTTATAGGCTTGAGGTTTATACTATACTACGATAAACAAATTATACAATTTATGATATAGATGTGGAACTATCCACTAACTTATGTATATATCCTATGTAGCAACCGCAGCCTAACTTTAAGCCTCACCTTATTTGACATCTTCTAAGCCTATAAGTATGGGTGGTGAACATCAACTTAAGGGTGGGCGGTAGTGGACGGCAAAATTAAGCCCCATAAAATCAATGTAATTTTTATCAATCTTTTGGAGCAGATAGAGCCTCTATTTATGGACAGAATTTTACGTTCTTTATGTCATTGAAAAGATAATTTGATTCTCCAGACGCGTGACTTTTTACTTTTTAGTCTATTTCAATAATTGGAGTTCAATACTCTTATAGTTAATTAACTGTACAATAATTATTAAAATAACTAAAAATCAAAAAAGTAAAAAGTCACACCCCTGAAGAATTGTATTCTCTTTCCAAAGAAATAAAGAACATGAAATTCTGTCCACAAATAGAGGCTCTGCCTCTGCTCTAAGAGATTGATAAAAATTACATTGTTCTAATGGGGCTTGATTTTGCCATTTGGCAGTTTGCCGTCCACTACCATCCACTCTTAATTAGCTAAATTAGAACACAAAGAACATAGTATTATACATTTTATTGATATATGTCAGCCAATTATTCATTAATAACAATGATTATCGCAATATGATGAAATTTCAAAAAAAAACCATAGACCGAGTCCTAACCTAACCTATCTATAATTCATCATGACTATTTCAAATTTCAATAAATTACCAGTACCATATCTCAAGGATATGCATATAGTTGTCCATCTACTTATCCACCTACTAATAATAATACAATACTGTGTGAACTTGTTGGCTAAGGTCTAGTGTCAGAGTTTTCAGGTTGTACCTGATCAGCTTTAGGGCCTCTGACATGACCTGACAACTGCTTTTTAGGCAGCTGGGACCGATGGCTTAACATATTCAATCATTTTCTTAATGCATTGTAATGAAATCATTACAAATGATTAAAATACAAGCAAATCAAAAACAAGAACCATATATGGTATGTTTCAAGTGGATTTTAAATCTGTAGTACCAATTGGGAACTCATTTTAATTGTGGAATTTTGATAAATTGGAATCAGCATTTAGGAAAATGAGCTATCTTGAATCTAGAATAGGCTAATATATATGAAAGTTTTAAGGCAATTACCGTAGGCTAAGTAAGTAAAATAGTAGTAAGTTAAAGTCTAAACTGTGTAGGCTGCAGTATATCAAACTGCAGATAATTTTCTATTCTACATTGTAGTCTATAAAATGTAAGTAAATGAAATGATGTATATGCTTTTTAAAGGTGTAATTATAGTATATAATTGATAAAGTTGTATAATTTAACAGTTCATAGACATATTATAAAATTCTAGCCTAGCCTAAATCTGAAAATTCATTTGTTTCAAGACAAAGATGAGAACACAAGAATTTAAATAACCATAGCCAACCTCTTCTTCATGTAGGCCTATCAAAAAGATTTTTCAAGCAGTAATAAGAATGACAACAATGGCCTAAAAGTGCATTAATTTTATTCATTTATTTGACAAAATACATTTCTTAGTAGATAAAACACAGACAATGATAATTGTCTAAAACGTCTTATTTTCAGATTTAGTTAAATACTCCAAATGAAGGTTATGTTCACAATTTCCACTTCACTATACTCAAAAATTTGAACTGTCAAGAATAAAAGACTATGATTTATCAATTTAAAATTTGAAAGGTTGTTATAAAATTCAAGAGAGCATCAGAATTGTATAAAATGTTTTAAAATTATCAATTCTCACTATTGATAATGAAATAACCACATCATAAGAAAGCAAGTATAAGACTTTCATAAATTGCCTTTAGAACTGACATATATTAGCCTATTGTAAATCAAAAATAGCTTACCTTACAAGATGATGATGATTCCAATTTATCAAAATCCCACAATTAAAAGAAGTTTACAATCGGTAAAATACAGAAATTCCAATTTTGCAGCATAAAAATAGCATGGGAGCCATAGGGGATTCGAGTTTGTTTGGAATCATCATGGCGGATTTGTACCACGTGATCAAGCCAGCCAATCAGAAGCGTGACAGTCAATGGCCACACTGTCTTATCAAGTCACTGTAGAGTCAATTTCACCCATCTACTGCTGTCAGAGCGGATCTTTTACAAGAGCTCTTTGAATGCCTACAGCACAGAGAAGGGATAAATCTCCGTCCTCTGTGCCTACAGCCAGTGAATATAAAGTAAAAGTACCTATATTCAAAGTATAGTCTCTCCATATTCTCTGCTACAGCCCTACACTACACTGAACATTGTTGATGTTGTAAAGGTTTATGAGAGATTCAAACATATAGAACAAATTATTGTCTACAATTTGAGCCAAAGAACGTTTTCTTATCTTGATCCAAACTTTATTTTGAGTCCATTGATTGCCTGACAAGCCATTGAAAAATGAATGTATGGAATTTCAGCATTTATTTAAGTTGACTTGACTATCTTAAATGCGATATGCCATGGAAGTTATTTGTAGGAGATTGAAGAGGAAGAATTTACCTACATTTTTAAGATAATTTCAATTTTGTATCTCAAAGGACTTGGAAGATATACTCAGTTGTAAGCAAAAAATGACCTTTATTATTGGTATATGATGGAAAAGTCGATATTCTCAACTTTTTATTCTCAATTTTGACCGAATTCAACATATTACTCGTAAGTTATAATATATGAATTTAGACCGCCTTGATGAGCTGAAAAGAATGAGCTGTAGATTTACTTTTACAATAGTTAGATTAGAGGTATCCTTTGATTGAGATCCTTGAAGGGTCCTTACTTTCGAACATGACCAAAATTCAGGTCGGTAAGTGACTTATCTGCTAGAAATAGAGAAATTGTTCTAAAAGACATATTACTAGAGAAAGTTCCAATACAAGCTATTATAATAAATTTTTTTGGAGACCATTTTTACCGGCGTGAAGCTGGCCCCGCCATGTTGTACCCAAAATTTCAAACGTATGTCATAATTATGGGTTTTTTATGGGTATTCAACGTATATAACTTTTAAATTATGGGTTCAACTAGTAATATGTTTTATATCAATTTATATTTTGGCGGGCCAGAATCACGTTTAGCCCGCCACATTGCATGATTTCTGAAACAAATGTGTCATTCGATAGAGAACATTATGGGTATTCATTCTATACCATTTTCAAAATTTGGGCTTAACCATTACGACCAGGAGAGACTTTCAAAGTGTAAGAATTTGGTGGGCCAGCATCACGCTTAGCCCGCCACATTGCATAACTTCAAAGAGAAATGTGTCATTCGATGGGGAAAATTATGGGTTTAAATTCTATACCATTTTTAAATTTTGGGAACAACAATTACGATCAGAAGAGACTTTGGAAGAATTCAACTGTCGCACCCTAGCGAGCATTTTTTGAACTAAGACTGCTCAGAAATTATGTACAGTGTACTGTCTTTAGCCATCATAATATTCCCCAGCAGAGGAATTATTTCGTTCAGGTAACCAGGTCCCTTGCCGCCCCCGGCGAATCTTTTTTCAGACTCTAAGTGATTGAAACCTATGTATAATGTCTCTGGCCATCATGATATACCATTCAATATTAATGTGTATCATAACTGCATCCTCAGCAGAGGAATATAGTTCAGGTAACCAGGTCCTCTGCCGCCCCCGGTGAATTTTTTTTCAGGCTAAAAGTGATGGTTACCCATGTATACTGTCTCTGGCCATCATAATATACCATTCAATATTCATGTGTATCATAAATGCATCCTCAGCAGAGGAATATAGTTCAGGTAACCAGGTCCTCTGCCGCCCCTGGTGAATTTTTTTCAGGCTAAAAGTGATTGAAACCTATGTATACTATCTCTGACTATCAAAATATACCATTCAATATTCATGTGTATTATAAATGCATCCTCAGCAGAGGAATATAGTTCAGGTAACCAGGTCCTCTGCCGCCCCCAGCAATCCTTTTTTCAGGCTTGAAGTGTTGGAAAACCACGTATACTGTCTCTGGCCATCATAATATAACATTCAATATTTATGTGTATCATGAATGCATCCTCAGCAGAGGAATATAGTTCAGGTAACCAAGTTCTCTGCCGCCCCCGGTGAATCTTTTTTCAGGCTAAAAGTGATTGAAACCCATGTATACTATCTCTGACTATCATAATATACCATTCAATATAAATGTGTATCATAAATGCATCCTCAGTAGAGGAATATAGTTAAGGTAACCAGGTCCTCTGCCGCCCCCGGCAAATCTTTTTTCAGGCTAAAAGTGATTGAAACCTATGTATACTGTCTCTGGCCATCATAATATAACATTCAATATTAATGTGTATCATAAATGCATTCTCAGCAGAGGAATATAGTTCAGGTAACCAGGTCCTCTGCCGCCCCCGGTGATTTTTTTTTCAGGCTAAAAGTGATTGAAACCCATGTATACTGTCTCTGGCCATCATAATATAACATTCAAAATTCATGTGTATCATAAATTCATCCTCAGCAGAGGAATATAGTTCAGGTAGACAGGTCCTCTGCCGCCCCCAGTGAATTTTTTTTCAGACTAAAACTGATGGATACCCATGTATACTGTCTCTTGTCATCATAATATACCATTCAATTTTGATGTGTATCATAAATGCATCCTAAGCAGAGGAATATAGTTCAGGTAATCAGGTCCTCTGCCGCCCCCGGCAAATCTTTTTTCAGGCTAAAAGTGTTGGGAACCCATGTATACTGTCTCTGGCCATCATAATATAACATTCAATATTTATGTGTATCATAAATGCATCCTAAGCAGAGGAATATAGTTCAGGTAACCAGGTCCCTTGCCGCCCCCGGTGAATCTTTTTTCAGGCTAAAAGATATTGAAACTTATTCATACTGCCTCTTGTACCAAATTATATTATTTTCATTGATTTTATTTAAATATATAGAGTCTGGAATATTAGAATTTATAAATTGTAACTTAGTAGTTCTGTTCCCATAGTCAGTTGGATATTTCCAGGCGCCAGTCTGCCGTACATTGTAATTCGATAATCCTGTTAATTCTCATTTTCAATGATACCTATTTATCTCAACTGGCGCCAATTCTCCAGATTAATCAGAATTATTCCAGACGTTTACTCATCGTAAAATTGTGACGAGCTACCATGAGAAGTAGCATATATCTTAATAAGCATTAGGGAATTTTGCAATCCTTCTCATCTCCTGTCCCTATTCGAGTCCTCTCCTTGTCCAATGAGACATTATGTGACGTCAGAGGTAATTAATTTAATGAGGAGGTAAAATTTGCTTGGGCAGAGCACCCAACTGTTGTGCTGGAAAGCCTCGGTCCATTGGAGAAAATCGAGAGATGACTTGCAGGCCGCTCAGATAATAGTTTGTGAACTGATTATGTTAATTTATTAGAAGTACTTTTACATACAGTAACGAAGTTTTTGGTGTTTCATTTCTCACCTGGAGAATGGACAATAAATTAACTAGTTTGAGGATGTAATCCTCCTCTATCTTAAATATTACAATAATGTAAATTATTTTTAAAAGCGGTTGACTGCCAAACTTCAAGTGTACTGTATCATGAAGTGAACTTCCACATTCCCATTTCGGGAACTTTTATATGTGCAAGATTGCTGTGTAGCTGCAATCCATTTACTACCATGTTCAACGGGACTGGCGACTCCTTCCATTCGTGGACGGCGACGTTCAACATCTAGTACCGCTGTAGGGAGATCGGAAAACCCCGTGTCATTGGATTCTGCCGCCACTAGCCCGAGGTCCAAGGAGCAACACACCTTCATCATCTTCACCAATCACCCCTTCGGACAACGGACTCGTCGACGGCGGATATCAAAGATGAGTAATTCAATCTCCCCTCAGCGATATTTTATGTAGCCCCTTGGTCTCTTAAAGACAGATGTATTTTTAATATTAACTTAATGATAACCGTTCTCTTTTATTGTAAAGAAATAATGATAATTCAATATAACTTAATGGCAGTCAACCGCAAACCAAAAGTTTCATCATTCCAAGACCCTCAATCACTAGACTAGACTAGAATTATTCATCAATCTCGACTTCCACCGACATCAGGAAACAGCACGCTTTTAACAATTTCTCTACTGCTCCGATAATCTATATTATCATAAAGGAGTTCAGCATAGAAAGTGGTAGCAGCACGCTTGGTTTAATCTGATGAATTTTTCTAGTGTTTTAGTGATGAGGTTGGAATTGAATTTAAAGTTCATGTTTATTATTTTGTTTGAATCTCACTTGAAAGTTCACTGAAATCTTACTGAAAGTAATTTAATGTAGTATGAGGAAATAGGCTTACCAGAAATTTTAATTTAAAATCAATTAAAAGTAGTTGATATAAAACAATGTCAAGTTATCTAGCTTTCCAGTAGTGTATATATTAGATCAGATTAGTATATATTAGTAGAAATATTAGATCTTCTCTCAATCATGGCCTTGACACTAGAAATGTTGCAAACCGAATTTGCAAATAATAGTAAAGTAGATTCGTTTCTCTCTCATAAAATAAATCCCGATGCTTTGACTAAAGATGAATTGTTATTTGAACTGGAGGTATTAGGCCAAGTTAAATCTGAAGCACAGACTCAAACAGTCGATTGTTTGCGTTCGTTGTTCAGACAAAAAACTGCTGATCTTACTGACCGTAGAAACGTGACTTATGAGACTTTGAAATCTCACAGCACGATTAAAGAAATAAATTCTCGAATCGATTATCTTGTAGAAGAACTTGAGTCAAACTCTGAACTGAGTAGGAAGGAAATCGTAAAAGTAGAATCCAAAATTATGCACTTGATTTCTGTATTGGAACAATCATTGAAAGCATTTCCAACAATAACACCAGACAAAAAAGATCGCAGTATGGCTCTTTTGCATGAAGCAATAAGTACTCTACCAACTCTTATTGCTCGCACTGTAGATTTGCAAAAGAAATTGATTAGAAGCAGACCTCCCACTCCCGCTAATATTCAACCAGCTAGTGCTTTCTCTTTCCCAAATGTAGCTAATCAAATTTCGAACGTAGCTCTCAATCAGGCAGGGCCTAGTAAATTATTAAATGTACCAGCCCTTAATGTAACTAGTATTCTGCCCACAGAGGCCGTTACAACTAACAATCCTGTAACTAATACTATTCCAAATCAAATGCAATATCGAATCCAAGATTCCATCTATTCTAAAATTCACAATCCAGTTGAAACTATATTAAAGGATCTAAAACCCACAAATGGATTAAATGTTAATGATTTGCTCTCATTCTTAACAGTTGCATTAAATATCCGATCGTTTTCCCAGCTAACTGATAATCAGTTGCTGCAATTACTTGTTCCATTCACTGTAGGACCATTGTTTGATAAGATTACAATGTCTATCAATTTGAGTGCCTCATTTGATCAATTCCACTTGGAAATTTTTAATTATTTCGTACCTCAGAGATTAATGTCCACTATTATCAAAGATCGTTTTTACAGATTGCAAGCTCCTTCAGAGCCTATTTCAGCTTACGTTGCGTCCATTAAAGAAAGTGCCTTATTATTGAAATTAGATAAATCCGAATCCGAATTAGTAAGCACCATATTGAGTGGTCTAAGTCCACATGAGAGGTCACGGCTAGTGTTTACGAGCAAGCCAGCAAATCTAAGTGAGTTGAACGAACTTTGTATTCACTCTCAAAACGTCCAGTTTGCTGATATAGAAAGAAATTCATTCTACAAAGCTAATAATAATAGTAACAACGTTGCTAATAATCCCAACAAAACAACTCCCAGGAATTTCAACAATGATAATAAGCGAGAAATTGTATGCTATAAATGTAACCGTAAAGGCCACTTTGCCAGGAATTGTTATTCAAAAAACTTTGCTCTAGCCTCGTCAACAAAAAAGACCTAAAATCAGTAACGAATGAAAAGACAGTAGAACCATTGAAGTCTCAATCTAAATTGAATTCTTTGAAACATAAAATTTCACTTAAAAATTCTCAAAAACGATTCATTCAAAGCTTGAAACGGAAAGATGAACAAAAAATGTGTGGAATGGTTTATGATAATAAACTTCTCCCATTCGTACAGGCCAACTTTAATAATACTGATATATCTTATCCATGTTTAGTTGATTCAGGATCTTCTTTTACTATAATAAGAGCTTCAACTCTTGATGAAATAATTCATAATAATAAACTCAAGGAGATTGAAATTATTGAGGATAATGTAACCTGCTGTACAGCTAATTCTTCCAAATTGATCATGGATAAATCTTGTATACTAAAAATAAAAATAGAACAGTTTTCATGGAAATTTTGCTTTCTAATTGCTGAAAATCTACCAGTAGATGTAATTTTGGGTTGTAATTTCATTACCCACTCGCAACTCTTAGTAAATTTAATCAGAAAAACCTTTTTCTTTGACTTCATTCCACATTTGAAATTTCCTTTGAGTGATAACAATAAATTTTCTAAAGGCTCTGATATCCAAGTGTATAATGTAATGAAGAGATTAGCTCCAATGGATCTTTCTCACTTAAATTATTCTGATAGAAGCAATTTGGAGAGATTTATAAGTAGGCATTCTGATGTACTAACTGAAAGAATTGGATCAACTGATTTGATAGAGTATGACATTAAACTGACCTCAAATAAAATCGTAAGGTCCCAACCATACCCAATGAATCCCATCAAGTTAGAATATCTAAGGGAAAAGTTGAAACAACTTTTAGAGGAAGATATCATCGAACCCAGTACTTCACAGTATTCATCCCCTTGTCTACTTGTACAAAAACCAACACCAAACACCTATCGTTTATGTATCGATTACCGGCGATTAAACAAAATTGTAGAGCTCCAATCAGCACCCTTGGGAGATTTACATAATTGTTTTCATCATTTCTCAAACGCTAAGTGGTTCTCATGCATCGATTTGACAAGCGCTTATAATCAAATTCATTTAACTGAGAGATCTAAACATCTTACAGCTTTCATTACACCATTTAATTTGTATCAATTCAAGAGATTATACTATGGTATATCTAGTGGTTCAGCTGTACTAACCAATTTAATGCAAAAATTATTTGGAGATCTGAGATTTAAAGGTATATTTTTCTACCTGGATGATTTGATAATCTACACAGATTCCCTTGAAAATCATTGGAAATTACTTGATGAAGTTTTCAATAGGCTTAGAAAGGCAGGTCTTACAGTAAACCCCAACAAGGTAACCTTTGCGGCCAACAAGATAAATTTCTTAGGACACCTTGTATCTCACAATAGTGTATCTATTGATCCAGAGAGAACTAAAGCTATTGTTAATTTCCCTGTCCCAACTAAAGTTAAAGGAATTGAAAGGTTTTTGGGAATGGTACAATTTTTTTCAAAGTTCATCCCCAACTTGGCACAAATATCAGCCCCACTTAATGCACTGAGAAAGAAAAATGTTAAATTCAAATGGACTGAAGAATGTCAAAAGTCGTTTGATAAGTTGAAACAAATTTTAACTCAACCTCCTCTTTTGAAGATGGCAGATTTCAATAAGACTTTTATCCTTACTGTCGACGCGTCGAGTGTTGGAGTAGGTAGTGTTTTAGGTCAAATGCAGGATGGAGTTTTTGCTCCGATAGCCTATGCATCCCGTACCTTGTCCCCATTAGAACAAAAATACTCTGCATATGAGAAGGAAACTCTAGCAGCACTTTATGGGATGGAAAAGTTTAGGTATTTCCTCGAACACACCAAATTCATTCTGAGAACCGACTGCAGTGCTTTACAGTATGTTTTGAATCATCCTAAACAACTAGGACGAATAGGCAGATGGGTTCTGAGATTATCAGCCTTCCAATTCGAAACTGAACATGTGAGGGGCGTAGATAATAAAGTTGCTGACTGTTTAAGTCGTATGTTTGAGGATTCGCCACCAGAAGTAATTGAAGAAAATTTATGTAGCTTGAATCTAGTAGATTTCCCACTCAGTTTCACTGATATTTCAACGTATCAAAGGCAAGATGAATTTATTAAAGAGATAATTCAATCAGGGAATGATGGTAATGATATCTACCCCTATCAGATGTCAAAAGGAGTTATAGTTTGTAATGTCCGGAATTCTACCGATCCTAAAATAGTTCTTCCCCAAATTTTAAGACCTATGGTTTGTAAGTACTACCACGAATCCAATTTTGGAGCACATTTAGGCTACCTAAAAACATTAAATAAAATAAAGCAAGTTTTCACTTGGAAAGGAATTTCCAAGGATGTAGGTGTTTTCATTAAAAACTGTAAAATTTGTTCATTGAGTAAACCAGCTCAAAAAACTAATTATGGTTATATGGCATCAACTGTAGCAACGTACCCCATGGAGAAATTCTTTATTGATTTTGTAGGAAAGCTCCCAAGATCCTCAAAGGGAAACACGATGATTTTCACCTGTGTTGATGCTTTCACAAAATTTTGTTGGTTAATCCCTGTTAGAGAAGCCAATGCTAATACAGTTTGCACTGAACTTCAAAAAATCTTCACAAACTTTGGATTACCAAAAATAATAGTCTCTGATAACGCCCAGGTATTTAAATCCAATATCTTTACTAAATTCTGTTTTCAGAAGGGCATATCACATATAACTTGTACCCCATATCATCCTCAATCGAATATTGTTGAGAGAGTTCATAGGAATTTGAAATCATCTCTGATTGCATACTGTGCTAATAACCAAACCAAATGGGATGAACCCCTATCGTGGATTCCTCTTGCATTCAATTGTAGTTATCACGAAAGTAGTAAGTTTACCCCATATGAATTACTATTTCGGCACAAACCAAGTCACCCGCTCACAAATATTTGGATGATAGATGAAATTCTACCCACGAAATTTAATGAAGGAACGAGGAAGTTATGGAAAACTGCTTATGAGAATCTCTTGAAGTCACACAGTAAAGTAAAGGATAGATACGATTCACACAGGAGTCCAATCCCTTTTAAACTGAATGATAAAGTTTACTTGAAAGCGAATCCAGTAAGTAAAGCTGTTGACAAGATCACAGCGAAATTGTCATATCGATGGTTAGGTCCATATCTCTTGAAAGAATGGATAAGCCCAGTGTCGGTTAATTTATACTCATTAGATGGGAATACCTTTGTAAGACGCGCGCATGTATCACAGTTAAAACTTGATAAGAGTACTTGAATAACTTGAGATTAGGTGGACGCATCTATTTCTCTTTCATCTCTCTCTTTAACAAGTAAATCACTTCAAATGAGTAGCAATGTGATAAGAAAGTCGACTATAAATTTAAAAAAAAAAAAAAATGTCCCGGGTAGTAGGTTAAATAATTTAAATGGTTTATCAAATTGAATATTAAAGTAGATTAAGTAATTGTGTAGGTTAAATGATTTTGTAGGAAGTTAGGTTAAGATGTTTTAGACTATAATCTGTGTATTAGTAGGTTTAATGGTAGGCTACATCAGTAATTCATGGTCATGATAATGAAAAATTATTATAATGTAAATAGATGATAGGTTATAGGACTTAATCACTTTCATAGTATAGTATAGTATAATTCACTTTCATTATTCCCAGTGATTAATCCGTAATCATATAATTCTGTGTTACATTAGTATTGTTGTCCTTTTTAATCTAAGTGAATTACTTTGCTTATTAGGTTAGTAGGATACTTAATCAGTATAATTCACTTTCATTATTCCCAGTGATTAATCCGTAATCATATAATTCTGTGTTACATTAGTATTGTTGTCCTTTTTAATCTAAGTGAATTACTTTGCTTATTAGGTTAGTAGGAAACGTATAAAATGAATAGAAAGTTTGATATTTTGACATTTTAGAGCATTCAATTGATACTGATTGATTGGAAGGTAATTGACCTTCACCTATTGACGTTATAAATGCCTCAATCCAACCCCACCACCTGTGTTTGAGTAGTCGACATCTCAAGCACTGGTGGCTCTGTTGTTCTCTCTCAATCCCCACTCTCTCCCAGCACTAACGTGAGAGAATTAGCTCAGCATCTGAGCGCTCAGCGGAACGTGTTCTCTCACCGTAGTCAACCCGGTTCTTATCATACCCTTGCTATCACTCCCGCCTGCAGCTACCCTTATTTAAAATTTTAGCACCTTCTTAATTGAAGCGTCACTTCTTTTAGGGGGGGAGGGTTGTGCCAAATTATATTATTTTCATTGATTTTATTTAAATATATAGAGTCTGGAATATTAGAATTTATAAATTGTAACTTAGTAGTTCTGTTCCCATAGTCAGTTGGATATTTCCAGGCGCCAGTCTGCCGTACATTGTAATTCGATAATCCTGTTAATTCTCATTTTCAATGATACCTATTTATCTAAACTGGCGCCAATTCTTGAGATTAATCAGAATTATTCCAGACTTTTACTCATCGTAAAATTGTGACGAGCTACCGTGAGAAGTAGCATATATCTTAATAAGCATTAGGGAATTTTGCAATCCTTCTCATCTCCTGTCCCTATTCGAATCTAGTCCTCTCCTTGTCCAATGAGACATTATGTGACGTCAGAGGTAATTAATTTAATGAGGAGGTAAAATTTGCTTGGGCAGAGCACCCAACTGTTGTGCTGGAAAGCCTTGGTCCATTGGAGAAAATCGAGAGATGACTTGCAGGCCGCTCAGATAATAGTTTGTGAACTGATTATGTTAATTTATTAGAAGTACTTTTACATACAGTAACGAAGTTTTTGGTGTTTCATTTCTCACCTGGAGAATGGACAATAAATTAACTAGTTTGAGGATGTAATCCTCCTCTATCTTAAATATTACAATAATGTAAATTATTTTTTAAAGCGGTTGACTGCCAAACCCATTTTCAAGTGTACTGTATCATGAAGTGAACTTCCACATTCCCATTTCGGGAACTTTTATATGTGCAAGATTGCTGTGTAGCTGCAATCCATTTACTACCATGTTCAACGGGACTGGCGACTCCTTCCATTCGTGGACGGCGACGTTCAACATCTAGTACCGCTGTAGGGAGATCGGAAAACCCCGTGTCATTGGATTCTGCCGCCACTAGCCCGAGGTCCAAGGAGCAACACACCTTCATCATCTTCACCAATCACCCCTTCGGACAACGGACTCGTCGACGGCGGATATCAAAGATGAGTAATTCAATCTCCCCTCAGCGATATTTTATGTAGCCCCTTGGTCTCTTAAAGACAGATGTATTTTTAATATTAACTTAATGATAACCGTTCTCTTTTATTGTAAAGAAATGATGATAATTCAATATAACTTGATGGCAGTCAACCGCAAACCAAAAGTTTCATCATTCCAAGACCCTCAATCACTAGACTAGACTAGAATTATTCATCAATCTCGACTTCCACCGACATCAGGAAACAGCACGCTTTTAACAATTTCTCTACTGCTCCGATAATCTATATTATACTAAAGGAGTTCAGCATACTCTGATCATCATAATATACCATTCAATATTAATGGGTATCATAAATGCATCCTCAGCAAAGGAATAAAGTTCAGGTAACTAAGTCCTCTGCCGCCCTCGGCCAATCTTTTTTCAGTCTAAAAGTGATCAAAACCTATGAAACTGTCTCTGGTAATCATAATATACCATTCAATATTAATAGGTGTCATAAATACATCTTCAGCAGAGGAATATAGTGCGGGTACCCAGGTCTCTTGCCGCCCCCGGTAAATCTTTTTCAAGGCTGGAAGTGATTGGAACCTACATATACTGTCTCTGGCTACCATAATGTTCTTTTCAATATTAATGGGTATCATAAATGGATCCTCAGCAGTGGTATATATTTCAGGTAACCAGGTCCCTTGCCGCCCCCGGTGAATCTTTTTCAGGCTGTAAGATATTGAAACTTTTTCATACTGCCTCTGATCATCATCATATACCATTCAATATTAATGGGTATCATAAATGCATCCTCAGCAAAGGAATAAAGTTCAGGTAACTAAGTCCTCTGCCGCCCCCGGCCAATCTTTTTTCAGGCTAAAAGTGATTGAACCCTATGTATACTGTCTCTGGCCATCATAATATACCATTGAGTATTAATGGCTATCATAAATGGATCCTCAGTAGAGGAATATAGTTCAGGTAACCAGGTCCCTTGCCGCCCCCGGTGAATCTTTTTCAGGCTGAAAGATATTGAAACTTTTTCATACTGCCTCTG
Source organism: Sogatella furcifera (assembly GCA_017141385.1). Taxonomy (NCBI): domain Eukaryota; kingdom Metazoa; phylum Arthropoda; class Insecta; order Hemiptera; family Delphacidae; genus Sogatella; species Sogatella furcifera. The sequence continues at coordinate 32,584,836 of CM029548.1, read as the reverse complement.
ATCATCATCATATACCATTCAATATTAATGGGTATCATAAATGCATCCTCAGCAAAAGAATAAAGTTCAGGTCCCCAAGGTCCCCAGCCGCCCCCGGTAAATCTTTTTTCAGGCTGAAAGTGATTGAAACCCATGTATACTATCTCTGGCCATCATAATATACCATTCAGAATTAGAGAGAGAGAGAGAAAAAGAGAGAGAGTGAGCGAGAGTGAAATGAGAGAAGATGAATAGAATAGCTTTATTCATGTACGTACATTAATGATTGATAATAGAATATGACTACTTCGTTTAGCCTTGAAACGGCGAAGTTAGGAGGACCAAGTCCTGTCTTACATTTAACCAACAGAATAAAGAGACCGATATGAGTAATTAATCTAATTTTATGAAAGCGAAAAGGCACTCATTTATAGAGTCTGATGATCATTATAGTAATTTCTCGCTATTTAGTGTAGTCTGTGCAAGGAAGAAATACATTCTGGCTAGATGGGGAAATGACTCCAGCTTGGTCATTATTCGTTCAAAAAGTAAAATTTTGGTCTTAAATTGAAGATCAGAATGTTCCCTACAATTTGAGACCAAATCTATTATTTTTAACCGATATTGTCCAAGCTGAAGTTATTTTCCCATCTCGCCAAGATGTCTTCTATGCTTGGAGAGACTTTACATCTCTATCAGCAATAATATTATTCTATATACTATAGAATAATGATGAAGCCTAGTATAGTCTGTCTAAGCGGAAAAGACCCCCTGACAAAATGAGAAAATGACTTCTGCTCGGTCAATATTGGTTCGAAAATTATTGATTTATTCTCAAGTGTAGAAAACATTCTGATTTACAAAATGAGACCAAATTAATATTTTTTGAACCAATATTGACCGAGCTGGAGTCACTTTCCCATCTTGCCACACGGTCTTCTTTGCTTGGACAGACATGCGCATACAAGTGTAGGTTTCTCGGAGCCTCAATAGGCTTTGATCGTTTGATCTAAGACAACACTACTCACAGAGAAGAAGCAAAGAAGACATTCTCGCAAGATGGGAAAATGCCTCCAGCTCGGTCAACATTGCTAAAAAAATCAAAAATCGAATTTCAAATTGTAGAAAACATTCTCTTCTACAATTTGAGACCAAATTTATAACTTTTTAATAAATATTGACCAAGCTGGAGTCATTTTCCCAACATTCCAGAATGTCTGTTTTTCTTCCGCGTGCAATTATCAACCAATCACATGCCATCGCGCCAAGTCTTTCTAATCCGGGAAATTTAAAATGAATGAATTCGCCCGAACGGTTTTTTGGACCTGGGGGGGGAGGAGCCTTGGAAAAATTCTACAAAAAACAGGAACATTCCTCTCTATAGTATTGTCCTTCCCATAAAAATTCAAGTTAATCTGACAACAAATAAAAAGGTTATTCATATTTTTCGAATTTTATGACTTAATACAATGAAAACTCAAGACGTTCCAAATGATCTACCTGCATAATGAACTGAATTTGGACTGCTCATTTATTTTTGATTATCAAATTGATAACTGATTATTTATTGATAGTTTCGCATTTCCGAACGCAGGATTGTGTTTATGAAGAGTTCCTTACAACATATATCTTTACAGATAGGTTTTGAATCGTACAGATCTTCACTAATTAACAATTCTATTTTATATAAGCGTATATTCCTAACAATGATATGGGCCTACGCTTTCACGATGTATGATTTGAATACTTCCAATCCAAAAATATTCTAACATAAAAGTATTGATATTAATTAATCAAACTGTCACTTCCATAAATTAAACAATATTGAATCTGGAACTTCTACTAGCAGTAGCCTAATTTAATAGATCAAACAAAGATAAAAAGATTTAATAAGTTGAAAGAAACCGGTAAATTATACAGAATATTACATTATGAATAAATATAACATATAATATAAAAGAATAATAGAAAGAAAAAGATTTGCCGGGAACGGAAAGGGACCTGGTTACCTGAACACTATATTCCCCTGCTGAGGATCCATTTACGATACCCATTAATATTGAATGGTATATTATGATGGCCAGAGGCAGTATGAATAAGTTTCAATATCTTTTAGCCTGAAAAAAGATTCACCGGGGGCGGCAGAGGACCTGGTTACCTGAAATATGTTCCTCTGCTAAGGATCCATTCATGATACCCATTAATATTGAATGATATATTATGGTAGCCAGAGACATTATATATGGGTTCCAATCACTTTCAGCCTTGGAAAAGATTTACCGGGGGCGGCAAAGGACCTGGGTACCTGAAGTATTTTCCTCTGCTGAGGATGCATTTCTGATACCCATTAATATTGAATTATATATTATGATAGCCAGAGACTGTATACATAGGATTCAATCACTTTTTTCCTGAAAGAAGATTCACCGGGGGCGGCAAGGGACCTGGGTACCTGAACTATATTCCTCTGCTGAGGATGCATTTATGATACACATGAATATTGAATGTTATATTATGATGGCCAGAGACAGTATACATGAGTATCCAACACTTTAAGCCTGAAAAAAAATTCACCGGGGGCGGCAGAGTACCTGGTTACCTGAACTATATTCCTCTGCTGAGGATGCATTTATGATACACATAAATATTGAATGTTATATTATGATGGCCAGAGACAGTATACATGGGTATCCAACACTTTTAGCCTGAAAAAATTCACCGGGGGCGGCAGAGGACCTGGTTACCTGAATTATATTCCTCTGTATGATACACATAAATACTGAATGTTATATTATGATGGCCAGAGACAGTATACATGGGTATCCAACACTTTTAGCCTGAAAAAAAATTCACCGGGGGCGGCAGAGGACCTGGTTACCTGAACTATATTCCTCTGCTGAGGATGCATTTATGATACACATTAATATTGAATGGTATATCATGATGGCCAGAGACATTATACATAGGTTTCAATCACTTAGAGTCTGAAAAAAGATTCGCCGGGGGCGGCAAGGGACCTGGTTACCTGAACGAAATAATTCCTCTGCTGGGGAATATTATGATGGCTAAAGACAGTACACTGTACATAATTTCTGAGCAGTCTCAGTTCAAAAAATGCTCGCTAGGGTGCGACAGTTGAATTCTTTCAAAGTCTCTTCTGATCGTAATTGTTGTACCCAAAATTTGAAAATGGTATAGAATTAAAACCCATAATTTTCCTCATCAAATGAAACATTTCTCTTCGAAATTATGCAATGTGGCGGGCTAAACGTGATTCTGGCCCGCCAAAATATAAATTGATATAAAACATATTACTAGTTGAACCCATAATTTAAAAGTTATATACGTTGAATACCCATAAAAAACCCATAATTATGACATATGTTTGAAATTTTGGGTACAACATGGCGGGGCCAGCTTCACGCCGGTACCATTTTTCCCAAAAATAGGGTATTTTGAAATACAAGGATATCTTTTTACTGTCCTAGTTCGAAAACTATACAAGAAAGAAAGGTCTACTTGGTCTCAAATTGGTATGAATTATTTCGTGAATGGGAAATAAATTTGATTTTAAAATTGTAGAGGACAAAATTATCCCCAGAGGGATTTTGAGTCACACGATTCAAATGAATACGTTAAGAGATCTAAGCAAACAAAAACTGAAAATACTCATATTCTCGTTTTTCTCATAACTCATAACTCGGTTACTGATAAGGGAAGAGAGAAATAAATTTTTACCATTTTTTTGGAAATTCAATTTACTAAAAAAAGATGAGATTGATTTTTTTGTCCGACGCTTCGTTTTGACGTAAATTGTGTTAAACTAGAAAAGGAACCGAAATTTAGGCCGTCATTTTGAATTTTTAAAAAATGCTAATTTTTTACAGCTTCAGCATCACTCGGATTCGGAATCTACATATAAAAATATCATAATTGATCAAAACATCAACGACATACCACAAAAAAGGTTACCCCCTTTTTTGCATTTAGCACCCCAGATTATAGCAAGGAAGGTGTCCTATGAATTCCCAAGCTTTCAAAACATTTTTGCAATTCCTATTACCGGTACTACTTGTATTCAAAACTGAACTTTGCAAGACCCATGATACTGTGATTTACACACTAGTTTGAAAAAATATTTTTTTCTATTAAATGATTATTTGCGGTAAAAATAATAATTCAATAGTTGGATCAATGTATTCTGAGAATCAATGGATTCAATATATTCAAAAAATGAATAATTTATGAATAATTCAGCACATAAAAATTTTAAGAGTTGGAATCAAGCATTGTTATTAAAACAATCAGGATATTCAGCTAGGGTTAATTTTCTTGAATAGAAAAATAATTCTCTATAATTTTGTGAATAATAATAAAAAAAATTATTTTATAATTTTATATAAAAAAATTTATTATATTTTGTGAATAATTTTAAACGGAAACTATTAATTGCATATCCTTCTTTTCACTGGTAATTTGATAATGTATGAATTATAATTATGGCTTATATTGGCTTATATAGTTCAATTCCTTCTCATTGGTGGCTTAAAAATTTGAACTGATATTGTCCAATGCTTACTTAGCAAATTCCTATGAAATTATAAGAGAGCTACATCAAAATTAAATCAAAATAATAATGAATCATTGATCAGAATAAATATTTCATCATTTTGATTCTTGAAAAAAATGGAAAAATATTGAAATTCATAGTCTAGTTTAAGTGCCTAAATGGAAATATTATTTTCCATTTATATTATTCTGAGGTTGATGTCTACATGAGACAAGGATTGTGCTTGTGTAACCTGAGAAGTGATAATGAGAGATGACTTATTATTCATTCAAAGAGTTTTTCTGTCCGACGCTGTGTTTCGACGTGGGTTTTGCTTTTACCTAAGCACAGTAAAATTAATAATCTTCATACTCTTTCAAGTAAATTGGAACAGATGCTTGTTTTTATTGAATAATAAAAGCCCAACGCTCTTAAAAACGTTTGATATATTATTACTGAGCGTGGAAATACTCATGCATAAGAAGGGTCTGAATTGAAAAACCTAGAAACAGGACCAAATTTCAACGATTTATTGGGCATCCTGAATCACGCCATCTAAGTGAGTCTAAGTGAATAGATTTTTTACTGTTTTTGGTGATCATTCCAAAGTGAACTTAGGAAATAGCAGCTTATCATGGTTCAAGAGATCTACATATTCAACTAAAAGAAATCAAAAATGTATTTTTTATGGATGCATTGGAGATAATTTACTGTATTGATTTTCAAAAATTCATGGCAGTGCATGATTGTGCTCATTTACTCGATGCCTTCAAGAACGGTGGAGTGCTATCTACTGTCCTTTAAAATAATTCATCATTCATACATACATGAAGAACTGCAAAATTTGTTCTGGTACCAGTATAGTAATACCCTGGGCCTGAGATAGCAATCATGCTATATGAGAAAAAACAATAATTGCCTATGAATGACATTTGAAAATTATTTGAGAGTGACTCCGTGACACTAGAGGCTGGAGCGGATTTCGCACTAGGCATACTAGGCCAGTGCCTAGGGGCGGCAAGTCTCAGGGGGCAGCACAGCTTGACGGCTTGACTGCTTTGGACGGTTTTGTAACATAATTGGTTTTTCAAATATTTTTCAACTGATATTAACAGTCTTAACACATTTTTTCATCTATTGCTGCTTTTCTAGTTCTAAGTCTAAGAGCATTGATAGGGAGGGTTAAAAAGTTCTTAAAAATGCGGATTTAAGCTTACAATTATTTACAATCACATATTATACAGCATACTTAATAAGTAATAAATAATTATAGAAGGTTCAAAGATAATGAAACTAAAGTTTACGAATAATGGAACTAATAATAAGGTTCAAAGAGATTTTCAAAACTCTTGAAAAATATAGTTTTAGAGTACTTTCTCGGAAAACATTTCCTCCCTGGCGAGAGAAATCATTCTTCAGTCGTCATAATTGATTATCTTTTGTTTATGATCGTGGCAGGAAGTAGGAAATTGTATATATTGCTCAGAATCAGTTATTTATCAGAATATTACAATTCAGAATCTGATAGTGAATAATAAATCATTGTAATAAGTTATATGCTTTGGCAGTTCGCACTACCAAACTACTAGAATTGGTACTTTATCACTTATTGATTTAACCTAATGGAAGTTAAATTCAACTTTGAATAAATAAAATGAAAACTTTAATAAAAACTTCAGCTTGAAAATCGAAACAGTGGTTCTATCAGGATTAATTCTGCAAAGTAAGCTACGGTAGTAATAAAGACTGCAACATTGAAAAAATGAGTTGTATCACTTTAAATTTTATCCCAGTCTCAAAGTGAACGAGTGTTCAATAACTCATCAGGAAAACCTGCAATCATAATTATGATAGTAGAAATCTGAAAAGAAACAATCATGAATCTTTCTTGAATTCGTATTTGTAGGCTATCATTATCAATATTATGCTAAAAAATAGGGATTTCCCCATTTAATTGACCATGAAAAGGCCTTCCAAAACAAATTGGGCCTTTTACAAATTGGTCGGAGGCCCTCCATGAAAAATGCAATTTTGAAGTAAATTTTTACAAAATTTCTTGGGGGAGAGCAATCTATATATCCTGAATGATGAGTTTCGTGCAGTAGGTTTCCAGGTTTTTTCAAACATTGAAAATACAGGGTGATTCGCTAAATGCTACTGAGATCCAATTTCACAGAGCAAAAAAAGAGCTTTTATCAGAGTGTTGTAAAACTCATTGCTATATCGAGATAATTATGACAAATTAGGGGCCAATTCATTATTTTCCTTCAAACTTGAAAAATTAAAATAATTCTTAGTGGTCTTATATCAAAATGATATCATATCAATTCTTAAAATACTGTATGATAGTAGCTGAGGAATTGGTTAAATGAGGCGGTAGTCACTTCTTTAATAATACGGTACGCGGGTACGGTACCTAAGTGATAAGATTGTGGGCAAAATACAGTATGATGAATAACGTAATTATCCAACTTCAAAGGGATGATTTTCATTTATTTACCGAGATTCTTTAGTATGTGAGGGTACTAAGAAGACCACATTATTATTGTCCTCTCAACACAGGAAAGTTTTAGGATTGAAATGAAATTAATGTCAACTTAGAAAAATAAGATTGATAAACAAATATTTAATGAATAAATAGATTTCTTAATGATAGATAAATAGAATTAGTCTGTATTGAAGATAATGAAGAGCCTATGAGTAGACTATAGAGTATAACTCTATTTCTGCAGTTGCACAAGTATAGTTTATACTGAATAGCAATGAATAGCCCAAATTGTTGAATTATTCAATTGGTCAATCGAGCTGAATTATAGAAAATGAAAACATAGGAAAATAAAAAGTTTTGGAGGGGTGGCATCCGCCCCCTAGAAGTTGACTGATTTGTTTGTCATTTATGAAATTAATGGACAGCTAAAATGAATAGAATAAAATTTAATAAATATCAAAGAATAAGATAATAAATTTTATTATCATTAAATTTAATAACTTCACAAATAAATTGAGAAAATTGCGAAGTCACAGACTCACAGGAGTGAAACTTCCATCTGAGTCTTCAATTGAATACTGGAGAAGGTCATTGATGATTGATAACTCCTAATCTTGACTCTCCAAACATTTCAGATTTTCTAATAAGAATACTCTTGTTCTCTGACACTTCTCCATCCTTTATAGGGTTAGCGAGTTGAACGGAAATATTCAAGTAAGTCACCAATTCTTGAAGAAAATCAATTTTTATACTTTTTTCTCAAGTTACTCTGTCCGGCGACAAACTTCTAACGTGCCAGCATGGGCGTATGCAGGCAGGTGTATGTCTCCATCTGAGTATCCAATACACCAATTGAATACTGGAGAAGTTCAATGATAATTCCTTATTTCGACTCTCTTAATCAGTCTTTGGAAGTCATATTTCAAATGAGAATACTCTTGCTTTCTCTTTTTCACTTCTCCATTCTTTGTATAAATTGTGACTCCAGAGAATTTAAAAAAAAACATTCTGTATCTTCCACATGAAGTTTCATGAGCTAGAATCCATGACTGTGGAATTGGAGCTGTGGTATAATGTACATATTTGGAAAAATAGATGAGTTGAAGGAAATTGAAGTAGCTACACTATTGGAAAAGGCAAATGCAAATGCTCATTCTAAGTGGTTTTTCATCAACAATAGCTACTGTTAAGAAATCATTTAGTACCCTATCATACATAGGGTACAGAGATGGCTCAAGAGCTGAATGGTAGAGGAATTAATATTGACGGGGTTATGCTTAATTAATGGGTATCCATTGTGAATTTTTTAATGAAAACAAGGACCAGATAAAAAAGAGTGTATTAGCCTAAATGAGTTCTCAGCAAAACCATCAAGAATGGTGTTAGCCTACTGTAACTATTAAGTTTTACCTTGATTGATCTATGAATTTACTGTGGATTTTGTATTTGCTGGGAATTTTTCAAAACGTTCTTTTCTTACAAATAAGTATGGTAAATGAATAAGGTGAATAAATAAGTGGAATAATATTTTCCATAATGAGAAATAATAAAACTTAGATATTGTCAATACCACTAACTTATTAAAAACATTTACAATAGAACCATTGGTTGTAACCAGCCTTATTTGAGTGTACTCAAATAAGTCTGTTTAACACAGTAGGTAGCATTGCTGGTCATGAGGGCCAGTGGATTTTGGTAATCTTGGTTGAAATAAAATTTAGTCAAAGCCAAGTCCAATTGAATATTATATTTTAAATAAAAATATCTTTAAGTTTAAAATCATTACAAAATTGTGTTTGCTAAAAATCTATGTTGGTAGCCCGGTACTGAAGCTTCAGATGTAATATGTAGTATCATAGATAAGCAACAATTATTTGAAATGCATTATATTTGATGGACTTGGTCGTAGATGATGAATTGTAAAATAAATGTTCTGCTCACCCCACGGTGAAACATAGTTAATTTAAGAGTTCATACTTGACTTTTCCATTTTAGAATTGGTTGTAATTTTGGAACTGGTTTATAATATCTCCTTAATCCTTTTATATTTGTCCTGGCATATTTGGAATGGTCCGGTTGTTCAAAATTAATAGTAAAACAAAAAAAAACCTGTTTGGAACAAAAGAAATAGAATAAAATCTAATAGTTACAAACATCTTAACAAGTGTTAACCAGAGTGGTTAACATGCAATATTTGACAGGTTAATAATCAGGATACATTTTTCAGAAACATGATACAGTAAGAACAGTGGTAATGAAATATTATTCTTACAAATTCATATTAATTCAGAGTAATTAATACATTAAATTATTAGGCAGAAAACAGCATTTAAAACAGCTGAGATAAATAAAATATCTAAAGGAAATTATTAAATAGCAGAAGGCTAAAATTAGTACCACATGTGATAGATAAAGTTGTTTCAAATTCTAACAGCACTTTACATTACTTGATAAATTCCAAAAGAGAGAATCAAATTTAGTCAAATTTAAAAGGAATAGATAAATATTTGATAAAACAGGATTAATTATTGGATTTTATATTTATGATCAAATAACAGGATAACCTACAACATAGAGACAGTTACAAGTATATTAGATTAAGACTTACCCCACTAGGTTATTTAAATATAAAATTCAATCGGGCATTGTTGCTTTAAATATATTATACTACTTAATAATTATAGAATATTTAGAGAAATTAGTGAATATCATCTTTCATGAAATTAATAAATACATTTTGTTGCCACTTGTCTGTAGGCCAATTAAATGAGAAGTGAAAGAACCGCCTGGCTGGCTGGTTAATCCACAGAGCTTGAACAGTGGTACCAACTGTTGACCAACAATTCAAAATCATCAATAATCATCAATAATTTTAACAGAATGGAAATCTAAAGTTGTGTCCAAGTAATGATGAGGAAATAAATTAAAATTAAATTATTAAAAGGAAGAGTTTGATAAATTTTTGGTACATGGTTCCAGGGCTATACCTGCCCCATCCTCAGCTAGATTGGTGCTTGGGTACAGTGGCATAACAGTTTTTTTTGCTACACTTCACGGAAATAAGCTGCTTACCAGTCCTTATGTAGACTAGGAAGATGTCATTTACATACATAATCAATCAGCTGTTGTCCTCAAGTGGAAAGAAGTCCTTTCCATGCAAGGACCATCCCTTTCCAAGCGTGGACAGCTGTGGCGCCATCTAGCAAGAGAAAATACAACTACAATGGACCATCTCTTTCTGTGAAACTGCCAGGAATTTGTCAAAAACAAGAATTGCTATTGTACAATTTAGGATGATTGTACAAAAACTTTCATGAGCTTAAACGTTTCTGGACTAAGAAAATTGAGTATTCTGATAGTTTTTAAGTAATATCCAATTGAGTAAATCAATAAACTTGTGATGCAAACTTTCAATACTTGGCAGTTCAGCCTACTCCAGATTCAACTCAGCCGAAGCTAGTATAGTAAGTTATCCGGTCTAGCTGTTCTTAGATCTCATTAATCCTATTTGTTTTGTTCATTTATGAGATTGGATTAATAAAATTTATTTGAAGTGTACCGAAAAAAATTATACACTCACTTGCCCAGGAAGTTTTTTACAGTACTCGGAATTATTCCCAGGCTCGGCAAGCCTCGCCCGGGAAACTATCCTCATACTGTAAACTTTTCCTTCCCGGGTTTGTCGCATAATGTACTATTTCGGGCCCCCCGCAAACATATTTTCGCCCCCCCCCAAAATGACTTAGATTTTAAGATTTTTACTACTTGGTTGTTTGGATTATTATACTGTAGTTGATTTTCCAATTTGTACACCAAAAGTAGATTTGATTTGAAGGTTTTTGTACAGATACCATACACTGAAATATTGAATTTTTGTAATTTTCATCTTTGCACAAGTTAAATTTCAATTTTTTGGCCGACATTGGTTTACTACAATTTTTTTAGGTAGAATAACAAACATGTAGTAGAGCATAAAAATATTTTGTTTTAAAAAATCGATTATGACAAAAATATTGTAAAACTAGAAAATGTAGAAAGAAATGACACAAATGTCTTTACTCTTGAATTTTGCTGATATTACTGAGTTGCGACTTGTGAGAAGCAAATTAAATGCTTGAAAGCCACTTTACTTTCAATAATGAGCTGAGCCCACTGTCTTTCTTGTGACATGACACTTCAAAGGTAATTCTTGATCAATTTAAATTTTGAGAATGACCTTTCAGTAGAATCTACCAATACTGGTATAGTTAAAAACAAAATGTATGCTGTGCATACAAGGGCGTATCCAGGATTTTTTCTAGGGGGAGGGCAAGCCAGTTTTGTCCCGCAAAATATAAGAAAGTAGGCCATTTTCCCTCTCTCTAGCGGGGGGGGGGGTGTTGTCAGCTATAATATTGTTCAATTAATAATAATAATAATATTCGTGTAACCTGGCTCAGGTCTGGTGTCAGAGTTTTCAGGTCGCTCCTGATCAATTTCAGGGCCTCTGACATGATTTAACGACTGTTTTGAGGCAGCCGGGACCGACGGCTTAACGTGTCCATCCGAAACACGGTAAAGTGGCCTGAGAAAAATTCCTGGTCTGACCTGGGTTTGAACCTGGGACCTTTGGGTTGCAACGCCAGCGCCTAACCCACTCAGCTACGCCACCCCCATTGTTCAGTTTAAATGATGAAAAATAATATATTATATCAGTCCCTAATCTGTAAAATCAAAGGTTCTGATGGTTTGGAGGCGGAAAATTGGTTGTGGGGGTCCGGGCCCCCCCCCCCGGGAAAAAACGAAATTTCAACTCCTAAAAAATCATTTTTAGAGTTTTTTGAAGTTTTTAGTAGTGTGTTCTACCATTATTTTTCCAGCGCATACCGCCACAAATAAACCTCAATAACCTTATTAAAAATAATGTTGTGGCTTGTTGAAGGTTGATTAGAAATTATTGATGACATGAATAAAATCAAATAATTAGAATAAAAAATGAAAATGCTTGTTTATGAATCACAAGCAAATGAGAAGAATTTCACGTATGAGTTGTAAGAAGTCTGAATAAATAAATTTAAGTATGGAATTCTGAATTCTTTTAAATGTAGAATTAAATTATAATATATTGAACCTGAATTTCATATTTCAGCAATCAATATTCATAACACATTTTATTAGTGAATACAATTTAGGTTTGAAGACTATAAAAATAACTTACTTTATTTTGACATTAGAACCACAACAACCAAAAATGAAAGAATCTGAATAAAAATAATTGCAATTTAAAGTTATTGACAACGCTGATCCATTGACAAGGTTTGTGATTCAATAACTCTGTTCACTAAATGTTTGGAGCAAATCTGATCTTCTAGGTGTTCATAATTCCTTGAACCCTGCTCGGATTAAGTTCATTAGCATTAATAGCATTATCACTTTTTTAGGAAGCATTGCGTCACAATTTCCCCTGAAAATGTTCAAATACCAATCCAAGCAGAATAGAAAGAGTTGCCTGATTTAATAAATAACCTGAAATAATCCCTGATTTTCCATTATTTATTGTAAACAAATTAATAAAAGATTGAATATACTCCTAACACTCGTTGGATGGGTGGATGTGAATAGCTTACGAACTAGTCCAAAACATATAATTTATCAACATTTTATAACTGGACTATACATTACATGACTTATAACCGAATGGCTATACAGCTATGTTCAGGGGCGTAAATTCAAAATTTTCATTGGGGGGGCAAGCGGGGGGCAAGATTTGCTTCTGGGTAGTGGTATACTGATCACTGATAATTCTGCTATGTATGTAAGACATAATCTACTTCAATACCAAACTGAATCAAATTCTGGGGGCTCTAATGGGCCTGGGGGTGTACCTCCTCAGCCAAGCGGGCGTGGGGGCCTCCCCCCGGCAAATTTTGTGAAAGTATACTTCAAAACTGTGTTTTAGAACGCCTTTTCTATAGCCAATCAAATGCCGAAATCCCTATTTTTTGAGCATAAAATATTGATGATATACAGAGTGTCACGAAAGGTGTAACAGCCGGATCCAGAAACCATAGATTTTTAGATATTTTTTAAGTAAGCCTACTTGGTCATTAAATTGTCAATATCACAAGAATCATTTGTCAAAATTGAATTTTAAAGATATTGTTGGGAAGAGTAAATAATTTCACATTATAGTTGGCGCAACGTAAGTTGACTATTTCCCCCTCCACACAAGAAATAGCTTCGTTGTCAGATTGTGTGAAATTGGAACTTCTTCTAATACAAACACATTCTACAGGACGTTAAAAGTGACAGCGTAGCTCGGAAAAATCATGCGTTGTTGTAAAACTCACTATTTTTTATGATAAACCAGTTGTTCGCAGCTCGAAAATCTAAGTCGATTAGCTTCAACAACTCCAATTCTCTTAATCTTTAACATACAATGATTCATGCATATACCGCTCTTCTTACTTTGAAACTCTTCAGAGGGCAAATTACGATCTATTTTTGACACTTGGAAAAAAATTTCAATTGTTTTTGAACAACTTTCTCGCTTTCACCACCCACTTATCTTCTTAAACAAAAAAGTTTCTAGATCGTCGAAAATTTCATGTTTTCTGTTCGAGTAGACTCGACATTGACAAACATATTCGTAAATAGAAACTGAATTGTTGGTCGGATATAAAAAATTCAAAAACCATTAGAAAGCACGAATTCTCCTTGTCATTTTGACTTAAAAACATGATTTCCACTACAACCAGTGATTGTGAGAGAAGTGACAGAAAATAATATAAAAAAAATCAAATTTCCTTTGAATCGTTTTACCCAGGAACCGTTTTAATACTACTGGCATGTCGAGGATGAAATTCTACATACAGATATGGGGTCTAATCAAGGATTTGAAGAAGTTTCAATTTCTCACAATCTGACAACGTAGGCCTAGCTATTTTTCGGGTGGAGAGGGAAATAGTCTACTTAGATTGGCCGACTACAATTTAAGGTATTCTACATGCCATAATCGATTATTGAGCAGTATTTTTAGGCGGTTTAAGTTGAAAAAGAGTGATTTTCAAGTTTATCTAAAACCTCAAACAGATTTTTCGCGATTTTTTCCAGGGTGAGAGAAATTTCCATAGATTAGAACCTTCCTTTTTCATTATCTCCAAATGAGACCAAGTACAGGGGTCTATCTCAAATCCCTGAGTCAGAATTTTTTATTAAAAACTAGACTAATTTTGTTGAGTGTGAATAATCGTTTACAATTTGATAGCTTTGTGTCGAGCGATTACGTACATACAAAACACTTTTTCTATAGGACTGAGAACTGAAAAAATATGAAATAAAATATGCTAAAATATGAAAATAATCAGCATTTTTCAAGTTCAAAGAGGTTTAACATGGTTAACTGATGCTTCAACTTACTTTTCTGTGGGTGAAATTTGTAGATGATTCAATTTTAAATAAAACGGGTTCAGTCAATAAACAGCCTAAATCTAAAATGTCCCACAAACTCAGAAATCAGGTTTGAATGAAACAAAACTGAATGGCCAATTACATTTGAAGAATCAATATGTCTAACTTATTAAATCTTATCTTATAAATCATTTATAGTTTTAATATGTTAAATAGTAAATTTTGGTTATAATGGATATTCTATCCTGACCCATTGTATTTCGAGTATAGTTCTTTATTCTTCTCACGCATGAGAATCTTGAAATCATATTGTAGTCCAGTCAAATTGAGCAAAAAAAGTAAAAGTCGGAGGACCCAGCTGAAAATTTGCAGATATGATCAGATAATGGCGCTGGACGAGAAAATTACATAGGTCTTTTTTTGTAGACAATAAAATTTTGAGAAGAAAAAGACTAGTTGCAACTTTTTATCATTAAATGTTTTCGAGATACAATTATTTAAAAAATTTGTAATTTTTTCATAGGATTATGATGTAAAAGTTTTTCCCACTTACAAAGTTTGTAACTATAAATTGAGCACTCGTACATTATCGTATTCTAAATCTCTCTCATCGAAATTCATTTTTCTTTCATTTGAGACCAATTTCACACTTTTATGCTCAATATGTTTTGAACTACAGCGATTTAAAAGAACCCTGACACCCCCAAATACCTCCTAAAATGCATATTATATCACAAAAACGTACTAAAAATATTGGGATAAGTTATTGGCTTATATTTCTGGAATTATGTTCCTGAGACCCTGAGCAATGTTATGAGACTAAATTCAATTACGGTACTAACCATCTGAAAGAGGAAGATTTCTTCTACATTTCATTATAATTTTCGCCCAAAGGTTCCCGTTTGTGAGTCACTCTAATGTGAAAATGTTCTGTTTTCAACGAGGAGGTATTATTACACACAGTAGGCTACCATTACTATCTGAAAATTGGAATTTTTTTACAAATTTGACGTATAATATATGAATTTATACCGGGAATCTTGTCTTGGGGACTTTTAGTATGTTATTCAGCGCCCTTTTCTGATCATATCTGCAAATTTCCAGCTGGGTACTCCAACTTTTAATTTTGTTGCTTAGTTTGACTGGACTATTGGGGGGGCAAAGGGAATGTTTGGGGGGCAACTGCCTCCCCGTGCCCCCCCCAAATTACGCCTATGGCTATGTTAAATGCATGAGATTATTGAAATATATAGAGTGCAAAAGACCCTAGATTGAAAATAGAGATTTGAAAACATTTCCAGCAGATACAAAATCCAATGTAAATTAATAGATCAATCAAGTTTGGATTAAATAGCTAGTTAATTCACAGTAGGCTTACACCATTCTTGATGGATTTGCTGAGAACTCATCAAGTACGGTACGGTACTCTCTTTTCAATCTGGCCCTCTGGCCCTTTTTTCAAATACATTATTATACCAGAGCTCCAATTCCGCAATCATGGATTCTAGCTCAATAAACTTTTTTTCTAATTCTCTGGAGTTACACTTTATTCAAAGTATGGAGAAGTGAAAAAGATAAAGCAAGAGTATTCTTATTTGAAAATATGACTTCCAATGACTGATTAAGAGAGTCAAAATAAGGAATTATTATCATTGAACTTCTCCAGTATTCAATTGATGAATTGGATACTCAGATGGAGGATAACTTCTGAGTCTTTGACTTCAAAATCTTCATAACTTAGTTAGAAAAAAAATTAACTGTCAACTTCTGTCAACAAGTGGGGTAGCTGCCCCCTGCCTGATAAAATGTATTATTTTTCACCATTTAATCTGAATAATGGCTTACAACCTCCCCCCCCCATCACTAGAGAGAGGGTAAAGGGGCAACTTTCTTATATTTTGCGGGAACAAAAAACTGAGTTTTTAAAAGTAGCATAAATATTGTAGCATAAATATCGTCGCTACATTTCAAGAGTAGTCTGTAGTATGTAGCGTAAATCACGCTACTTTTCACGTTACTTTTGGTATTCATCAACTCATATAATTGGTAGTGCAATATATTGATAGTACATAGATAAATCGATGCCACTTACCCACCACGGCCACCAGTGGGCTAGTGGCCCATAATTATTTATATTAAAATAATCAAGAATAAGCCAGAATATCGTTATTTGCCAAATATTCCATCAATTGTACCTCCAAAATGACACACTTTTCAATAATTCAAGAAACAGAAGCTCAGCTCAGAGGGAAATAAGTTAGGTCTGTAATTTTTAAGTAGCGTAGGTTTTTGATGGTTCCTGATTTGTGAATTGGTATGATTAAGTTGTAATTGGTATGCTATGAAAACGTTGAAATGGAATGATATTGTAGTTCGCCATATTTCATCAGCCTACATTAAGGTGATATAATTAATTATACAGAGTGTTTCAAAAGTGGTGACGAGCATTTTAAGGTATTTTTCCTTGATAAAAAAACATAACTTACCAAAATACTGTTTTCAAAATGTCAGAAAGTCCTCAATTACTCACACAGTCGCCATTTCTGTTTTCTCATTTTACTCTAATCTTTCAATTATAGAATTTTGTAGCGGCCTTGCGAGGGTACTATAGTGGTCAATTATAATGTAAAATCGGCTAAGAAATCGAATAAAACAGTTTGAAGTTTGTAACTTTGATGGTTATTGAGATAATTAGTAAAATAATCTGAAAAACTACATTTTACAACTTCAAAGTGATAGAAATAGGATACTTAATAGTTGATCAACATTTTGGATTATTTCATATTTTAGGGAGTTCAATTCTAAAGGAAATATTTTCAGTAACTTTTTTGTCTGAAACGCACCCAAACCTCACAAATCAGGATTTAAAGAAGACATAACAGACAAAAAAGCAATTGCCGTTTTGACTTGTTTAAATTCTGATTCGTGATGTTTGGGTGCGTTTTATTCAAAAAAGTAACTGAACATATTTTCTTCAGAATCAAATTTTCTACAATATGAAATAATCCAAAATACTGATCAAGTACCGTATTGAATATCCTATTTCTATCACTTTAAAATTGTAAAATGTAGTTTCTTGATGGATTTGCTAATTATCTCAATAACCATCAAAATTACGAACTTCAAACTGGTTCTATTTGATTTCTCAGCTGATTTTTTATTCTACTTGACCACTATATTACGATCTCAAGGCCGCTACAGAATTATAAAATTGAAAGATTTGGATGAAAAAAAATTCTTACGACCACCTCGCCAATGTGTACTTGGCCAAATACCGGTCACTCATCCAAGAGCAGTCCCAGTGTTCGTGACTGATAGATCACCCTCACCGAGAGACCGATACCCAGTACCCAGATGAAAATTAGAAAACAGAAATGGCGGATGTGTGAGTAATTGAGGACTTTCAGGGTTCAGAGATTTTGAAAATAGTATTTAGGTATGTTTTTTATCAAGGAAAAATACCCTAAGATGCTCGACACTACTTTTGAAACACTCTGTATATTCTACAATAGTATATGGTCTATTCACATTGATATTATATGAATGAATGTTAATCAATGTACGGTATGTAAGTGTATAGCCTACGCATAGGCTTACCGGTAACGTTTTTGCGTTTTTATGGACATTATTATTTATATGTACCACATGACAAAAACATTCTATCATGACTTTTGGTTAAGTAGCGAAAAAGTAGCTAGGTAGCTACTTTTTGAAAAAAGTAGTTGTAGTGTAGTTTAGCTACTTTTTCAATGAAGTAGTTGCTTACTACTAGCTAGCTGAATAAAGTAGTTTCTAACTAAAATAGCTAACTACTGTACTTTTGAGAAGTAGTTCACCCAACACTGACTGTTTCTCAGTTTCTCTATCCATAGTGCATTGGTGCTGTGCTATGCAAATAGCTGACTGACTCCATGTAAGAAAGAGATAGTTATATACGGTATAAGATGTTATTGATGATTTGATTTCAAAACCTTAAAGTTACTTTTCCTGGTCATTTTTTCACAACTTAAACTTTTATTTGAACTTATAAGGGTTTATTGTCACACACTACGAAACTAGCAAAAAGAAAACCTGTTTTGAAACTTTTAGACTAGTTGGTATATTTATTGGAAGTTCTGAGGTCAGAAAAGGAATATTTTTTTCTGATCAAACTGAGATGTTCGATGGGCCACAATGGAGCACTCTAGATGTTACAGATTCAGATTGGGACTCTATGGAAAACTGTTCCACTGTGGCCAAACATCCAGTGTTTCATTCTAATTTCTGGTCAAAAATACCTATTACTACCGACGTATTTTTTCAATTAAACTTCCCCATTAATTTATTTTTTTTAATTTATCCAAGATCCCATTAGCCGCTTTTTAATTTATTGTTTCATTGTGGCCCGCAGCATGTTCCACTTAATTGGGCCACAGTGGAACACGATGCAGGGCTTTGTAAAACACTTCATAAAAAATAGTTTTCATTTCCTTATCAGATTAGAAATATAGTCAATTTATGCGGAAAATGTTTTTCTTCAAGTAAGTTGCATTTATCTTCTGAAGCTGTTAAGCAAACAGATAAAATTAGAAAAATTGTTTTGTAATATTTTTGTTCCACTGTGGCTCACTCTCTCCTACTTTTTCTTTCATCTCTAAATAGTATCCGATGTGACTTGAGCCATTCTTGCTGAATTTAATGTTTGTTGTGTGGCATGTTGGCCACTCGATCAGATTAGTCGTTACCATAGTGAGATTGATGACACAAACTCTCTCAACTAGTGAAAGTTATTGGATGTATGACCAGTATTTCAGTAAATATATCATAGCTGGCGATTTAGAACTAGACTCAATGTGAGATGCCCTTGGCATCATCTTTAGCAGGAAACTTAATTAGGACTTTGAATGAACAGAACTGGAAGGGAGCCGTGGCAGGGGTGAAAAAAATCTAGAAAAAAAACAATAAACTGAATTGATACTAGAAAGCACTTTCAAAATAAGTTGGAAGCCTTTTCACTTTAACTTAAATTGCATAGACCCACTTTGAAGTTGTTTTTTAGTATCAGTTCAAATTTAAAGTTGAGAAAAGAATGGATACGGTCCCATAATAAACTAAATTTTTTGTATATTTGACAAAATTTGTGTTTTGACTTATTCACCTGATGGAAAATTTTCATTTCAAAATTTGAAGAAAAACGTATTTACTATTTATTATTTAATCCGCTTTGGACTATATCAAATAAGTGAAAAAGTAGTAACTTAGATGCCTATTAGTATATGCCCAAGTATAAAGCCTAGATATAGTTTTCAACATGCTTAACCTCATTTTCACCAATTATGTAAGCTTGTAAGCTATTACTGGAACTTTATCTTCCAAAACTGCGCCACAAACTAAGATTTCTCTAGTCTATCATCATCGTCAAAGAGAGGTGAGATCAACCATAGAGAAAGGATATAATTATATCTTATATTCTTACTCTATGGATCTACTGAGACAATATAACTTAATCAGTCAGTAGAATTACTCATAGGCTATGATTAAATTGTCTCTCTAGTAATATTTTTCATCATTTAAGACCGATTCAATCCTCCAATCCAATCTAAATGCAAAGCATTAATAAGCGATAAAATAATTCATGATGAATGAGAAACACATCACAAACATCAAAGATAGTTTATGTTGAATTCCTATTTTAACTTCTTTTTCAAGCACCTGAGAATTATAGCCGAATGCAATGCATCATAGCTTCCTTTAATAGGAAGCTATGAATACATAGATTCATAGATCATTTTAACTTGCCGTAGCCTACATGATATTTATGATACATAGAAAGACAAAATATATCAATTTATAATGCTTGATAGTAAAAAAAGTATGGGGAATATGAATCTTAATAACAAAGTTATAAACATTAAGGTTTCATTAAAACTTTGAAATAATTCAAATCAAAGTAGACCTACCCTTTTTTTAAATATTTTTATTTCACAACATGTTTTGGCGTTCTAGGGCCATTTTCAATTGTAAATAACAGAAAACAACATTAATGTTGTTGAAAATGGCTCTATAACGTTGAAACATGTTGTGAAAAATAAAAATATTTAAAAAAGGGTAGGTCTACTTTGATTTGAATTATTTCAAATTTTTAATGAAATCTTAATGTTTATAACTTTGTTAACATATTGTGAAAAATAAAAATACCGTATTTAAAAAAAATGGTACTTTGATTTGAATTATTTTCAAGTTTTGATAAATACCGTAGCCCTGAAAGAAAATAAATATTAAGTTTTTACAATAATCTATTAATAATATTAAGCTAACCGAAAACTGAATTTATGTCTCTGGAGTGAATGGAGGTCGCTTCCCTCCACCACCACTGGAAGAGGGGTACGAAAAATTCCAATTTCAGATGTGAATCTGAATCAGTACCAACATGTACATTCTCAATTAATTGAAATTGAAAATATAGCCTACCGTATATATATATTTTTTTTAAATTATTTACTGTATGTTGTTTAGCTATGTATTGAGAATAGAGCACTAAGAAGCTATTTTTATCACAATACCGTAATACAAAAAACCTCCCGAATTTTCTGACGAAGTGTTCAACAAAACGAGTAGATTGATGAGGATTGAGCAAGAAGTCATCATAAGGCCTGATTCCAAAAATAGAGTTTTAAATTGCTACTTTGCCACCATCTTTACTACTGGTGTCGAAGAAATGCTAATTTCTGAGGCTTGAACGGCATGGGAGTCAATAAGGACTATTGTGTTGTGCTATTATAATCGTGATTACTTTTTCTCGGTACCTATCAAGAAAAAGTCCTTCCATTTTTGGAAGGACTTCTTAGCACATTCTGATAATTTATTTTTATATTATTTGAATCCAAATAACAAATTACAGATACTATACCATAAATTAACTAAGATATCAATGAGCAAACCAATAATAGAAGCAAAATTGAAACAATATAATTATACTCAACTCATACTGTGTCAGAACATTCCATAGCAAAGCAATATTCTGAATATGGAGTGATAATAGCCATATACAGTATATAAATATGGAGTGGTCCTATAGGCTAAATTTAGAACATCAATCATTATTCTGGCACGAACGGCAGAAGTAGCCTATAACTTGAGCGCCAGCAAGGAGTTCTGTAGTAGCAAAAATAATTCACTATTTATTTTTATTTATTACTACTGTATTTTCATTAAATCTTCTCTTCTTGTCCTTTAGAGTTTTCACTTCCATTCGGTATCGATTTCTATTAGGTACCTCCATTATAATTTTTTGGTTGCCTCACCAAGTATTGCTCGGCATGGAGCTTATTCCTGATATCCAAACTGTATAAAGCGTGAATCTGTTTTGATAATAATCATCATCCTTCTGAAAAATAGGCTCTACATTTCGAAGTGCTATTTTGGGCACAAAAATTTGCCCACAATAACAAATAATGTTGAAAAATTGTTCAATTTCTATCTCAGCACCCAACCGACAGCAAACAAAAGTTGAAGATAATAATTATGAGCGCAGAGGGTTCCATGAAGTTTACCTCAAGTAACAGTTATGGTCAATTTTGCACAAAATCTCTGCTAATGCGTGCCATTCAAATCCAAGTTGAATTATTAACATTAACAATAGAGATTGCTCACAAATAGAATGCTCTGAAAGCATTTGGGATTTGGGAATATATATATAGTACAGTAGATGATTTATTCTCAATAATAAGCACATATTGAACATAGTCTACAATTTATCAATAACTGTAAAAGCTTATACCATATAGTAAATTTTATCAATTAAGACGTATAAATAACAAAAAAAAAATGTTATATTATTTACATTAAATCAATATCTTACGAATTAGAGTCTGTCAGCTTTATTGGAGGGCAGCTAATTTTAGTTCTATAGACTTAATATTTGAAAAATAAAAACGCAAAGTTTTTATTTATTTATTTTATGTTATTTTTCATTTATTTTTTCTTATTTATTTTTTATGATGAGAAACAAGGAAATGCGCAATCCAATCATAGAACTTTTCATAAAAAATATAGAGTAGGCCTACTCAGTGTTGGAAAATTTGTATATTTATTTTGTTGTTGGTAAGCCATTTGAAAATATTTGAATATGAATGGAAAATGACGTTGTAAATTATATACGGTGCCAAGGTGCCATAATACACATGTACTAGAATAAGAGAACGCAATACATTATATCGAAATAAGTCAACAGAATTCCGATAGAGAACAAATAAGAAGATAATATGAATAGGTTGAAAGAAAAATCATGCATTAGTTATCATTATTAGACGTAGATCTCCCGAAGTGGAAGACGCTGAGTGAGATTCATGATCGTTGGATTGATTATTCAACTTTGAGATTTGCACTTTTCAGTCAGATATTTTCAAGTTTGGTTATTGTTGTTTTAAAATTTCTAAATACAGTAAGTTATTGTTATGACCTCCAAACCTGAATCATTATTGTATTCATTCTGCTATTACAATGTGTTATAAACATTGATTGATGTAATATCAAATATTCAATAAATTATAATTGAATTTGTACTTATAACTTAACTGAAAATATAAGTCAAATAAATCATATGATTGCAATTGAAAGCATATGTTATAACTCATATTCACACCAAAATCTAGGTTTTTTAAAATTTTCTCAAAAATTGGATTATTATTAAAATTATCTTCATTTAATATTTTGTCGCCATTCAACTTTTTTCCTTTGTATATTTGGAATTCTTCTTTTACATTCAATTTAGTATTTTTGCTTCCAAAATTCAATATTACCAAATTTATCATTTTATTATATGAATTTTTCATTATATCTCTGTAGCAATGACTTGAATCCAAAAGATGTTCAAAGATAATAAAATTTTTAGCAGTAAAAAATGGATACAATACCAAAATTATTAATAAAATGGTGTATAAACGGCAAGAAAAGCAAAAAAGTAAGCATAATTGTAACAAAAATGAAAATAACAAGGAATATATTTGTGTTCCATATAGCACAACGCTTAATAGAGCCATTAGAAAAACTTTTACAAAAAATAAATTCAATTTAACATCCAAGACAACAAACAATTCATTTGATTTAATAAAAAAGAAGTCAGGAATAAAAACACAGCATGATCGTTTCAAAAAATCTGGAGTGTATAAGTTGATATGTAGTGATTGCGATGAATTCTATGTGGGTCAAACGGGAAGAAGTTTTCATACTAGATTTCGGGAACATGTTCAAGCTTTAAAAGCCAGAAATACCACACAAAAATCAGCCTTTGCTGAACATCTTTTGGATTCAAGTCATTGCTAGAGAGATATAAGAACAAATTTGTAATATTGAATTTTGGAAGCGAAAATACTAAATTGAATGTAAAAGAAGAATTCCAAATATACAAAGGGAAAAAGTTGAATGGCGACAAAATATTAAATGAAGATAATTTTAATAATAATCCAATTTTTGAGAAAATTTTAAAAAAACCTAGATTTTGGTGTGAATATGAGTTATAACATATGCTTTCAATTGCAATCATATGATTTATTTGACTTATATTTTTAATCTTGTTTATTTATTTCATTACTATTTTATAATTTTAAAGTTTTCAAAAAAGGGTGTTTGATTTTTATTTATTTTTCAATTATTTTAAACAGCCCAAAGTTTTAAAGTTCATTATTTATAACTTAACTTACATTTAAAAAAAAGAATTTCAGATTTATATTAATTCAGATATCTTACAACTCGTACTCTTACATTGCATTTATTTCATTTGCTTGTGATCCACAAACAATAATTTTTTAATTTTTATTATATTTTACATCCTTTATTTTTATAATAATATTTTACACCCACATATTCCAATTATATTTCACATTCCAGTCATATATACATGCTTCAAAATTAATATTTTACTTTCAACTAACCAGAACTAGAACGTTATTTCAAGCACCGTGAGGTTATTAGTAAGTATATATATTTTTCAAATGAAAAGAATACATGGACTTGGCATTTTTAACAAGCAAAATTCAACAATTTGCTTTGACAAGATGATAATTAAGAATTTCATTGAAGATAATTTGTGTTCGTTTTCCATTTTCATGATAAAATATTTTTTTATGATAAAATTTATTAGACTTCACAATATATCATGGCTGACACCCCCCCCTCACCGTCAAAGAGTTGGAAGGGGGCAACTTTCTAATCAGTACCGGATCTAAGGGTATAGGCCAACTAGGCTGGCGCCTAGGGTCCCGCACCACAAAAATATTGAAAAGAAAAAATATTTTTTAGAACTTGGCAACTTGCTTAGTTGAGCAAACTAATATCAATAAATTAAATGGCCAAACTGTGTTATATAATCTGTATTTGTTGCATGTAATGTATCTGTTTAATAATAATACAAGTTAAACCTATTTCAACCCCTCTTGAGCAAAATCACTGTCTTTGGTGATAGAACCGCGATTTGCTGTTCACCTGCCTGGTTAAAGAATTTAATTTTATTTGTTGAAGCTTACAATTATTTACAATCACTTATTATACAGCAAACCGTACTGTATAAATGAGAACTTAATACAGTAAATCTACAAGTAATGAAACTAATAATAAGGCTTAAAAATATTCAAAAAGTATAGTTTCAGAGTATTCTTCTAGAAAAAGTTTCTCCCTAGCGGGAGAGATACTTCTTTAGTTCACCATCATTGATAGCTATTCTTGTTTATGACCGTGGCAGGGAGTATGAAATTGTAGATATATTGCTAAGCTGTTCTGATAGTTAATAATAAATTATTGTAATAAGTTATATGCTTTGGCAGTTCACACTATCGTACCAAGATTGGCAGTTTGGCACTTATTTATTTAATGAAAGTTGAATTCAACTTTGAATAAGTAAAATGAAAACTTAATAAAAACTTCAGCTTGAAAATCGAAACAGTTCTATCGGGATCAATTATTTCGCAAAGTAAGCAAGTGAAAATTTTTTAGTAAAGACTGTAGCATTGAAAGAATGAGTTGTATAATTTTAAATTTTATCCCAATCTCATAATGAATGAGTTTTTAATAACTCATGAATCATTCTTGAATTTGTAATAGTTTTTTTATTTCATAATGAATATTTATTGCCATCGTAGAAAATTACATATTTTCGATTTCAAAAACCAGGAAATTATCTATATCCAGTAAATATAGCCAGTGTCCAACAACAGTAACAAAAATATGAGGATACAAATTGTGATTCTAGTCTATACAATTTACAAAGTTGGAAAACTGCCTGCAGCGCATCGTAATAAAATTATACAAAAATAAAAGACAAATTTTCAATCACTCATGAAAATGGTCATGACTCTAGCTTCTGCACGTTAAATTATAAGTGGTTGATACCAACAACATATTACAAGGATTTATTAGAAGAAAAACAAAAACAATAAGCCATAAACTATAAGATTTTGAATCAAGGAAATATTACAACGATTTATTTAGAAAAATATCAAATATATGCTAAGTAACATCGAATTCTTACACTACTCTACCTTATTACACTTCTAAGAGGCCAAGTGTCGCTCACAGTAAATAACCATCTTTTGGCTCTTTTACAAAACATTGTATGAGAAGGAAATACCCTCAATTCGATTGGTATTTTATTAAATAAAAGAGGCCCCAGATATTGTTTTTGAATCTTAAACTCAGTACCGGTATTGAATTGATCTTATATAGGCTATCATTTTCAATATTTTAGGCTTAAAAAATAGAAATTTTCTCATTTAATATCAAAGGCATTCTAAAACGCAATTTAAAAGTGAATTTTCACTAAATTTCCCAGGAGAGGGCCCCCGGACCCCCCGCTTAGCTGAGAGGGCAAACCCCCCAGATCCCCCCATCGGGGCCCGCACCACAAGCTGAGCCTAGGGGCCCACAGATCCTAAATCCGGCCCTGTTTCTAATATATTTTTTTATCATCTGGCTTGCCATCCCCCCCCCCCTATAAAAAATCCAGGTTACGCCCTTGCAAATGTGTAAAAATAATTTCCTCGTGATTTTTCCAGTAAGCTATTTGCATCTCACCATCAATCTATTTTCAATATTCTCACTTCAATTTTTTACATTTATTTTCTACTCCCATTGACCTTCATAGCACTCACTCTCCCATCATGACACATCACCCCACCAACATCCTCCAACCTTATAATTTACTATTCTAATTCTCCTGTCACATAATTGCCCAATTTCAATCTAAAAATCCTTCCTTCAACTCATTTCTAAATCAAGAAATATATTTCATGTGTTTCATTGCAAAAAACCTGCTATAAAACCTTTTCAAGATTCAGGGGACGATTTTGTAATGTTTCATTCCAAATTGAAATTATTAATTGATTGAGATTGAGATCAGCCCCAGATAACAGTTATTTCAGATTTTCCACATTATTTGTTAATTTTTAAGCGTTAATCACTCAATCATCTATTAATTAACATGGTGTCTCGATTCTATTTCTTCATGAATTAAATGATGTACGTTATCGTTTTCTATCTGTTTGCAGGAAATACAAAGGTTGAGAAAGTAGGTAGTCAATTACATTCTCGACTGCTTTGAGAAGAAAATGGTAGTGGGAGGGGGTAATGTTAGACCTGAGCAAGGCATTCGATATGATATCACATTAAATTATTTGTAGGAAGCTTAATTTTTATGGTATCAAACACCATGAACTGCAATTGATTGAAAGCTACCTTAGAAATAGACTCCAGATAGTAAAAATATCAAGCTTAAAAACTCAGTAGATACTAATGACTTTCACATTTGCAACAGTACTCACAATTTTGATGCTTGTCGGACGCGTTTCGTGGCACAGAGCCACATCTTCAGCGTACAAGGAGTAACTAGATACTGAGGTCTTGCAGGTCTGAGGGTGTGGGATATGTGGATAGAGGGTGGTGGGGGAAGGTGGGAAAGAGTTGGATTGGTGGAAGGGGGTTAGGAGAGGTATGACAGGGATTGGGGAAGGCTTTTGGGCAGGAAGATTCAAACTAAAAATTTAAATTATAATATCAAGGGTGTGGGATTGGTATTGGAGTTGGCTATTTAGTATGTTGTTGGGTTGTGTTTTGTTGTGTTTGTATATTTCGTATTCTTCTATTGTGTTGAGTCTATGTCCTTTTTTCATGATGTGCAGTATGTCCAGATTGTTTTTGATATTAGAGTATGTGTGGTTGGTGTCACAAAGGTGGTCAGCATAGTGGGATTGGGTGTGAGGGTGGGATATTGCACGGATGTGTTCATTGAATCTGGTTGTGAATGATCTGCCTGTCCACCCTATATAAAAGCCAGGACAGTCATTGCACTTAACTCTGTATACTCCTGATTGTTTG
Organism: Sogatella furcifera; assembly: GCA_017141385.1. Classification (NCBI taxonomy): domain Eukaryota; kingdom Metazoa; phylum Arthropoda; class Insecta; order Hemiptera; family Delphacidae; genus Sogatella; species Sogatella furcifera. The sequence goes on along the minus strand of CM029548.1, from coordinate 32,557,087 downwards.
TAGATGTCTGATGGTGGGTGGTGAATGAGCTGTCTATGAGTGTGGTGTTGTCTTGAAGGCAACCTGGTAATTATGTCTTTTGAAAATGTTGGCGAGTTTGAGTGATTAATTGGAATGGTATGTCAATGAGATGGATTTTTTGTCAGTGTCCTTGTTGGTCAGTCTATCAGTTTTCTGTTTGATTTCCACTATGCTGACCACCTTTGTGACACCAACCACACATACTCTAATATCAAAAACAATCTGGACATACTGCACATCATGAAAAAAGGACATAGACTCAACACAATAGGAGAATACGAAATCTACAAACAACAAAACACAACCCAACAACATACAAATAGCCAACTCCAATACCAATCCCACACCCTATTTGATATTATAATTTAAATTTTTAGTTTGAATCTTCCGCCCAAAAGCCTTCCCCAATCCCTGTCATACCTCTCCTAACCCCTTCCACCAATCCAACTCTTTTCCCCCACCTTCCCCCACCACCCTCTATCCACATATCCCACACCCTCAGACCTGCAAGACCTCAGTATCTAGTTACTCCTTGTACGCTGAAGATGTGGCTCTGTGCCACGAAATGCGTCCGACAAGCATCAAAATTGTGAGTACTGTTGTAAATGTGAAAGTCATTAGTATCTACTAAGTTTTCAAGCTTACTATCATCAATAGTTCAAGTAGGATGAAGACAAATGAAGAAATTAAAAATATCAAATAATATTAAATCGGATCCTAGAAAAGTTTCAGCATGAGTACCTCGAGGAGCAGTTCTTGGGCCTTTTCTATTTTTGGTTTTCATCGATGACTTTAATTCGAATGTTCCTGGTTTCTCCATTCTTTATGCTGATGACACAACAATTTATTATGGATGGTGATATCAGGGTGGATAGTGTGTTATTAGAAGGCCTTGCTTTGTCAATGGATCTTGGTGAAGTGTGGTAGGAGGCACATATCAATTGTCTCTCAATAAAGAAAAAACCGAGAATATACGTTTCACACTTAGAAATAACATGGATATTGAATATAAAGAATACCTGAAGCCTGTCAAAGTATTAGGATTCATGTTAGACAGTAAACTGACCTGGAGTTGTCATGTGGAGTACGTGTTCAAGAAACCAGAGTTATGTATTTGCTTAGAAAACTGAAGAGCTGTGTTGGTACAAAAATATTGATTCTAACATAATACGGATTATTTCGATCGCAATTTAATTATGGTTTACGACTATGGGGTAACAGTAGTGAAACAAAAAAAGTATTCATTTGGCAAAAAAGGCAATTCGCTGCATTGTTGGGCTAAAAAGTACGGATTCCTGTAGAAATAGCTTTTCTGAATTGAATATTATGACTCTTTCATCGATGTACATATAGTGTAATTTAATATTTATGTGAAGAATAATATCAATGATTTTCAAAGACATCATCACCAACATGAATATCTGACCAGAAACAGAGAAAACCTAGTCACACCAAAGTTATAGGCTAAGTAAAATATTAAAAAGTCACATATATCAGCAACATGATTGTACCATTCAATAAACTGCCGCTGACAGTAAGGAGTCTAGCGAATAAAAAATTCATTCCAACAAAAAAGAGCTTTTTACTCACTTGAATAGTATCTTAACTGCGCGAACAATGATATTATGGGCGTCTGAATAATTATTTAATAACAATCAGTTTTTATTTTATTATTAAAATCACGTTAAATTTTTCAAATCTATGAATATTTTTCACCATTATTACTTTAAACTAATTATTTTTAATGACTGATTTGATTTCATGACAAGTGTATGAATTTAAGAAGCCTACTATAGCTAGTAGATTATATTATTTTATTAATTTACTCATAGCCTATGTATAATTTTGTTCATAATACATTATTTATAGAATATTTTTAGAATCTAAGGGCCGAATTCACCAAAAACGAAAACTTAGTTTATCATTAGTTTTAGAGTCAGCTGGCTCTAACCGAGCAAAAATTTCCAAAAATGGAATTCACTACAGCCGGTAACGAACAGTTTTCTTGTAACTGGAGATTCAAAATAACTGCCCGATTTTGGTGGGTTAGTGATCGTAACCAATGTAATTAGAATAGAATTCTATTCTAATTACCTTGATCGTAACGAGAGTTTTTAATGTAATGCGGGATTGCATATATAGCGCCTTGCATAAAAAATACGTTAAATCCGGCAGGCTTTAAAATATTATAATGTTATTACATGATTATTATATAAAATTTGTGAAATTATTTGTTCAATCACAAAACGTGTATAATATTTAACATTTTTTATTCAAATTTTGAAGAAGATTTATGAATTTCAGTAACATTAGCATAATTTTCTCAAAATAATCTTGTCAGATATTCATGTTGATTACAGATTTGTAAAGTGAATTACTTTTTGATAATTCGTCTTTATGGAACAAAGTTGTAACACAACTGAGAATTTTGAGAAAATTGAAGTATTTCAACCGTTGAACATTATTTTAAGAATATGAGTTTTGAAGCTCATAGGAACAAATAAGGTACACCATTGACGGAATTGACAAATATTATAGTCTGAAGGACATTACAATTGTATTTTCATACATCCCTCATTTGATAAACATTCCTCTTCTACAAAAATTGCAGAATAAAAGTGATGTGACTTATTGTAGTAATTCCTATAATGCCACTGTTCCTTTACAAAAATTCAATTCAGAAATATTTTGATCGCTTTATAATGATTTATTCTGTTGATTGATTGATTTCTCGTCTATCAGATTACATGATTCTACGACCGTAGAATTGCAATTTCTTCCGGTGCAATTTGCCTTTCAGAAATTGAAACTCAAGATTACAATTATTCAACATTCTATTAAAATGATATGAGAATAGTCTTTATTAGGCGGAGTTAGGACTAGGAAGTCCATTCTACCACTCAACCTTCTATTATCATGGTTCAAGCAATCCTATGTAATTTTCAACTCCAAAGAAGAAAAAACGTGAGTAAAATATTAATAAATACATAGTAATTAGTCCGTTATTTTACATCAAAAGATTCATTTGTAAATCAGTGTAATACAGATACTAGGTATAAAAAAGATTTCATACATTCATCTTGCTCATAATAAATGTCATCCACAGTGAATATGTAAAATTATAAATTTCTCTTTTTGGGATTGTAATGTACCAAGAAAATGTTCAGATTTTCTATAAGATTTCAATTGCGTCAAAGAAACGAAAAGCTCTTTCATTATCATTATTGATTATTTGGTCGGCTAGAATATGTGTAAAACATTACCTCAAGAAATGCATCTACATGTGTGAAATAATTACTAACTTATCCTACAAATAACGCTAATCCATTGAAAATTCATCTACTATTTATTCATAGATAAATGCAAAAGAGATAACAAAAATTATGATTAGGAAGAGAAACAAAACGCTCAAAACAAAAGTGTTCCCAAATTTTCATAGTCAAAAATGTATCAATATACTTTTCCACTTCACTTCACCATAGAAAATTGTTTAGAATAGTCTCAAATACAATAAACACAGTCCCTTCTCAAACTTCATTTTAAATAGGCTTCTACTTCTGAATAAAAGGTTAAATAAAAATAAAAAATTATTTAAATCTCTTTCAGCAGAAGACTCACTTCAACATCAACAAACTTATCATTTTTCAGTTAAAATAAATAAAATTCAGAGAAACACATGTTCACTGCCATTTCGATATGCTCAAGATATGAGATATCCGGAGATTTCATAATCTCAACTTTTTTGGAGTGGTGAATTCCATTTCATTCCTAATCCACAGATGACCGTTGAATTTCGTAACCGGCTGATAACTGAAGATACTGTAAAGCTAGTTCTATAATGATTTTAGTGAATTTGGCCCTAATGTAGCCCATACACTGGTGACGCCAAGCTAAACCAAACCAATACCATCCAACCAATTGTGACGTATGTGATACCATCCAACCAATTCATCCAACCATCCAACCAAAACTGTTACCAACATATGTTAAGTTTATAATGATTCCGAGATTACTCAGCTGAACAAGACTGACTTTCATTTTCTCTTTAGAATACAATAAACTCTTGGCGCGGTTATTTGAAAACATTTTTGAATAATTATGAAAGGTTTGATATGAGGTAATCACGTAAGGGCTAAGGAAAAATATGATCGAAGTAAGAAGAACTTGGAAATTGAATTAGAATTAATCAATTTTATTATAACTTTATTCTATATTTATGTTGATAATGGAAATAAAGAATGGATCATAAAAAATGAGATTTTTAGAAATAGATTTTAGTAATTTAGATTTAGGTTAAATTATTTAAACCGAATGTAAACACAAAACACTTCCAGAAAATCATAAAATTCTACGAATCATGAATGCAGCTGACCAATGATTCAGCCAGCTGACTCAATTTTCATGAAGCCACGAAAAACCGTGCAACCAACTCATCCAACCCATGTGGGCATCACCCCCAGAAAAAATATCAGAATCTAGCAGGTCCTAATCATGACAAAGGCTGATGTCAGCTGATGCTATGTGTGCTGACTGCAGAATGGTTAAAACTCTTTTAATTGGTCTTAGAGAATGCTTTGTATGTGCATTAATATAAATCAATTTGAAGTTCAATTTTATTATTAAAATCGGAACAGAATCTCTCATTATCTAATAAAAATATTCCATTTTCAATATTTTAAACTTCATAGAGTTATACCTAAAGCTTAGATTTATTTCAGGTTCAACTAAACCCCCTCCCCCCACAATAAACAACAACAACAAACCCCCCCAACCAGAGGATGCGCCCCTCCATAAGTGAAAGGCAGCGGGGTCCCCTTTTAGGGGTCCCAGTCCGGCCCTGGTCCTCACATAAACATGGAAATGACAAAGCCTATTGTTTATTATTGAAGTTGCCTTGATTTCAAGCATCTTCTGAATAATTATAGTTATTCTGTAGTCTGTAGAATAGTGCTTTCTCATTTTCGCACCACTCCGTTTTAAATCTCAGATTGTAAGCCCGCCAACAAACATGTGTGGAGAAAAATCAATAATTTGCTGCCAGCGCACTCTCACAGTGTGAAGTACAACTATAGTTTCTGACCTCAACATTGTGCTGCTATCTGGGCGCTCAATTGAGGAACTTCGCTAAGACAACCAATTACCCCCAGCTAATGCAAATTAACCAATAGCGTTGGGAAGCTCATTCATCTACATTCAGATTCAGTCACTTGTAAAACAAAACCACGTGGAGCTTCAACCACGTGTTGATAGCATTCGTAACTTACTATATTGCCACTTTGATTCTGTATTATTCATCTGAAATAATACTTAATTCATAGGAACAAGTGAAATATACCGGTAATATCCACTGTCTCTGAAAGATAAAAATCACTGAAATCTTTGAAATAAAATTGAATAGAATCATAGTTTACCGTTTATTTATTATAAAATCCTTCTTCAAGTGATATAGAAAACTAGTGCAAGCTTCACCACACCACTGACTGTTCATTATTCAATCAAAATAACTCTCAGCTATATAGTAGGCCTAGTTTATTTTTGATTCAAGCTAGGAAAATTGGCAGAGCAAACTCGATTTTTTATTTTAGATTATAGATTTATGAATTAACATGGTTAATCTTATTATTATAGGCTTGTTATTTACAATTCTTTTCATGTCAGCCTTCACTGTTTGTTTCGACAGTCATACATGGGTTCCAACTTGAAATTGTAATAATTTTTGCATCACTTCTAATCATTAATCTTGGAATATCAATAATTTACAAGCAATGAAATGAACGTCTTTGTTATGTATATGACAGTAAAAATAATTATTTTAAATTGGAGTTCACATCGAGGGGGTGTAGTTGATTGATGCTGACTGTAAATCTGTCTTTATCAATAGTTGAATTATTAAAAAAATTTATTCTTCCAAAAAAACAGTTCAAATAGTGAAGGTTCATAACCTCTATTTTTGGGATTGTCAGTAGAATACTGATTACTGAGGATATATTTCAAGCAAGGAATAAGAGTGTACTTACATAATTTCGTGAACAGCTCACGTCCCACAAGACACTATTAAAAAAATTATGTACTTTCACTCATTTGAACGTCACACGTAAAACATCGAAATGCATTTTTGCACTCACAACATTTTCCCGAGGCCTAACCTCACTAAACCTTATCAATATGGTTCGTATAACGAATCCTGCTCATATCCTGCTCAGCTGAATTCTTTCCAGAAAAACTCCACAGATGGCATCACCTACAAAAGTCAGCGAACGAGAGTGGATTCAAATCAGAAGTGTAGTGGTTCCAGACCCAAAAAGCTAGGGGGAAGGACCCGACTTGGATTCAGTGGATCAGTGGTGATTTTTCTATGTTTGCGGGGGGTGTAGTTTATTACTGTGGGTATTCCTCCAGATAGTGTGTCTTCCTTTGTGAATAAGTAAAAAAAATATTATCTTGTAAAAATAATTTTTTTGGAGTTGAAAATCTTGATGTCTTGGGAGCTTGTACTTTTTTTATTATTGGAAAATAGTCTTCGAATTATTGTTTTCAATAGTTGTTGTTCAATCATTTTCAATAGTGTCATAATATATTCCACCATAATACTACACTTTATTGTGGACTAAAAATACAACATTTTACTCTTATGAAGATAGGGGTTTCTCATAATAACTTTCATAATGGATTCTTAAAGGGTTTAACTTATACCTCATCCATGGTAGAAATTTTGAAGACTTTTTCATCTAAAAGAACCAAATTATGGGTAAGGGTTTATAAGTCACAAATACACGGGCGTTGTAAGTCAATATAGGCCTATGGACTCTCATCAATGTATTCTATAGTTTTATAGAGTATAGACCTTAAAGAACTGTGATCTATCATCTATATCATCATTCTAATACAGTTAACATTGATATTTTTCATTTCACTTATGTGTAGTCGATAAATTTGTAATTATTGTGAAAACAAATTTGAAACACATCAACGTGAAAACTGGAGGAGCAGTTGCTCACCCAGCCGAACTGCAACTGTCAAATGGCAAATCCTTTCCATTGTTCATCTTGTTTTACTTTCCTCCTTGCACTACCTACTACCATAGGTAAGGAAAGTATTGCTTTCCAAAAAAAATTAAGGTACCCCAAATTTAGGTTTTCTATCCGTTTCAAGGCCCCCTGAGTCCAAAAAAGTGGTTTTTGGGTATTGGTCTGTGTGTGTGTGTGTGTGTGTGTATATGTGTGTGTATGTATGTGTGTATGTCTGTATACACTATATCTCGATTCCCAATTGACCGATTGACTTGAAATTTGGAACTTAAGGTTCTTTTACCATGAGGACCCGACCCGAAGAAATTCAAAAAAATTATTCGAAAAATGGCGGATAATATGCCAAAAATGGTGTATTTCACGATTTTCTCAGAAACGGCTCTATCGATTTTTCTCAAACTCATACCCGAAATAGTCCTATATAAGCCTCATCGACTGCCATGAGTCTCGTTCCTGCCAGAAGATCCGCAGCATTGTTGAGGAAATGAATTTTCTCGAAAATGTCTCAAAATATTGTTTTTCAAATTGACATCCTATATAGAGGGAGTCTTTTATGAGCTCTATCAACTGGTAAGAGTCCCCCCTAAGTCTAATTAGCAGGGACGCCATCCCATACTTGAAAAGTTAAGGTAGTCTGTAGATAGGCAACCCGCACTACATGGCTCGGTAAGTGGAGTTCGAGCAACGCGGGCAGCGCGCTTGCTGCACGTGTACAAAAAGTGTATCAATGTCATTCCATCATTCTTGAAATCAAGGTAATCTTCAGCAGGATTTAAAGGAGACAAAAAATACATTTGAAAAAAGTAATGGTGTTTCATAATAAATTATTGGTATAATACCAGAGTTATGGAATTGAATTATCCATTATCAATTCCACCTCTTTGATCCGATATATTGGAATATAACAGACCAAAAAATCTATTTTCTTTCAAAATCCAGCTCAATTCGGCTAACATCTAGCCGAAGCGCCGACAGGCGCAAGGCATCATGGGCTGGTTAAAATTCCAAATCGCACACACGATGCGCCGAAGCGCCGGTGGGCGCGAGGCGTCATCGGTGAGTGCAAATTTCACTGTTAGTATCGGAAGATGAGGAAGTGCAATGAAATTTGCACTTGATGATGACTAGGTATTAATAGATAGCCTACTTGTATCACGCAAATGTTAATGGCAAGGAAAGTTGTGTGAGTGTACCACACCAGATTTTTCCCAAAATTAATGTTTAAGAGGATCGTAGCATATAGGCTATAATATAATTGGTTAACACCACTACAATTCAATTGGCAACACCATTAACAAAATTTGAAAATGTATTATTATAGTTATTATGAGAAGTTTCTTAGAGGAAACCCCTATTTTTATAAGAGTAAAATGTTGTATTTTTAGTCCACAGTAAAGTATATGATTATAGAATGATTAGAATAATAATCACTACTCCAAACATAACAAGGCCTTATTGATTTTCAATTACCTACTTATTACTTTTATTTATTGTAATTTCATTATTTTTTAAAATAATTTAGATTTTTTATTTTGAAACTTTAGGTATCAATTCCTATATTATTCTCATCCCAATAATGCATTTTCATTAATACAGTGTCTTTAAATATTTCACTGCAATTTGGTAAGAATTAAAAACATATCGGATAGGCAATCGAATAATGCAGTATTAGTACATGTATATGCAGTAATGCAGCAGAGGAGATCTTCTATGGTGACCTAAGGAGGCCTCTGCTCATCACTTATTGACAGTTTCACGAATAATACGGTTATCACGATAAGAACAAACAATCTTTAAAAAATTTTTTGAGATTTTCTGAGTGGTGTGTTCATGAGAGCTATTTCACTTTAAAAACGATTCTAATGAGTTAACTTATATAAGGTCAAATCAATAGTATTAAATTGGTTTATGGGGAAAAGGAATAGAATCTCCATTTTCCTCGAGCAATTCAAAGATTTTTTTCTTTGAAAGGAAAGAAAAATAGACTTTATTATTTCAGACTTTCTTATTTTAATATTTCTATATTCAACATTTTTTGTTCTCAGCTCAACCTAGCATTCTACAAATAAATTCTTTTAAAATATTTTTCACTTTACCTGTTTCTTATGCTTATCGCAAACCCTTCCTATTATAAGTTTATTTTCTTCAGAAACTTCCAAGATTGGTTTTTATTTATAAGGGATTAAAATGTCAGAAGAAGAAATTCATTATTTACAGAAAATTAATTCAGATCGATCTGTGCTGAAGAAAATGAAGATTGAAATGGAAGAAACCACTAGGAAGGTATATTGGGTAATAGGTAATACCCAATATATTGGGTAGGTATATAGGTAATATTGAATTGAAAAGTATTCAATTCTTGTGAGCAGATTTATATTGATTGATAACTTTAGTTTTCTAGTAGGCCCACCATATAAAATAAAGAAATTCTCAATTGTACTACAATTCTACAATGATGAAGTGGCATTGACAATTGTTATTAAATATTTCTTCAATAATTATTATTATTATGAAAATTATTTCCCTGAACATTAATGTTCATTCCAAATAATTTTATTCATTCATTTTATTATTACATCAATCATTATAAATGAATAACGTGATGCGATTTGCGTCATTAATTGCGTGGATGAGTGCTCTTGAAATAAAATACAACAAATGATTTCAATTATTATTGACACCGTTCCCTGTAACAAAAATATAATAATTATACAGTATCTGTTGAAATTATTGTTATATAACTGGTTTTTACTCTAACATTTTCATATTTTAGAGTAATTTCATACACCATTTCTACCACCATTTTTTAAGGACCAAAATTTTAAATAGAACCTTTTTTTCCTCTCTAGATCGTTAATATGCATGGGCGGATTTAGGGGGGTGGCATGGGGGGGCAGTGCCCCCCAGATCGTCCCAGAAAAAATGAAAGAAAAAAAGAGAGAAAAAAGAAAGGGGAAAAAGAAAGAAAAAAGAGAGAAAAAAAAGGAAAAAAGTGAAAAAAATAAAAAATATATTTATTTAAAAAAATATGTCTCAAAACTGCTAACATCAAAAACCCCAATCAACTCGGGGTAGCAGTATTTGGCTAAGATTCGGCCGTTTCAGTGTCTGGTCCACTAGATCAGTGGCACATTGCCCCCCCAGATCGTCCCAGAAAAAAATGAAGAACTAAATGGAATAAAGGAAAAAATATATAAGAGAAACGACGTCTCAAAACTGCTGCTATCATCAAAAACCCCAATTAACTCGGGGTAGCAGTATTTCGCTAAGATTCGACCGTTTCAGTGTCTAGTGAACCAATTTTTTTCAAATTTCTATCTAAAAGTTATTTATTTTCTACTAGCCGGTAGGCTTGCTTCGCTCGCCTTCTCTGCCTAGCCAGGGGGCCCCGCCCCCTGGACCCCCGACAGTATGAGCAGTGTGAGTCAAACAGCCTCGCTTTGCTCGCCTGCAAATTTCATTCGAAAGGATTTTCTTTGATCATCATATCACTTGATAGGGATACTTTAAGATATTGTTCTGAATCAGTTGTTCTATTAGGCCCACGTAAGCTCAACCTGGCTACCGGTATATGATTTGAACGTATTTAGTTCATTAGTTTCCGTGAAATAAACAGAAAAGGAGATTCCAAACATTGAAAAACCTTATAACTGGCGCAACCTCAGAAGGAATTAGAAATTTATTAAGCACAGCATTTCTAGACCTAATCTAGAAGTATTTCGCTAAGATTCGACCGTTTCAGTGTCTAGTGGACCAATTTTTTTCAAATTTCTATCTAAAAGCTATTTATTTTATACTAGCCGGCAGGCTCGCTTCGCTCGCCTTCTCCGCCTAGCCTCATCCGCCTTCTCCTGATGTTTACCAAATTTCAATATTTTCTGTCAATTGGTTCTCGAAAAATCTAAGGAAAACTCTGAAAATAGTGAAAAGCTAATATTGAGCATAACCTTGGGAAGTATATCGGACATAGTTTGAAAATTGATTCAATATCTCCTAAATTAGTTCATCTATAACCTTGCTGAACCATTGAATTTACAGTAAGGATTGGTCGTATGAACGCGTAAGATATGCAACCCGCAATACATCTAAAATTTCGAAAAACCTAATTACTGGCGTAATCTTGAACGGATTTCAAAAATATTCCAACACAACATTTCTAGACCTTAGACGAACCTCTCCACAAAATTTCAACATTTTCTGCCGATTGGTTTTCGAAAATTTTGAGAAAACGCAGAGAAACTATAGAAAAATGCAAATATTGGGCGTATCCTTGAAAAGTTTTAAAAATCCGTTCTTAGCGCGCGTCTAAACGTTCAACTGAACATGCCTGCCAAATTTGAACGCATTTGATTCAGTGGATTTTTAGTTCTGGTGATGAATGAATCAGTCAGTCAGTCAGTGCCACTTCGCTTTCATAGATAACTTATAGATATTTGAATTTTTGCGCTTGCAACCATCAAGTTAGTACACCTTATTTGTCCAAAGGCGCGCTGCCATTTCTTGGCTCATGCTTTCACAGTTGCTAAGATAAAATCCTTCAAGAAAGTGATCTAGCCTATTCAATTCATTTGGGTCGATTTGTTGATTTGTTTTCCATATTTTGGAGTATAAATATTTATCAATCTTATTGGTGGAGCTTATATTGAAATTCAAGCTCAACGTTTCAATGCCATTAAATTGCAATTTAATGCAATGACTTGTTCTATTTATCTCAATTCCACTAACTTTATTCAAGCTTCTTAATATACTAAATATTACCATATTTATGAGTTACAACAATTTTAGAAAAAAAATCAAAACTATCACTATATAATATATAAGAAATATGGACTATATTTTAATAAAAATTGTGTAAGAAATTCCAATGTATATGTTTGTTTTTCGTTTGTATAATTTCAACAATATTATGCTAAAATATAAAATAATAAGTTCTATCACAATGCAAATAAGAAATTTCTTGCAACAATTGAATTAAGTCATTGAAATGTAATACTATTTCCATTTTTTTGTTCAATTCATAAATTAGCTTTCAAGATATCAATGAATTTCCAAGTTTATTCAACCTGTCAACATTGTTTTTATTTATTTTGGACATCAAGGATGTGCTTGAAACTGCGTAGGCCTATATTGTGCAGAAAATTCCAAAAAAGTAGGTAATTATTTTCTATTTTGAATTACAAGGAAGACGAAGTATAAGGTAATAATTGAAGTTATAAAAAATCCGATGATGTATTGGCTTTCCAATGATGTATGGGGAAAGTTTATGAAATATTTTTTTTACAATAAATTGAAAAAAGATAAAATGTTAATTTATTAACAGCCGTAGTATTTATTTTGGACGTCAGGGATTTGTTCAAAACTGCGTTTTTCCAACTAAAAATTCCAAAATTTTCCGAGGGAGGCCCGAACCCCCTCTTCCTGGGGGGTTTTCCATACCCCCCAGACCCCCCCGGGTGACCCCCAAGCAATATCTTCTAACTCCGCCCATGGTTATGTGGTAACATTAATGCTGTGATTATTATTCTAATCATTCCACATTTCATCAAGCTCAAATATTAGCCTCATATTTAAAAAGTAGTATTGTAGTAATGTAATGATTGTGATTTTCCAACGCCTGATAGCTTTCCAAACACTTATCAATATTACTAAGCAGTAGAAAAATTAAATTCATGGAATATCTTAGAGTGGAGGTGAACAATCTGAGCGAATAGTAAGTATAAAAAGAGAGAAGCCTAGTATAATTTATTGTTCCAGAATCTAGAAGTAAGAGTAATTTACATAAAAGGATAAAAGTGTGTGTCTTCACGGTTATATTTTTTCTTACCATTTTTCAATAGTTCTATTGGGATAAGATCTCTATAACTTACTCATGATGTTTATTATTCATTTCTATAGTAGTCCAGCCAATGAGTGTTTTTTAGAGGAAAAAAGACATATGAGGCTAATTTCCCCCCCCCATCGATTACTATCATATAGACAAGTGTTCTGCCAAAAGTCCCCACCCCTACCCCTCTTGCTCCCCCCCCCAGCACCCCCTCAAAGTTTCCATTTTTAAGGATTTTTTAATTGAATTTATCTCAGCAACCATTGAAGATATAGAACCAAATTTTTCCTTATTATTTAGAGAATGAAATTCTCTTCCTTTAATGTCATTACCATTCCACTCTAGCTCCTGTGGTTCAAGAGTTATACATGAAAGAATGAGAGAAACTCTTAAATTTATGCCTGAAAACTCTATTATTTTCCAAATAAAAGTTTACAGGTTCGTTCTACTGAAAAATGTCTCATATAAAACTTGTATAACTTTCCAAGACCTACATTTTGAATACTAGAAACATACATTTTGCACAAATGTAAGGGGGAAAAAGGTCCGTTAACATGCGATAAATAACCCCTGGCGTGCCAAATAACACGAATTGGGGAAAATTCATACGGAAATAATACATTTGGAAAAAAACATATAAAGCTGATTTTTTCCACATCGATAACTAGCATACCGGCAAGTGTTCTGCCAAAAGTCACCACCCCAACCCCTCTTGCTTTCCTACCTTCAATTATTACTGAGATACATGCAATATAAGTAAACCATACAAATGGAAACTTTGGGGGGCTGCTAGGGGGGGAGGGGGTGGCAAGAGGGGTAGGGGTGGTGACTTTTGGCAGAACACTTGCCGGTATGCTAGTTATCGATGTGGAAAAAATCAGCTTTATATGTTTTTCTCCAAATGTATTATTTCCGTATGAATTTTCCCCAAATCGTGTTCTTTGGCACGCCAGGGGGTATTTATCGCATTTTAACGGACTTTTCCCCCCCTTACATTTGTGCAATTATATGTTCCTAGTATTCAAAATGTAGGTCTTGGAAAGTTCTACAAGTTTTATATGAGACATTTTTCAGTAGAACGAACCTGTAAACTTTTATTCGGAAAATAATGGAGTTTTCAGGCATAAATTTAAGAGTTTCTCTCATTCTTTCATGTATAACTCTTGAACCACAGGAGCTAGAGTGGAATGGTCATGACATTAAATGAAGAAAATTTCATTCTCTAAATAATAAGGAAAAATTTGGTTCTATATCTTTAATGGTTGCTGAGATAAATTCAATTAAAAAATCCTCAAAAATGGACACCTTGAGGGGGTGCTGGGGGGAAGCAAGAGGGATAGGGGTGGGGACTTCTGGCAGAACACTTGTCTATATGATAGTAGTTGATGGGGGAAAAATTAGCCTCATATGTTTTATTTCCCCTAACTGGTATATTTTTGCACTCATCGGCTGGACTATAGCTTTACAGTCTCAATATTGCTTCTGACAAAGCTCATACCAATGAGCTTTGTCATAGTCTTCTGCTTTTCTCAATCTTGTTTGAAAGTGATTATAAGAATTGATAATTTCCGTATTGAGCTATTTCTTTATACATGTATTGTCTACACATATAATATTTCTCATATCTACTATCGGGTTGATAATTCCTCTTTGTTGACTATTATATTATTGTTGTTTCAAATTTATATGAGTTGAAATAAAATTATCCCAATGAATTATTCTGTCTGAAAATACAAGATTCAAGATAACAAAAACTGGAAGAATGCTCGGAAAAATTTGAAATCGACATAAACTATTTTTATATTCTGTTTATTGATAACTGTCAAGTCATAAATTGTTTGGGCTTACAAAAAACGTTTTACTTTTATTTTATGAAAACGTTTTTAACGTCTTGTAGACTTTTCACCAAATGAGATTCATTAACATCCCAGTAGACCTCACTAATAAGTATATTGATTTTTAGAAAGAATCCTTTGTCAAAATAGAATATACTGTATTGCCTATTTGTTGAAAATTCGTGTCTAGAACTTGAATAATAAGTCACTAAACTTGCATACTTTAGGTTTAATCTAGTAGTTTAAACCCTAAATGGATGGGTTCCACTAAGAAGATCATGAGTCTATAAAGTAAGTTACTGGAGCAATAAACACTGACTTCATTTGCATTAAAGTTCTACAACTTCTTTTTCATTACTATAGAATAAATTTAATGCCCATAATCATTTAATCTGAAATATTCAATTTCATATGAAGTATGAGAAATTCTAAATTTTGTATTCATAATAATAGTATGTAACTTTCTTAATAATTATATATTATATTTCTGTACTCATAAACATACTATACCGGTACTGTACTTGAATAACATTAATTATACTATAGGCTTCACATAAATTTGTTTCTCATCCTGATCAAGCGTGCATGCTACACAACAATTAATGGAATAGAAAATATTGTGCATTTATAAGCTTCCATTTCTGCAAATCCTGGTTCTTATCGAATTTATATTTCGAAGAGAATCTCTTTAAGTTCAGAAGACTTATAACAGCAGCGCGAATACTTACCAATCGATTGTGCAGGATATCATTAGAATATAGGATCAGCAATTTATCAATAATATTCTTAGTAGCCTATGTACTCACCATTTTTCATAATCTATTGAATTAGTTTTAGATGTTTCGTGATAATGATAACGGAATAGTAATCTATATTACTTGAAACTTCTAAGTTTACTCTCAAAGTCTCATCTACTCTATTTACTTCCTTGTTCCTTCTTGAATTTCATATGGTGCACAGTGCACACCTTTTCATTTGTGATGACAACTTAATGCTACAAATACATTGGTCACAAATTGCTGAAAAGACAAATTGCATAAATCCTATTTATTTTTTTAAATATTAAATACGTTTTAACAGTCTCTTATTGTGAGAAATATTCTGAGACTCTTGTATCATGGAACTATATCAGATTTAATATTCTGCATGATAATGTCATTTTCCAATCATAATATTATTAAAACAGCAATAATAACATAATTCAATAATGATTGGGGAGAGGCCTACAATTAAGGTAATTTGCAATCAATGTCATTTATTATTATTTGAAAATATAAGTGTAAGAAGCTGGTCGCTCTATACATCCCCGCTTCTTCTTTCCAATCATATGACCGACTTATTAATTTATTAATTAATGTTATTTATTAATCATTCAATGTTCACCTTCGTTCACATTTAGATTGAGATTTATACTGTGAATAATTGACATTAAAAATCAATTTTCTAGAGTTATTGAAAATCTTTCGTCAGGTATTTAATTCAATGGATAAGTGCTGAAGATTATTATAAATCGATTTTTTTGTTCAACATGCCGAAAAAAGGTAAGAGTGAATTTTTAATTGAAATTGATAGGAAGTTTGTTTTAGAAAAAATTTCGGGGAAAATTGGACAGAATGCAAAATTCTAGCTGGAAGATTTTGAGAAAGAATGTATTCGTTTCAATATCCACAATGATGAAGAAAAAATAACATGTTTAAGACTATTTTTAGAAGGGAGTTCTGAAGATTGGTATACTTCCAACAAATATAAATTAGGATTGAAAAATTGGAATCTGTGGTCGAAAACATTTCTCCAAACTTTTTCAAATAAAGGCTGGTCAAATATAAGATATGCATATTCATTCAAATACATGGAAAATTTTGGATCTATGCTTGATTATGCTTTGTAGAAGGAACGATAATTGCTTGAATGTGAGAGAACTATGACAGATGAATCAAGAATCTCACATATTGTTGTGGGACTACCAGTTCATATTCAAAATAGATTAGATAAGGAAAACATCGAGACCACAGAAGATCTGATGAATGAGATTCAGAAATATGATTCATTCACAAACAGAATTAATCATATAAATAGCCAGAAAAAAGACTCAATCAAGGTGGAAGGGATGAAAAGGAAACTCCTTGTTCTGTATGTGCAGCCTTGGGAAAACCTAATCGCTTTCATCCTGCGGAGATCTGTAGGAATAAAAATGGAACAGTGAATTTCACAACCTGTGAGGAAGATACAGTCGATGTTGATAATTCAAAAAACTGAATAAGCCGGCGTGTAAGTTCATTCCATTAATTACAGTTAATGTACTAGTTGATAAAAAGAAAATTGTGAAAGGGGTTTATGACAGTGGCTCAAATATCACTCTAATAAATTAGAAAATTGTTGATGAGCTTAAGACAAAACTTATGAACGACCATAACCTTTTTCGAACTATTAGTGTGAATTTTACAAATCGCCGGGCAAAGATTCCAATGAAAATCAATAAAATCGAAGAAATATTAGATGTATATGTTGTGAAGAACAATAATTTCTCTTATGACTTACTTCTTGGATTGGATGCAATTAAAAAGTTCAAATTGATACAGAATGAAAATTTAGAAATTTTACAAAAAGTTGATGACAAAACAGATGTTGGAAGATTGAATTATGAGTCATCTGTCTTCTCTGTGAATATGGAAAGCAATTTGAATTATCTTGATACTGAAAAGAGACAAACAATAACAAGGCTGATTGAAGGTTATGAATCACTATTTGCAAAACACACATACGATGTAGGTGAGGTGAAATATGCAGAAGCAGAAATCAAACTTTCAGAAGTTAGATATATTATTAAGAAGCCATACAGAACGTGTATCCCAGATGGAAAAGAAATAGAACACCAAATTTCAAAACTTTTAGAGGCAGGATTGATTGATTATTTCACTTCACCATTTGCCTCTCCTGTCACACTTGCCTTCAAACGAGAAGAAAATGAAAAATCACGGCTATGTATTGACTTTCGGGAACTGAACAAAATTGTTATACCAGAGCCACAACCATTCCCAAGAATAGAAGATATAACAGTGAAGGCTGGCAATTGTAAATGGTACACAGTACTTTATGTGAATTCAGCATTCTGGACAATACCAATAAAAAATAAGACAGAACGAAAACTGCATTTGTAACCCATGAAGGTCATTATCAATGGTTACGGATACCATTTGGTTTGAAGACCGCGCCTGCAATTTTGCAAAGAATACTGGGAAACACTTTACAAAAAAATAAAATTATAATAAGCTATATTTCCTTTGAATAATGTAGTATTCGATAATATAGCAATATATATTATTTTCAAATTATCATGTTTTCAGACATATTTTCTCTATTATCTCATTGCAATATATTGAAGTTCAACTTCAATAATATTGAAGAATTTTCTGGACAAATTTTTTAATCAAAATTAGGAAGGAGATAGTGAAGGGCCTGTGGCTGTTTTTATTCTCTCTTTTCCTTTCATTATTATGTGTTTGTCTCTCTGTATAAAGAGATTTAAGATACTAATAGTTCCTTCCACTTTGACATCTAAGCAGAGATTATAGTAATTTTGATCCAAATTTGTAACCAATTTTGTAACCAAAGCATTTACTTAATCATTTGTTATTTTAGGTTCATGCAGTCGAGAGACAACCGAAACAAGCAATTTCCCAATGTGCATTTATAAAAAAAAAGATTACTTAAAGATACTTATTCTGAATTGCCTACAACAAAATTCGGGATTTCGACATTGCTGTGACTTGTTTATGTCGTGGCTAAAACGAAGCCACTCCAGTCGCACACATATACACACACACACACATTCAGAGCTTTTGTTTATCTCGTCTCAAGCCATCGTGAATGGACTATAGATTGAATATTGTTATGGCAAAAGTCAAACTAGAAACGAGTACCTACCGTACCTATAATGTTTATACAGTTTAATCTGAATAAAAAGCCTGGATATTGAATAGACTCTTCACTAGAACAGAACTAAACTTGTATTGCAGTGCAATTCTTTTATAAAGATTGATTTTTCTGTAACATAAATAAGTATTTACTTCGAACTCTTATTATATCAACAATCTCCCCCATGAAATAAAATATGATATCATCTAATATTATGGGGATCTTGGAATCATTGCGAAATAAGTCACTCTCCAATAATAATTATAATGCTACTTCCTATACAAAAATTATTAAAAATACCAACTGAAACTATTTATATTGTTGATTGTGCCACCTATTTACTCTTCTATAATACCTAGACATTTTATCTCAAATTAAACTAGTTAACCTATATCCAATTTGGTGCAGTATCTAGTATTTCTAATTATAATAGTAATATGATGTTAAGATAATTTAATCTATTCAGACCTTAGCATAGTCTGAAATCAGGAGTGATAAATATATTTGTGCTTTGATTGATTGACTATTATATTATAGTTTCTGAGTTATAGTTACGGTACATTTTAGACAATTTATTTTATTTCTATCCTAGAAAGAGATCCCTTACTTATAGTTAGTAAGTGAGGATGTTATGTTGAATGGAAATGGGCCTACAACCTACAATACAAATTGATTGCATAATCGTATTATTTCTTCATTGTCAAATTCTCTAGCATGTTCTATTTCACTAACTCATTAGGTATGTTCATTACCACATCAAGAATTTACAATTAAATTATTATTAATCACAAACTTCCAAGTATTTTCTGATAGTTCTGGGGCGCACTCTTTACTGTGGAGGCCTATGGGTTTTTCTTAAAGTATTGAATGACAATTTAGCCTAATTATTGATCAATGACCTGTTAATTAATAATTATTGAACAAAACCTCTTCAATTCATGGAGTATCCTATCCATCTCCCATTACTTTATAAAATGTCGCACTCTTCTGATCGGGTCATAGGTCGTTCCACCAAAAAATTGAATTGGAGTAAAACTGAGCACGTTGTACAAAAAATTAGTAGCATAGTAGGCTTTGGTATAATAATATATTTGGGATCTTCAAATTTCCCCCCTTATTCTTTATTATTCGTAAGAACTTACCTTGATATTTTAGAAATAACGTTTCATAAATCAACCCTTTGTGACAATTTCATTGTGAGTTCCTATAATCAGTTCAACTCCACACCTCTCAAGGAGTTTTTAGTGACCGTTCGATGATATAAATATAACTTAATTCTTCTGTTTTATGTATCAGGTATCAAGATATTATAATTTATAGACCTACTAAAAACTAAATAATATTCCATGTGTAATAATGTGATAACAACATTCATCAGCTAATGATTGTAGTCCAGCCTGTTGCTAAACAACAATCATGTAGACAAATATCTCATGTTAATCATGATAATAATTATCATCATTACTATTCATAATTCTATTTCCACAGATTTATGTAAAATTCACATTGGATATCAATGATTCTATCAACTTTTATTTTAGTTCCTCAGTTTTATTATTGAAAATCCTTACTGTAATCAGTATCGCGGTTGGCTTGCAAAGTTTTTATTCCAAGAAACGTTTTATTTAATACTGGATTGGTATTTTTCTATTTATAGTGTTATTTTTCCATTTGAATTACAAGATCCTATAGGCTCCATGCAATGAAGCAATCTTTCGCGTAATAGATCTCTTTTAGAAATTCAGAATAGGAAACCTATTTATAGATGAATTTATTATTTATAGTTGAGTGGATTATTATTTTTTATAGATGAGTGGATTGTTCATATTATTAATGAACATTATAATATTATAAATCCCTTGAACATAAAAACCCAGCTGAAATATCTGCACAAGGCTACACTCTTTTCAATGAAGCTTAAACGGTAATTTTTGAAATTAAGTAACTTGAAGTTGAAGGTTACCTTAATATAATTATTATGATAATTATATAATTATTATAATATTATAGGTCGATTCCACGGAGAACAATCACATTTTGTACTCTATCTATAAAAAGGGTTTTTTTATAGAGCCCTGATCACATTGAACCGCGGTTTACTAGCGTCATCTGACAAGACCAGATAGTGCGATGCTTCTCCTCAAGCACAATAATAAATTATCAGACGCTATATTTAACGGCGGTCAAATCTAATTGACTTTTTTGCAATCACCGGTTCATAATATATCATTCAAATTTGCAGTATGATCTTCTTTGATGGCCAATATTGAGTTAAAATATCAATAATTATGAAAAATATTTATAACTTAGTTACAAATTGATATTAATAATAATTTGAATAGATCATTTTTCTGTTTGATTACTCTTGAATCCAGACCAGTATTATCCAGTATCCTCTTATAAAAGCATAACTTCCTTCAAGATAACCTATGTTAACATAAAGGAAGCTATGATAAAAGTCGTAAGTGGTCGGCCATTTTTTTTCAGAGTTGATAATTCAAAAAATAATTAACCAAGTGATAACTCACTAGCACGATCAAAATTTTTTAATGATGAGCAAATTTAATTATTTTATATTTTTCTTGAAATTTAGTGGATATTGTTAGTGTCTCCTTGAAGAATGTGTAATTGGTTGACTAGTTGACCGTTACTGATTTTAATTCGATCCAACTACTCAGATTAATCGGATCACTAGAATAATTATTATTTTGATGAAAATTTGATTCAATTACTCAAGACAAAATTGAATCGGATCAGTTCGTTCACCATGCAATAAATAATTCATTATAGATTCGCTCTTTTCATTGAAATCAGTACACCGCTATTCAAAAACCTTGCAGCTCAATCAATAATGGTGCAATTTTTTAATGAAAAATTATTGACGAAATAAAGAATAATTACATTCACTGATTGAATACAGCTTATACTGAGAACTACAAAGGTGGTTAGGTGGTATAACAAGGTCGCTCACTAAATGCAAAAATACTGTCATTTACTTGAAAAACTTCTTTATTTTATGCAATAATAGGAATTTAAGTATCTACAATATTTTGAAACATTTAAATGAATTCTATATTGCTTCTTTGGCACTCTTTTAATTTCGAGAATGATCAATAAAATAAAGAATCAGGATAATCGGAGAATAAAAATAACTGTTACAAACAAATCAAGAATCATAGAATAAACTCAACCAAATATTAGGAATATTATATCTATCCATCAAATATTTATAACAATAATATTTCGAATTTATTGGGTGGAGGAGTTGATGTTGAGTTGAATGTTCAAGAATAGCCAACAAAGCAATACAATATTAAAATAATTAGAAAATAACAATGAGTATTTGAAAACATTGGTACCGCATTTGAATAATCTCATCTGAGAAAACAAAACAATTAATTGGGAAAAAATACATCAATGCATTGAATCGTTCAACAGAAAAATAGAAACAAACAATGCAGAATTTTATCAAAATAGAAACACCTTCCATAGAAAATAAATCTATAAATTGATGGAATCCAAGAGCAATTCCAAACTAGCTTAGGTTGAGATCACAAAAGTCAAATTTGAAGAGATGTGTCATGTTTTTGTGCAATATAAAAACACAATAGAAATCGAGCAATATTGATGAATTGATAGATTTTGAATAGAAAAAGTTATATTTAAGTAATTTCTAATAATTGTTATCCAACATTAAGATTCAAGTTTCATGTGAAGTGTTCCATACAATATCCTCATTATGTAATTATTATATGCTAAAATTCGAATTGAAAATTATTCAGTCTTAATTTGGACAAATGAGCTGGTAATTTTCCCAATATTTTTCTATTGATTTGATACAAAACAGGAATTTCTGACAACACAGTACAGTATGTTAAAGGGAGATTCAGTAAATCTGTGATGCTCACTTTTTCAGTTGTGGAGAAAATTATAAAGGCTAATATTTTATGTTATATGAGAACTGTGTAAAATTGATCAAAAGAAAAACATTCAGCTTAATTTTGACTAAGAATAAGTGCTTAATAGGCTGCAAACAATATTAGAAAAAAGTTTCTTCAGTCACTAACTAGGCTCAAAATGAGTAATTCCACCTCTAGTTATTAATTTTAAATGGAAAAATTCTTATAAATTGATTTTCTATTAAAGAAAAATTTGTCTATAGACAATAATTTCTAATAAATTATTTCCAGAATTATGAATTAATTTAATGTAAAATGTTTCAGAAAAAATTTGAACATTGATTCATTGTTAAACCAATTATTTGGGAAATGATTCAATACATATCATACACCCTATCTAATAATATTGTCCTTTTGCTGATTTAATGATAATTCTGAATTCAAATAAGCTTTTGTGTCACGCGGCTACAATACATTGGAAACATTTCTAAAAACAATCAACAAATTAATTAAGTTAATGAATCAAATTGAGATACTCCTGATGAGATTGATAACAAGTGAATTCGTAGCCTATTTCATCCAAAAACGATATTTTTTATGAATGTGATAACAAGTGGATTCAGTGTTGAGAATTCATCCAAAACACAATATGTGATCTAGTTTTCCAATATTCAAATAAGAACTTTCTACTGTACTAAGGCTAGTGCAAAATAAACTTTCGAGAATATTATATTTTATGAATGAATGAGTCAAAATTATTTCAGAAATGAACCGAATTCAATACCCTTACATTAGACAAAAATTATTCAGTGTTCAGTGATCTTTACAATATTGATATATGATATACTGTATTGACTGATACAATATTTGATATCTGGATCATCAAAAATTTCCTGACTTGCATTACAACTTTTAAATGTTTACTTGTATCCCTTGTTACATCGTATGTTTCATATTTGCAGTGCAAGTCGCTACATTCTTGCAAAGCGAGATATCCTGAAATAAATCAGCTATTTCGAATAAAGAGCCAGATATTCAGTCACTTATCATCATTCTCTCAGTAGTATCAAACATTTTAAATTCATAGAAAATACAGTAGTAAGTTATGATTGCTCTTACTCACACAAATACTTGAAGTTTTTCCAGTTAACAATATTAATCCAACCCATTCGGGAAACAAAAAATATCCAACAATATTTTTGCAATTTGAGGATGATACTGATATATAATTGAGATATGGTTGAAGTATATTCTTTTATGAATAGAACAAGGAATTTTTTCCTAAAATGAGTTTAATCCAATAAAAAGTGAGAAATCTGAATAGTAATGAATAATCTTATTGCTTTATAAATTTTACGAATTGTTTAGTCCTTGATTCACTGAAACATAATTTCAGCTTCATTTTTCATTTAAACATGAAGTTATAATATTGAAATATCATAATCATGTAAAAACCCAGTTGGTTTTAAAAAGTAACGTTGGTTTAAAAAAGAATTTGTGATCAATTAACTAGTTGAAAAGTAACTAGTAGAGATACATTAGTCTATATCCCGTGCAATGTGCGTTCCAAAGTTTTGAAGAATATCTATCTTATTTTTAAAAAATTGGAGAACAATAAGATCAGAGCAATTACATATCAGTTTAATCCAGACATAGAAATTACAGATTCCTGTTGATTATACAGTATTAGAAATGCGCATCACAGTTCTCTGGGACATTCTCTCAAGTTTATATTGTTATGAGTATTCGAGAAAGGATGAGTAATCTGAAACGCTTTACAACACGTTCTTCACTTTCTAAATTTCCAATACTAAACATTCAACCGTGTTGATCATAATATCTAAGATAGTATGGAACTGTTTCATTTAATGGTAAGAAAACGCTGATCAAAAGATTAATATTAGTAGAAACCAATGATAAAATGGTTCTTGATTACTGAACATTTATCGCTTTAAAAAAAGATCATAATACTTCAAAATTGCTGGAAAAATGTTTGAACAAATAATTATTAAATAACAAGAAAGTAGTAAATGAACACCATATATCTCACAGTTCTCATTCATTCACAATTGCGCATTCAATCAATTGGGTTCTGCAACGGACCAACGTATGCACATAATAATAATCATTAATATTATAAAAATCACATTTTTGTATACCTATCAAGACAAACATCTCTCACCCATTACAACGAGTGAAAACATTTCGATAACAAAAATATCTTGACTTACATAGAAAACAAATAACTGTACATACAGAGTTTATCTAAACTTATTCAAATATTATTTACAACTTTAAGTAACAAAGAGGAACAGAAATTGTACACTTTGCACACCATCTATACAACCGATTCTTCAATCTTATCCACAAGCTGTCATTGAAAATTACCAAGTAACTTATACTAGAATAAGATTCTATCAGCAGCCTGTGATCAGTTCAGAACAATCAATGTCATACAATATCTCAAAATAAAGAGATAAAACATTCCAAAAATTAATTATCGAATCACATAAACACTATTTAATAAGAAAATACTTGTATTCCATTGACAAATTGATTCAAAATGTAAGTACAACCGACCTTTTGAGAAAAATAAATCTTTAAATTATTAGAATTTGAAACGGATTGGGTCGGCAGACTTGATTCGAAACAAAACGTCTGCACAGATGAAATATTATGGTCGAGAAGATGAGCAGAGCCGATGCTCATCGCTCAGCCGGCAACAACCACAACACTAGTTATAGTTTTTGTGTGAAAAGCAGAAGCAACTTTTATCCCGCACACGTACACAAAGATCCTATCAAACACTTAAAAGTCCAGCGCTGAGATCTAGGCAGGGTACGTGAGGGGGGCGTGCCATTATTGGCTCTTGTTCTTCAAGCCTTCGATTAGGTGCTCAGTCGACATGAGTGACGGCGTGGGTTGATGAGCGTAGTTCCTGATCTGATTCAGAGAGATCAAGTTGGGGAAGCTGTTGCCGGATACGGTTTTGGGCATTTCCATGGCAACCGACGTCTGAACAGTGCCGGTGAGGCCCTGGATCTGTGCGGCAGAGGTGACCACCTTGGTGCCGGGGAAGGCGAGCGCGTTGTAGGGTAGATAGGCGGATCGAGGGTCTGAGATCTGGTGGTGGCTGAGGTGGTGGTTGTGGTGGTGCGAGGGGATGCCCATTGACTGGATCGGCGTGAATGCCGACGCCGAGGACGTGTTGTTCTTGCCGATCACCGAGTCATGATAGTTGCCAGGTGAGACGGCGCCCGGCGTGGGAGGTGGCGCCGGCGGGCGGCCAGAGTGTTCGTCGCCACCCCCGCCGTTCATATCACTGCGATGCAGGTGCTCGCCGCCTCCACCACCTAGCACTCCGTTTCCCTGCTGCTGCATTGCCTCGTGCTGGCTGAATGCGTCCACCAGGTTGTTGGCTGTGTCGGGCGACACCTTGGGCCAGTAGTGTGGATTGTCCAGTGTCACCCTGGGGATGCCAATGATGGGAGGCCGCTTATCCGTTCGTTCGGCGTGCTTCTGCATGTGCTTTGACAGGTAGGTCTCCTGCGTGTAGCTCTTGCCGCAGTACTGGCAGATGTGCGTCTTGAGGTGTTTGGACTCTTTGTGCTTGGGGATGTGCTCGAGCAGCGATGGCTCGTCGGAGAAGCACTTGTAGCAGGAGTTGCACTTGTAGGGCTTGTCGGTCTGATGGCAGCGCGAGTGCGACTGCAGGTTGCTGAGCTGCGAGAATGCCTTGTTGCAGTTGGGATGCCGGCACTTGTAGGGCTTGTCTCCGGTGTGCGTTCTGATGTGCTGCTGCAGGTGCGAGAGCTGCGTGAACTTGCGCTGGCAGATCTCGCAGCGGTAGGGCTTGATGCCGAGGTGGATGCGCGTGTGCTGGCTCAGGTACGAGCTGTTGGCGAACGTCTTGCTGCACTGCGTGCACTTGTACGGCTTTACTTCACGCATGTGTAGCTGCGAGTGCATCTGCAACTCCGATTTCGAGCCGAATATCTGCACAAACACAAAAACAAAACTGTTAGACTTTAAGGAATAATATATTATACATACTATTAATAGGTCACTATCCAATTAATAGGTTATACTGTGCCTATTTTTACAGAGCAATAGCGGATTATTATCATACACAACAATGAATATTCACAATCGACGACTTTTAAATCGGCTTTTTATATTATTGTTGACTATTCGAACTTCTTAAGAAATTCTGACTCATTGTATTATTGGATTACTCAATTCCAACAGAAATTCATTGATTCGTGAAATTCGTATACATTTTGATTACTCAATTCCAATAATCAAAATTCATAGAAATATTCAAATATCTTATTAAAATACTCTGAAAGATTCTCCAAACTTTCTATTTCATACTATTAACAGTTTCCTGAAAACAAATTTGCAAATAATACAAGTGTGTAATTATTCAATAAGTGGCTATCAAAAAACAAATTACAAATGTATTGTATAATGAGGTCGATGATTGGACTGGAATAATTTTTCAGTTTTTCTGTAATGATTACAAATGCACGATGAGATCATCCAGCTGAAAAATAACATAATTAATAGTAGCATTATTTAATCAAAACCAAATAATAAATCACTGTTCTCTCCATAATAGTTTGAAAAATTACTGTTCTCTTCACAATTATAGGAGTAGAAATTATGCTACTCTTCTCATCAGTGCTGAAGCCCCCATCCCAAATTTTTGAGCTAGACTAGACTGCATGTGGAAGTAGTTCAATGTATTCCCCCCTCACCAACGCACATACATAGTTGCCAATTTGTCAGGTGTGGTATAAAAATATAAATGAATTTTTATTCATAATCAGCTTGAAAATTGCATTAGGTCTCATTGAACTATTTTCGTGCATTCTACTCTAGTGTCAGGTTTCTAAAATCAAAACGATTATATGTACCACATTAGAAAAACTTGAATTTGGAAGACTGTTAGTACTGTATTAATATATGCACACTCTTGGTATTGTTAGGGGAATAAAATTTAAAAAAATGCCAAGCTTGCAAGCTATGAAATTTTAGTATGCTGTACAAATCATGCAGAAGCTTTAAATATGAACAATGAAGGATACACAAAGAGCATAACTGGATACAAGTGCAATCAAAATTAATTTCGAAAGTATTTTTCTTACAACGCTAGAGTGTAAGATGATAATGTTAAATATAGACCCGGAATTCACTTGGGAATTCTAAATGCATCTTGAAAATATTATTTCAGGAATTATTCAACGATTTTATGAATTATCAATTATTGTCGTAGATAATGTGCCGATCTTGAAAATTCAAGAAATTCAGAATCAGTCTTCTATACTCTCTATATTCATTCATCCATCAATAACAATAGATCAGATGGAAATGCGACCAGGAGAAACGAAATTTTAGGTAACTGAGACTCACATGAAGGTGGAAAGGCAAAAAATTGTCATCTTATTTGTTTCGCACGTTGACGCGTTTGACGCGCTGTAGACAATCCTATAAGGGCATGACTAATTTCGCTTGATTCAACCGGCATCCGCCAAATATTCATCCATGATTTAGAATAATTCGAAAAAAGTTTGCTCACTTTGGGGGTTTTCTCATGAGTTTTAGTTTTTTTTAAATATTCATAATGAAAAATTCAATTCAAGTTAAATCAGTTCAAGTAAGATTCAGTAAAACTTAAAATCAAACAGTTCAATTCAATAAAATCTTTATAATTTTCGATTGCTAAACAAAATTATGAAACGTGACGAACAATGAAAGCACCTATGAAATTCCAGTAATGTATTGAAACTAAATCATATCAGCTCAAATTACAATAATTGAATGATTTAATCCGTGAATTATGAACATAGAATGCCATACTTGTGCACGCTTGTCGCTTTGTACATTTAATCAGGTCTTCTAATCAATTTAATCACTACGGTAGTTGTTATAGACAGACCATACTTGTTCTAGCGTCAAGTATTTCGCAACAATATATAGAGCTTTGAACAAGTTTTCTTGTTACTTGAACTGGGAAAATAGAATATACTATTCTCAGTGAATGTAAATTTTGTATTGTTCATGAAAAATTTTCATTCCTGTTGAATAAAATCAGGAAAACCTACAACGTTGTCAGAATAATCATGAATAAAATAAAGTTATAAATCACATCATGATCATGATTAACCGATCAAATACAATGGAAATCATGATTGGGAAATTGACTTCACAATTGGTTTGAACCTACTGACGATAAAAGAATCTACAGTTCATCTATCTCCAATATATATTTCCTGTGAACATTGTCTTATTAAATTAATTGGTTTTAATAATGATGTACTGCATTCTGTTCTCACGGGAGATAAATAATTGAATTAAATATCAATTAATTAACATGATAAAACCAAAGTTCACTTCTTTGTCCTCACTATTTTGTTTTGTCTTCAGTCTAAAGTTATATTTTATAGTACTCATCATGGACCTCTCAAAGAATCTTACTCTCAGAGTGTGCTTAGTTCTCATATTTAATGAAATACAACAAACTATTCATGTTTTCTTGATGAAAGTGATCAATTAAAGAAGAACAATTTCATGCTATAAGTTACGTGAAAAATAATGAATCCCATATCCATGGTTACGTAAAGGGGCAGAGGGTCCAGATTAATGATTATTCAGGGAAAGAAAATTGTTTTCACTATCGCGTGTAATCAGAATAATTGTGTACGAATAGCACCATAAAATTAATTGTAAAACAAATCGTGTTCGTAGAACATTGTTTCTCCATTAATACACATTTTGAACACACATTTCCTCTCTTCATACATAGTCTGCACAGCAGTTAACAAAATAATGCCTACAGCAAGTAGCCTACAGATCAGCGAGCTCCTTGCTACTGGTTAATGATAATTATGCCGGCTTTATCTAAAACCGATCAGACCGGCATCTGATAATGAGATGTATTTGCATTCGGCCATTTCCTTTTTATTCGACGTTTTTTTATTCATCTGATTTTATTTTCGAAAAGCGGATACTGGACATGCTACAGGCAACAACATCAGAACTAGTCCTGGTCGACCTTAGCTCAACAGATTCAGTTTTGTTTTCAACCGCCTTTCATCAAGGTTAATTTTTCATCGCGAAAAGTTACGTTTTGTTAATAAAACTGATTCAATATCAAAAATCTGTGCTCCCATAGGAAAATTGAATTGTGAATATTCTGATCTGTAATTGAATTTCAACTGGAAGAGTAAATTTAATTAACACAAATACTGGTGTATTATACTAAAAGAAAAATACAGTTTACTACTGCATAATATATTAGACTATATTATTTTTAAACAGCTCTATTTATAAGCTATATTAAATACTGTTTTGTATAGCATACTGTTTTGTATGCCAAATAAATATATTCATATTTAATAAGTTAATATACTACTTTAAAGCACCAAGTATTATAATACTTGGCGCATTATAGAAATAATTTATTACTGGAATAACTTTAAAGGAATGAACGATGCACCAAGCCGATTAGAAGAGCTGTATATTTCAACAAGAGAAATGTCATTGAAACTACTCAATATAAAAGGTACTGTCCTTTTCAATGTCTGTAAAGTTTGGTACTATTTTTTTTTTAATTCAAATCGAAAAAGTAGTAAAGAAGGATTTAAAACTCAATAAAAAACACTTGTAAATGGAAATAAACTTACTTAGTAGTAGTTACTATAGTTTCGACCTGTTGTGTGGCTTCCACAACACCTTCCACAACATAACCTTGAACAGAGTTTACTGTTCAGTCTGAAGATGGCCACACAACAGGTCGAAACTATAGTAACTACTACTAAGTAAGTTTATTTCCATTTACAAGTGTTTTTTATTGAGTTTTAAATTTCAAAGTGGAAAAAAGAATGGATACACAACACCATAAAGAAGGATGGTGGCATACTCAACGTTGAAATCATATTTGAATTCTATATAAATATTAAAGAAATATCCATATGGCTTTTGTTGTGGGGAGCTACCCATAAGGGTAGGTTCCACTCGCCTTGGTCACAATCTGGTCACCCATCCGAAATCAGTCCATAGTGTTTGTGACTTAACATCACAATCACAGCAACCGTTTCACTGAACAACCAGACACACCACACTGAATTTTATATAAATCAAAGTTGGAAACGCAAAAGAAGGAGAAGGGTGAGTAACTTCATTGAGGAAGAATAAATTCGAAATAAATGTTATTGAACAGTCACGGTCAGAAATCTCACGACAAGCGGAGTAACTTAGGTGCTAAGACACCCATCCAATAAACGCGATGGAGTGGTGCGAATCGGCAAGTGTTCGTGAATGAAGTAATAACGCAACTTGGAAGGATGAGGAAGTTGTTGAATGGACGATCGGCGGAGCGATTAGACGATATTATAAATGAGATGCATTGCAGCCGCGTCCTTCGAAGTCGACAGGAAAGGCAGGACGCAGGACCACAAAAGTAATGACAGCCTTCGCTTCCTGCCAGAAGAAGACGGCTTCTCCAGGTCTACTCACATCGGCTTCTCCTTATCCAGCATCCAGTTCCGGCGGACCATTAGAGAGCCACCTCCACCTAGCCAGCCCTTCGGCCAGAACTCGTCTCAACCACGACCTCCTTTGTTTCAAGCCGATCTCTCTCGCTCACGCGCTCCCTTGCTCTTCCATTATTTTAAACAGCCGTCATATTCATCATCTGCCGACCTTGCCTGTGTGTCGCAGCACCTCCATTCATCGGTGGTCGGTTACCACCAGAGAATATGGAATATTAGTATAGTACTGTGGTTCTGGTTACCGCAAAGCAGCCCTTGTCTGTCCGCCGCACACTCACTAAAAATAATAATCCGACCGACTTGTTCATTCATTGAATACCGACTTCATCGAATACTGTATTAATATTTTTATTAATATTATTGTATTAATGTATTAATATTGTATTACTGTATTAATATTATTCAAGGATGAATTATAGAAAGGACTTCCTATTCCCAACTCCGCAAATATTATTATAAATAATATTTTCATTCCATTTCATTTCAATACCGATTGTTATTGGAGAAAATATGAATGTTTGGTATTATAAAATTCTGCATATTAATGATTCAACTAACCACCAAAAACTCCAAATTTACAAATTTAAATTCAAACTAGATTATTCTGACCAAGATTTAGAAGAGAATTAGAAATTCTAAATAAGAATAAGTTAGTATGGCCCAGAACAATTCAATTTACTGAAGTAATAAAGGAAGTAATTAGTTCTGTATATTGATTAATTTTCAATTTGATCATTTAAATATATTATTCTAATGACCAATAAAACTGAGAGCGATGAAAATGAAACTGATTTTTTTATTAAAAAAGAAAACTGTAAAATCCAAATAAATTTTTGGCTACGGTACGGTATCTGGGGTAACTTTTATCGACTTTGAAAATCGATTAATCGAACTTAGCAAGCATTCGATGTATCGAATGTTGCAATTCGATAATCACTATCAATATTGATAATTCTTTTTTATTTAAATCACATGCTTTATTAAATTAATTTATACTTCACTTTTCACTGTTGGTTTTTTGCAAGATGGAGGTTGTTGACAATATTGAATTTCAAATCACAAATCTTTATGTTTGAAAAAATTAAATTCTACTCAAAATTGTGTTTTATTATAAGAAAAAACTAATTCCTAAAATCCAAATTGTGAAATTTGCGTCCAGTTGACGAGGACCAAAATAAAAGATAATTCAATCCGATTTGTTTTGTAAAGTAAGGAATTGAGGCAATACTCATGAGAAATATTCATGAGAAATGGTCTGGTAAACACATTTTTCAAAAATTGAATATTTGGTTTGACAAGTAAGTTATTCCAAGTTTAATTTATTTTTTTAGTGTAAATTTTGTTATTTTTTTAGATTTTGGTTATTCATTCACCAGGTTAGTTATCTATCCTTGGTTAGTTAAGTTCATTTTTTTTGTTTTGTTGAGTTCAATAAAAAATAGCCGTTAACAGATGTTTTCTTTCAGTGAAGGAAATCGATATCGGTAGTGATTATCGATATCGATATTGAATGGCAACATTCGATTTATCGAATGCTTGCTGAGTTCGATTAATCGATTTTCAAAGTCGATAAAAGTTACCCCAGATACCGTACCGTAGCCAAATTTTTTTATT
Organism: Sogatella furcifera; assembly: GCA_017141385.1. NCBI lineage: Eukaryota > Metazoa > Arthropoda > Insecta > Hemiptera > Delphacidae > Sogatella > Sogatella furcifera. The sequence goes on along the minus strand of CM029548.1, from coordinate 32,524,396 downwards.
TAGGTTATGGTAACCACGTGGAATTGTGAATGTGGCGAAAGCTGGAAATTTATCAATAGAATCTACTGATCACAACAATTTATCAAGCAATATTATTGAAGCACAAACCTGAATATCACAGTTCCACTTTGATTATAATATGCAAAAAAACTATTAACAAAAAATCGAAGAAAAAATTGGCAACATCTTGTTCATCGATCTCATTCCTATTTTCATTGCGAATAGTAGAACAGCTGACTAAAATATTCTCGTATCAATTTTTCATTATTCTTAAAACAAATTGAATCAGCTGTTTTTGATTTGTTTGATGAAATTACTGCATTCTGAATTACTGCTTATCACAAGAATTTAAGTATTCATGAGAAAATATTCAATATAGTCTTGCAATAATTCAAGTGAATAATAATTCCTCCAGCAAGGTCGTACACATAAATAGATAATCAAATATGAGTTTCCTGGAATAATTCATGTTCAAATGTGACATGAATAAACGGAATGAATCTCCAGTCATACATTCATTTTTGTTCCCCACTTATATCTTTTTAAACATCTCTTTTTCAATCCAGGATTCGATTGGAGATTTAAAAACTATTATGGATTGATTTTTTATAGCAATATTTCATAGCTTTAGCAATATTAGATTAAGTTTTGATGTATCCTTATAATATTTACTCCCCTTAACTTCATCTCAATTAACACCAAAGTCATTTTAATAAATTATACTGTATATCTATCGAAAACTTCAAGATTTTTTTATTTTTATGATAAAAGAAACATAAAATATGGAATCAGATACATAGCACATTCATGATGTAACAATAACTGAACATGCATCCAGTACTCAAACAATTGTAAAACAAGCAAAATATCAAAAGCGAAAACATCAAAAGCTCAACAGACAAGCACAGACAGCACAGCACATAAATTTAGCGGGTGTAAGATTAGTGCAAGCAATTCTTCTAATATGGGAGGTAGCCTTTGAGGTTTGTTCCTGGACAGAGTGGTTACCTCAGGATTTCCATGGTCGACGCCAGTCCATCCCAGGCCATCTCGTGTCCTGTTCAGGCTACTCTTCCTGCCACGGCCCTGCAAATAACCCAACCCTTGCCTTACGTTTTGATCATCATCAGCCCACCAAAATAAAAATAAGAAACGGAAAAATGGTGGGTGAGCCACTGGCCCACCTGGTATGCATCCCACACATAAACAAAAGTCGTCCCAGTCATTAAGGGCAACTTGCTAACTCTGAGCACACCCTTCGCCCGCGCCTCGGGCCAGAGTCCATTTCTCTCCCACCAGAAATTCCACCCCTTACACAATACTCCGTCTAGTGGGTTGATAGGCACACATTATAGCTCACCCTTTTTTTAATCGATTAAAACCAAGGTACAACCGGACTGACATCTGCTCCTACACCTTTTTGGGGTTGTAGGCAACAAAGAACATATTACGAACACCTTCATGGTACTACATTACTCAATAAGTGGAGATTATTTTGAACGTGATAAAGTCTCAATACAAGAAATAAAATGATTATAATCTGGATTATCATCTTTCAAATGACAGATCACAGTTTTTTGTGATTTAGCCTATCTCTAATTCGGGTTGAATTGGATTAGATATTTATTCTTCATCAATTTTATTTTTATAACTAGCCGTTTCTCAATATAATACATTACCCTAGTACTGTATTCGAGCAATTGAATTAAAAATAAATCACGCCTAACATATTCATAGGAGTAAACCCACTGTAAAAGTAAATAATATTCATCTGTGCATCATCTAGAAAACAAATAAATATCTACTACAGAGGAATGGAATATTAATTGAAATCTCAAGTTCTATGTGTACAGAGTTTGGTGACAAGCATTGTCAATAAGTCACATGATTTTCAAATATCAATTTTCTAATTCATTTGTCCATGAGAAGAACTAAGTTTTAGGTAAAAATCCACAATTGGAATGTACGTACAGAATTGCATGCACCTCAAGAGAAAATGACTTTGAGTCAATTAAAGTATTCGAAGACCTCAAACATTCAAAAACAGTCACATTCAGGAAAGATTCACAGAGTAATCTAAACTAGGATTGATGAGTTTTGGAAATCGTGTTATCTCAGAGTTGAAAGAAAGTCTATCTATACACACCACACACGTTTTGTAAAAGAAATTAATGCAGTAATATTATGATTACACTAGAGCTCCATGTATTATCATGAGATTTTTGGCTTGAAACTCTATTATTCTGGCTGAACGAATCTTTTTAAAACTAATAAGAAGTGGAAGAGGTGCAGTCAATCTGCACCGGTAGAAATGAGAAGCAGAAAAGTACGTTGTTTTACGAAATGACTCAGACAAATGAATGCAAATTTCAACCAAACGTAAACATAATTGGTTGGAGCCAAATTATGAACAGACATTGAGTAATTTTCGACCATTTTCCTCCAGCAGGTAGGAGGTGGAATGGACAGAAGTCCGAAAACAATTTGCAAGACCCTCAAAAGCCACGGTAGCAATTCACATGGAAGTCAATCTTTGTCAGATGCACTCCTTCTGATATGACCAGTTTTCAGAGAGATTACCAAAGTAATCAGCGAGTTTAATATTCTCGTACAAAAATCCACTACAAACAACAAAGTATGAGAATTCCATTTTTAAAAATTGAAGGAATGCAAACGTCAATTACTGGAATCGAAACTGCTTTTTCTACTGTCATTCCATCCTCTGGGAAACAGTGTACTACTCGGGGGTTGAGGAGTAGACTCTCCCATTAAAGTGAAGCGGTTCAAGATGATATTTTTTTAGATTCTTGAATCAGAACAGAAGTGTTCCTCGAGGAAGCAAAGAACGAAACTTGATATCTACTTCTTTTGTATATTTTTATTCTTCGAAGAATGATACCCGCATGTGAGCAAGTCTTTTCAGATGGCATTAATTTTTCAGGTTTAATTTATTGTTACTTTCTAGAATCTTTTTTTGTTATTCATTCACACCTACAGTTCATCTTACGGATCCAAACAATCATACGATCAGTTTCTGTTCAGTTTGTAACGCTTGTTATTGATAAATTTAGAAGTAGTATCCAGTTTGTTGATTTTTAATATGCAAAGCAAACTTGAGTGCCTGGATTATTAAACACGATGGGGACTTTTTTCAAAATGGATTAGGGCTTCACAGAGAAAAGCCGCTACTTTTTAATGGAAAGAATACAACAACGTATTTTTACAAAGGTTGAGTTTAGATCAGATCGTGGACTGGAATGAGAGAGAGGCGGTTCAAGAGAAAGAACTGAATGGGAGGGAATGCGATAGTTCGAAACGCTATGATGTGACGGGAAATGTAAATTGGAAAAGAAGTTTTCATCTGAATAATATACTCAGAATACTTTTCTGGAACTAAAAATTTGTCTCTATTGTTTATTAGCTCTTTATATAGGCCTACTCACTATTTGGCATTGAGAAAACACGTAATATTCCATGTATTGCATGTATCCCATGTCATACTACTTATGTAGTTTTCATAATAAAACATTGAATAAGAAAGTCTTGGAGTGAATGATTTTTAGCAGATTTTTAGAGAGAGTTCTAAAAATAGTAAATGTTCAGTGATAACAGTATTGAGAATAACAATTTCATACATGACATGAATGCTTAATTTACAATAAGGTATCAACAAAGTTCGAATATATGTCCCATAGGTCTCTTTCTTGTGGTGAACATGAATGCAGTACTATAGTCTGTCCAAGCAAAGAAGACCCTCTGGCAAGATAAGAAAATAACTCCAGCTCGGTCAATATTGGTTCAAAAATTATTGATTCGGTCTCAATCGTAGGAAACATTCTGATCTACAAATTGAGACAAAATCAATATTTTTTGAACCAATATTGACCGAGTTGGAGTCATTTTCTCATCTTGCCAGAGGGTCTTTTTGCTTGAACAAACTATAGCTGAGATCAATAATTTATTAATTAATTAATTTATTTATTTATCTATTGGAAAAAAACATCGGTTGAAAGAACAGGCATAGCCCTTGGTATTTCAAAACACAATTTTCATAAAAATATAGTCTAAAATTTGAGGTTACAAGTCCAAATTTCTTCTTCAGCCAAAGTTTTCTCACTCACAGAAATGATCTGAAAGTGATAATAATTTTAAAATTTTGAATTTTGAAGGGTTGATCCGAAAAACACAAAATAGTTCCAAACTTTCATTAAAATAGGAAAATTAATTAAAAAATTTAGAGCCGAAAATCATTTCACACTAACACTTCCTGTAACCATGGATTATCTTTATTTATAATTTATTTATAATCTTTTATTATCAATGATTAGTATTTAAGATTGCGTATGAGGGTACGAGTAATGGGGAGGAAGATGAGAGATGAATTAATCTACTTCTTAAATGAATAAATCGGCACACTGAACATTCACCACACTTCTCACGAAATCTACTACTGTACTAGGATTTTTTGTCACTGTCAGTTGCACTCTACCTTCTGATCACCCTGAATAAAATAAGATTTTTTGAACAAGCTTCAAATGTGATAACCAATCACAAGAATTTTGAATGATTACATAAATATTCAGTTTTACTCCTCAATACTTCAACATTTGAATTACAAACAAACTTGAACAAAGTTTCAACAGGGATGTACTGAGACAGATAAATCAGACTAGGAGCTTTGACATTCAGACAAAAGAATTTGTTCCGAATCTTTTTTTAATTGATCAGACACGTGTCTGAGCTGAGAGAGTAGTGAGCCAAAACTCTGGGATGCACGATGCCAGGAACATGTCGTCGAATCGGTAGCATAATTTACGCGGCCGAAATATTTTATTCTTGCTGCTCAGAAATAGAGGAGTACAAACATAATGGATCTGCTTGGGTAACAGTGGACCCAACTGCTAATTATACTCAACCTTGAAGTTACACTCTGACTCTCAGTCAGCCAGGATCTTGGCAGGTATTAACATTGACACTGAAAGTTCTTTCAATCATTACATCACACTGAAGTAGTATTAAATTCACTTTCAATAAGGTTTCACGATAAATATGGTGTTTGAAAAATTAGTGATGTATTGAACTGGAAGAATTGGAATGGAGAATTGCATGAAATTTTTATGATCTAAAAAATATTTTGTTTCAATTTTGAGTTTTATCTCGGGTTGATCAGAAACATGCAGACTTGTGATAAATTACGTTTGAACCCAATTTTTTCTATCATTGCCGACAATGTTGAACTTCACTTACAATGTTTATCTGCTCAACAGGATTGAAGCCAAGTTTTGGGCCAGAAATTTGGCAGATATCAAAGCAATTACAACTTCTATTTTGAATCAAAATGTTGTATTAAAAACTGAAAGTTGTTCAAAATCCAAGGTTTTTTGCTTTGAAATTCATGTCTAGAATTAATTCATGGATGATAAAAAATTCAACCTCCCAGAAAAAAACGAAGCAACAACCTTTCAAATTATTATAGATTTTTCCAATTACAATACCAATGAGATTTATTTTTAACTATTCAACATTTGATTATAACTGATTTCATCTCTTTCATGATTAGCTGGAGATTATTATTCAATACTTATTAGATAACTCATTATAATTTCAGTCTTTGTTATCTATAATTTACTATTTTCCAAACCTCTAATTTATTTTTTTCATATTTTTCTATTTTTCTCTTCTTTCTTATGATTGTAACCTTAGAAAACTTCAATTCTTCTGTTATCACTTTGTCAACCCCAACTATGTGAGAAACTATGTTTCTCTTCCATTGCCTTATTTTCTTTCCACCATTTCAATTTCCTTCAACTCCTTGTTGAAGTACTTCCACCTCTTATTAACCTCGTTAAGACAACATCATAGAATTATGATGCAACCACCACTTCTTAGGATTTTCAGGATAATATTAAAAACAGAAACTAAGATTAGAATGCAACTAGAAATAAAGATGCTACAGAATGATCAACAATGTCCGACGAATAACACATTTCGAGATAATGCTGGTAATTTACACTGTGAATGAGCAAGGACGATTGTTTCACAGCGTTATCTTATTTCAACCACGATATCAGCTGAGGAATAATCTGTTGGATAATTTAATGGAGGCCTCGACGTGTATCGTATTGCCCAAAACAAGGAAGCAGAGGTACAATAATCTTCTCACTTCAGGTACTCTGCCGACCTTAGTCTGGCATTGACCTTCGAGCTGGCATTCTCGGCTCGCGTTCAAGCTCATTGTCAAATTAAAGATGAATAACTCATCAAATACCAATAAACCGACAAATTCGTATCACATGCCTCGGTTCTGAACAATAGGCATCTGCATTGTATGGAATCAACCCTAAATCTCAACTCATAAAATTATAACTTCTTCTCAAGCACAATATAATGAGGTTTAATTATCCGTTCTCATTAATATATTACGGTGCAGTGAGACAATGTAAATTCCCTAATTTATTCAAAAGCTACAATGATGAATCAAACTACAGGATCGTTGGTGAACAAGTTGATTTTTCAACAAAAATTCTAAGTTTAAATCCAAGGAGATGATAATCTCCGTTGTTTTTTTGCTCAAATCATACGTTATACGAGTTCATTTTATCATAGTATTATTGGGATGACTTGTATGCGATCAAATAAGAGGGATTAAATCAAAGTCATCAATTTTACAAGGCCTTTGATTTAAGTATCCGTAGTCACACACGAATGTCAGAGATTGTATGAGTAAAAGAGGGTAGTACATATTTCTGACGTGTACCTACAATGATGACCATTGACCATCATAATAAACGGCGAAAATGGGAATCTTACTCCTATTTAATGCTTTCTAGAAATCATCATTGATTAAGAATTGAATTCTTACAATCATTTTACTTGGTGTCTTTCGTTTTTCTGTAGATGAGATCTTCTAAGATTACTAATGACTAAAAGTTGAATCAATGCAATCTTGTAGCCAATCTCTCCACTTGCACAAAGTTGTTTATAACTTAGTAGCCAAGTTATGATTTTTTAAATCAAGTTCTTATTCATCCAATCGCAATTGTCCGATGAAGTAGGGGCGACAAGGCAGTATTTAGTGAACCGAAGCGTAAGTGAATGTGGCCTACAGACGATAGGCTAATCGCACACGTAGGCTCGTGGGGCCATTGGGCATTATTCCAAATAGATTACGGTAACACCTAACAACACAAGCTGGCTGCAACTACCACATCATCGGTGCTTTTACGATCTCGTTTATTCGCGTTTATCTTTGACTTGTCAATTTGCTTCTTGTTCAAAAAACAGCATTTCAAATGTTCATTCAACACCAACTGCACCATCAGCAGCATACTGGGTTTTTGTTTGGCTGCCAAGTACTGTTGGTTCCAACAGTAGATGTTTGATTCATGAAAACTGTAGGTTGAATTGCAACTTCCCATGTTTTTGAAAATAAACAAATGTCACGCCGTATTAACATTATCTACATCGATCTAACTCAAAGTCTGAAGGCGTTGTCTGGGTCGCGATTTCTTGACAAAGCAGGAGGTAATGGATTGAAAGGAGATCTGGAATTTATTCATTCGAATTCATATGTAATCAGGGAAAGTTTGAAAGAATCGGAGAATTGGTTGATCTGATGTTTTAGAGAAGGGAACAGAAGTAGTCTTTTTCAAGTCTTATGAAGAATCATTTATACATAGATGTACATAATATGTGAGGGAATATTTTTCCAGTAATCACTTATAATAATGATATTGATAGTAACTACAGTAATCAGTTCTTGATATGATTATTATTATAATGTATACTATAACTATACACTAATTACTAGGAGTGCAATGACAGTGAAATACTAACATATTTTGATTTTCAACATGATAGAATAGAGGGGGAAAAATACTAAACTTTGACTATACTATTTCGACTTGAAGTTTCTAATTCAAGTCAAAACTTTGAATTAAAAAATATATATATATATTGAAACTATGTCTCTGCCTACTTTATTTTACGAACTATGCAAACTGCTCAAATACAAACTACCATCACTGATCTTCAACAGAACTGAAGTAATAACTATTCTAGTTCGACTCAAGTTTTGCCAACATCAAACTATTCCTTCGCTGCCACAGTGAACTGTGAATCGAACAAAGTAAATTTGACCTAGTGAACAATGCAGTAAAAGACGACGTCTATAGGAAAAGTTTCATGGAAGGCAAAAATTAATAAGGCACCGGGAGCGACAGGTGCTCAGCGAGGGTGATAGAGAGGTACTGAGAGAACGAGGAGGGAAGAGGCAGGCAGGAGAGAACCAAGCAGCACAAACGTCTGGCGAGCGGGCGGGGATAGGGATTTCGATGGGAACAGTCATCTTATTTCGGGCTAAAACGGGTGAGGGGGTGGAAGTCTGGTGGAAACAGTTGAACCGCCACGCACACGCACATGCACACACACATTCGATGACTGACTTGACTGAGCGGGAGAGGAACTGTCGACCTTGAGACCCGGACCAGCAACAGGACATATGTCTACCTCCTCCTCAACCTCTCTCTCCTCATCCTCACAAAAACTCAGAACGCCGAAACCAACAACCAAAACTTCTGCCGTTCTGCTGCGTCTCATCACATTATAATCAAGCCGTTGTTTGATATAGGTCAAACTTTGGGTTCAACCGTTAGATGTTTTGGATACTATATTTTCGCTAGTACGTGAACACTACAGCATGTTCAAAGAGTACTCAAATACTAAAAAAGTGAATTTTCTTCATCAGAATTCATCTGTGCAATCAATTTTTTTAAGATTTGTTGAACTGTTGGTAGTTCCACAACATAATGGATTCATTCAATAAAAATCGCTAGAAAAAGTAAATAAGACGTGCAAAAGGCTGAAATCCATAGGGAGAACCCCCTTCAACCCAAAACTCAACATTATTTCTATCGAGAAACAAAATATCGGAGGGTATCATGCTCATGTATGATGCGTTTTAGTTGTTGAGCATACATTAATTTGATGTGTAAATACATTGTTAAGTGTAATGTTCATCATGAATTGGAGGAACGTTACTTCAAATATAGTAATGTATGCAGTATACTGTATTCTGTATTACAATCTTCTATTGAACTTAAAATAATTATTTAATTCAAATATCACTGATTGGATTGAATCCACCTTGAGGATGAATTCCTTCAAAATCTACAATAGACAACATCATTAATTTATCTCACAATGAACTACAGTATAATATAATGTAAGTATTTAATATATTAACTAACTTTCATGTAAGAACCTAGTCTCAACTCAAGTCAAGTGTGCTAGGCAATCGCGTCGGTCCATCATTGTACAAAGAGTATGATTAATTGCAGGCAAGTCGGCTGAGTGCGAGACGATCGCCTCCTTCACCTTGGACCGTGCTAAGGCCACCACGTCGATTTAATTGTCGATGAATAGCGTAATTCTTTTTCACGAAAATCTCTGGGAACAATCAACACAAAGATGACGTCATCACTGCAAATAAACTTCCTGCTATTATATAATGTCTACAAGCCGAGAGCCGAGATATTGTTCTTTGAGCAAGGTCAAGATGACTTGGTTGTGAATGGTCGTAAAGTCCCCGCGTGCTGTATGCTCTACTGAGACTATGCTCACCACGCCGAATAGGAACGTGCAAAAAATTGTAAGCTCTGCAAGCACGCGCGCGTACGCGTGTGTTACGTGTTGGTGTGTAATCAAGCGTTTGTTTACATTGTGCATTCTGAACACTGGCATTCCTTAATGTTTAATGGCATTCCTTTAATGTTTCTTGAGCGATTATGAAAACATAATCAAGTCAAGCGTATTGTTCATGCCGGCGAGAATTCCAGAATTGCCACAAAAGAATTAAAAGTGGGAATGATAATTTCAAATTATGCTGTAGGCCTACACGGTAAAGTACTAGCTGAAATGTACTCGATGAGATAATGTTGGTAAATGTTGACAGTAGATTTGTAGCATGAAGAATAATTTTTAACAATAATGTTTCCTAGTGCGGATGTAAAAAAGAAAATTGGTCCTACATTCATAGATTGTTAAAATTATTCAATTTATTAGGACTAGAATATTAAAAATTGTATGTAGAATTTTGTTTTGACTCTCGTATCTCCCTGTATCCAGCATTTCTTTTACTTCGCTAACATATTATTTAAAAATTTATTATTATTCATAATTATCATCATTAATATGAGAAATTTTATTAAAGTCTTAATTTCACTTTTACAAATAACTTTTATTTGTACGTTCGTTATAGAATTTTGCTTAGTATAGTTCGATTACTGGCATTGCTTCAATAGAACATCATATTCGTATGCATTTTCCTCTTCTAAAATCTAAAATCCTCCACTAAATAAAAATCAATCAATCAATCTTCATGTTGATATTTTACGAAATCATTTTTTCATTCCTGTTAGGGATAATTTGAGCTCAATTTAGAAACAGTTTTGATATTGGAACAATTCAATAGTATAGGTCAAAATACGCTTCATTGATTTATTGTAGACAAAATCAAAATGTAAAGACATTGCATGACTTTATTACGGGTCAAAGTATTGATAAGAAACATTGTACACGCAATAAAAACTGTTTATTAATAATATGAGAGGAAAGGTTGTGAGGTTACTTGAACCTTATCATTTTCTGACGAATGTGTGAGATGGTGATTGGCCCGATTTTCGCGCGGTGAATTATCACAGTTATCTGTCTGGCCTCTAAAAACGGTCAAACAATCCTTGAAAAACCCACATCAAACACTATCAATCAGAGTTGGTGATTTATAACTTCAAAATTGTAAATCAGATTTTTTGCCCGAATCAACGTGATTCGTCTGCGAAATCAATACGGTAAATGAGTAGAAGATGAGTGCTTTCCATCTCATCAAAACGATAGGCTACAAATTTCACATACATAAATGAAAAATGCTCAATAAGGATAATTAAAAAAATAATTATTATGAATGGACTGAATCTTGTATCTTCATTTTTACTGCACCTAGGTTAATATAATTTGTCATTTCAAGTTCCAATATCATAATGTAATATTACAAAACGCCTGTCAGCATTACTTTTGAAATAAATAAACTGATTGAGCAACAACCGAAGTCTGAATTTTTGACAATCATAGCTAATCAAGACCCTTCACCCCGTAAGGCGGCAGCATACGTTTGTTCCATTTGATCACCCTCTGCTGGGTACGCACCTGCAAAAGTTATTTCCATTTTCCGTTCCAAGAAGGGGTGTAGAACTTCCTCTACTAAATTAGTTGTTCAAGGTACCATATCGTTCAACAGACAAACTCATTGACAGTGAAGACAGGTACACTATTTCCGTTATAATTCAGTTCAATGTGACATACTTCTCTCTATGGTGAATTATTGCCTGTGTTCAACCACATGAAATTGAGAAATCTTTTCATAAAAACTGAATTATTAAAAAACTGTTCCTTTAACGATGAGGACATAATTAAACTATAAGGAAATCTGTAGAACTTTGGGGTTATTCGGCATTTCATCACTGGCGGCCCACGAAGCAGGTGAAGTGCCCGTATCTTTTACCCTATAGCACTTGACCTGTTTCGTGGGCACGAGCCGCCAGTGCATTTCATCGTCGATATTTCAACTGAGGAATGAAACCAATGTATCCCGACCATACGAGACTTCATATTTTCGTCTTCCAGTGTACGAGTGGTGTAGAGGTAATCTCCATAACAGTTTCATCTATCTATATGTCTATTGGTGGATGGCACAAGAGATGTTGACGAGCCGCTGTCTAGATAGATACTGATTTTTGGACAACGAGTTTAGAAGAAGAGTTTCCAATCATAATCTTCCTCAAAAACAAACAGATTTGGAGTCTCTTGGTTTCAATTCTTAATCAATAGGGATTTCAATCATTCAATAATACAATCGTATTCAAATTTTATAAAAAAACATAATATGACTCCTACAAAAATTCAAATTATAATTTAGAGCTACTATTTAGAGCTAGATATAGAGCTAGAGCTATTTAGAGGTAATTTAGAGCTACTAATTTCCTATTTCTATGCATAAATTATCATGATTAATGTTGAGCCAGAATCATCCAATTGTTTATGATGAACTTTTTATAATAATACAGTATATAGACCTAGAATAGCTCAATTTCTCTTTTAGAGAATCAAATTAACTTCACGTCGCTTGAAGTAATTCAGATCAAAAAATTCTTGTGTTACAGTTTCAGTTCAGATGAAGATGATAATTACACTTATTAAAAGCTCGTGTTGCAGCAATATTATTAACGATCAAACCGAGTGAAATGGGTAGGTGAGGTGGCTGCTCCCTGACCCGTGCAAGAACCGGTGAGGCAGCCCGCGGCCCGGAAGCACCCTGGCACCCAGCATCAGCGTTCCCCCCCGTTCCGTCTCAGATGCGCATCAATCTGCTGTCCGCGTCCACAACTTCTTCTCTCCTGGACGTGTGCATATTTCGATCTGGTTCTTCGCTTGTTATCGTGGACGTTTTAATACGATCGGAAGTGTTTGCGGCAGCAATCGTTAGCCAATTACCAGACGTTTCACTGGCGGCTGCTAATCAAGCGAGCCGTCATCACTGTCCGTCCGTCCACATCCAGAAAAGAGGCCTACTGGCCGAATGAAGCCGCCGCCACTTCATAATAGCACCGACATCCTTCCCCCGTTCCCTTCCTTGGCACAAACCTGCTCGCGCTTGTAATTACTCTAAACATATCGGCGAGAAATTGGAGTTTGCATGGATACCTACGTCGTTGTTGGATCTTATCGACCTTCTCTTTGCCCAGGATATAATCATCTTCACCACTATAAGTTGCAACCATTAGTTTCAAGAACGAAACTGCTACTTCTCTAAAAGTCATTTGTTAACCTGTTTTCACGTATGTTATGGATGAACTCATCTACTGCAGATTGCAATAGCATGAGCCGTTATTCTTTACCATGTAAAATATTGTTCGTGATTTATCTTATGAAAAGATGTTCTGAACTTATTTTATAGATTGTTGGATTATTGGAAAAATTATTTATCTGACTCAAGTGTCAAATAGCTGAAATTCTGAGTTATTCATTAATTACACATTACTTACACTCAAAAATTAAATTTATTATTGGTTTGATTTTGACACTCTTAGGCAAACATCCATATTTTCATAAAATTTGTTTCACTCAATCACAATTTTATTATTCATGAACAGAGCTATGATTTTTTATTAGTGTTTCGGTAGATTGATAAAAAATATAAAAATATATATTATTCAATATTGCATTCAAATCACACACATGGCAACTAAAATTTTTATCGCAAAACATGACTAATTTGACAAAGAATGCTCTTCTGAAATAGATAATTGAATTTCAAGGATCAACTCTCTCAACTTCAATTCTCAACCAGTTTCTTGCTCTCTTATTTTTTGTTAATACTCACTTTCATTATACTCACTTTCACGTTAATACTCACTTATTTTTATCATCATTTTTTGTAATTTTCGTTATGTTAATATTTATTTTTCATCTTATTATTTTTTTCATCAATTATTACTTTCTCTACATCTCTCTCTCTCTCTCTCTCTCTCCCTCAAAACTAATTTTTTTGCGTTCAACAACATAATAAAGAACATGGTCCAAAGACATTTTAAGTTGACTACCATACATTGATAAAAGTTGTGTATATGAACAACGAAAGTGACTGGTCAGTAATATGAGAGCGAGCGAATTTATATTGGTTGAAGTTGAGACTCACGTCTGCACTGGCTGAGTCTGTGTGTGGTGGCGCTTTGTTTAAAATTTGAGTGGGCCGATTGAGGGGTCTGCATTTGTTGTAGGAGTGGCCGTCGACTCTCTCACTCGCGCGCCCAACACAAGCATTCGGCGTCTGTTGAAGTAGTGCCTTGAAGACAGCACGATAATGATACATGCAAATTAAATCGGCATAATAAATTAAGAGAAGTTATTGTTAATTTTCAAGATTTAGTTATTCTCATTCAATTTTAAATTGAAAGTATAGTATACTGACATAGCTATACGATAACGTATTGGTAAAATTCTTTATACTGTATCCAGTTTCAGTTATTTTTCGTTGTGTGCTTATTCCGTGGTGCTTTTCGTTGTGGAGTTCCAATTTAAAAAATTATTGATTTTTATTGTGATAGTAATCTTTTTTCTAATTAGTTATAGTTCAATGGAAATGAGATAGTGTTTTGAAACTGAATAGAATTAACCAAATCCATTCCTTTTCTGAAAAATACTGTGTAGGCTACATGAAGCCAACTTTATTCTTGAACAGTTACACCAGTAACAGCTTTTTTTTACTTCGAACGTAGCCGCTTTAAGAGGTGACAATATTTTCATTCAAATATTGACAAAAAAAACTTATTTCTTGGAGAGAATCAAACGTGTATGTCTTTTAAAATAGAATTATTTTAACAAAAAAACCCCTCTAACAGATATCACAAAAAAATTCATGAATTCATGCCAGGAAGAACAGTCTCTGCTAGTGAAGAAATGATTTCCTCTTTTCCAACACAATGTTGAAAATAATATTTCAATTCATTTCTTGTTTTAGTTAAATTTTTGACTCTCCCTTCCATTCTCTTTTCAAAACTTCCAATTTCAATAATTTTTTCGACTTTCTATCATTTCATGTATCATTTTATAATAACATTTCAATTTATTTTTCCAATTCACAACACTACAGGATAAAAAAATAAATAATGAAACCTGTTGCGACTTGCGAATAATTAATATCAGAAACCAAGTTGCGCGCCGAAATAAAGAAAGCTCGAATTCGCGCTGTGTTTAGGGACCAGAGCTTGAGCCGCCAGTGACCTTGGCTGTGACTGAAATTGTACAGAGCTCAGAGCAACCGGCAAGCATTTGAGCGATTACAATGGATGTTATCAGATGTTTGGCTGGCCCAGTTAGATGTTAGATGTTAGTGGCTGGCGCACTGGGCCACATGACCTTGTCCACGCGGCATGAGTCTCTTCTCGCGCTATGATCAAATTGCTACATCACAAAATAAACCACCTAGCACTACCCCCCCCCACTCCAAAAAACACTCAATCATACCGGGCCATAGACCAAACTCGACTCGCTAATAATCTATTATTTTCAACATCCATCTTCACCAACTTATCTACATCTCCTGCGAGGCGTATTATTTTATTTAGAGTAGTAATAATACCTGACGACCACGTAACTCGCACACCTCCCAAGGGCAGATGCCGTGAACGAGCTAATTTGAGTAGAGTATTCTACCCTCGTGATCAATTATTATATAATTCTGATTGATTCACATTATTGATAACAAAATTATTGTTTTAACTAAGTCTGAAATGTACATTTTAAAATAATCTTCTGAGCAATGCGATTATCAATCATATTAGAATAAGAATCAAGTGTACGCCTACAAAGCACTCACATGACAGATTTGAGCATTCTATTTTCCGTATAGGAAACATAACTTCTCAGTGCAACCAGGTTAATTTAATCGCAGATTTATGTCAACAACTTTCAATACGAAACCGATTCAATGATTAATTCATAGTGAATGCCAACGACAATCTCGGAAATATTGGACGAGAGCTTGATTGCAACTAGTACCAGACGCGTACTTGATATTATGCATGTGTATCAGGTAGAAGTAATATTTTTTCGAAGCAGTAAACCGATCTGGGAGCCGATGATATTTCAGACGCGAATCGCCACGGCCGGGACGACGCAGGACCACCTTGCTACGGCCGACCAGTTGCCCTCGATACGAATATCGACACTTGATACACCAACTCTGAAATGATGCTGATGCTGCTGCTACACCCCAAAGGACGGAACGTGTGCCCCGTCAAGGCCAAACAACACTTTTCAAAACAACCGATTACTGCTACTGTGACTATCCTACACGAAATCCAGCATTCACGAAATAGTCAAATTGTAGCCTAATAATGCGTGAAATGACTGAATAAAAGATTTCATAAAACAGTATACGAAATTTCAAAGTCAATAAATATAGTATCAAGGAATCTATAGATAAACTGAATAATAAATAAGTGACATAGGTATTTTGTTTCTAATTAGTTTTAGGTACGTATCAATTTGAATGTCAGAACATAGTGACGTCGGAACTGTGACTGGGAATAATGTTCGATTGACTAGAATACGTAAAAATTATTCAATTTTATATTGCAATTGGCAGTCCAAGACAAGTGAGAGAACTACTACGAAATAAATTTGTTTTCAAGAAAACTCTATAAAGCTCAGGGGAAATTTTCAATCCACCCGTGATGTAGGGCCTATACTAAGTTGGTCAAGACATTTTCGGACATAACAGACTTCTCATGAACATCAAATTCTTACAACATACTGTTCGTTTTTTCAATAAGTCGTTATTTTGCCATATGAAATTGTCAGCTCATAAACGGCTAGCATAGAACGACAAACTTTCAAAATCAGTGAAACCCCAACTTAAATACATTTATGTTAAACAGTAAAACTCAAATATTTTTATCGTTTTGACATAATTTAGTACTCAGGTTCATGACAAACTGACAGAGGCGAAACATACAGTTGGCGAAACCGGATAGCTATAAAAGCCAGGAGATGAGACGCAACGAGTTAACTAGAATCCAATCCAATTTAATATTCTCTACATGAACTTGAAGAAGTAAGTGGTGCAAAGACTGTGCCAAACCAATTTCTTGGACTTTTCTACATAATAAAAACAAATATTATTCTAGGTTAATATATTATTTAAAGAGTTATATTTTCATGTTATGGAACGTGGTCGGTTCGAATGTAGGAAGATGAGAATTTCCATAAAATAAATGAAGATGACAGTATCATGTAAGTTCATTTTTTAGCATTCATTAACTCAGAGCAACACGAAATAGCAACTTTTCATTGATTGATAAGGAAAACAATAAATGAATAATTTTCTGAATAAATTGTACTTTCAAATAAAGCATAAAAAAAATCTAAATTGTTCATCTAAATTGTGCTTTTGAAGAAAATTGAATTAATTTCAAAAAAAAAAAAAAAATAAGGGTTCATTAAATTCAGTGGTTTTTAACAAAATATGCAACTGAAGTGAAATTGAACTGAGTATGCAATAGCGTACGCGGAGGTATGTATGATTTGAATACATATTTACAGTACAGCAATATTTCTGTAGTGAGAGATTTTTTTTAATTTATTTAATACAGAAAGAAAAAGGAAAACATTTCAATTTATCAAAAAAAAAATTATAATTGATGAGTTAGAAGTTCCAACAATAGCATAGAATCAAAAGCTATAATAATGATAACCATAATAATAAAAATACGACTAATAATAATTTCCTGCTTAAATCGTCCACTAGTTGCTCATGACTCATGAGCCTACAGTTAGAATGAGACTGGTATTAGGGATAAATATTCGAGGTATGCAGTACAGCTATTCAATTTTTATTTCCATATTTGATCGAAATCAAATTTGGTCAAGAAGAAAATGTAATTATAATAGTCTTAATAGAATATTGAATTATCATCATAAGTATGATAACATTTACAATGTATCAATTATAATTGATAGCCTGCGATCATAATTGTTTCATATCCGTAGGACTACGATAACCCATTAAGGAAAAGTAAAAATTTTCCTCGTTAAATTTTTATTGATTATACAATTATTAAATAGAGAAGCCCAAACTAATCTTATCTTCATAAAATTATCCAAGAAATTGAATCATTATGGATATTATTTAAAATTTTGAAATTCAAGATACTCGATTGAAATAGAAAATTTACAAAATTGGAAACAATATTATCAATTATCAACTCAATTCCAATTTTGATTTTGTCAAAAATGCCCCAAAGAAGAATCAAATATTACAGAAGGTCATACAAATTAGTACAATAAAATTCATCAATAATCATAATTATAATTGATCTCATTTACTTAGGTATTACATTTGAAAATTTATAATACGTACTTTGAACTGCTTTGTTGAATGAAAAATATTATTGATTTATTGAAAAATCACAAACATTTGAAAACCCCTAAATTATCTACAGTATCTACAGTACCAACTACTGGCGTACATTTATATAAGATTGTCAAATTCCTGCAAACTAGTGCACCTACTGCCTTCAAACACTTTGGAAATGCAATTTGCAAAAATCAACATGCATAAGCATGTCTCAATTGGATATTTATAAGTCCGACGGAATCGAAGAGGCAAAACTCTTTTCATTTCATGGTGTGGGCTTGTAGCGGAAGGGGGGGGATGTGAACGTTTTTTGGTGGAATCGGTTAAAATGAGCAGCCGGGCAAAAAGGATCCCAGTCTTACAGACAGGCTTTCATTAGAGTGTTGGGCCCGGGCGGGTCCCGGGGCTACATACAGGAAGTGAAAAAGAACGAGTGCCTGAGAGAGGTTTCTCCGCCGAAACGATGGGCCAGAGCAGAGCCTCCACTCTGAAACATTTGAAAAAGGGAAAAAGCGTAAAGACTAAGCAAGTACACACTTGGGTAAAGTAAACTGGAGAGAGCTAACCGCCCTTTCCACCACAGGACGCGGGGATGATGGCGAAGCTCTATAATAGTAGACTACGCCGTCGACGTTCTCTCGTCTTGTTCTCCCCTATTTTTTTAAATCACCCCCATTCCATTCAGTGCTCCAGCAGAGCAAGGGTAGTTCGTCGAATGCTGCCTGTGCTGTACTGGCCTTGCACTTTATAGATGGGCACTATCGAACTGGCTACAATCAATTCAAACCGTACATCATCAACCCAAGTCATACTCCTAATCGCACACTTCAAGGATATATTTATACAGTAATGACAATACTACAGATTTGAATTACAAAAATCCATTGAAAATAGGGTAACATCTGTGTTTGAGGAATTGTTAATCAAATAGACAAAGATTCACTAATGGTCTGCATTTAAAAATATTGAAAATTTGTTAAAGAAAAGAAGACAAAAATTTAGCCCAAATTATTCAAAATTAAATACCACAACTTTTCTTAAAAAATACGTTGGTCATCATTGTCATATTGATTAAATAATCTGTTCAATTCTATTTTCAATAATATAAGACAAGGTGAACAGTTCCTAGTACTACTCCTTCGATTTAATGAGTGCAACATTTGACTTTTTTGCAACGTCAACTCTTCATCAAATCACCTATGCCTAATTGTTTTACTCAGTTTGATGCAGCAATGATATGAGAATTTTAAACTAAAATAATAAATATTTAATTTTATTAGGTGTTATATATTATTGGAAACTCTGAAATTGAGGGCTTCTAGAAGTAGGTACAGATTTCATGATAATAACATAATAACTCAATATTCCCTTCATCCTATTACTAATGAGTCGAAACATGTTACGCATAAATAAAAATAATTAAAAAGGGAACTGTGTTTCTTATTTGAAATAAAAAACATAATAACATAATCATAGCTCACAGCTTAATCATTATTTCAAGTGCAATATCATTGAATTTTGTAGCTTCATGGTTTGATTGTCAAGTGAATCGTCAAGAAAATTTTTTTTGAGAACTTCATACTATTAATATCAATTGGGAATTAATAGAATTCTGAAGAACATAATTTTAATATCAATTTCTTTCTTCGCAGTTTGTAAAGTTTATCTTGGACAGCCTTGGACTGTAGTGTGACCAATGAACCGTCGCCTTCCTGTCGTTGGCTAATCTTTATGGTACCGTCGTCATCATTAAAAATGCCATCACTCATAACGACACATTCAAGCTATATCATTGAACTATTTGGCAAAATGTATTCGGTTGTGTTAATTAGACTACAATACCATGTTATTGACATTTAGTAAATGATATTGAATTACTGCTATTTCAAAGATTTGAAAAAACTTGTACGTGGTTTTTCTCATTTTGATATTCTACACTACAATAAGGTCAGTCATTAGTTTCTAAGAAAAATAGCTATATGAATTCATTTTTTCTCAAACATATTACAATAGAAAATTGAAAAGCAAGAGCCTCCCCAGCGGAAGATAGGTCTACTATAACCATTATTCAACAATTAACAAGCCCGTCTATAGTATTATAGATCATGTTTTCTATTCGAACAATTCTATATTTCAAAGGACCAGGTGAATTTCATCAGTAATGCTTTTTGTCTTCCCAAACTTCCCATCATATCAGATGAGTGAGGATGGAATAATCTAGGATTTGAATACAAAGATACTTTCCACGAGAGAGTGTTCCATCAAATTTCAATCCAGACACAAAATAGTAACTTCCTTGTTCCTTCAATCATTGTTCTTCCAAAGTTCTACTTTTTGGGAGAATAATATGGATTTCTCATTATTATTATTATTCAATCATTTTTCATTTTTAAACATTCAATCTCATTACAACGTAAACAAATCAGTTCACAGAACTGCTTGTGAAGTGATTCAATCAAGTGCCTACTCGGTACTTATTTTTAATCAATTAGCACACAAATAGTGGATCGTCTCTCATCTTAGATTGGCTTCCACTTGAATTGTTGTCAATCGTCACACCTCAACAAATACACTTGCCAACTTATTAATGACCTGTTTTGATAATAATTTGGTCTTATCTCTTCTAGCCGCTCAGACATACTCCATGCTCTTATGCAAGAGAGCTTTGGCATCTATGATGAACTTGTGTCTATCACGTCTCATAAACTATAAAAGAATCAGAAGGTATTTGCTACTGAATCTGAAAAATATTTATGACTTCTCCTACTTGACCTATATTCATGCTACGTTTACATAATTTTATACGAATATATTTGATATTTTCAACGTTATCGAATCCTATTCTACCCAATTCTTTAATTTTATAGAATAAAAGAGAATGCGAGTGGAATGAGATTCGATTTTCAGATGAGCAATGACAAAAAATAAAATAATCCGAGTTTTTTGTTTTTCTCTACTGCAGTAGTTTGCGTTACATAAATATTTATGATCACGTGACAAGTTTAGAGCCTACATTATTGGGACTAATAAGTCATTATTAGTCATTCATCATTGGAAAATGATGCCTGATAGCACGAAAATAATAATTATCTGATAATATGTATTGAAGAGCAGAAAATAAACCTCTATTGAACTAAGATTCATCAAGACTTTATAGTTTGAAACAACTTGACTTTTTCAGAATTCTTCAACTCCTTTCAACTTGAACTCAACCCCTTTTTATTTCTCGGAAATAAACTTCTAATGAAAGTCACTTCCATGAAAAAATGTTTCAATCAGCACTAATAAGGGTGGCCCAGGATGCGGCCCTTGAAACTGAATGCTATTTGTTGTAGGGAGGAATGTCAATATTGATGAGTTTCTACATTTTCACACAAGTGTATAAAACCGCACTGCAGCTGAGACTTTAGAATTTATCCAACATATTAAAGCCAAGAATGAAATAATGACTTGGAAAAGTACTATTTAGTTGAAGTAGATCAGTCCAACATCATTTCCCCATATAATGTTTATCAGTTCAGCAGCACTCCAATTTTCATTATTTTTATCCTTCCATTGAAGTTAATTATGAAGTTATCTCTGGAGATGATTCAAAATCCATTATAAATGGGAAACAGAAAAATTGTAACAACATGATTGAATTTAAAAACGAGATGAATCTTTTAGATGATGCACAGATGGGAAATCGTCTCAAATAAAATAAGAAAAAAATCAACAGGGATTTAGATACGTTCATCTAATTTGAACTTATAAACTGATGCAAAGTAACCATAATCCTTGATTTATCTTAATTTTATTATATAAGGCTACATAAGAAATCAATAGATTTGATTGTCAAAGCATTTTATTCTTATTCAGCCATCTCATGGATAAAAATTAAAGGAATTTCAATATTTGACTGATTTTCACCAACAAGAAGTTGGAAATACGTTTTCTTCAGCAACAGATAGATATATACTCGTACAGATAAAAAATCCAACTTTCTCGTTTCAAAATCGAAGAATGTTAATAATTCCAACAATAGCAAAACTATCAATTCATTGATCATCTAATATCTAATTCAAATCAATTGGTTACTTCTCTCAATCCCAATTTCCAGCTCCAATAAATAAATTATTCGAAAAATATCTAGTCTCATCAAAGTAATTCCATAAAAATTCATTGCTAATCATACAATGAACTCTTTATGATGTTTCAAATTTTTTAGGTCGGTTTTAGACGGTAACAGTTCTATGATATTTCATGAAAAGAGATCAAAATATGATTTCGTATTCTCATATCATTTACGACATCTTATTTCATAGGGAATCATTTCTATGTAAAATTAAATCAAATGAAATGAGATGGGAATAACAAATCATTTTTTAATCTTTTTACTTAAAATATTATAGAACTATTACCGTCGGAAACCGGGCTAATCAATAAAGTTGCCATTACCATATCCCATTGGTAGAATGTAATAACTTGTTCGATGTGACCCATCAGGCTATATTGTAACCCAGACTTATTTTGAATCTATGATGAGTCGCTAATTTTCTGGGTGTGTTGATTGATAGATTGAATAATAATTTACCTTCATGGGTGGCGGCGAGGGTGGAATGCCCATGTGCAGAGGAGTGGGTGGCGTGGAGGGGTTGCTGTAGCAGGCCTTGATGTCGTGGTCGGAGGGTGGCCGGTGGTGGTAGTCGGAGGAGCCGTTGTGGCACTCGGCCATCGTGGTTCCCCCGAGCGGCGAGTTCTGGTACTCGAGCCCGGACCGGGCCCGGTACTCGATGATGCTGCTTCCCTCCAGCGTGAAGCTGTTGAAGGGACGGATGCGTAGCACGTCAATGGTGGTGGCTGCCAGATACAGTACTTCTTAATTCACAAAGTCCAGTGTGAGCGATGTCACCAAATCGAACAAGCTATTCTCATCCGGTGAGCTTCGATCTCAAAACACAGTTCCAAATTGTTAATCCAAATGCCCGATAACATGACACGTGCAATTGCCGCGTTCAAATAACTTGGCCGGCTAGCTGGTGTGAGGACGGCGCACGCACAGATCACACACGTGCTGTTTGGGGCTCGGCCCACGGCGGCGGCGGCTATCTTAAAAGCTCAAGGTCGCCCGCAGAGACGACTGGCGTGTGTATTTTTGGCAGCGCCAAACACCAGAACAGGCGAATTTAGAAGAAAAGAGCAAGTTGTCCGCGCTCAATATACAACTCTGTTCACTCTCACTGGTCTATTTCTAACACAAGAAAGCTCACTGGAAAAAGTCTTCTATAATGAAAAAATTGAGCAAATTAGTCAATAGATATGGTGTAATAACAAAAGCTGATCATTTGAATAAAATAACTTTGAGCACAAAATTGTTCATTGTTTATAATGAGACTGTCACCTGTGCCAAGTGCACATGGGTTGTTGATAGAGGAGTGATGTAAAATTCACAGCCATTTAATCACTCAACAATTATTTCCCGATTAAAATACTGAACGAAAATTCATGACCAACGCACTTGATACCATTCAATGGAAAACACACGTTTGGGTCCAGTAGATGATAAGACGTAATCGCAGCAAAAATAAACACACACGTCTTGAAAGAGCACTGAAATGATCGGAAAGAAGAGCGATGAAACGCGGTACGATCGTAGGCGTGTGTCGGCGCTGTACTTGGCAGACGAAAAGCTGCCTCTACTGTTCGCCGGCAGACGGCTGAGTCCTGGCGTGTCTCGCTCAGCGCTGGCTGCTCGGCAAAGCCACAGTCGAGAAGTAGGAGGGGAATCGAAGAAGTAGGTAGTGGGGAGGTGCATGACAAGGTGCGGAGGGGCACAAGAAAACAGTCGGCGAGTGAGAGCGTCGATGTATTGAAGTATATCAACAGCGAGCCAGATAAGGAGGGTATTATGTGTTGTCTTTGTTGCACCTAGCCTTCAACACTCACACGAATGCAGCAGACACACGCGCTCGCACCTACCTCTCCCTTATTTTTTAAACGAAGGGAGACAAAAACTCAACCACCCTTCCCCCTGCCAAAGCCGTGACCAAGCCTGACGGTGGTTCGAATCGCCTGCAAGCCTCCCTGACCTCCCTCTAAAAAACTCTACTACGCGATTCATAAAAAGCGAGCGAGTCCGTCTCCACGAAAAAGTGTGGTCTCTCCTAATCTTCGCTCTCGTCCGCGCACTCACTCACACCCGAATCCAAGCCCCCCCCTCCCCACCACCGTCACCATTACCACCAGCGAACTGCACTCCCTTTGTTTTTTACAACAGCACACACTCACCAAGCACTTTTTCGTCGCTTGGTTCTCTCCTACAGTGCTTGGAAATACTGTATTATACAAAAAATGTGTGTAAACATTTCGATCGCTTGCGGTGTAGCACGCCCTTCCCCGTTCTCCACGCATGATTTTAAGCACATGTTCCGCTCACTGATGACGTTTTTTCTTTATCGTTTTTTTGATTTTGCCATCGTAACTTATTCACTTCATTCAACTTTTGAAGCCCGTACGCCATGTACAACCACCACTCTCACTCACCCTTCGGCTTACACATTTTTCAATGTGTTTACAATTTTTTATCGCATTCCACAACTGTTAAACTATGAAATTCAATCCGAAGTTGATAGGCCTTTGATATGAGCTGATATTTAGTCAGTGATTAAACATAATAACAAGTCATTTTTTGCTGTAACATTTTTGAAACATATACCTTCACACAATAATTTTCTCCGATTAAGCCTGATACAGTATTAGGTACTCTGAGAAATAAATCGATCCCACTACAGGTTATCATAATATCCTATAAATAAGGTCTGGTAGCTGTTATCAACAATATTTCTGTAGAATGTACTCATGTTTGAGTAATTTTAATACAGTCTCAGTTTAAAAGATCCTTGGAAGCTGATATACTTTTTCAAAGCTTGAATTTTAGCCATAGTAGATTTCACTCGATATTGTGTGTGTGATATTTATGTAATTTTAATTAGCCTTAAGATAGGTCACCATTCATATCATTGATCATTGAAGTGATCATAAGACATTCACTAAACACGGTAGGTTTTGTTTGAAAGAGACTGGAAATTGAGCTGGTTGATAATTCAATATCATGAAAAATCCGTCCATACTTGAAGAGTAGATTTTGAACTGTCAGGTGTATAGTTTCTTTTGACATTCATGTAGAATTGATATAAGCTTTCTAGTTTCTAGTCCTAACCCTAACAAAACTTCAGCTTCGCTACATTCTTGAAAGAAATTGCAATATTTGTTACTGTATTTCAACAGTTATGTTCTCCAACATTCTTATAAATTTTCTCTTGATGGAATTGGACAAAGTGTATTAAATAAATTATCTTTATTCCTAACAAATTCTAATGAAATTTCACTCTCATAGGTAATTGTTTCTATTTCTACTTGTTTACTATTACGAGCCTTATCTATTAGTAGGCGAAAGGTACAGTCGTTGCTGTCATAGCGACTTATCGTGCACGACCACGACAGTTCATGGGCGATTCAGTGCCAATCAGCTCCCTGTAATAATGAGGTATAGACCTACTTGGCTTTAATTGGCTGAAAACATCAATCAAGGCTCGCAACCATCTGATCACGGACTGTCTGTACAATTAAATTCACTCTACAAGGAAATTGTTTCCTTCTCTCAAAAATGCTGCAACATTCTCTGCTCATTTGTGCACACAAACATTGAACACTCTTCTATAAAGGCTTTGGTATTAGAGCAGGTATGAGTTTTAAACAACAAAAAGATGACGAAGTTTCGTAAAAATAATTTCCCTGGTTATCATTTAGAAATATTTTTGTCCATCATCATATTACCGTGCAATGACAACTTACAAGGTTATAAGAGATTATTGAATGTAGTTTTCTTGAATATTGTGAATTTTATAAAGGAACCTTAATCAGCTACAGCTAGCATAGATCCCATAAACTATCAAAACGAGCTAATTCTGGGTTCTGGGAATTTATCTGGACTGTCAGTTTCTACTCAAATTTAAGTTTGAAGGATGGTCTCTGCCAAGTACTTTTAATATTTCGTATAATTGGCACCTAACTAAGAAATTAGGTCATCTATAATTTCCTAATCCATCACTAACTAATGTTGGCATTATCAACGAAAAACATTCCAAGACTATTTTAGCAAAACATACCAACTATTTCTGAACCAAGCTGAAGCTTATTATTATTCTTTATTATGTTTCATTTTTCATTCGGCTATTACTGCAGGAATTTGAAAAGTTTTCAATTTTTTTCTTATTTATTTTTTCTTCATTCAATTTTTGTTTTACTTCTAGTAGTATTGCAACTAGAAGTAACAGTTCATGGAAGTAGTGATAAGTGAATTAGAAATAACTATAAAATATTGAAAAAGATAAATTCAAAAGAATCTAAATTTTCAAGTTACATTGATTACGAACAAGGAAAACAGAATTGTAGAGGATTAAAAATTACAGATAAGAAAGATAAGAACAAGTGACACACAAACGATGGAGCAGCATGCATTGTTCGCACATAAAAATGCACATCAACATATGCAAGGAATCACATACAGATCTGAATAGAAAGCGGGAAGACACAATAATTGTTTGATTTTAGTTGAGGTAGGAAAGGATAAAAAATTTCATTAGGGAGAATATTTGATTAATAAGAAATACAAAATATTATAGACTATTCTTTTATGATTATTGAGAAACTCTTAATCCAATTTCTACCGTATAGGTAGGCCATAGTCTAATCATGAAATAGTTTATTGATGAATATCACTCGTATTATTTAATTGAGGCAGAGAACAATAACATGATTTTAAATTGTACATTCAGGATTATATTCATATACTATGTTATTTGATTGTGTGAACTTATATTGAAAGTAGTTTTTGAATGATATTTCAATTGATTACCAACAGTACAATATGGAATATTCGGACTAGGCAATCAATACTTTTTTGAAGCAATAAACTATTCCAATTCCTACCAAAATACTGAAGGAATAAAAAAACAGAATTTTCAACTTCTAATAATAAAATATCATTATTTATTGTTATGATTAGGTTTTAGAGGCAGGTAAATTTCTACTTCATACTATTTTTACTTATCAACAATCCATTTTGAAATCATAGGTAGGTCAACTTTAAATAATTGAAGTCTGAATTTATTTTAGTTAAAGTAAGAATTATTGTATCTCTGTAGTCTATATTTTGTGCCCCTTATTAGAGAGAATTAATGGGATGATGATGATACTAATATCGAGCAAAAGATTTTTTTTTAATAATTGGATTTTTGTAAAAAAGGGAAGAAACATAATGTAGGAGACATTATTATAATAAGCCACATGCAAATGCTGAATAACTCCAGCCTGAGCGAATGCACAGATATAATGAAGAGCAGGGTTGGCAGTGAAGTGAAAGAAGTACAGTGGTTATTATTTCATTGCCCTCTAGAACACTTCCCTTTGGGTTGACACTTTATGAATGGTTTTTGTGCTACTCACCTGTTTCTGTCACACAAGGACCGCATGAAAAATAGCAACGCTAATTAAAATGTTGCCAGTCGGAACAAGTAAAAAAGGTTGAAAAAACGAAAAAGTCACATTTCCAATGACATTACCCAATTGACCGGTGTAATTGTACAAAGCAACATTTTTTCACACGCACGCTGACAGACTTTTCTAATTTGAACAAAAGTAATGAGCACAATATTCGAATGAGAACAAGGTTATCTTTGGCATTCAAATTAAGCTTGGAATCTCTATTGAATTTCAATAGTAATGCAGTTTTTCTGTTTCCAAGAAGTGATAATTTATCAACTGATTTACCTATCGCATTTCAATAGTCCTAATGAACCTGCTATCAGTTGGCCATCTAACGAAAAGCTCCCGAATAAATTCTCTCATTTCACAAATAAAAAACTTCAACATGGCTCTTTCAGGTAGAATATTGTAAATCCAGCGACCATATTTTTGCAATTAGCGCTGAAAGGTCATTGTGATCCTATCTTCTCACTTTTCTCTCTCCACAAAGCGCGGCTTCTATCAGCTGTAAATATTTTGTATCATTCATTATTGCAAGTTTGCAATGCAATGATAATTATGTTATATTGATAATAATGATTGTGATATTGTGATTGGGTATTTATTATCCATTCAACATTAACCAAGCATTATAATAATTTTGATAATTGGTAATTGGAAGTGTATCATGTTTATTATGCAATTCAATATTTCTCAACATCTCTTAGAAATGATAACTGTATCGTTTACTGTGAAAAAATAAAACAAATTTTTTCAAGTAGGCTACTGCACGAGGAAATAATATACTTGTAGCTGGAGGAAATTAACGTATCATGAATTCTGGGAATATTTCATCCTTCATTTAAAGTAAATAAAAATTACACTAAAGTATTCATTTTATTTCAAATATCCAGGATGAGTTTGTTCTCCAGGGAACAAGAATCCCTTCAACTCATAGATATTCTTTTTCCAAGATTTTTAATATGGTTTGACGGGTGAAATTAATAAGCGGCTTCCATAAGGTTGTAGAATAAAATCGATTGATGATTAAATTCCTAGACAAGAAATTCTAATTTTCAAAGAGAAATGCATTTCTGGACTAAAGTATAAAGCATGTATTCTAGGGTTTTCTCAATGATTAATTCCAAATAAAACCAAACGTCCATCTCCATTTACTACTATTTAAATCCCAATCAGCTTCAATACACTATATACTGTGATCATCAAAAGATATGCTTCATATTGAGCTACTGTATTTGAATAAATGATTCAACACTTAAATTGAATTTGAACATGACATTTCGACTACATCTAGAAGAGAAGTGTAGATAACCTTTAAAAGTTATCTAGAGCGGTATGAATGCGATATTTATCTCTGAAGGCATCAGAGACTTGAAGCAGTGCACAGATAGTTTGCATTCAGTTATAGAACGGTTGAAAGAATGATATCTCTAGTGTCAGAAGGAGACTTTTGCATAGCTATACGATGTGGGAAGTCGATAAAACGTCTCAAGATGAAGATTAGCGCTTTATTTTCTTCAAAACGATTACCTGACGTCTACGATTTTCAAATGAATTTAAATGCGAAGAGAATTAGAATCGACATGGAATCCGCAAAAGCAACTGTTCATTTGATACGAGAGACACCTGCAGTTGGACAAGTGTCTTAGTTTCCGACACCAGTCCAAGTATGCTTCAATGCTCCGAAGCAGGAATTGCCTGGAAATATAAGCTGGATCACTGCATTTCAAGATCTGACTGCTTGTCGTGAATGTGAATGTAGAATGGAAGGCCGCTGTGTTTATTAAGAAATAAATAAGCTTTTACCACTTATCTTCGACTTCTTTCGTAAAACGCCGATAGAAAGAGAGAGAATGATACTTCATTTACAGGTAGCGATTGCTCACATATCCATATACCTCTTGGCAACATCTAGCATTGGCGTTAATGATCTCAGATATAAGTAATTAGACACTCAACTACACTGCAATCCGCGATACAACTGAATTGAAAGGAATTAGCCGACACCATGTCTGTAAACCTACACTAATTATCATTAACTTTACGAGTCAAACGTAGAGAAAGTGAATCAAGCTAGATTCCTTGATTTATCATGGTCATTTGGTAGCCATGCCGTTTAATATCACATACGAAAGTACTCCCAACATGGTTCTCATAAAAATAAACGATAATAACATTTTGATAAAAAAGTTCATATTTCATTACGTGGTCCAGGCACGGCAGTTTGAAGTTTCAGGTGAAAATTAGTAAATAACTTCTAAAAAATACACTTCGTTTTTTATGGTTCTGCAAATCAATCAACTGATATGAATTTATAAATTGCAAATCAGAATATTTATTGGAAAGAGAGTGAGCTAAGTTCAATGTGGGCAGTCATGAATTTCGATAAAGTAAGTTTCTTCATAATTGAATAGAAATGATGGCTAGAATATGAGAATTTTCAGTTACAATAAACGACAATAAATCTCGATTTTGTTGAGAAATTATGAGAAGCAAAAGCACCCTACTTTGTCCTTGGAATAAATTATACATGTGGGTCAAACTTGTCACTCCTGAGGAGTTGCATTGTACAACTCACCCCAACCAATACGGAAGTCACCATGCATAACTAAGACTTTTGAATAAGTAGGTGGCAGAAGAATGAAGAATGAGTGTGATTCAATTTACTCTACACGTTTTCGAATATTCATTGTTTTATCTAATCCAGATGTTGGCAATGTCTATCATGAGAATAGTATTCAACCTATCAGCAAGAAATTGAAAACCTCCAGCCTTTTTTCCAATTGCACTATGGAGAGAGATATGATTCAATCCATCCGTACCTATATAGTTAGACAAGAAGTTCAAAACTCATAAAATTCATATTGAGTAATTCAAAATAGATAGATGGGTATATAGATAGATAGATAAAGAATTTATTTTTCTCTCAATACAATGTACAAATTGTTTCAAATATTCAAATATATTTGAATTCAAAATAGAAATTGGTTAATTTCTCTCCAATTTTTTCGTTAATTTCTCAATTGTTAAAAGTTCGTGAATATCAAATTTACCAATGCAACTCGATCATTCCACGCAAGAATAATCTAATCTAAACAACCTTTCAAAAATTGCATAGACAAATAAATTGTTGATTGCGAGTTTACCCTTACAAAACAGACTTACCCTTAATTTGACCCTTATTGATTGATAGAAAACAATGGAATATAGTCTCAGAGGGAGTCTTCAGGTTCAGAGAAAACCTGCAAATAAGGTTTGAGTGAAGAAGCTACAAAAAGTGGCAAAAATTTGTGCAGTTCAGCAGTTATAAAAAAGGAAATAAAAGGGAGATTGCGGAAACGCGTGTGAAGCGATCATTAAATTTTGTTTAGCCACGAAAAAACAAACAACAGAAGCACGAGCACACGACACGATCATCCTTACTGAACCAACAAAAAATTTGTTAATAATAGTGTAATAGTTTGAAGGCAAAAAAGTTGATAAAAAACTCCTGTTTAAAAACGGAAGGTCCATCTGAGATTCGTAATGTTTTACGGGCAATGCTTTGACATTTTTAAGACAGATATTGAGTTTTTTCTAATTCTTCACTGAGAATACTGTTCAGGCCGACCTGCCTTGGAACTGGAAGGAAGGGCGCTTCGAAGGGAGATGTTCCCCTCCCCCTCATCACCCGCCAACGCTTTTTTCCACCCCAAGAGAAAAGTCTGAAGTACGCCAGCAGTTCTTTTGGAAACGAAAAGAACGCCAAGAACGCTCACTACTTTTGTGAGCTGGCCGCATCAGAACGATAGATTGGCGTGCAGGGGTGTGGAGGCAGTCGAGGAATTAAGAAAGGGGCTGAAAAAACTTGTCAGTGCACCCCGCAGGCTCACACACACACTTGCACAAATACATACACACAAACACACCCACTGACTAAAAACTAAACAAGGGAGACTGATTAGACACTGCCAACGATGAACATCTCTTTCCAACTTGCTCATTTGAAATGCCAGGCATTCCTGTTCTGCTGAAATGATCGATAAACTCAATTTAGCACTGCATACTGTAAAAATATACAAAGAATAATATAAAAAATTGAAGAGGAGCAACCTCCATAGTAGGCCTATAAGTATGAAAGAAAAATAGTAAATAAAAATATTCTAAGGTCGCCACATTCTCTGTTTTGTGTTGTAAGGAAGATAGCTCCACTCCTGAATTCAATTACTAGAAATAATTTGTATTTGAATCCTAATTCAACTTTAGATCTATCTTAGTAATGTATTGCAAGGTTATAACGAGTCTTATTCCATGCAAATAGTTGGGTAATTTGCTGACGGAATAGTTTTGTGAACAGTGAGTAATCCAACTTATAACCATTCTTTTCATAGGAGGAGCCCCAAAGTACTTGGTTTCATCTACAACAAATGAATGACTCGCTGAGCTAAAAACGTAAAAAAGGTAATCATTATCTTCAAGTAGGACACTACTTTTGTGCTATTGTGCAAATCTTGAGGATTTTAACCATTTTTTTTG
Organism: Sogatella furcifera; assembly: GCA_017141385.1. Taxonomy (NCBI): domain Eukaryota; kingdom Metazoa; phylum Arthropoda; class Insecta; order Hemiptera; family Delphacidae; genus Sogatella; species Sogatella furcifera. The sequence goes on along the minus strand of CM029548.1, from coordinate 32,492,385 downwards.
TCACGGTAGCATATTTTTGAATCCAAATTGAGCTATTGTGTAAAATAACGTTTTTCGGCAACGGTTTTGCGAATTTATTCACGATTAATAAAACAACTTGTAGGGTAGTTGACCGATAGCAATGAACGTTGTCAGTTGGAAGCGGGGATGTTTCCAGTTGGCTTGTATTATTGTGACGGGTCATTCGATAGGAGACCGTTGTTGAATCTTTTACTGGTTAAAAAGAGAAGAATCGAAGCGAAAGATGACGACGGCCGGCTGTCTCGCAGACTCTCTTCTTTGTGCGAAAAAGTCTTTTGTGGAGGGAGAGAGAAATATATCGATGAACGAGGAGGGAGGAAAATATAGAGAAAGATGGGCCGATTGATAGAAGAGGAGGGAGAGAGAGTTAAGAGCCGCGATAGACGAGCGTGCACACATGGCAAAGCTCCTCTCCTCGGTTCTTTCTTTTTTCATCTAAAAACGAAACGGATCTTACGAAAAGTGTATAAAAACCGTAAAAAGGAAATGGGGTCGCCTGTAAGGCCAGGGACGATGCTATGGATATTTATAAACTAGGAAATGGCTGTTTTTTCTGAATAAAAGCTTGCGAGGGGTGGCGGCTTCACGGTGACGGTGTACTACCCTCCAGAAACAGGGAAACGGCAAAATAATCAGGACGGAGAAAAATGAGACGGTGAGAATTTAGTATTCGTGATTGAAGCAGGATGCCCAGAGAGGGAGGTGCATACAGTGAAGGGAAGATTCTCGATTATCCCGATTGTTGGAAATTTTTTTCTCACGTTTTGGCGAGTGAAACGAAGACCGCGTCAGGTAGTGACTGGCCTGACCTTGACCTGCCTCTCGGCCCGGTGCAGCGTTTTGCATTTGATGTCACTCATCCAAACACGGAACTCCCTCTCTGTCCAAGTAACAACGCCCATCTGTGTTCACCCCCCGTCGTAACCGACGTCTCCTTCTGCTCTGCTCCTCACCGATTCTTAATGCACGGAAGTGAACACCCCGCATCACGATACCTACTTCCTTCTTACGTGATTTGCTTATTTTCCTGATTCCTTTGCATTTCATACATCTGGCGTTCTATTTGGTTTCATTCAGTTAAATACACTTGAGTAAAAGATACCCTACATGCCCAAATCAAGCAATTTCTTAATAGGGTTCGGCTTGCTCATTACTGTATTTATTTATTGATGAGACAATGCATGAATGAATTGTACTATTGATGCATTACGTAATACTTGTTAAATATATATTTGTAAAATATTATATCATGGATAAATTACTTTCGTCAATTAATGTATTCAAAGTCTTGGAGAGACTTAGAATTAATTTAAGATTTATCACTTTGAGTAAAATACAATTATAACAAATTCAAATTTATCTTACTACTGTAATTTGAATATTTGAAGATAATGTGGGCTTAATTATTTATTTTATTCAGAGAGGTGAGGTCTTGAGAAACACGAGATATTATCTAGAAATACGATAATGAGTAAAGCCTGTACAATATTGGAAACTAATTCACCTCAAAAACTTCATTGATTAAACTCGATCAAAAACCTCCAGCCTCTTAAGCTCAGGAAATACTGTTGATCAATTCCGCAGTCGTATGCAAACAGCCTTCAAACATTGGGGGATGAACGCTAACAAAATGAAAAACGCTTATTCTGTTTGACCGATAGATGAAACGAGACACAAACTACGGATAAACAGCTTCTCGAAAAAAAAGCGTCGTAAAAACAGCAATTATCTCTGGCAAGGATTATCACTTCAACTTCAACTGGGCTGGATGGGTGGTGGTGGTGGTGGTGGTGAGGGTTGTGTGTTATTCACGTATTGTTCGTCATCAGATAACGTTCTTTTTTACTGGTCGGTAGATTGACTAATTCAACTTCATATGGGTTCCGGCAAACATATGTCTTTGGTCCGGCACAATCGTACAGAGGCAGAGGGTGGAACGCATGGTAGCATTGGCCGGTTTAGCGCTATTGCGTTTGATCGGTTAGGGCCCGATATTTCGCATCATTCGGTTTATCTCGTCACTTGGGATTTTTGACATTTACAGCAGAGAGATGGAACTGGAAACTGGTGGGCCGGGAGTGTGCGTGCGGGCGCGTGCTACAAGGGGTGCACTGCACACGGAACTCCGAAAAACTCTTACGCAAGCATAAAAAATGACGAGCGGTCAAATTGCGACACACAAAAGGCACCCCTCAACCCTCTCGTGCTTTTCGCGAAAGGGGTAAGATATTGTGGAGCAATTTCGTCGATTAAATTGGCTACTTATCTTTCTAATTCATAAACGTGTACAGCACACAATAAGGACTGATGGGCGAGTGCCTATTGCCTAACATTCATCCAGGTACTCCAGAAAAGTCAACTGGAAGGGTTTCAGGCTGATTAGTTCAAAGGACAGGGTCATATTTCACTATAAACCTTTGCTACTGTAAACTAATACAGTAATAGAGATTTATATTCTTACAATTAACTGTAATTGAAGCCGAAATTAGAAGGTTTCGGCTGTCTCTTGTACGTGGAAAACCCATCATTTAGGCATAGCTAAATGAATACTCCAATTGACAAATCAGCTGTCGGAGCGCACAACGAGCAAACGAAACTGCACAACTTTTTGGCGTCAGCTATACTAGGGAATCATTTTTAAACTTTATTGGAGATTTGATCAAGAGGTACTACTTCTTCTCTACTAAAAGTAATAATTTCTGTCTTATTTGAAAATGTATACCACATTCCAAAACTAAGTCTATCCACGAGGAAATTCCAAACTCCATTCATGTACAACCTGTACGCACAATAAACAAAAGTTCACTCTAAATCAGTTTCAAGGACATTGAGTTGGAGATAAAGCGATGGAGGTAAGCCAGCATGATATTGTATTGTTAAAAAATAAACTGTGTACAGCAAAGACAATAAATTTGATGTCTATCTAATTTGATCTTAAACAACGGAGGATCGTCAGTTGCAGAATGCAATAATAGGCGCGTGGCAAACCGGCTAAGCACGTGGATTAGCGGTGGTGGCGAATCAAAAAAGCAGCTATGTTTTGCGAGTGTTTAGATCTGCTCTTCTTCTGACAAGGCTCAGCTATTTCCTCGTAAATCATGACCTACAACAGCATTTAACATTTTTATAGAAGTTAGGCAGTTTGTCCACCTAAATTACAAGTGAGTTTTCCGTGTTGATCCACTGTAATTTCCTCAGGTTTTACTTTCATTCTTACACTCTCACTTGAAACTATTAACACCGCTGTAAACTCTCATTAGTTTGATTCAACGTAATAATTAAGGTGTTATCAAATCCCACCAGATGAACTAAAAAAGGATGTTCCGTAGAACCACGTAACTAGACGTATTTGATTGGACTGAGAGTATGATTCTGAAATTCTCATTTCTCTCAAAGACTTTGAATTCCCATGACGCATGACAAGTTACTTTAAATGTACTTGTCTACCTTTTTACATACTGCATAAATTGTTAAATACTTGTTATGATTTTTCAACAAATATTGGATCAGAAAATTGAAAAATGTATTCATTTTGACACAACCTGTTAATATTTCCAAGAGAACTGTACTAAGGATTTCAAACAACCGCTGTAGATTGTCTCGTTCTAGTTGTGACAATTAATGAACAAGAATTAATAAAAGGCATTTGAGTCATGCGCTTCCTCATTAATTCCTGGCTTGCTCTTCTGAATCATTTCATTTCTATCTTTTCAAGTTCCCTTCTAATACGCGTATATTACAAGCATGTTTTGAGTAAGTGCGCGTAAAACTTTAAGATACTTAATTTAGATTATATACTAAGGATTGTTCTTGACACACTATTGTTCAGAAATCAAATCTTATTATTAATAAAGATAGATTCTCGTCAAACACAACTCAATTTCATAAGTTCGTTTCTTATTCTATGGCACTCATAAATATAATATCTGTGTCGTCACATTACCCCAATGTTTCATGATAAAAAGGGGATTGCTCTTTACAACACTTACTGTATTTTTCTCTGCAATAAGTTGAAAAATATTAAGTTGAATATTAATAGTAGAGATATTAAAACATCCATTTTTAAGAAGTTATTATACATTTAACTCAATGTTACCTAACTGCACTTTAATCTACTTTGGCTAAGCAAGGAATATTTGTATGGTTTATTCAATGTTGATTTAGTTCTAGGACTACCTTGTGGGTAGGAAAAAGAGAAATTTCAAAAATCATTCAGTCATACTTGATCATTTGGGGGCTGCTTCACGCTGGGTTCTCTAGTGAGGAATCCAGCCCCCGGCATCTGCAATAAGGGAATAGCATATATGAGATACTCGATCCAACATCCAAGTAAGGGTCTCTACGATTTCTGAGATTTCCTATATTTTTTCAACGTTAATCATTCCCATCATTGAGATGAATGAACTCAATATTCTATACTGTACCTTCATTAGAATAAAATTCTGAGGAAAATGAATTGGGGAAAAATTGTTTAACAGCACCCTGCGTCTTACAAACGGCAATATACCAATTAGGTACCGTATATTAGGTATTCGCTATTTATCTTTTCATTTTTTTTAAAGATAATTATTTTTGATTTGTGAAGTTTAAGGATCCGGTACGGAGGGGTCGCAGTGTAGTAGTTGGGCCGAGGGCCCTCCTCTGAAAAAAAATTTCTATTCCTCAAAACTCATTTCGATATAAGTGATTTTAAAGCTTTCAGTTTGACTATCATTAGGCTATTCCATATTTTCAATTAAACATCTAAATTGAATTATTTACTCTTCCTCCTCTCCCTCACAAAGGTGCCGGTACCGGTGCGTACCGTCACAAATCAAGCCCTGATTATTATGAAATGTCCCTCTCTAATTTGTATGCTCATAGTGGAAATTCGCTTCAAAGTTAAAACTGATGTTATTTATTCGTACAAAAAATGCATCGAAAACTTTTTACAAACCAGATATTGTTATTTATTATTGCAACCGATTCTCACTAGTTCCAGTTACTACATCTCTCACTGATTGTGGTGAGTTGGTCAAGTTGCTGTCATTTGAAACATGTGTGAATACCGAAACTGGATTTTAACTGCAAGGACACAGTCGGTTATTGGTTGGAGATGAGGACTAGGACAGCAACATAGTGGCTACCGCTGATATGTTCGATGGTACAGGGTCCAGGCTGACGCTGGCGATCTCTGTTCGCCGTCCGGTTTGTAAGCCAAGATTGCGGGTGTCATCTTTCACTCGTTATCCTAGAATATGGTGTTACTGAAGTGTAGGTGGTCGCACATGCTGTATACTTATGAAGCAGCTACAGAGCATTAGAAATTGGGATGAGGGCTTTCCAAACAAAAATGCTTGTTCGCTATGAAGCAATAGACGAGTTATTGTGGAGACTGTATATTCAGATCGATTATTAACGCTGTACGCGTTATCTTCTTCATCCAATATCATTTTTGAACCCAGCTTATGGCTATTCAAATTATTCATAGGCTATCTAAAAACCCTAACTTTTATTCTACTCGTAAACAATTTCCAAGTATCACATTGAACTAATATTACTCAGCTCAGAATTTATAAACTGGAAGATCAAACTGATAATTCATAACAGAGATAAATATCCACCATTTACATTGGCCACTTGATAAGTACGCTATCAAAACTTGAGTAGAGAGCTCATTATTTTCACTAGTATGCCGGCTCCTCAAGCATTGTCTTCTGCTAGATCTCTTACTAAATCATTGTTGCTGAAAAATTAATTTCAGTTAGAATAAAACTTTTGAAAATATGTACTAATTTGAAAAATATATGATTTTTTTAAATATTATATGAAAAATGATACTAAAAATGTATACAATTTTTTCAGACTGTAACCATTTCCCCCCGTAACGGGACTATCCAATAGTATTATTAGTAGTTAGAGTTATTATGTTCAGATTAATATTGAATATTTCAGATTTTCAGATTGAACGATCCTTACGATTCAGCATTGTGAACTTTTTGCAGTAAATACTGTCCTTATGAAATTAAGGTAATCCCAACTTCTAACATAGCGTAGTTACATGGTTATCGATTCCAGATTACCTTCTAGAGTTTGGGTGGATCTCAGACCACTAAAGGAAAGGTATTTTTCTCACTGAGTCTCTCCCAGGCAACATCGCAATCAAAAACGACCAACTCGATATCAAAATTGAATCTTGGCACAAAGAATTCCGGGGACAATAAAATAATGCAACGTTGATTTTGAATTGAGGATTCGATCCAGATGATGATCGTGAATAGAAATGTGAGGAGCAGACAGAAGGTGGAGGTGGGTGATTCTTGAGGGTGGCTCTGTCAACACAGCCGCCAAACTTCTCTGATCTATCTTCTTCTACTCTGCTCTCTCTCTCCTCTCCCACACTGATCTCTCATCTCGCTTTTCGTCCTTCGCTTCACTTCACCCTCTCAGCGTCCAAGACCTGAATTCATCGAGATGCTATCAACAGCATCATCGACATCAGCATCGGCCTGATGAGCTACATCAACTGCGTCATCTCTCTTTCACCTGTGCCCCGAGTCCTAGGCCAGGTAGAACGTGTGCGTGCGTGCGCGTCTCTTTTGAAAGAGGGCCCAGCAGTCGTGTCTGGCCTAACCTCGTGTGAACGCGACTTGAAAAAACAGGAATTTTTAAAAAGAATCCTCCCCTCACCACGGCCTCCCCCGCACCATCCCCGAAACACAATCGGACACCCTCTTGGCTGAACGAGACAGACCTGCTATGCTCACATCGTTCTTTGCTTTGCTTGTTGCGCAAGAATCGCTCGCTCTACTAGAAACGAAATCTGGTACCTCTAGCTCTAGCCTGCAGCCTTCTTCCCTTCTTCTATTGTTGTTCTGAGACTACCTCACGGTCATTCGTTTTGAGGCTCTGCAGCATTCGTCTGCAAGATATTTCTAAAGATCAGGCGTCGGTCACTTACTCAAAATAGACGAGACCGACAACCTTGACAACAACATTCAACAGTTCAGTCAACTCAACAAAAACTGATCAAAATAAAATTTTGTAGTCTAGAAAAAGTTGTGAAGTGATTTTGAACCATGGGTTTTCTACCTGGAATGACACTTTGTCTGCTTTCTTCTTTCAGGGGAAATTTAAAATTAAAATCACTCATTATTGCTGGTTTATGGAAACTCTCCCATTAGTAGTGATTTTTATTGTAAACTATTTTGTATTCTCCACATTATACGCAATCGGTTCACTGGCGGCTCGTGCCCACGAAACAGGTGAAGTGCTTTTAAGATACGGGCACTTCACCTGTTTCGTGGGTACGAGCCGCCAGTGAAACGTTTCAAATTCTATACAAATAAGCTACCCAGCCTGGTGACTTGTTCCTAGCTTTGAGCAAAATTTTATATGATGTTTATACAGCACGATTCATAATAGAAATCTTTTTTTTTAGAAAGCACAACAATAAAAATCTTGTAGTTGATTGAACATTACAGCACACTGCACCAGTGAAGATGTTAGTACAAGACCGACAAGACAGCTCAGTAGTCTGTGTTGTTGCAGTTAAGCAGTTAATGTTGTTCAAGTTATATAACACGTGAGCCACTACACGGGTAAGTAATGTTCTTTGTCGCTGTCATCACTATCTGAAACTGAAATTACCTACAGTGGTTGAGAGTAAATCTACTCGCTCCAAGTTCAACTTCAACTCTGAGGAGTAAGTGAGAGAAGCAACATCGTATCGCGCGACATCAAGAGAAGTACACGTATTTAACCGGTTCTTACCTTTAGTATTCTCTATTCAGTATCCACTATTACCTATACTAACTATTGTAAATCGTCTATTACTGCAGTTGATTCTATTCACGCTGACTCAAATACATTAACGATGCGTTGACACAAGAATCCGTAAAATATATCTATATTATTGTGTAACGCCGATATCGCGATTACATTAGAGAAGGTTGATTTTATTGGTCACGTGATAAGCTTCTATATGGTCACTCCGCTAGCAATAAATAAAGCTAATATCGATAGCTGAGAATCCATTCACGTAACCTGTGCTGTATGTGAGTGTTGTGCACTCGCCATTATTTCCTTATTCTCCAACAATGTGATCAAAGTAAGTAATTGTTATAGCCGCAAATCGGATTGAACTATCAGCCGATAAGTTCAATATCACTACAAAACGTCAGTATGATGTAATCAAGACTATAAAATAGTGACAAAGAATTTTTTGAAATTGCTTGAGTTTGAAGGGTTGAAAGAAAACACTAATTCCAGAAAAAAATCCATGGGTTCATAATTCATGGGATATTTTGATATTCTAATTTGATCATTAGATCGGAGTGAATCCATTCAAATTACGACCAAAGAAAAGAAAGGTCATTATGTGGCATCTAGCATATTCTGTTCCTCACATCACTATTTGAATCATTAATGTGAATCTACATCAATAAATGTATCTGAAAATACATTTTTCAAATACACATTCTTATATATCTTCAAAGACATTGATGATGTATCTGAGATTAGCCCTGTTTTAAACTTGTACTTCTTTTTTATATAAATATACGGTAATGACGAATCAACATATTAGGAAGGCTTGATAGATTCTTAAGTATTTTAAGTTACAATTACACCAATCAGATTGTTCGTAACTCAATAGTCTGAGAGACAATAGTGTGTGATGGAATGGAGTGACGCTTCTAAATATAGTATTGTACGGACAATATTGTTCTATAATTGTATATCACGTAGCGTGGTCGCACCAGAACGAAAGTTGATGGTTGTGCGTACGAGTGAGGGAGTAGTTTAGTCTGTCCAAGCAAATAAGACCCTCTGGCAAGATGGGTAAATGACTCAAGCTCGGTCAATTTTGGTTCAAAAATTATCAAATTGACCTCAAATTGTAGGTAACAATTTGATCTACTACTAAGACCTCATTCATAATTCTTGGGCTAATATTGACAAAGCTGGAGTAATTTTCCCATCTTGCTAGAGGGTCTTCTTTACTTGGACATACTATATTGAGGTGGTAGTGGGAGAGAGGGAGTGTTTGTGATAGCATTCAGAGGGTGAAGAGGGGAGGAGGGTTGTGTAGGAATGCAGGTGGCCAGGGGTGGCTCCAAGTGGCTCAAACTTCGGATCTCGAAAGAACGAACCAGTAGGGATGTGCATGCTATGCTATGAGAGATTCTCTAATGCTGAACTCCGAACACAGTATGCCTTTTCGTATATACAAGCTTCAGTAATCTCCCAATCCTATCTGCCAGCCAAACAACGGAACATCTTCCCCATAAAATACGAGTGCATCTTTATCGTCTTTAATATCAGCTTGTCCCCCTTGCACACTCAACAGCCGCAAACCACCACTTTTTAGCCGACAAGAATTGAAAAAAGAATGGAGATACTATCAAAATTCTGTACTTTTTCAGTCAAATCCATTGTTGGCTATCGCGCTCTTTATCGCCTATCATTGTTTTAAGAATCATTCAGCCTAACCAAGTATTACAACAAGGCGGAAGGGATTGAATAACAATACAAGCTATTTTTGTTAAGAGAAAGAAAGCTGCTAGATGAATTGAAGTTTTTAGAAGTAGTAGTGGTATATATAATATTACCTACTATACAGTATTTACCTATTCATGAGTGGAATATTTCCCATTGAAATCATGATTTTTAGAACATAATCGTTGATTAGTTCAAGGTGTTTTTATCATTTTCTTAAATGATGATTTGGCAAGCAATAGTTGATAGAAGATCCACAAATTGAATCATTTTTATAGTAAAACCAATTGATAATACAGTATTAACTACCCTAAATTGATTGAATGAATCTTTTAAAAGAAATCAATAATTTTTTAATTTTACAGTACTCTTATGGTTATTGAGGAAGTAAGTGTTAATAGTATAGTATTATAAGTTATTTATCAAATAATATTGCTTTAGACTAAAAGTTTGAATCACAATGAACAATTTTGTAGGTTGATAGCTGGTAGGCAATTAGCTGGCCAATTCTGGGATATTATCGAGATAAACTACTGTATTATCAATGCTAATAACGTTATCGGTAGATTTGACTGATTGGGTTGCTATAAAGAGTAAAAACAGTAATGATAGGGAGCTGTGTCATTATTTGATAAAGAAAGGCTTGATGTTATGAATATCACAATACGGTAGGCCTACTATATTGTATTTTCTAGTTTTTGAGGTTAGGAACCTATATTGCGGTTGATATTCAATGGTCAACAATAATCTTCATATATTCGAACATTATAATTACCTTATAAGTTGTAAATATCAATTTAAGGAAGCACTTTTCAATAATTGATAGCTTTAGTGGCATTCACAAAACAAATATTTTATCAGAGCAACAAAACTGAACTTTTGAAACCGGTTTTTGGTTACTTAAAAAATGGTGGAGATTTAAGATTCAAACTGATTTTTTCAGAATAAATTGATTATTCACCTACTTGATTCAGGTGGGGAAGAAGCACAAAGTTGAATATCAGTAGTAGTTGCCTACCATCATCCAATAACAAAATTACACGAGGTCATAGAGGTTCCATGTCAACCAATGTGAGACAACACATGGGGAGTCAATTTTGGTTGAAACAGTTTTTGAAACGTGATGAAAAATTTTAAAAACTTACTTGCTCGTCGTTCTGGTATCCAGAATCGCTTTCTCCGTCACTCATTTTGCAGAGAACCGAACAAAAATGTGTGCACTAGCTGGAGGAAAGAACAAAACTGAGACTTGTGGTCACTCACGAGCACTAACCATTCTGAAGAATCTGCCTGCTGAATAGAGAAGCACGTGTATTGGTGTGCAGGTAGAAAATAGGCAGTTTGTTCGTTGGTGGAAGCTCTACGAAGACTGTTGAGGTTATCGCCGAAAATAGCAATCAGTTCTATTTAGGATAGCAGGACTGAGCCTAACAATCGAAAAGTTGTAGATTATAATAGAAAAGTAATGAATGGAAGAATTAAACGCTTGACCGCGTTGGTTGTATGAACTATGGCTTCTATGAATCGATACATACTAGAATTGGTTTAGAGAATATCGTGGTAACTGGTAGGGCCTACCTAGAATTTTGCCAACTTACATCAGCCTATCAACGGAATGCATAACATACGATTCCATAGTTCTATTTTCGCAAGACAATGACAGGTTCCCAGGTTCATAAAGGATGAGTATAAACTTTTAATTGTATTCCTTAATAATAAAAATACAACAAAATACAGTTATTAACACTATTACTATCAAGTCTGCATTGACAGGGGTCAAGATTTGAATAGAATAAATTCGTGGTACAGTACCACTATAACATTTCATAAAATTTAGTTCTTTACCACTGAATTCCGAAATATTGGTAGCCTCTGTAAGTTAACATAGTATAAGAGAGGGTCTCATGTGTGACATCTCATAACAGTATTATAATATTATGTAAAAAAAATGTGATCGTGGTTTTATACAACTTGGGAATTCCGTCGTTATCTTGTATTAAATTTAAAACTCCTCTTACCACAGATATATGGGATATGTAAGACGGTACGGTATATCTACAGAGACTTAGATCATGGTTATTTAAAAAGGCCTTCAAATAGCAGGTTCTCAGTTTTATGGCGAGTATGTTTTGCTCAAAACAAATTTTAGTAAGCAACTAGGATAACTATTACTATTACAATTACAAAAAATAATTCAGATTGTCTAGTTAATTGTTGATCTATTATAGAATTCTTTTTAATTCACAAAACATTCTCTACATAAACCTGTTTTTGTGCACTTGTAATTAGAATTGGATGCCAAATTGTGAAGTATATTCAGGACTGTAAGGTTTTTTCGTTCATGGGAATCAAGGTATTTTGAAAGGACAGACAAGAGATAGCCAATCCAGCCGGCCATCCATTGTTGCTTTTAATTCTGGTGACATAAGTGAACAGTGAATGACACAGGGCATTCAAAGACCCTCCTATTTTCAGGGCAAGGATCAGAGTTGCTTTTTGTCCATTCTTCACGGTCAGTTCCCTTCAGTTTCACCCTCATTTCATAAAAGTGACAGATTTTTGAAAGTGCCACATTTCATAAGTATTATTTTGAGTACTGAATTCTCCATTCTAAATTTCTTTAGAATCATTAATATCAGAACATTCAGATGATTTTGTGAAGAAAGTAAAATAAGCAGTATTGTTCTTGAAAGGACAGAAATAAATAATTGAGAAACTAGACACGTATTTTTTCTCTGCACTTTGATATATGCGTACTGTAGTTTTTAGAGTTGAATCAAACAATCAAAGCTATTTTCACCCAAAATAACTGCAGACTTTGTTCAATAATATCGAGTTGATTCTTGAAACCTCGATATGTGGGCCGATTGAATAAGATGAGTGAAATTGAATAATAAGTTTAGTCTTAGTTTTCAGTGCTACTAGTCAAAGGCAATTTTTTATTCTCTCTTTTCTGAGATTCTTGGTCTAGAATAGGATGATGTATCTTCGAAAAATCATTCCCCTCAATTCATATACTGTGTTCCCAATAAGTACTAGTTCCAGTTGCTATATAACTAACGTGTCTAACGAACTAAACGTGAATAAGATTGATTCAGATTCAGTTACTCTTGAGCTATTCGACAATGTGACAGCGAAACTAGGTCGTCTCTTTGATAAGTAGCATAATACAGCTTTTCAACCAGTAATTGGCTGGAAAACGTGTCATTTATAGAAGTCCTTGCATAATTGAATAAATGTGACAAACGTTGGAAATTATGCCACGAGGATTGATGAAGATAGTAGTTGATATCATATCTGTTTATTCAAGTAAATTGAAATCTGAATTATTATAATTTATAGTTTGTTTATGCACGATGGAGAGGCGATTCAAGCACTTAAATCAAGTTTTACAAAAATAGCCATTTTCAATTAGATATCTTAAACTGGCCATACATTTAGCTCCCTCCTCTTTTCCTCATACTTGGACCTGTATTTTATAGATTTTTGATCTTGCAGTTTACATGCAACTGATATTCTGGCCTAATGCTCGCTCAAATTGACAGACGCTGAATCAAGCCTCGTTTTCTCACGACATTCCATAGAAGGCTGGCTGCTAACTGTAGTCAAATCACTGAATATTTAATTAAAAATAATGGATATCTCTTATTAAAAGCCCAAAACAAACAGGAATAGTAGATTTGAACACGAAATGAATAAGGTCATCATCAATGAATTATAAAAACCTACCATGAAAATGACCTAAGCTCAGATAGTTGCAAATGAAATATAAGACGAATAATAATTGAATGGATCTCAAGACAATTTAACCAAAAAGTTGAAAAATACCTTATAATTCCATATCTTGGTCAGTTTATTGAAGCTAATAAATTAGTCATTCTTATTTAATTGTATTTCCACAAGACTTCAATGTAAATTGTTAACTTCCATAATTATTCGTAATAGGACAAAATATACTCGTATAAGTTAAAAACTGCTTTCTGGCAGGAAATTTTAAGTTTAAACATAGATAAATTAAAGCTCCTGGTATTATCTGATTTCAATGTATGTTAGTGAAACTGGTTCAGGTGAATTCTATTAGACCTTTAGTTTCGAAAACCACTACATGAAAAACATTTTTAAATTTCCTAGTTCATGTTTGAAAGAATCAGAAGCTGAGGATAAGTGAGCTGAACATAATCAACTTCATAGCTGAGGTGTGTTTAATCTGCTTATGAAATCAACTTGTCAAGAGTAGACTTTAGTGTTTTCTCATGCCAAGTTGAATCAATGCAATAGTCGTGAGAGGATGGATGCTTGGTCGAATCAGTTTTGTTGAATAATTCTAAGCTACCGGATTCTTGCCAACACGTTTTCAGACATTTTCAACAATTTTCGACTGTATTGTTGGTGGTGGTAAGGGAAAGGGGAGGTAGTCATCGATAAGAGCCCCAAATGTTGAGCTGAGACGGACTCTGGTTTTTGATAGGCCGGTATCTTAAATATGTGACATTTAGAGATTGCCTTTTTAATTGTCGATTCCTCCGTTAGCAAGATCCCGTTCTCGATCACGCAGACAAGAGCAAAAAGAAAATGTAGAATAAGATAACCCAGAAGAGGAGATAAAGTGGGAGCAATGAACAAGAAAATAACATTTCGCTCTGCTTTGAGACAGTTTGGTGTTGGACCGGTTATTTGTGTTGATAGCAGGTGCCCTTCTAAATGTCAAAAGATGAGATTGCTTGGCCTGCTCTGCTCTGATCTGTAATACCGCTGCTCTACCTCCAGGCCACTTCCTCACTCTATTTTTCCACTTAATCTGCTTCAAAGAATAACTAACCTGCAATTCTCTTTCTCCCCGATAACAACTGGCAACTCCCAATCATATCTAACAAACTTCTTGTGTCTATCGCATCTCATCTTTATCGAAACTATGCTTAACAACTGGTTGAGCTACTCAATAAATTTTCAATTTTCGGGGTATATCCTTGTCATAGAGGCTAACATGTAATTAGTAAATTACTGAAATCTGAGGAGATTATCCAAATCCAAGACCACATCCATAACACTATTGATCCGTGAAAGAAGTTGTGTTGAAAGAATGAACTCGTAAAATAAGATAACTATAATTTTATAAAGATAAATACAAACGAAATCAGATTATGATAAATTTCATGAATCATCAACATATAAGTATCATGAATATATCAAATATTAGATTGTCCAAAACGGTTTATCAACGGTTAAACAAGATGAGAATTGTAATAGCTCTAGTAGGAGAGTGTGAGTTTTTCTACCTTTCTTCTTCATGAAAAACAATTATCTCATGGAGAAGTTTCCTACATCTCACGAGAGATATTACTACAACCCATCACTTTTCCTCAGTTTGGTAGGAAAACTCTCATTATTGTTAGGATTTTCTAATGTTGAATTCTGGATTTTTTGTGAACATAGTCAATTTTTCTTGTTATTAAAAATGCTTTTACTGCCTGAATTTGATTGATTCATGTGTACGAGAAATGAAACGAGAAAGTCCCATGACAAGAGAAATCTATGAATTAGCTTCAATATTATATGTAAAAACCAGATTCAAGGAGTTGAGATGTTAAGAGCTGTATAGTTGGCTGGGTGTTGAAATTCAATTAATGTTCGAACATCGTTTTAATAATCGGAACATGAGAAACAGTGTTAGCAAAGTGACGGATCAAAGAGGATTAGATCGATAAATTTCGCAGATCTGTTTCAAAAATCATAAATGCAGATGTAGACAGAAATTACAAATCGGACAGTAATGTTGTAGGAAAACGTCAAATGATATTCTGTGGAAGTTGTCTTTATTAAAAATCAGGAATAAATTTGAATAAATTTCACAGGAAAACTTGGACAGAAATTGGAATAGATGGAACATGGAATGCACAAGATATGACAGAAATTATTACGAAGTATCGTTACAAGAGGCCGAATGAATGTTATTTTCATATCGGATCGGATCGTAGGAGGAAATGACTTGAGTGCGCAAACGAGCGATATAGAGTGCAAGAAGATGGGAGAGAAAGATAAATAGGATTCTGTTTCACTTAAGGCGGTTGTATTCTTAATTAAAGTCAACCGAAAGTCACATAAATATAAAAATACCGTTTTTGAGCATCTTGGTGAGTCTGGGGTCTAAAAAGGAGTCGAAGAGAAAGAGAAGAACTAGCAGTCAGCAGCCCACCACTGCTAAATAACAACATCGACACTCGTTTCGCTTGTACCACAGTGGCCACAGATTGCTAGGGACCAAAGGACACAGTGCCTTCTTGATTTACTTGATAAAACCGCTATTTCCGTTGCAATTTTGGAAAAAATCAACTTCTCGCATTTCATATCAACCTTGATATAAGTTTGAAGCTTTTTATGCTAATTTGCTACAGTTACCAAGTGTCAATCTCTGATAACATTTTTTGGTTCCAGTTTATTGGGGGCTCTCATGTTGATAACGATGAAGAAGAATTTGGTGGTTGTAATTTCGAGAAATCAAGATTTCAAGATTATATTGATGATTTTGTAAAGTTGATTGAGTTGGTTGATTTTGTAAAGTATTAGGATAAGGCATTTCGAATTAAAAACTCTTGGAGTAGGCCCTATGAATAATCGAATACATTATTAATGAACCAAATCGAAGAAATAATTTAGAATTCTAATATTTTTGGAGTTAACATCTCAATTTACAATATTATAAGAATTTGGAGGAGATATAAGAGGCATATTCAATTTTTTATGTTTGAGAGTGAAAAATTGGAACAGAGAAATAAAGTCAAGCACACGTATCACATAAACTACATTTGGACTGCTTTTGGTAGAATTGTAAATATACGGTAATGACGAATCAACATATTAGGAAGGCTTGATAGATTCTTAAGTATTTTAAGTTACAATTACACCAATCAGATTGTTCGTAACTCAATAGTCTGAGAGACAATAGTGTGTGATGGAATGGAGTGACGCTTCTAAATATAGTATTGTACGGACAATATTGTTCTATAATTGTATATCACGTAGCGTGGTCGCACCAGAACGAAAGTTGATGGTTGTGCGTACGAGTGAGGGAGTAGTTTAGTCTGTCCAAGCAAATAAGACCCTCTGGCAAGATGGGTAAATGACTCAAGCTCGGTCAATTTTGGTTCAAAAATTATCAAATTGACCTCAAATTGTAGGTAACAATTTGATCTACTACTAAGACCTCATTCATAATTCTTGGGCTAATATTGACAAAGCTGGAGTAATTTTCCCATCTTGCTAGAGGGTCTTCTTTACTTGGACATACTATATTGAGGTGGTAGTGGGAGAGAGGGAGTGTTTGTGATAGCATTCAGAGGGTGAAGAGGGGAGGAGGGTTGTGTAGGAATGCAGGTGGCCAGGGGTGGCTCCAAGTGGCTCAAACTTCGGATCTCGAAAGAACGAACCAGTAGGGATGTGCATGCTATGCTATGAGAGATTCTCTAATGCTGAACTCCGAACACAGTATGCCTTTTCGTATATACAAGCTTCAGTAATCTCCCAATCCTATCTGCCAGCCAAACAACGGAACATCTTCCCCATAAAATACGAGTGCATCTTTATCGTCTTTAATATCAGCTTGTCCCCCTTGCACACTCAACAGCCGCAAACCACCACTTTTTAGCCGACAAGAATTGAAAAAAGAATGGAGATACTATCAAAATTCTGTACTTTTTCAGTCAAATCCATTGTTGGCTATCGCGCTCTTTATCGCCTATCACTGTTTTAAGAATCATTCAGCCTAACCAAGTATTACAGCAAGGCGGAAGGGATTGAATAACAATACAAGCTATTTTTTTTTAAGAGAAAGAAAGCTGCTTGATGAATTGAAGTTTTTAGAAGTAGTAGTGGTATATATAATATTACCTACTATACAGTATTCACCTATTCATGAGTGGAATATTTCCCATTGAAATCATGATTTTTAGAACATAATCGTTGATTAGTTCAAGGTGTTTTTATCATTTTCTTAAATGATGATTTGGCAAGCAATAGTTGATAGAAGATCCACAAATTGAATCATTTTTATAGTAAAACCAATTGATAATACAGTATTAACTACCCTAAATTGATTGAATGAATCTTTTAAAAGAAATCAATAATTTTTTAATTTTACAGTACTCTTATGGTTATTGAGGAAGTAAGTGTTAATAGTATAGTATTATAAGTTATTTATCAAATAATATTGCTTTAGACTAAAAGTTTGAATCACAATGAACAATTTTGTAGGTTGATAGCTGGTAGGCAATTAGCTGGCCAATTCTGGGATATTATCGAGATAAACTACTGTATTATCAATGCTAATAACGTTATCGGTAGATTTGACTGATTGGGTTGCTATAAAGAGTAAAAACAGTAATGATAGGGAGCTGTGTCATTATTTGATAAAGAAAGGCTTGATGTTATGAATATCACAATACGGTAGGCCTACTATATTGTATTTTCTAGTTTTTGAGGTTAGGAACCTATATTGCGGTTGATATTCAATGGTCAACAATAATCTTCATATATTCGAACATTATAATTACCTTATAAGTTGTAAATATCAATTTAAGGAAGCACTTTTCAATAATTGATAGCTTTAGTGGCATTCACAAAACAAATATTTTATCAGAGCAACAAAACTGAACTTTTGAAACCGGTTTTTGGTTACTTAAAAATGGTGGAGATTTAAGATTCAAACTGATTTTTTCAGAATAAATTGATTATTCACCTACTTGATTCAGGTGGGGAAGAAGCACAAAGTTGAATATCAGTAGTAGTTGCCTACCATCATCCAATAACAAAATTACACGAGGTCATAGAGGTTCCATGTCAACCAATGTGAGACAACACATGGGGAGTCAATTTTGGTTGAAACAGTTTTTGAAACGTGATGAAAAATTTTAAAAACTTACTTGCTCGTCGTTCTGGTATCCAGAATCGCTTTCTCCGTCACTCATTTTGCAGAGAACCGAACAAAAATGTGTGCACTAGCTGGGGGAAAGAACAAAACTGAGACTTGTGGTCACTCACGAGCACTAACCATTCTGAAGAATCTGCCTGCTGAATAGAGAAGCACGTGTATTGGTGTGCAGGTAGAAAATAGGCAGTTTGTTCGTTGGTGGAAGCTCTACGAAGACTGTTGAGGTTATCGCCGAAAATAGCAATCAGTTCTATTTAGGATAGCAGGACTGAGCCTAACAATCGAAAAGTTGTAGATTATAATAGAAAAGTAATGAATGGAAGAATTAAACGCTTGACCGCGTTGGTTGTATGAACTATGGCTTCTATGAATCGATACATAATAGAATTGGTTTAAAGAATATCGTGGTAACTGGTAGGGCCTACCTAGAATTTTGCCAACTTACATCAGCCTATCAACGGAATGCATAACATACGATTCCATAGTTCTATTTTCGCAAGACAATGACAGGTTCCCAGGTTCATAAAGGATGAGTATAAACTTTTAATTGTATTCCTTAATAATAAAAATACAACAAAATACAGTTATTAACACTATTACTATCAAGTCTGCATTGACAAGGGTCAAGATTTGAATAGAATAAATTCGTGGTACAGTACCACTATAACATTTCATAAAATTTAGTTCTTTACCACTGAATTCCGAAATATTGGTAGCCTCTGTAAGTTAACATAGTATAAGAGAGGGTCTCATGTGTGACATCTCATAACAGTATTATAATATTATGAAAAAAAAATGTGATCGTGGTTTTATACAACTTGGGAATTCCGTCGTTATCTTGTATTAAATTTAAAACTCCTCTTACCACAGATATATGGGATATGTAAGACGGTACGGTATATCTTTCACACCAATCCTAGATTGACAAGCATTATCATCAGGTAAATCTACAGTATCTCTTTTGATATTAATTTACGGTTGTGAATGAATTTCAACTACTCAATTAGTTTCCTTAAGACTTAGATCATAGTTATTTAAAAAGGCCTTCAAATAGCAGGTTCTCAGTTTTATGGCGAATATGTTTTGCTCAAAACAAATTTTAGGAAGAAACTAGAATAACTATTACTATTACAATACAATTACAAAAAATAATTCAGATTGTCTAGTTAATTGTTGATCTATTATAGAATTATTTTAAATTCACAAACATAACCCTGTTCATCTACATAAACCTGTTTTTGTGCACTTGTAATTAGAATTGGATGCCAAATTGTGAAGTATATTCAGGACTGTAAGGTTTTTTCGTTCATGGGAATCAAGGTATTTTGAAAGGACAGACAAGAGATAAGCCAATCCAGCCGGCCATCCATTGTTGCTTTTAATTCTGGTGACATAAGTGAACAGTGAATGACACAGGGCATTCAAAGACCCTCCTATTTTCAGGGCAAGGATCAGAGTTGCTTTTTGTCCATTCTTCACGGTCAGTTCCCTTCAGTTTCACCCTCATTTCATAAAAGTGACAGATTTTTGAAAGTGCCACATTTCATAAGTATTATTTTGAGTACTGAATTCTCCATTCTAAATTTCTTTAGAATCATTAATATCAGAACATTCAGATGATTTTGTGAAGAAAGTAAAATAAGCAGTATTGTTCTTGAAAGGACAGAAATAAATAATTGAGAAACTAGACACGTATTTTTTCTCTGCACTTTGATATATGCGTACTGTAGTTTTTAGAGTTGAATCAAACAATCAAAGCTATTTTCACCCAAAATAACTGCAGACTTTGTTCAATAATATCGAGTTGATTCTTGAAACCTCGATATGTGGGCCGATTGAATAAGATGAGTGAAATTGAATAATAAGTTTAGTCTTAGTTTTCAGTGCTACTAGTCAAAGGCAATTTTTTATTCTCTCTTTTCTGAGATTCTTGGTCTAGAATAGGATGATGTATCTTCGAAAAATCATTCCCCTCAATTCATATACTGTGTTCCCAATAAGTACTAGTTCCAGTTGCTATATAACTAACGTGTCTAACGAACTAAACGTGAATAAGATTGATTCAGATTCAGTTACTCTTGAGCTATTCGACAATGTGACAGCGAAACTAGGTCGTCTCTTTGATAAGTAGCATAATACAGCTTTTCAACCAGTAATTGGCTGGAAAACGTGTCATTTATAGAAGTCCTTGCATAATTGAATAAATGTGACAAACGTTGGAAATTATGCCACGAGGATTGATGAAGATAGTAGTTGATATCATATCTGTTTATTCAAGTAAATTGAAATCTGAATTATTATAATTTATAGTTTGTTTATGCACGATGGAGAGGCGATTCAAGCACTTAAATCAAGTTTTACAAAAATAGCCATTTTCAATTAGATATCTTAAACTGGCCATACATTTAGCTCCCTCCTCTTTTCCTCATACTTGGACCTGTATTTTATAGATTTTTGATCTTGCAGTTTACATGCAACTGATATTCTGGCCTAATGCTCGCTCAAATTGACAGACGCTGAATCAAGCCTCGTTTTCTCACGACATTCCATAGAAGGCTGGCTGCTAACTGTAGTCAAATCACTGAATATTTAATTAAAAATATGGATATCTCTTATTAAAAGCCCAAAACAAACAGGAATAGTAGATTTGAACACGAAATGAATAAGGTCATCATCAATGAATTATAAAAACCTACCATGAAAATGACCTAAGCTCAGATAGTTGCAAATGAAATATAAGACGAATAATAATTGAATGGATCTCAAGACAATTTAACCAAAAAGTTGAAAAATACCTTATAATTCCATATCTTGGTCAGTTTATTGAAGCTAATAAATTAGTCATTCTTATTTAATTGTATTTCCACAAGACTTCAATGTAAATTGTTAACTTCCATAATTATTCGTAATAGGACAAAATATACTCGTATAAGTTAAAAACTGCTTTCTGGCAGGAAATTTTAAGTTTAAACATAGATAAATTAAAGCTCCTGGTATTATCTGATTTCAATGTATGTTAGTGAAACTGGTTCAGGTGAATTCTATTAGACCTTTAGTTTCGAAAACCACTACATGAAAAACATTTTTAAATTTCCTAGTTCATGTTTGAAAGAATCAGAAGCTGAGGATAAGTGAGCTGAACATAATCAACTTCATAGCTGAGGTGTGTTTAATCTGCTTATGAAATCAACTTGTCAAGAGTAGACTTTAGTGTTTTCTCATGCCAAGTTGAATCAATGCAATAGTCGTGAGAGGATGGATGCTTGGTCGAATCAGTTTTGTTGAATAATTCTAAGCTACCGGATTCTTGCCAACACGTTTTCAGACATTTTCAACAATTTTCGACTGTATTGTTGGTGGTGGTAAGGGAAAGGGGGGAGGTAGTCATCGATAAGAGCCCCAAATGTTGAGCTGAGACGGACTCTGGTTTTTGATAGGCCGGTATCTTAAATATGTGACATTTAGAGATTGCCTTTTTAATTGTCGATTCCTCCGTTAGCAAGATCCCGTTCTCGATCACGCAGACAAGAGCAAAAAGAAAATGTAGAATAAGATAACCCAGAAGAGGAGATAAAGTGGGAGCAATGAACAAGAAAATAACATTTCGCTCTGCTTTGAGACAGTTTGGTGTTGGACCGGTTATTTGTGTTGATAGCAGGTGCCCTTCTAAATGTCAAAAGATGAGATTGCTTGGCCTGCTCTGCTCTGATCTGTAATACCGCTGCTCTACCTCCAGGCCACTTCCTCACTCTATTTTTCCACTTAATCTGCTTCAAAGAATAACTAACCTGCAATTCTCTTTCTCCCCGATAACAACTGGCAACTCCCAATCATATCTAACAAACTTCTTGTGTCTATCGCATCTCATCTTTATCGAAACTATGCTTAACAACTGGTTGAGCTACTCAATAAATTTTCAATTTTCGGGGTATATCCTTGTCATAGAGGCTAACATGTAATTAGTAAATTACTGAAATCTGAGGAGATTATCCAAATCCAAGACCACATCCATAACACTATTGATCCGTGAAAGAAGTTGTGTTGAAAGAATGAACTCGTAAAATAAGATAACTATAATTTTATAAAGATAAATACAAACGAAATCAGATTATGATAAATTTCATGAATCATCAACATATAAGTATCATGAATATATCAAATATTAGATTGTCCAAAACGGTTTATCAACGGTTAAACAAGATGAGAATTGTAATAGCTCTAGTAGGAGAGTGTGAGTTTTTCTACCTTTCTTCTTCATGAAAAACAATTATCTCATGGAGAAGTTTCCTACATCTCACGAGAGATATTACTACAACCCATCACTTTTCCTCAGTTTGGTAGGAAAACTCTCATTATTGTTAGGATTTTCTAATGTTGAATTCTGGATTTTTTGTGAACATAGTCAATTTTTCTTGTTATTAAAAATGCTTTTACTGCCTGAATTTGATTGATTCATGTGTACGAGAAATGAAACGAGAAAGTCCCATGACAAGAGAAATCTATGAATTAGCTTCAATATTATATGTAAAAACCAGATTCAAGGAGTTGAGATGTTAAGAGCTGTATAGTTGGCTGGGTGTTGAAATTCAATTAATGTTCGAACATCGTTTTAATAATCGGAACATGAGAAACAGTGTTAGCAAAGTGACGGATCAAAGAGGATTAGATCGATAAATTTCGCAGATCTGTTTCAAAAATCATAAATGCAGATGTAGACAGAAATTACAAATCGGACAGTAATGTTGTAGGAAAACGTCAAATGATATTCTGTGGAAGTTGTCTTTATTAAAAATCAGGAATAAATTTGAATAAATTTCACAGGAAAACTTGGACAGAAATTGGAATAGATGGAACATGGAATGCACAAGATATGACAGAAATTATTACGAAGTATCGTTACAAGAGGCCGAATGAATGTTATTTTCATATCGGATCGGATCGTAGGAGAGGAAATGACTTGAGTGCGCAAACGAGCGATATAGAGTGCAAGAAGATGGGAGAGAAAGATAAATAGGATTCTGTTTCACTTAAGGCGGTTGTATTCTTAATTAAAGTCAACCGAAAGTCACATAAATATAAAAATACCGTTTTTGAGCATCTTGGTGAGTCTGGGGTCTAAAAAGGAGTCGAAGAGAAAGAGAAGAACTAGCAGTCAGCAGCCCACCACTGCTAAATAACAACATCGACACTCGTTTCGCTTGTACCACAGTGGCCACAGATTGCTAGGGACCAAAGGACACAGTGCCTTCTTGATTTACTTGATAAAACCGCTATTTCCGTTGCAATTTTGGAAAAAATCAACTTCTCGCATTTCATATCAACCTTGATATAAGTTTGAAGCTTTTTATGCTAATTTGCTACAGTTACCAAGTGTCAATCTCTGATAACATTTTTTGGTTCCAGTTTATTGGGGGCTCTCATGTTGATAACGATGAAGAAGAATTTGGTGGTTGTAATTTCGAGAAATCAAGATTTCAAGATTATATTGATGATTTTGTAAAGTTGGTTGAGTTGGTTGATTTTGTAAAGTATTAGGATAAGGCATTTCGAATTAAAAACTCTTGGAGTAGGCCCTATGAATAATCGAATACATTATTAATGAACCAAATCGAAGAAATAATTTAGAATTCTAATATTTTTGGAGTTAACATCTCAATTTACAATATTATTTGAATTTGGAGGAGATATAAGAGGCATATTCAATTTTTTATGTTTGAGAGTGAAAAATTGGAACAGAGAAATAAAGTCAAGCACACGTATCACATAAACTACATTTGGACTGCTTTTGGTAGAATTATTGGAAAGTGACTGTAAGCGTGTTGACCGATCATTCCATCGAGTATAAATAAATGAATTTCATGAGAGTGCTATTAAAATAATAAAAAAACAGTGGAATTGATGAAATAATCATCACTACTTTCAATTCGATCAAGTCTTATTATTTACGGAAATAAAGTTTTTAACCAAGGAGGGAGCTCATGCCAACAGCAAATTAAAAATTTCAAATTCAAATTCATTTATTGTCATCTCATTCCACGAAATTTATAACAAAGTCAACAGATAAAAAATAACAGCTTAGGTACAACACAAAATCATAAATTCGTCAACAAATCTCTTATCTCGTCTTATTGTAGGCCTATGGACATTTTTCTACAAGTAAAATTTTAAGTTTTTTCTTGAAACATTTAATATCACAATTTTTTAAAGCATTTGGTAGCTTATTGAAGAGCCTGATGCCATATTCAATGAACCCATTTCACGTGTTAGAATAATAACAGTGAATAACTCTGACAGCAATGGAATAATCTACACTATTCGCTTTATCTGGGTGTGAATTGTTAGAACGATAAAAGAGCTCTTGTTCTCAGAAAACGAAGAAAGAATAACTGTTGGGGA
Source organism: Sogatella furcifera (assembly GCA_017141385.1). Taxonomy (NCBI): domain Eukaryota; kingdom Metazoa; phylum Arthropoda; class Insecta; order Hemiptera; family Delphacidae; genus Sogatella; species Sogatella furcifera. The sequence goes on along the minus strand of CM029548.1, from coordinate 32,467,568 downwards.
AACACCATTTACGGTCAAAGACATTGAAAAAAACGATGCAATAGAAAAAACTTGCGTCATTCAGAGAGAATAAGCTAAAATAATCAATTGGTAAAGGTTTCAGGAATTGATAAAGGTTTTAGGAACTAAAACAAGGATGTTACACAAAATTGAAAGATTTATGTGGAGAAAAAAACTAGTAAAATAGGAAATATTTAGCTAAACAAACAAGAGGAAAATGTCACGCACTTATTCAGGGAACTTCACAAAAGATGTGTTGGGATGATGGAGTTCATTGGCACAAGTGAAAGGAACCGGGGTTGTTGTTCCTTCAGGAAAGATACAACAGAAGAATCCGTCTCAACCCTTTGAAGAATGCACTATAAAGTTACATAATGGACCCGGCGTTGAAAGGAGAGAGGTGCAAAAAGTGTTGAGGAACTATTTTTGGGACCAAAGGTCCAAAATAGGCACGGCCTTGCTCATTGTAAACAGGTCTTTTGTTTATTGGTGCACAGATACTTCCGCGTCTGAGTTGGATTTTTTTGTTGAGCAACCCTTTTTTGGACCCGGCTTTTATTGGGGACTGTTCAGCTCGTTCTCTGTCGGTGTGTGTCGCAATAAAAACTTGACCGTGCGCGTCCAAGGGACCAGGGGACCATTGCACTCATATCCCACCCCCCCACAAGAGCGGACATTCAGAGCGGACTCCACAAGACCCCTAATTACTCAATGGCATTTTCACTCCCAAGTTTCATCCTCCAACCCTTTGGCACCAATTTTCACTTTCTATTCTTCGCTTCTAAACGCTCTTCAACACATGCTTTCGTTTTTTTTAATTCTTTCAAAATGAAGGAAACACACATACCAGGAAGTTCCTAAACTAGATTTATAACTGACAACCATTGGAAATGAAGCAGGAAAAGGAAAGTGAAAGAATAGGCTTCTATTACAAACAAGTTCAACAAACTTATTAATTCCTGAAAGATTCTTCTACCTAGGCTTTTAGATTTGATTGTTTCAAATATTGAAGACGTTGTTTGATTTGGTAAGTTGTTTGAATAGTTTGATATTGGGAAAAATCAAAGAGATGTTAATAACGTGTAATAGAGCTCCTAAAAAATTATTAATTATTCTCTGGTTATATATGTTTTTAAATAATAGGTGATAACAATGATGTATATTACATGTAAGTTAGCAATGTACATTTCAACTGAACTGAACTAAAACTGAATCTGAACAATTAGGAACAGAAAAGGGAACGAAAAAAGGTGACAAATAAGCATAATGAGTATATTAGAGAGAATTTGAATTGTTATGTAGTCGAAAATTATAACAACTAAAGGTTGAATCAATAAGGTGAACCAGCTACATATTATGAAGTAATTTACCATAATTTCCATGTTTCTGAGAGTGGTTTCCCCCTTTACATTTCCTAATGAACATTGCGGTTGTAGACTTGTATTACAAGAAAAAAGAGTTCATCTGAAATAAGCTGGAAGATTTATTTACAGGTTTACGTTATTAAAGGCCTTGATACAGTAATATTCAATTGCTGGATAATTTTCTATTCAAAGATTAATTAAAAGATCAGGAAAAATACTTGCCATTGATTGAATGATTCTAGAAACGAATAGCCTTCTTCTAAATTTTTAAATTTTCAAGAAACAATGATCAAATGCTTCTAGTGGGAACTCATATCTTCTTGGAAAAAATTATGCATTTGTGAATTAACCCGAGATAAACCTTTACATTTGACTATAGTGATATTGATGAAAAATAATGTATGATATCTGTTATAAAATGCTAGAATGATATTCTACAACTGAAGATAAATTCTTTGATAATATTATATTAAAGAAACTTTATACAGTGGTACAATGTACGAGTAGATGGTCTTTGACTATAAGATGAATGGTAATGGGTGAATGATGATGTGCGATTTACATGACTTCTTCCCAAACACAAAATCTTCCACATAAAGGAGCATACAAACTCCATTCAACTTAAAAGTGTCGATAGTGATCTTCATACTGGTTATAAATCCTTTGGATGAGCTTTAATGATAGATAGCATCGCTTGTATGTTCAAACAAAGATAAAAATCAATAATTTGAATAGCCCGGGTCGAATCATTTAACCAAACAGGTTGTTCCTGCGTGCGAATTTACAAATGTAGGCTAATAACTAGCATTCAATCACCAGAACTGGAGGTGGATCAATCCATCTTCAGAGGGACTTGAACAGCATAGAGTTGTAAGTCACGAAGAGTCTCTTGTTTTGATTTGGCCATGTTCTACAGCTTGAAGGTCGAGTCATTTTCTTGCATAACAGCTATTCACTAGTACAGTATAATGTATTTACCTGCAGCGTAATCCGGTTTTTGTATTAAAGAATGCTAGGAAACTTGATTCAAAGCATTGTAAGTACGTTCCGTTCACATTACATCCAACAAATCCACACCTTTTCATTTATTATTGTGTTTGATAAGATCTTACAAACAAGATGTTGAAAATGCTAACAAGCCCATTTGCTCATGCCGTACGCGTACATGTTACAAGATAATTATCGAGATTGTAGATACATTCTTATGACAAAGCTTCAAATAATAGGCCTAATCTACGAGCGTTAGGATGAAATCTTACATCCCTTATGCCCGGGAAGCTTGATTTATCACAATAGAAATTATCTTCAGTAATTAAATATTGCATTCTATATCGGATCCATTCATGAAGAAAATTGTATTTTACTCCTCTCCTTTTGAAAAAAAAAGTTCAGCATAAGAAATCAGAACATGATTTAGCTCTAGAACTTGTCTATAATTAGACAAATAATATGAGTATGAGGTGGGCCAAAAATGATACAGATAGAGGAAAGTATAAATTTGGGAGATTCCATGATGAATGCTGTGGAATAGAAATTCCATTGAATTGAAAAATTGATTGGGATCGATAGATATGAAATTGGAAAATCAAGCATCTCCATATCCATGTGATACTGAGATTGTTACACTGGGCTGCATTTCATCTCGTATTTTTCAGTTTTGATGCACTGCAAAAGTGGAGTGGAGCTTTATTCAAGTTTTTAGACGTTCAAGTTTTCAACCGGGATTCTAAGCTGCTTGATACCATCATCTTATAGTGTAAGGTGACCCAAATTTGAAGACTTGGCGAACCGTCGGCTGGTGAACGAGAGAGGGTTGTGGACCACCACCGGAGTGTTCCTACATTTGATCATTGGACCGAGAAAGGAAATCTGATATCATTCCAGCCACACGCTCCACCAACTTTATTGATCAAGCACCAAGTCTCGGATTGGGGAAGCCTTCAGCCTTTTTGCCAGGTATTCGGCTGCTTGCAGACAACGGCCCATACTATATCGCCTGATATTGATTTTCTTGTATCTTAATGGACGTCATGTATGAGATGACGTTATCTAGTGTTTCATCGCCTTGCGAGCGTGGATCACCGTTTATTAAACTGATTTCTCATCCAGAATAACCATCATAGCCGAGTGGTATGTATCCACCTAGCACTCCATGAGGTATCTCCTATTAAATGCGGTCTTATAATCAATAAGATTGATTCTGCCTATACCTACCACTTTGTGTGGGATCCTTCAAATACCCAGCTCTGCTCTCGTAATATAGGCACGTTGCAGCGATCAAAGGTACTGCGTAATCAACACTCAGATTAATAATTAAAAGATCATAAATCATAATGAATCATGGGATGGATACATTATTAATAGCCGTGATGATATTTTTTAATAACAACGTGATAAGCATCCAGGATATCAATGAGGATATTATCCAGTACTTGAATATTTTAATAAAATCCAAAGATACTGTTGGAAAACGAGTCTTCCATGTTATTGTTTGCCACAATAATTCCACTACACAAGAGGGCCGAAAAAATGATAACTTGAGAATCTGTGAATAATTTAATTTGTTGAGGATAAAATTCAGATTTTGGAAATTGAGATTATAAACCCGAGATTCAATAACTAGAATAATTAATAACTGCAACTTTTTCTAGTTAGACTTTCTGTCATTTAATAATCATGTGTAATAATCATATTTAAGATTCACACATTGAATCAATGAATTTGCCTGGTCCTGGATACCGTATCCTTGAGATATCCTAACTCTATGACTCCTGTGAATTTGAAATTTGAACGGTAAAGTGAATTTGCAATTAAATTCTTTGTTTGTGTTTCAGATTGCGGTTAATGGAATGTTTCAGAATTGAATTTTCTACTAACTTCCTGGGAGCAATCGCAATTTAATAAGTGGATCAAGCTTATTACAGCAATTTTCTGTAGGCCTTACCTACATAAATGACATTTGGATTGATTCTGTTTATTCATGAGTAGCAGAACATTATTCTCTTTAAATACCATGTACAGAATACATTTACCGTCGAGCTGGGTAGTTCAGGTTTTGCTTGAGTGATAGCCTGTAAAGAAAGTAGTATCCTCTCTCATGGTCAATTAAATTAATTGTCAATAATAATTTTCTATGCAAACTGCCGTGGGCGAAATCCTACCCACGGTGCTTGGCCTGAGGTCTTATGACACAGAAAAAACTTCCTGTTGCTCCTAGGTTATCGATTCTCGAATCGATGATGAGTTGCTGACCGGCCCAACTCGTTGTGCATCAGTCCATCATTGATTTAATAGATTTATAAATGGCAAAGAGGCGGGTCGCAGCCTCCACTCAAGCTGTCAACAAATTGGTTTTTGGAGATGTAGTGGAGCCCACTAATAACAAGCATATTACACGAAAATGTTCTTATAATATCAGGAATAGCATCTGGAAGACGTTTAAAGTGTAACACTTTAGAACTGGGACATTTTTATAACTTATTGGAATTGGAAGATGAAGAATTTTAAATTGATTAAAATAGGTAATAGTCACAAAATGACTAAAAATTCAAGTTTTAAAATTTTAAAATTCGAATAACTTCGAAGAAAGTTAAATAAAATTCGAAGAAAATAGTTTCAGTGAGTCTAATCATAAGATTATAGATTGCTCATTAATCATTCGTGTGGTAATAACTATTTGGATTTTCAAGACTTATTTGAAATCACCTAGAATAAATTATCCTTCACTGAAACCATCCAAATCATGATATTGTGGTATGTATATTATGATATATTATGGGTGATATTGATGATATTATGGGTATATATGGGCAGAAATTCGAGATGAGAAGTTTCCAAAACTTTGCCCAAATGAATAAGGGTTATTCTCGAGAAAATCTTCCCATTGTTGAGAAAACGACGTGTTTTCATAGAGCAATCAATGCGTTCCTGTTTTTTTTTTGTGTTTGTGAGCTCAACTAGAGCTCCATGAATATAGAGGTACTAGCCGGCAGGCACGCTTCGCTCGCCTTCTCCGCCTAGCCAGGGGGCTAAACATTTCAAGTAATGATTTTTCTTGTAGGATTTTTTTGTCGAAATATTTCTATTAACAGTTCATAGCACAGGTCCGCTCATGATGAAAATCGATCATTAACACTCATAACTCTCAATCTTCATTGGAGGTTTTATCACAGAATATGGATCAAAAGAGAAAATCAAGAAAAGTGTTCATCCAAAATAGTTACTTATAAAAACATTATCTTTTGAATATGGGTGTTTTTAATGGAGTTTGGTTCATATGAAAGCTTAGATGGCGTATAAAAAAGTAAAAGTTAACAAAAGAGCCTAAATTGTTTGCGCAACAGGTCCTCCAGGAGCATAGTAAGTTTGAGGTGTTTGAGCCGAAAACACATACGATACGCTTTGACGATACATTTGTAAATTCTGTTAAAAATGACCTCCCCTTTTTTTTATTCTGGAAAAGGATCAATAGCGGTGGAAAGCGTCCCTTCGCTGGGGCAGCAACCCTTTTTTGAATAAATACCTCTAAAGAGTCATCCAGAGGCCGAGGCGAACGCTTATTTTTTCGGCCCCAACTTCAGAGTTTTTATTGTTCGTTTTCGGCGTGTAGAATAGAACCCTTCCGACACCCGACTAACAACAATTTATCGACAAAATTATCGATTCATAATCGAAATATTGTGCCTTACACGTCTTTGTTTGCCATTGTGCTGTGTTGCTGTTATTGCCAATTTATTTAGTGTGTTGACAGGTGCCTGCTAAGTGAACTATTCTTTGAATTGAGCTCCGTTTCTACACGTTCAAGAATCGCGAAGGGGTTGAAAGACGAAGGGATGGAGTTAAGAAAAAACCTCCCCTATCTTTTATCGCAGATTGATCAACAGGCCTGCTATGAAAACCATCACTGGCGGCATGCAAAAAAATCATACATCCCGCAGAATTGCCTACCGACCTCCTCATCAACCCTACAATTCATCTCTCCTATAGTATTTGATAATCGAAGTGGAAACTGGGTACACCTTCTTTTTTTATTAAGTTCAATTCTTTTTTCCATTCACAGTGAAACTTGAGAAGATTTATGTGGTCGATAGGTGCTTGTTGGCGCTTAAAAGACTTACGACTTTCTTCAGTGATGATTATCATTCGACACTAGGTACTTGATAAATTGATTGAAGAATATTCATATCTCCGCTTTTCTACTCCCAGCCCTATGTGACTATTGACTATGTGAGTACTTACTTGAGTTCACAAATCAATGATTTCTCAAAGAATAATGCAGCAATGAATCAATTTCATGAGTATTTTTCTGTTGTGCCCATGGAAGTTTTTTTTTTTTTAATAACGACCGCTCTTATAAATTGAAAATCATGAAATAATTTTTAATCCACAAGACTTGTGTTTTGATTTGAGTTGAATCTTGTCTTGTGAAGACTTGAATTTATCACAAATCACAAAATCTTAAAATAGAAAATCATACCATTTTCGGTCTAAACAAGATTTTGGAAACATAATGAAACTTATTCCAAACATAGATTGATATATAATGAAGACAATTCAAGTCTTCACAAGACAAGATTCAACTCAAATCAAAACACAAGTCTTGTGGATTAAAAATTAAAATCCACAACGAAACTTGGTTTCAATCAGCTTAGTTCATAATTTCTCGCTAAGAAGCTGCTAATGTGCTTTGATCATACATGGGTTCAAGGCTTATCAGTAAATTAGAATAATTGATTCTATTAATTTAAAAGTACTTCTACAGAAGTAGCAGAAGTAGTAGCCTACTTCTACTGATTTCTTTATTGGATAATCGAATAATATAATGAATTCTATACCCTCGAGAAAAACAGAGAAGATACAGAAAATCCTATTCAACACATAATAATATGCATAGACATATTAGACATGACATCTGAAAAATATCCAGACACTGAAAAATTAATTTCAGTCGTCTATCACTATTCACAGTCAATGAATATTCTTGACAAACTTTTTACAAAAAAATAAACTTTTAAGAATGCATCTTATCTCAATGAATTCAATATTTTTCCTAATAGAATACTGATGATTGTCTTATAATTTGATAACTTTAGAACAAAATAATCAGAAAAATACTTGAGTGGAAATCCGAAATAGAAATAGGCAATGTTGTAAATAGGAGAATATGAAAAATATTTCTATCACTGGCGGCTTGTGCCCACGAAACAGGTGAAGTGCCCGTATCTTCTACTGTACAGCACTTCACCTCTTTCGTGGGTGAGAGCCGCCAGTGATTTGAATCAAAAGCTTTAAATGATCCAAGCCATTAATGAGTGATTCTGCACGCTATAAAAGCTGAATTATTGTGGAGTGGTGTGATGCAGTCAGTTTGAAAATATTCAATGAGTAATCCTTCCTCCTCAATAATAAAATATTCATTGTAAAATAACCTGTTCATAAACAAGAATCCATTTCGTCGGGAATGCTGAATTATAGTGAAAACAATATAAAAGAACTGCTAATCACCATTATTATTTTATGCAATGAAATATTTTTCATTTCTCATTTTGAGTGTTTATTGTACAGAAATAAAGTTCATTTGAGTAAAGTTCAAAAATGAGAAAAGGATCCGTTTTTCAAAACGGCTTGTTTTTTTCATCATAAAATGGTCGTTATTTAAGCTTGAAAATTTATTTTCAACATTTTCAAGATAACTTAGGCTACTTGAATATTCTTTCAAATGTGATTGGTACTTTTTCAATACGGCGCTGATTCATGACCGTTTCGTATAAACTTGTGAACCAAGATTTCTATTGGTTCTTTAGATTTGGAGAAACAATCAGAGAAACAGCCTTGTAACTTTTTATTCATCAATCCCTTCAGTCTTACTATCAAACGTTCTGTAAACGTAATGCATAATAAACGAACTTGAAAATGAATCTTGATATAATTCACCTTGTCTCTCCTCCATCATATTCCGGAATAAGTCATAAGATAATACCTTGGGATACCCACATCTCAACTGATAATCAAATACGAATTCTAAAATTCATGAAACTAGAAACTTTGTTGAAAGTTCTACTATGAACATGAACTGTAGGTTGAGATGGATTCATTCATAATACTGTATCAACAACTTGCATCCAATTTATTTCGCCTTCAACGTTGACAATAAGGTGTGGCTGGCATTATGATAAACTCGGTTTAGCAGCAAGTTGTTAACTGCAAGTCGGGCACAGCGGACAGGCGCAGCGCAGCTCAGGCATCCCAACTTGAAGGAGATTGGACCTGTCGTCATTTGCCTACCAATTAGCCTCTTTAGTTGGCGCGGTTTGAATATCCATCAAGCAGCCGCGCGATCTTTTGTCTTTACTCAGCTTCGTGGAGAAATGCTGTACCGTCTGCATTCCATACAGCTCCCTCAATCACCTCCCTTAACCAGTAGTACAAGTAAGCTCACCTCAACATGTAGATTTTCAAATAAGTTCAAGTTTCAAGAAAGTATGAACTATTGAACTGAACGACGGCTTCAAGGGGAAGATTCTCATCCATTCTGCAGCATGTTCATTATCAATTTCTAGGGGGACCAATTAGTCACAAGAGTTTCAATTGAGAGGATCAATTCAGTAGTATGGCGGGACAATGTTACTCCATTCTCACATTATCCTACAATAAAACATCAACAGTTTTGTTTTGAACTCATATCATACCAAAAAATCCCGATTATTTCTCTTCAAGTTCAAGTTTCAACTTATTAAAGAATAGCCTTTTTGTATTTTGAAAATGATAGATAATCGATGATGAGATTTGGGATAGTATGGAAAACTGAATCGATATTAAATAAGGTTCGAGGTTGATAAATGAATAAAGATTTTTCCATTGAGTCAATTGATTTGAGAATGGAGTTTCCAAGCTTGTATATTGTCTTTCAACAGGAGGCCATACATTCATGGAAACCAAATGAAAATATACGTTAGTATCGTTTTCCTTGCAATGTTGTATCAGTGAAAGAGTGCGTCCAGTCTTTGATCTTCTTTTTTCCTGCACTGTCCACTACTGAATGCAGATTGATTAGATCTGATTACCCTATTGAAAACCGGGTTTCCGAAATTTACAATGTAGGTGGCAGTGTTGACAGTGCGCAAGGCTGTTTCGAGACGAACAGATGTGCCGAACACATTCTACAGGCTCGAACTGTCGTGCCAACAAAGGCGCGATGAAGACAATTTGCATTGTTTTCAATTCAGCTAGAATGTTAATTGTTCTAATTAAGGAAAGCGATCGTCCAGGTTTGGAGGGATGCTGGAAAAAGGATTGAAAATAAGAGTGCAACTAGGGGGCAAGACTGTAAGTCACTGCTCAGTTCAAGTGCATGGTGACTAGTTTTTATTTGAGTAATTTTTCCGCAAACGATTTACTACACCTCTATCGTTACCGCTGATGGCCGGCTGATGGATTGTTGCTTTGGATTGCTTGGATGCTGCAGCAGCGCAATTTACAAGCGCAAGGTGAGTAACTAGTTATCAAAAACAAGTTATCTACATGTGGCAGCAGTGTTGTGCTGTATTTAACGGCAATTTTGCGCCAACTCGCGATACAATCCTTAATTAATAGTTGGATGGTGAGCGGTGGAGAAGTAGATACGAAAGGCAAAGAGTAAGGATGAGAGAGAGAGAGACAGAGACGCGAGTTGTAAACGCGGCGCAGCAATCGTTGAGCCGCGACTAGACAGACCTTCGCTACAAATTCATCGTGATACCGGTATTCATTTAATAACGGCAGCAACCCAATTTGAAGGACCAATTACAATATTGAAATTTGCTCACTCGCCTCCGTATCAACCGTGTAGCCAGTGTGCTGTGCACTGCGCATATAAGGCTAATTCAGCTTTATTTTGATTTGTGGTTTTAATGAAGGCGCGGCTTCTCTCTGCACTACTGTATTAAAAGCCTACATGAAATCTGTCACTACAGCGGTGATAAAGTGATAAAGTGGCGATTGTTGTGCTCTATTCATGTTCTAACATCGCTATATGGTTGAATAAATCTGAATGTAAACGATGGCTTAGACATCTTAAAAACATTTACCTCATTCTTCCATCCTATCTCAGTAATCATCACTTTTAAATAAATTTGTACAAGTACTTGTACTATGCGTTCAATGGTTCTCCATTTTAATTCTTATATTTAATTGTTTTGTGTAATCTAATATCTATTGTTTACAATGGATAATATTGTTTAAAATGATTATTGAATAATATCTTGGCAAGTTCCACATTAACAATAATTTTCCAATGGAATCCTCAAGTTTTCTACTCCTTCTCTTGTCTTCTTACACATTTCATTCAATTCTCTATTCCAAAATTTCAATTCTACATATTTTATTATGTTGAATCGTTGAATGTTACATTGATCTGTAGCTACAGCGTGCATTATAAAGGAATGATAATTGAATAAGGCTAAATAACATCCGTTCACAATGTGTTTTAATCACTTTTACTATCATCACAATTGATTAATCACAATTATTATCATGATAGCTAATTTGAACTAGATACATTTAATATATGCTTATCATTTTTCATGGACTAATTCAATGTCAATAAATCAATCAATAATAATATTCTAGTTGATTTCTTAATCATGAACCACTTATTTATATGCTCATTACAGGAAGTGGATACCTAGTGTTATAAAAACGTACACGAGCGAATCATTATTTAATCACATAGCCTATATATTACCCAGATCACAAATCTTTAGAAAATACTGAATAATTCATTAAAATTGTAATTGGATAGTTAGCTGGAATCATTTATTTGAATAATAAATTCTCTTTTGATCAGGCTTGTGTTAATAATAATTATTAGTTACCCAATAATTATATTCATGCTATTTTTTCAAGTTTGATGAGTAGGAAAAAGATAATCTCAAGTAATGGTATTCAAGAGTTGATGAATGAATATAAGTTTAAAAATAGTCTCATCTACAATGGCGAATGGATCAAGATAGACACGATCTGTTGATATTCATCAACATTAATAGGCAGAATGACTGTAGTAAAAAACCAGCTGTGTTGTATTAGAATGGAGATAATGATAGTATAATCACTGTCAGGACAGAAATACAGCTACAGCTCAAATTAGTCCTTGAGAGTTGGATCTCTGAAAGGTACAAGCCAGTCATTATTGAGGCCTACCACTATACTATTGACGAAGCGGAGACCTAGAGCGCTCGCCGCGTGTTATGCATGCGATTAACCAAATTGTTTGGTCGACGAATGAAGATTTCGTGGCTCCTCAGCCAAAAAGAGACAGAGTACAGTGATGTAGACTCTTCTTTAGTATAGACAGAGATGAGTGAATAATTCAATAAGAGCGGGAAATGTACATAAGGAAGATAGATTGCACAAGAAGATAACCGCCAGAGGAAGATCGAAGGCCACTTTAAATTTTAGCAGGATGCTTCATTGACGCTACAGAGTTTGGGAGATTCGGCAATGTTTCATATTTAGATTGTTTCGATTCAAGAACTAGATGGATTTTAAAAAAATGCTGCATTTTGTATGAATGATATTTACGATTCTATTTGTTATATTTGATTCATTCACAATTTTTCTCGCTCAATTTTGAAACTTTTTCGCTCCTAATTGTTTGACTCATACATCAACATTATTCTAATAGAAAGTGAATAGCCTAAGAAAAAACTAAATTTAACTACATTGTTGAATTGTTCAATTTTGAAAATGTTCGAATGAAATTATTTTCAACTAATATTAACGATAGAACATTTATGGAAGATGGACAAGTTTTCTCTTCTTCTAAGACTCGAGTCTATTCCAGTTTCTCCAGAGTCAACTCTTCATGAACTTTAATATTGTGGTTAAATCTATATAAATTCTATTAAATTATATTATATTCCATTAGTTAATCCAATCATATTAATTAGTACCTTTCAACAATATTATGACTCCCAAAATAAGTACTAAAATTCCTCATGAACTCCTAGACTATTTTCCATCCTAATGATCCCAACCTCTACGTCAAATGAGATTCTATTGAATTATAAACTTGGCATAATTCCTCATCAGATTCCTTATTTCAAGACCAAACCTTGGGGAAATGAGGTCGACTCATTTCAAGATGAAAATCGATTCCATTTCCCGTATAAGAGAGCGAACTACATATTATTAGCACCCCAAAAAGGGGAAACGGTAGAATCAGTGGTCGAACTTGGTAAAGACTTATTGATGTTCCAATAATTATTGATAGTATCTTTATAAAACAGTGAGGACTGGTTTTGGGATTTGAACAGAGCTTAAATTCCACCAGAACTTGATATTCTTCGAATGCGAAGCTCCCAAACAAAGATCCCACGTATTCCGGTATTTCCGGACGGTAACCGCTTCCCACGATTCCACTCCACATCCCAGAATGGGACGCAGTCGCACTTTCGACATGGTTTCGCTGTCTTTGACCATTAGTGGCAGCATCTGGTTTTTAAGCTCCTTGAAGATTATTTATCTGTCAACAGTATCGAAACAATATGCAAAGTCGAAATACGGCTGATTAAAATATTATGGCTTTTAACCTCTCCTATCTTTATTCGCATACTATTTCAGATGCATTCTTTGAAAGAACTTTGATGATAGAAGATTGGGAGGATAGATTGGGATTCATAAAGATTGGGAGGATAGTATTAATTCAGTATCAATTATTATTGCTATCAAATGAAAAATAAATTTTAAAATATTGAAATAGAATGAAAATTACACGATCAATGTGAGTCACTACAGGGAATACAACCATTCAAGAGGCATTCAGTTTCTTAAAAGTGTAGATAATATCAGTCCACCACATTCGGCATCGTGAAAATGCATTTTAGGTATAAAGTATGAGAGTAAAAGTTGGGGATTGTTCAATAATCTGATTTCTCATAAGCTTACGCAGCTACCACCTGAAAATCCAAGGTAATTTCCAGGAGCTATGTGGGAGTCCTGATTTTAGATCCTGGAGAGAAACTAAAAATTGTATGGAATTGATCATAAAATATTTTATATAATACGGAACCTCATCCAGAACAGAATTCAGATAAGATTTTGTTAACAAAAATTCAACATCCTCAGCTTTAATACAGTAATAATAAACATGATGTTTATCTAATATGGGAAAAGTTGTTCTTCTCTAACAAGTGATAATTTTGGCTAAATTGAGCGTGAGCTCAACATCTTGATAGAAAAAAATGCATGTAATAATCCGAATCATTATAAACAAACTGTAAATTTGTCCCTTGTCTTGTTCAAATCAGGTTTTCCACAGTTAATAAACAAGTTTGTTGAAATTTAGTACCTTTCAAGAGCCAAATATCCGTTGATTCACCAGGTAAAAAAATCAGGATTCGGAGTTTTTTCTTATCCTCAGCACGTGCTAGCCCAGCTTGTTTGTTTGGCGAGCTGTTGGTTTTAATGATTTTAATGCTCCTTTAATAACTTCCTCTGGAACTGGACACAGCAAATCAATTTGAATAAAATATTGCTCATCTCATCTCCTTGTTGTGACATCCACATGTGTAACAACTAAATACTTCCGTTCAACGGATTGTAATAATATTGTTTTAAATCATTCTTGATTAATTAGTTCGAGTGCAGGTTGGAAATTAGGTCAATCTGTAACGGGTTTCATTCTGCATACAAGGTAATTTATGTCTCATTATTAAATATTTTTCGACAATTCATAGAACCAGAACAAGCCGAATAAAAAAACTCAAGTTTTCACAACGGACAATTTCCTGTAGTTGGTATTGGAATAAGCAGCTAAATGTCCAAATTATCAGTGATGCTATAAATATTTAGATGAAAGACAGGAGAGGAAATGAATCTTCTGGGGAGAGCGATTATTTTGTGTAGGGAAGAACAGGACCGCATATAAACTGAAGATTTGTTTCTTCTTTCATCTCCAAATAAATTCGGTCGCCTGATAATCAGCATTCCGAGCCGAAATCTTCCTGTTTTTGGGGTAATTCAGCGTAACCGGGGGCTCGTTATTTGACAAAGGCATGTGAAAGTTCCTTCTGAAGTTCTTTCTGTGCTTTATTTTAATCCAGTAGATGCATGAGATTCGACTTGGCAGATTCGACAACCGGTTTCCTTCTTTTAATGGGCGGGATGTATTGCATATAAACAAATCGATCCAATAACTGAACTGGTTCTACCGAGATTTAAGTCAAAATTTGAATAAATGCATACCTGCTTTTGTTATTTTGCTGTTTCAGTTTGGACAGTACAATCTCGATCAAATTTGGGTCACAGCTTCCTTAATATTATTGGTTTGTTTCACTATTCTATTCGAGCTATAATGAAGATCTCAAAATCTGATCATTTGTTCATCGCACGTAAATTTTCTACTCGCCTTTTCGCAAGCTTTTTTTCTTCAAGAGATCTGAAATATTTTCCATCAAAGCTTGCAAGAAACCCATCCCATCAGACTAAAACATCCCCTTCGAAGTCGATGATAGATAAGGTGTTCGTTTTTCTATAATTTAAAATCTTTGTATCACTTCTGATATTCTTATTTTTTAATTTCAGGTGAAACAATCATCATCTGAGGTGGAAGTATAGAAATGTTAAATCAATATAGTCTGAGTGAGAAAATGCAATTTTACTTGCATTCTCATGGGCTCGATAACAATGAAAATAATAAATTGAATGGTTTATAGTAATGGAAGTTAGAGTTATAAACTGTTAGCGACTTGTCAATCGACCAGCTCTTTTCTGGAAAAAGATAATTTTGTATGCGTTGATAAATGTTCTGTTAAATATCAATAAATAAATTTTATTAGTATTATCTTCAAATTGGCTGGCGTTTACAAACTTGAATAAAAACTGGATTCTTTCTTCCGTGGTGGGAAATTGAATAAACTGGACTTGTTGACGACTGGTTCTACTGATTTAGTAGCTAGCCAGGAGCCAGATTCTAAACCTTTTAAAAGGAAATCTTCATTAACCTAAAATGTAGATACAGTGAAGTAGTTCTTTTCGGAGCGATTTGAATTGATTCTTCTTCCTAATTCCGAGCTGAACATAAATAAATTATGCAGAAATTTTACTTTTATGGACGGCCACCCTGAATTTGGAGGATTTGTACTGATTACCAAGTTTCAAAGTTCACTGGATATTAAAAAAACGTGAATGAGCTGTTTGAAAGTAGTTATAAGTCTGATTATAGTCTGCTGACTCGAATACAACCTTTGCCTCATTATTGACTCACTTGTACGAATCCCTCACTTAATTCCCGCACGGATTTATAAATACTCTACCAGTGGATGGTTAGTAAAATTCAGACTAGAAGTTTCCAATAAGGTATTTGAAAGTGATGAGTATTTTTCATACGATAGATTTGAGGAAACGTTTCAGAACTTTGAAAAAATACAAGACATTTCATCCCACAACAAATTTAGAACAGTTCTTTATCAAACATATCTTTATTATGAAATAAATTTATTCAGGTTACCAAGTCCAACGATTGGGAAATTTAGTGAATCTGAACTTGAAAGTACTGAGTTCTGAATAAGTGAAAAAAACAAAGATAAAAGATAAGCGGGAATAAAAAAGTGGAGGAGATATAGGAAAAAGCTATATTATGAGGTAGAATGGGAAACATGGAATTCATATTGTTTATCACACAAAAAATATTCTCATTGCAGAAAGTTGACCAAGTATAATGAGAAATCCAGAACCAAAATAATACAGAGAAATTAATTGAAAAAAATGTTTTCGTAATTGGATGTCTGTCATGTAGATCAGACAAACAGACTTATTTTTCTAAAACAAATGTTCACAATTTAATTGGATCTGTGATGTTTGAATGTTTATCAAGCAACCTGAGGCAACATCTAAACAGTGGATTGCTTCGAAAATTGCTTGTAACCCATTCAATTGAACTGTATTGTACATTGTTCTGCAAGCTCACTTGCTTGTAAAACCAAATGGAATATCTCATTCAACTTGTTTTTCCCATGATCATTCATCCCCATCAAGCATTCTACAGTGAAGTAGGATTTTGATTGTAAATTATAAGAAAAATAATATTTTACAGCGATATTATGTTTATGAACATGACGCCTCCTCATTATCATTGTAAGTGACAATTTTATTTCATTCGTTGAATAAAGATAATTTATTAAAAATACCCATGGGTGAGTAGCCTATGTATTTTTGTGACTATTATTGCTGGGGAAACTATCACGGGCAAGTTCCACCTCAATATAATTATGTTTTCGATAAAATACTGGTCACCAATCCAAGAGCAGACGTGAATAAGAATAAGAATAAGAATTCTTTATTAGCCATTAAACAAATACATTATTGCAATAGGTTTTGTCAACAGATACATTTAAAAATACATATAATAACATTAAACCATTCGCTGTCTAGTGATAGTACTAATATCACAGTCTAAATACTCTCTAAGGTTATAAAAAGGGTTGTTCTTGAGCCAATTCTAGATTACTGTTTTAAATCTTATCTCTTGCAAATTTCTTATCTCAATAGGAAGTTTGTTAAATATTATAAATCTTTGATACATATGACTTTTATGGGTCCTTGATAATCTAACCTGTGGGGTAAGAAGATCTGAGTTATTTCTTGTATTATAACTATGATTATCACTATTCTGAGAGTAATTACTCAAATTATTTTTGACTTGTACCAAATTGTAATAAATGTACAATGAAGTCACCGTCATTATCTTAAATTTAAGAAAGCTCTCCCTACAGGAAACTCTTTGCTGAAGATTATCAATAATTCTAATAACTTTCTTCTGTTGTATTAGCACCCTTTCTGCATTGCTACTATTCCCCCACAGCATAACTCCATAGCTTATAAGAGAATGGAATAGGCCAAAATAGGTTGCTAGAAGTGTTTGCGTACTCACACAAATTTCAGTTTTCTTATAAGATAAACAACTCTTGAAACCTTTCTGCATACAAAATCAATTTGCTCTTTCCATGTCAACTTATTATCCAAGTACAAACCCAATAGTTTGATAGCTCTATTTGACTGTTTGTAATTGAACTTCATGATCATTACGCAACCAATCTCACCTAGTGACCATTACACCACACACCTATCAAATGAAAAAAATCAACACAGAACAACCTATTTTGACAATGTAGGTATTTCTATCCATTTCATGCTCCTATGTATTCCCCAACACTCAAGAATATTGTTACCATGTGTTTTATTATTTTTAATTTTCATTTTTTGTACCTAAAGTTCAAGCTATAAACATTGTAGATACTTGTGCTGCTGTTTATTAGGAGATAATTATTTATTCATGCTTTTTTATTTCTCCTTTTCGAATTAGAATGAACATACTCAAAATTATAATATTTTGACCGCATAATATACGAGTATTTGTATCCATCCATTCATGGTTTCAGAATTTTACAAATCATGATTTTATTGAAAATCACACCTTTTCATTCAACTCGAACTGATTGGATACAATACTGGACAAATTTGGTTTCTAACCATAAACAAAATCAAGGTCTCGAGTTGAAGCTTTAGAGTTGGTAATGAGTTTACTTAGAGAGTTGGAAATTTTACCCGTACTGATAAAAGTGTAATAAAATCACTCTGGAAGACTAATATGTACCTACTATTACACTATATCATGTAAGGTAAGTTACTGGATGCTATAATTGTTCAATTTTTTTAATTGAAATAAAACTAACGATATGATGGCCATGCTCCATAACAATAATAAAGCTGCATGCAGATACTTTTTTAGCTTAATTATAACAACTTCTAGCATTCAACACTACATGTTATATCATTATTGGGGAGTAAGAACTTCCCCAATTAATATTATTCGTACTCACAACAATCTTTCTTGATACAAATTCATAAGCAAAACATTTTTGAATTTAGAACTGAATGTGAAGAGAAGAAAGTAATTGATTTCTTACCAGACACTTATTTTCAATCAGATTAATTAGTAATTCTTCAACCAGACACTTTTATTAGTCTCAATTTAATTTAAAAATTGATTATTTTTTCTATATTTTGTATAACATGTGAAGAGAAGAGTGATTTTTGAGTTTACCAAGCAATGTTCTCTCAACCCAATGTGAAGAGACTTGTTAAGATAATCCTATTAAATATATTGAAAGTTACGAAGTTTGAAGTTTTCTTCGAAGCTTTAAATCACGGGTTAGATTCTCTAAATCAATTTTGTAGAGAGATCAAAAGGGTATTCAGAAGTAAAAATTATCAAATGAACTTCTATATAAAGCCAAAACGTTTCTGAGAACAATAATTGTAAATAATGTTCTCTTCACCAATGTGAAGAGACTTGTTAATACACGCTGTATGTTAAAATTCGCTTATTTACTGTTGAATATTTTCGAAGAGAACATTGAGCGTGGAAGACTTATTTGTAGCCGGAACATCTGTAGAAAAATTTGTGTGAAATAAAATAACTTACTACTCTTGTTCTCCACGGTGAAACTTGAAGCAACTTGAATGAATTGTGATTGAATATATTCGTAGTTCTATTTGTACTAAATAAGAAACAATCTTGCTTAATAACCAACTTAGAAATAATCTTGTGAAGAGAACAGCAATTCATAAATATTCAAGGCTCAGGAAACGAAAAGTATGTTGAATATTCTGGAATAATAAAAAAATAAATAATCAGTTAGTTGTAACTTACCAATGGACACATCTTGCACTGGTACTTTCTTCCGGATCCGTTCTGCGTGACCACGTGGTGCTGGTCCTTGGTGCTGGAGAGGGGGTGGGGAACAACCAGCATGGCCTGGCCGTGGGGCGGTGAAGCCGAACTGGAGCTCGAACTGTGAGACCTGCCGCCCCCGTACACCGCCCCAATGCCGCCTCCACCCGGCACCACTCCATCCATCCTGCCATCTTCAACTCCTCCTGTTGCCAAGGTAAACAAATCACGTTGTAAATTCATCTCAGAGAACATAAAACGCGAGTGTTGGCCTATTATATACTTAGATAGAATGAAGAGTTGAGATGCATGGATAGAATTTTTTTTATTTTTCATTCAAGAGATTACAATGAAGGGTAAAAACACAGGCAACTCAGCCCAAAACGTTCTTCTCCCGAATTTAGATGAATAATATTAAAAAATATAGGTTATGTTCACTTGTTTCTTGATCACTATCACTATTCACAAATTTTTAAAATTGGAAAAGCACTTGAGGAATTCCCATTTTAATGTTGGGGAAGCAACGATTTTTTTCCCAATAAAAAGTTTCTCAATCAATAAAAAGTTATTGTTTATGTAGATGGTTCATTTGGACAGTTGAAAAAAATTGTCCGAAAAAGCTTTTCCAATCTTAGCTTAACTACGATCAGGTTAATTTTAAATATTTAAATGTTGGATTGGTCTGTTCATTTGAATATGTTGGATTGAAAATTTAGATAATTATGACGTTTCACAATATCTTTCAAGCTATCAAGCCTCAACAGTAAGCTTCTCATATTTATGAAGTGAGTGATTACATAATGAAATATTGGTTGTATTTGCACAGAAGGAACGCGGTATGAAATCAAACTGTACCTCTGTTTAGGAAGGTTAACTCTTCAACTCCCATAGATCTTTGGAGAAGAGTTGTAGGAATATTATAGGGTTGATTAGAAATAAATTGATCATTTTTATTGATCACTCTTGCAATACGCTCACTTGAGAAGAAAGATTGGTTATTTCAATTTGGCACCACTGCAAGTTAGTTGAGAACGGTCGGTAGATCGTCTTTGGTAGTGAGTCTTTTTTTAAACTTGGCTTTTTTTCAATGGTATAAATTGACGCTGAGATGCGCAATAAAGAAAAACGTATGCATCACTTTAGTGTCTCATAATTTTATTTGAAGTTGGAGGTGTTTCTGGGCGCGTGTTATTGGACAGTGAACGTTTCTCTAGATGTCAGATTACATTGTCAACAATGCGTGTAGACCGCGAGCAAAACATTTGGCAGCTGAGAAAGAGAGACAACTGCTCAATTCACGACACCCCTCTCCCTCCCTTCAAAATGAACTTTCCCCGTGGGTAGTCATTCGTCTTCCACCCTCCCGTCTCGCACTAACTGACTCGTTGTTGCTGTCTGAGCTATTTAAATATCTAGATTGTAGCCGTGAACTTAACGCTGCCTCAAAACAAAACGGAGAGTAATCGTTTTGGATTGCACTCACCTCAATGGAATGAATGTTATTTTTCTTGAATTGACTTCTCACTGTATTGAAAAATAATGTATGATCTTCCAAATTAATCAGGTATGAGTAAAATTAATGGACTACATTATTTGTGCGTTTATGTCCTGTCTCAGGAATTGGTATATTGCTCCGATACACAAGAATTGTTCATATTGAAATAAGATTCGGGTTTCGGGAGGTGACAACAATGATAAAAATGAGAATAGCATTTTCCTATGAAACTTGGTAGTGGATTCCAATCTTATGGATTCGTTCATAAGATTTATTTGTGACATCCACACTTCTATTTAATACATGAAGTGATAGAAAAATTACTTCGTTACTCCAATTATGTTCTCTATTATTTATTTAAATATACTAGTAGTGTTGATGCAGTGAAATATATTTTTAATCAAATGATAACGCTTCTCATTATCTCTCATTACTAGCATAGCTATTTAGCACCTCATCATGTTTATAAAAACTGAACTTGGTATTTTATTCTCTGATTTTTTTCTTACTAAAAAATCGAATCTGATCAATCAATTTATCTCTCTTGATCACTCTATAAATATATCTTTTATCACTCTCACTACCACGTTTTTCCACTTCTTTCCTCAGTAAACAGTGGAGGTGCTAGTAGCCTATAATTACCTAGCGACAGACCAGCACTTACCTTGTTCTCAATAAGTAACTTACTATACACCGGTTTTCTAAAATGCGTGCGATCACTTTTTGATGAAGATAATTTACATGTTATACAAAAACCACTTCTATTTTCAGCGATAATTATAATATTAACGATAACCCTAATTTCCAGTATTTATAAGTCAAGGTCGCCTATTACTATTACTGGTTATTAAAGATCTATAGTTTTGATACCTTCTAGCTTTGATTGAAAATCAAGTTCAATCATTATCTGTCTATCATACTTATGCATATTAGTTTTTTGCTTATCACATAATGACAAATAATAACGAAACACTGTTTCCATGTACTTGGCGTAGGCTTCCTTTTCATCTATTCAATAAATTATAGATAAATGAGTGGAAACTTATTATTTACCAATAACATAAACATAGGTCTAAAACATGGGACATTTTCTAGATGTGTGATGAGAGTAATCGGAGAAGTCTAGGCGTGGTGGGGCAATGAGCAGCTTATTAGTGTGGTAGGTTCTATTTGACTACCACTATGTAGGCTATTGAAAATATTAATGTAGGAACATGAAAATACTGAGATCTGGAAACAATCTTCACTTCATGTAGAAGTATTCATGTGGAGTATTATAGTAGGTCTTAAAATCATAACCTATATTCTATAACTTCTTAAGAAAGCTTTGATTGGAAATATTAAGTGGAGTGAATTCAAAAGTAGCTTAATTGAATAATTTGAATGAAATATGTAACAAAACCAAATCACCTCATTAGATATTCATCGTGAAACTTTTGATTTTTCACCGGGTATGAAGCTCGGATGAATCTGATGGTGGTTAATGAAGTGGATTGATGCTATCCTGTTGTGACTTTCAATCTGATCAAAAGACGTTTTTAAAGCAAACACCGAAGAAGTTGAGTGAAAACTTGTTATATTGGCATTGTCTCTTATTTGACAGGATAAGTTGAAATTAATAAGTGTCTAATAATTTATTGGATAAGCTGGTCAACAAACAGCTACAGTGCCAAAATTCATTGAATGCTCGTAACTGTTTCATATACATATCAACATATAACATATATACCTAACTATAGAATAAATGTCTTTATACTCTACTAGCATCACTCTGAAATTATTATTCTCAACATCAAGGAATACTAAAATTGTTAGTCTTCTGGATTCTGGAGAAGATGTGTATGAGGTAATGATTGAAATTTGTGGTAGAAAATTGCAAAACTGAGAGATAATTTGGCATTGTGTTCCAAATCGGGAATCTGTGAGGCAATGGAGCGCGGATAATGTCTGAATTACGGATACCTGGACGATAGGCAACCAAGGTCATGATCAGATAGATCAGCAGCGCAAGGTCGCTTCCCCCATAATGGGCTCAACAATAATTATTCAATTGATTCCTCTCTCAGCAGACCAGGCCTATTGTTGAATTAGCGCCAAAATTACAGGCGTCGAAGCTGCCGTGATTCACCAGTTTCGCAAAATAAGCTAATGAAGACGCATATTAGCTACTGATTGTTTTTCAAATGGACTGGAGTAAATTCAAATCTGAAATAAGGAATAATTTAATTTTTAAATATTCACTATATTCACTATATAGGAAAGGGCACAATCATTCAGATACGAAGATTCATATAAGTAATAAAAACGTCCAAATGTGGATTTTACTTGAAATGGAGAGACTCTAGAATGTATACTCAAAGGTTATACTTAATCAGTATATACAGTATAATTTAGTGATTACAAAAACTAAAAACCAAATAGAGTAGCCTGAAAAATAAAATTCGATATAATATATATATTTCGTTTCAATGATATCCTCTCATCCATGTGCATTCATATTATTATATTTTGCAACATCAAGCTTGATACACAGGAAAGATGTCTACGAACATAATCATTTTATCAAGATAATTCCCGTTCTCACTCTTGGACTCTTTTATTGAGAATATTTTGATGGTTAGAGCAAAATGAGCATAATTATGAATTACTTCATTAGATATAAGTACAGCTACATTCCAAGATATGCAAGTCTGCTGAGGAATCTTTGAACATCAGACATTTAGACAAGCAATGAAAAATTTATCGCGAGCAATTCTCTGCATACTCGTGCACTTAAGAGAGTTAATTTATTTAAATGCGCAGCGAAAAACGAAGTTATTAAGGAAGAGCACTTGTTGAAATAAACTCGTAGGCCTGTTTATGAAACTAGTTGCTCTGACATTTAAAACCTATAGAGAATTAATGCTCTTCTCTTTTTCCAGGTTCTGACAAGATTCAAAGGAATATTAATGAGCTCAAAAATTGTCGATAAGTTATTGGTTGAATCTCTACCAATCCGAAAAAATACGAAATCAACTAATCAAACAGGATCTATCTCTATAAGTTGCTTATTGATATGCAAGATTACTTCGCTCTCAAGCACAGACAG
The DNA here is from genome assembly GCA_017141385.1 of Sogatella furcifera. Taxonomy (NCBI): domain Eukaryota; kingdom Metazoa; phylum Arthropoda; class Insecta; order Hemiptera; family Delphacidae; genus Sogatella; species Sogatella furcifera. The sequence goes on along the minus strand of CM029548.1, from coordinate 32,443,911 downwards.
CATTGATTTTAACGAAATTCCAATTAGAAGACGAAGACGATGAATGGTTCAAAATTATCTCAATAAAAGTGACTAAAAATCTTCATTGGTCTTTAAAATCATGAAATCTACAACTAGATAATATTATTCATAATATTGATTTTGTGTAAAGTTTATGCAGTAGTAATGGTTTCCATTCATAAACACATTTATAATAGGCCTATGCATGAATAAAAACATTACCATAAATTAATTTAAATATGTGCAAAATTCTTCTTGCCCAGTACAGGCATGAAGCCTTAATACGTTTGGTAACACATTTTGGAACGAATTTAGGAGTGGGCTACACGTTTTCATTGCTACTGTTACTATTCACTTTGGTGAAGAATCAATTCACTCGCTTCGCTCGCCTGCAAATTCCGTTCAGGAATTCGAAATTTATTGAGCACGGCATTTCTACACCTAATCTGGACCTGTTTACCTAATTTCAACATTTTCTGCCAATTTGTTCTAGAAAAATCTAAGATAAACTCCGAAAATTCCAAAAAATAGCTAATATTATTAAGCGTAATCTTGGGAAGTAAATCGGAAATAGTTTGAAACTTGATTCAATATCTTTTAAATTAGTTCATCTACAATCTCGCTGAACCATTGAATTTAAAGTTAGGATTGGTCGTATCAAGGCGAAAGATTTGCAACCCGCAACACACCTACAATTTTGAAAACCTGATTACTGGCGTAATCTTGAACGGATTTCAAAAATATTTTAACACGTCATTTCTAGATCTTATCTGAACCTCCCCACCAAATATCAACATCTTCTACAGATTGGTTCTCGAAAAAAATAAGAGAACGCTGAAAAACTATATAAAAACTCAAATATTTGGCGTGTCCTTATGAAGTTTCAAAAATCCTTTCTTAGCGGCCTGCCAAATTTGAACACATTCGGTTCATTGGAGTGTTAGTTCTGGTGATGAATGAATGAATGAATGAATGAATCAGTCAGTCAGTGCCATTTCGCTTTTATAGATATAGATAAACAATGCAAATTTATAAATTCTATCATTACAATCCGCGGCTGTTGAACAGTGAGTAGACTCATTGGCCCTTGCAATAGAAACGATTTTTTTCTAGTTCCTTGACCATCATCAGTTAAGTTTCAATTCCTGCAATTTTCAAAGTAATTTTCTACTGACCATAAGTAGAGTACATGAATAGCATTGATTATAAATGCTATGAAATAGATCTAAATGAAAACTCATTCATGAAGCTATTTCGAAACCGTTGATAAGAAAAATATCGAAATAGATAATTAGCATGACATTGATGAAGCAATATACCATATTGAAAAAGAATGATAAATTTATTCAAATCTCTGTTGATACGAGTAGTTAATGGATTTGATATATCAGAATAAGGAACGAAAAATATTCATCATAACTCTGTTGAGGCGTGGAAATTATGCTAATAAATGCGTATATTTGTTGAAGGTGGAAAAGAAGGCTGATTTGAAGAGAAGTAGTAGTGGAGTCAAGATGCACGTGTTTGATTGGTCATCTAGCAAAGCACGTGTGTTGGCCCAATCGCCGCCCATAGCCTTGCCAACAATGCACCAACAAAACAAATAAAAAAACCGGCATCGCACAATGTTCAATCCAAATAGGAAAAAGACTATTGATTAATAATTGTTAACGTAAAAAAGGCGTGGTTGATTACCTACGTGGACGCCTTCTTATTGGCTCAGCATCCTTCTAACATTTGTATAGACGAGTGTTTCCACGTTTCAACTTAGTAAGATTTATTGTTTGTTTTACAGTAGCTCTCTACTGGCAGTTCCAATTGATTCAGGCAAGTTTTCACGATCCTTGGCGATTGATCATGATTTAAATCAGCTTCTGTTGCTGTTCTGTCATTTCACATTTATTTAAAGGCTTCTTAATGTATCTTTACCACTATTTCTTCGAGTAAATGTTGATAAATTTCGTTCTTTCTTAGTTTGTATCAGGAAATGTAATAATTAATAGATTAATTAAAAAGGCTCAGTTTAAAAAAGGCTCAGTTTTCTCTTCATAAAAAGGATCCCCTCTCAGTAATTTATCAATTGTGATTATATCAACTTTGAATATTACGAATAAATGAATGAAATATTACGAATACGAATATATTACGAATATAAAAATGTAATAACTTCAAAACACCCTTATTCGGTATTTATAGAAAAACTTGACATAGGCCTATTAAAAAAGTAGTTATTTTTTAAGTAATTAGTATAAATGAAATGATTTTGAGTAGTAGCATACGGCACTAAAATACAGGCATATTAGAAATCGCTGAATAAGTATTTAACAATTACATTAGAATTAATGATGTTGCCACGCCATTCCCAGAAAAAGTTATGTACGTGAAAGAAACAACCGTGTTGCATACTCTACTCCTTCAACTAATTGACTCGCTTTATTATTCTTTCAATATTTCCATGCCTTTTCTCATTGACAGTTGTAGGCTATATTCATGGATTCTTCAATTCATTTGTTGTGGTTTGTTGATTTTGGTTGTCTATACTTTGCATTAATAAAAAAAACTGATACCAATCTACAGAAAGTAGAGCTAGATGAAAGGAAAACGAAATAATTTTGCGGTAACTAGAAATGTGAAGTTTCAAGAAAACAGCAATACTTTATATTGTTATTTCATAATAGCTGAAAAGACCAAGTTCTCCTTGATTTTGAAAATTAATTAATTACATAAAGTCACGTTCTAATTTAATTGATTTATTCGAATTTAATATTAAGATTTAAATCTTCTTAATAGGCATATGAGTCGAAGCGCACTGTGATTGCCCAGAGCAATGAATTCATATAGCATCAAAACCCACAGGTATTTTCAACTCTTGTAGGTACATTTGATACATTTTCAACCTTGAGTAAAATTAATATAAATTGCCATGTTCTTGATTATACGAGTGAAACGTTGTTTTATTCCAGAGATTGAATACATTATCAGTTGAACAAGCAGGTTGGAACAGTTCTCCCTTCAACCTATCATGTTATTATGATGATGTTAATCATGGTATGAGAAATTGCTTGCATGTGAATGAAATCCTTTGAACTAATGGAAGTCTTATTAGAATCATAGCAAAATATTTTTATTGATCGCAAAAATAATTCGCAAAAAATCAAACAATATTTCCATCAATACTTTCAACAATTATTAAGTAAAAAGTAAATTATTGAGAATGAGAAGTGAGTTACGATTTTAAACCAGTCCAGTTTGGGCTTTCGCCCCTATTTCACTTCCACTATTTTTCTCAACTTGGAATTGAACAACTTTATATCAGCCAGATTTACAATCATTTACTTTGAAATATATGAGATGTGTAAATAATTAATGAGTAGAAAATTCTGATTACCTGTTGAATAGCTGGGTTTCCAGGGCCCCTTCCAAAAGTGACGACCAAACCATCTGTCAGACCCCTCTTCTGCAAAAGAAAAGAGTTAAAATCAGGATGACAATGGAAATTTTATTCACATTTTGAAATAAGCATTATTAGGCAGAAAATGTATTCAATTCAAGTAATTTCTGATCCATACTGGGCAACGGACTCACATAACCAATTGTGCATGACAATAATCATGGAGAATATCATGCAATCTTCAGATAAACAGAAAATCGTAAACTTTTTGATAACATGATTCTTTAATGTCCACTATTGATTCTCCACCAACAATTTAGAATTGTGAGGTGATTTCTAGGATCCTGTTGGTTTTTCCCAAAGATACTGTGGATGATGTGGATTGAATGAGTTTTCTATCATGAAAGTTTGAAACCAATGCTACGAATTTGAATATGATAGAAACATTGTTAATTCGATTGAGAGCTCAAAATAAGGAGGTTGATACAGGTATTGTTTCATATTCTTTACTTCATCACCAAAAATACATTATATCATTATACATTATATTTATGTTATAGAACTGCATCAACCTCATTAGCATATTATTTTCCGAAAAATACTCGTTAATTCATTCCTTGATTATTAATTACAGGATTTCAATATCAGGTCAATATAGTTTCTTGATAAGCTCTCCATGACAGACGTTTCAAACGTCCATGTTCATAATCAAAGCTTTTCCAAACCAATTTCCTCGAAGCATGGGTCTCTTGTATTGTGATCCCTTACTTATCAGTCAATTGATGAGGTCGGGCTGACAATATTTTTGTAATTCAATGGGAAAACGGCGCTGTGATCGGTTTCGGTTCAACGACCGGATCGGCAGTAGCAGGAATCTGGTTCTCATGGTTGAACGGGAGGCAAATGTTCGGAATCTGTCAACGGAGGAAAACAAACCGATGATCAGCCAGGAGCTGTTTCTCTTAATGAGACCCCGAGAGAACTGCACGCATTGTGGTAATCGTGTCTCCTTGTATCCTCCACATTTACTTCAAAAGCCAGCGGCCGATCTGGCTTGCATCTTATTGGCCCCGATTCGCCACCAGAGTTTATAGGACACATCGATCTTCCACTGGTCCACTGGCTGCTGCGGGGCAACTGTCCAAACCCCCTTCTTCGCTCAATGGGACAATTAAAAATGGAAAGTCAAGTGATAAAATATAATTTAGACATGGGTCTAAAACATTATAATTTTCAAGGATGAAACAACTGTTTGTCTATTTTTATTTGACCTTGATTTCCTTCCCTTGCAATTCTAAAACCTGTTTCTTCACGTCGTTGAATACATCCGAAGCTACAAGTGATCTGTCAAACTATGATAAACAGAATAAATAAGAATATATTGGTAAACAAATCAATTATCAATGAAGTTTGCCGGAAATATGGTAGAGTTCTGATTGATATCGCATTCAAATTAAATAGAATATATATAAATTTTAATGCCACGTTTACACCAGAATGTTAATAACATTTGTTAATAACTTGTTTGATTGATGTATTATTATATGGACGTATATGTTATATAACTTATTATATAAAAGTTATTAACAAATGTTATTAAAATTCCGGTGTAAACGCGGCTTTAAAATAGATTAGTGGAGGGAAGAACCATGTAAAGTATAGGTTAATAGGAATAATTACACGTTAATGTTTATTAGTCATCTACTAGAGTAGATTGATTTTGACATAAAAGTTGACTACGATGATAAGAGTGGAATTACACAATTTAATAGATAAATGAACTAGCATTCTAACTTTAATTCAATTATTGTCAAAAAATTATTGTTTAGAAATCTATCTTTTTTTAGTTCTATTATTAGAACTAGTATACTTTGATGATAGTAGATGAGAACTAGATACTAACAAGTGGAAAATTAATAGACTTTAATAAATTAGAGATTTTGGCTTTGTCGAATGGAACATTATATCATAAGCATTGTGAACTGAACTCATTGTTGGTCCGTGGTAAACAGCCAATTGGGATCTGGTCTGAGGTTTGCAGCCTGACACTCACGGGGCCATTTGGCCAATCACCGACCGGGGAATTCAGGTGGCGCTGAACTCCATCTATAGTTCTATACTCTTGGCGCAAAGCTGCTTCTATCCTCCAACAGTAATCGGGTCCAGAATTCAGCAACGAATCCCTAAGTCAACTTTTGGTCGATTGTTGTGAACTTTAAAGTGAGCTCCCAATGTTTAAGCATATGAGGCATGCTATACAGCACGCAATAATCGACCAAGTGTAGATACAGGGAACGAATGAGTTGGGGAGACCGAACCATCGCTGCATAGCAAATTAAGTGCAGGACAAAAACTGCCCACCGGGGCCTAATAACATCCAACGTAGCGTCATCATCCCCAAAAATATGATACGGAAGGTTTAAAAATACAAAGGCACCGACCGACACTAAGTTGATCTTATGAAGTTTATTGGCGCAGCTCACTTTTTGCGCGACCAATTCTCCCCGTGCAATACAATACTACAATATGTACGCTAGCATTTGTCTCAGAGGAAGGGTCGATCTGACTCTATGAACTCAAATATTGCACCGACCACCAAATAATTGGAGTGAATGATAGCCTATAATAGTGATTATCCACGAAAATAGGGAATTTGGGATATCTGCGGTCTGTGATATATTCACTCGTTATTGTGATATTATACTGTTATCAACTGTAAACATTGTGATATTACGATATTAATAATAACGGCAATCAAAAATTATTTATTGAAACTGGTATAACCAAAGAGATCCATCAGCTAATTGTAAATTCCACTTTCCGCTTGTAAAGTATGATAACACGTTTTTGTTTGTTTGAATTTCGATTAATTCATCCTTTATCATGTTTTCTTCCTTACTAAGTTTCTGGTTGCATTTGATATTTCAGTTCTTCATTTTCATAAATTTTTTTGTTTTCCTTCTTTTATTCGTGTTATCCCTCTTCATACTAGTATTTATTCCAAGAATGTGTAGTAATATTGTAAATAATTTCTCTCTTTGAAATATAATTTGAAAGTCCACTCTCATGCATCTTCTATCTTATATCTCCAACATCAACAGAAATCATCATCATATCATATTATTTATTTTTCTATTTCTGGTAACCACAAAACTACCAGCGGTATAATAAATAACATAACAGTAGAAGTCTGTATTCTTAAATGGAGTCCTGGAGTTTAACATTATTGAACTCTCACCTCAAAATTATCATAGGCGGATAAACCAAATTTTACCTCAAAGTTCTCTTTTTATTACTTCCGTCTGTCTGTGATCGACTATAGTGTTGTACTTATGCTGTTACTTAATACTTTGAACTGTTGTACTGATACTATCGATTAATACTTCATTTATTGTACTGATACTATCACTCTATAGATGTACTTCACTATTTTTGCCACCCCAACGCTGTAAACAGTGAGAAATCTAAGATCAGTAGGATTTTGGATACTACATTTAACACTTGAACTCTAGAAGTTTGACATTTAAAATCTTACCTACAAAATTATCATAGGCGAGAAAATGTCAGCAAAATTCCACTATAATTCTTTAATGTCAGTATTATCAATTTTTGACCAACGCCCCTCAATTGTGGCGCTCCGTTGTAACATGTGAACGGAATTCGTTGGTCAGTAGCTATATCTGATAAGTGATCGGTTGGGATTGCCTTGAGAGGCCTGGAGGAGATTTGTATGCCGGGTTCCAAGTGTCCAATTATTTGGCGGTTACACAAGCCTCCGTGGAACGCGATGCCGGCTCGCCTTGGACCATCACCGCGGGGACCGAGCAACGGCCCCACAGCACGTCACACAGACCTTGACGGCCCGCTTCCGCGATGGCCTCTACCTCCACCTCTCCACCCCTTCACCAACACCTACAAATGTCACTTCCTACATTATTGAGAGATCACATTCATCACATATCAAGTATCTTTCGTCGCATTTCACTAATTTATTGGAAAAATATGCCCGTCAAATGATATCAGCATAATATAAACTTATTACAAATCTTAACTTGCCTTTTTCATCAGCTCTAACATGTTTCAACTAAAACTATAGATTTCGCGAACCTAAGATATTTCACAACCAATTTTTCTGGTTTCTTGTTGTTTTTTTTTAATTTTGGTGGTAGTTCATTCCCTCTGTCAATGGTTTGGTTCAATTGAATATTCAGACAGTTGTTAGAAGTTCCAGCATCTAGTTTAGTATTCAGTATGGAATTTGAGTTTCTCTCAAAAGATGCTATCCATTTTGATTTTATATTTCCAATTCAACCAAATGTTGAACCCAAAATACTCTAAAGTTCCATAGCTAAATGAATATCGTAATTACTATTCCGTTTAATAATTGCTATTCTTGATGACAGGTGGAGATGCTGATATTTCAAGGTTCACGGCGTTGTGTAATGATCGTGAATCTCTCTGTCATTTGACAGTCTAGGTCTATATTCGTTCCCGTCACGGTTGAGATGGTCAAACAAGTGTCATAAATCCTAATAATAACAAAGGCGCTGCAAACAGATTTGATAACAGAGCTAGTGCGCCTAGTTGTCATGCATTCAGCCAGCCAACTCTCAACTAATTTTACGATCCGTAGATTGAGATATCCAACTAGCTGACGTTAGACAACTGCTTATGGCCGAAGAGAATGGCCAGGATTAATAAATGATCAGCTTTCAGCAAGATTTATTAGATGATCATACGTCCAGACTCATTCTCGACTAGTAATAACAAGCGCTTTTCATTTTGAAAGTCCAACAGACTTGCAAGTTCTATGGAGAGATAGGCAGGCAGCAGTGCCCTAATTTCAACGGCAATTATGTTAACAAATCATGTCTCTCATGAATTATGGTTGAACAGGTCCGTATCAGGTTAACCAATAAATAAGGCGGAAGTAACTACATTAAACATGAAAATAAGATTTCATGATTGGAACTTTGTTCTAATTTCTCTACATAAATGTCAGTATTGACGTGCTGTCAACAAAATGAACTTGTCCTATTACGTTCATGTTCATAATTTCAGGTGCTAAAATATCATAAAATGCTACTTGTAAATGTAATAGATAGAATAAATAGTTATATAGACAATCTAGTTAGGCTCGACAAGTGTATGAAGTAAATTTAATCTTTTGGAATATTGTTTTTTCTAATTATTTGTTTTCTGCTTGGCTCGCAGTTTTCATTATAGTCCGCATCTTTTCTTGTTGTAGTATAAATTAGGATTCATATTGTTATCTGACGTATGCCACTGGGAGGAACAGGGCTTTACCTTTATATTTGTCCCAAGTCGCAAAGAAAGATTTATAATCGAATGATTTAGTAAAAGTTCTATCTTCTGGCAGTCTGGCACAGAGTCTGGTGTCATAAGTTCTATATTCAAATTTTAAAACTAAATTAGGCCTATCCTAAAATTTCTTGGTGGCCATGGTAAAGGCCACTTTGATGTAGGCAGATAAAGTCATTTATAAGTTATACAACTACTGTTGTAATGAATGGATATGTATTTAAAATCAGTTGGAGTAGCCTACGGGTGCAGCCATGCCCTAAAAACACCTCCACTACTGTGAAGCGATACAGCAGTAATTGACATCAACTGGAAATTAGAGAGAAGTCCTCGATCAATCCTACTATATTAAGCGAGTAATTTCTGTATGTATCTATGTATGTATGTATTGTCGGATGCTATTGGGGTTGAGATCGATTATTGGGCTTAAATATAGCTGAAATAATTTAATATTTGAAGAGAGCGCCGGATGTTGTCGGTAGAATGGCTCCAATATCAATCCCACGCCGCCAATATCATAGACAAAGAAAATAAAAATGATTCTCATTCAAGCAGTAGTTGCAAAAATTCGCAAATATAATTTTATTTACGAAATTAAGAACCCCTCGCATTGAATGAAAATCAGCAATTGATATTAATTGAGTCCTGTGGCCGTTGGTGGGCGATTTCAAGTCCTCCGTGGATAATATCTCCAAAGCCAGTTGCTGCAAGTTATAGGTGGACCAGTGTGTCGCTCTGTGACTATAATTCAATACATTTAAGCAGGGATCAGATCGAAAATACTCTACTTTAATAATTTTAGACCAAGATATGATTGCAAAGAAAATAAGTATGGTAATAAATAAGCAATACAATATCTTATTCCCGCTCAAATGAATTGAAAAACAGTAAGTCACAGAGTCGCAACCAGCAATCAGCAAACAGAGTCTTAAAATTATAATAATACTATGAATAAATATTATAAATAAATCCACACTGTGGCTTTGAGACCAGCAGTTCGAAATTATAAAGCCGTCCACGGCAGCAAAGGATCTGAATTTCCAATTCAGAATTCAGCAAGACTCAATAATTATCGGACAAGTCCTTCTGGATCATTGTCAAAATCAAGATATCAGATGGCATGTAGCCAATAAAGTATTATACGGTATGTAAGTTTGAGCGGAAATAGAATAAAATGCTAGATTACAATAACATGGAAATTTATTGATACAATTAAAGAACGGTATTTGATGAAATAATAGGATAATGAAATATTTAGGGTAAAACCCAATTGTAATAAGTTTTCGATAATTTGAATAATAATTAATAATTGAAAAAGTTCTTGACAAAATTTGAATGTTGGGCCTTTGCCTAAGGTATGCAGTGAATTTAAGGAATGTTCCTGCGTCCTCTTCACAATTAAACAATAATATTGAATCAACTATCGTCGTAATTTATTTCACTTGATAAAATTGATACGGCTCACCCTTATTGTCGCGCTGAGCTCAGCAAATCACTTTTTATTTCACTGTATCACTGGCGATGCATGGCGACGACTATATGGGAATCTCCACATCAGGTATTTCGTATTTCTCACAACTTTATATTCGACTAGAATATTTAATTAGAGTGCGCAGAAACAGAGGCTGCTACTGAATTTTACAGGGACATTTAGATTGACGTTAAAATAACAGATAATTTACATTTAATACATTTAACAAAAAAGACCATGGAATGTGTGGTCCCACAAAGCTAGCTCAATTCCAAGTATTGCCTAATTTCTCTTCCGGTACTAGTAAGTTGAAATTAGGAATGTTCTAGAAAAATTCGACTCACGTGACCATCATCTGATCAATCACATCCCAGTGCCAAAGATTTCCACCAATAGGAAAATTTCCATGTGGTCTTAGGCTCAGGGATGCAATTGGCAGGTGAACAAAATTAAACAGTAAAGTAAAACTAATTTAAATTGTTGGTCACGCAAGCAGGAAAGAAAGACAATAAATAAGCAGTAGCAAGAGTAATGAGCAGATTTCAAAATAACACAGATTATGACAAAATAGAACATTAACAGGTAGATAAAGGTATACCTGCAATCAGCTGGTTACTGATAGCGCCAAAAATAATTTAGGCGGGATTAAGACACCCTAACCAAAAATAAGATGTAAACAGTGTAATAATGGTTTTTAGGCTGCAATGTACTATTGGCAATTTAGGCCTATTTGACAAATTAATTAAATTGTGATTTTATGATTTTATTGTGATTAATACATCATCAATAAATATGAATATTAAGTGATAAGTGGCTTGTTAATTATTCCAATAATTACAATAATTAATTTTAGGTTCAAGAAGTGGGTTTTGCATCACCACAGTATGTATGTATGTATGAATGAATGAATGTTTCTATGTGGAACCACGGATCTAGAAAACGGCTCTAACGAAATTTGAAATGTAATATAACCGTGATGGGAGAATAAGATTGCACCAGGGCCCTGGCTTATAAAGATTTACAGCTTGTTTTTCTGATGAAAAACAAGTGATTGGGATTGTAGATTCACCAATAAAACTCTCTATTTACAATGTTCCAAATTTTGGAAAGGATCAGCTGTTGAATCAACGATCAGCCAAAACTCATTAGAAGACCCTATCATTCGAATCCAAAATGGCCGCGATGATTTGAGTGGAATAGGAAATCCCATGTAAATTCAATTTCACTGGCGGCTCGTGCCCACGAAATAGGTGAAGTTTTGTACAGTAAAAGATACAAGCAAAGTACAGTAAAGATTTAATAAATTGGTGCAGATGACAAATTCACGATATCAGTTGTTCAAACTCGAATCATCGCGGCCATTTTAGATTACAAGGCTAGGGTCTTCTGACTTGGTTTGTTTACGATTTTCTTTGTAGGTTATGATAATATTTTAGCAACAAAAATGATTCCTGTTCAAATCTCACTATAAAAATAATGATCGATATTTATTATTTAATATATTCATAATAATAAATCAATTTATATATCAAAATCATCAAATTAGGAGCAAAGTTTTGGTTTTAAAGGAATAGCATTGGACTATTCCAAGATGCTATTTACTTGAGGTAAATTCGTTTCATGTAATTTTTTTAATCAGCTGAAACTGTAGAATTTGCTTTTTATTGGAAACGTTTATGAGACAGAAACGCCCATAAAATCAACGAATTATGAGTGATGTGGATTGTAAAATGTTAATAAGCAAGGGCCCAGGTCTCATGTCTGGGGAAACTCTCTGGCAAGATAAATGAAAAGAATAAAATATTCCTTATTCAGGCATAATCCCAAGTACTGCGTATAATGGCTGTTATCGTTAGCTGACAAACGCTATCCAGCTGGAGTGAATGGAGTTACATTCAAGTCTATAACACATGTTCATTACTGTCAAGAAATTGTGAGAGGTGATCATATCAATTTTTAATCTATTTTTTACAAGGAGGTTCCTTGATTTTTTACAATAACATATTTATGTAATTCAACAGTTCGGCCGCAGCTTCAGAGCGAAGCTCGGTACCAGATATTATTAATTAACCGAGTAACTGAGTTTTTCTAATTCGATATTTGTGATCGACTCCACTCTTTATCAATAATACCACTTTTGATGAAAAAACATTGAACCAAACCAAGCTTAAGTTAGGACCAACAAATAAATGAAGAAATAAATAGTTCAAGTGTGAACTAATGATCGATAGACCCAGTTCATAGTACTTGATGACCTCAGTCATGGCCGAGCTTTAATTTTGATACATTCTTCTATACTTTGGTCATGCCTCAGTTAAAATTATTAGGGTTCTTTTTCTGTTATGTGTGATTACATTCCCAGTAAATCACATGGAGTACTGCAATACTCATTTTTGAAAAAATATTGAAATATTTGAAAAAATTGAATTGATAGAAGATTTAATAAATTTTCAAATGAAATCGAGTGTAATGAACCTTTAAAATCTTGTAAATATAAATTTATTCCCGCTCCCAGAGTTGAAGAAATAGAGAAGATTGTGTACCGTTTTGATTGAGAGTATTTGCAAATAAGTAGGCTCGAACTAAGCCTCCAGATTCTGTATCAGGAACTAGATATTCTGCAAAATGTCAGTGTAATTAAGGCGGCTGATGACAAGTCACCGATGTAGCTGCTTTCAGCTGCCAATAAAGCTGTTTCTGAGTTGGGGTAAACATTCATGCAATTAAAACAGTTTTTCTCTACCTGCTCTCCTTTACTGTAAGTCATTTATAATCCACAATTCCCGAAGATTATCAAGGAGGTGGAAGAGCAAACCGTGATGTGGGAAAAAAGAAGAGTCCATCGACTATTTACTCCCTATATAGCGAACCAGAAATACTTTATTTTTATCAAAACATTAAAAATACATCTATAATTAATTACGCTATCACCATCAGATAATAAATTTATAGAATGGGAAAGCATGTGAAAAGGCAGAGCTAAGATGAAAAATAGAAGGATCACGCGAATGAAGTACTGGTCTGACAGGTTGCTAATGCTGCCAGCTTAATGGGTGAAAATATTTGTGGGAAAATACAGCGATCTGAAAGAATCTGACAAAATTTTATTGGATTATACTCTTATATTTCTTTTCACCTTGACAGATGAAGAGGCTCGTTATCGCACCCGATTCAATCCAAAAGGAATGGAAGACTAGTAAGAAAAATTCAGATGAAAAAACATGTTTACACGCTAATTTGGAGCTTTCTCTCCAACATTCGAAATAATCAAGCTACTGCGATATTCTTAAAGGATGAGAAACACCTTTTACTGGAAAATGAGAAGTGGTGATTGGAGGTAAGTGGAGAGCGGCAGAGCTGAGAGTGGACAACGCCATAATAAAAATGTCCCATCGCTCTTTCTGTTTGGTAATCTTCAAATTTCGGACCGATAAAAGGTTATTATGGTAATTAATCTAGGAAAGGTCGGCGGCTTCAGTTGGCCAAGTCTGTGTGACTAGCGATGATCTGATCGATTAAGAGACAAGGTGCTTAAAACGAGACGTTTCTCATGCGTTCCGGCATACAAACATTTTTCCAGCCAAGAAATAAAACCAGACGTTTCTCACTCGACTAATTATGTTCTATCCACTCTCCTCATATCTCGTTTAGGAATAATGGGGTATACATTTTGCTTTAGAAAGGCTTAACGGCTTAGTGCGAAAATACTGACATTCGTTTCCAGCATTATTGGAATTTCTCAACATTTTTCAGGGATTTCGCTCCAGCTTTAACGGTCTAGTTGATTGAATAACAAGTGATAATTTTCTGTGTTTTATACTTGAATCACCTCTTATGACACTCAAATAATAATAAATTATTTATCACCATTCACTTACAATTAGTGGTTAATGGAATAGGAATGTCAGATTGTGTAATCAATCAAGCAGTAACTGTATTCCATAATATGAATTATTACATATAATAATTATATTTATGGATTTCAATTTGTTCACCTTCCCCCATAAAACATAGCTGAAAACTATTTTATAACCATATGATAACTAGACAAAAATGCCAAAATCGCTTTTGCTTGTAAAGTAATGTTTTGAGTGAACATTGAGAATTGGCTGTAAATAAGGTTTTTAACAATTCCAGGACTCAAATCAAGTAAAATCTTCCTTCAGTTTTATCACTTTGTTGAATTTTCCACTCAAAAAACCAATTTTGATAACTAAGAACATAACTACAGTTCCAACTTGTTAAATATTCCACCTAAACATATTATAAAATCAATGATGATAATTAAAAACCGAAGTCTAAAGTGCGTATATGTTTTAATGCTCCGAGTGAACATTGAAAATTGGCGGTAGTATAGAATCTTCAACAAGTCAGGACTGAAATCAGGTTCAGTCTCCTTTCAGCAATTGCGTTCTGTTGTTAAATCAAACTCTCCAGCTCGCTAAGTACTGTAAGTAGTCCAGAGAACGGAAGATGTCGGCAAGGGCAGGGGGACTAGGGACTTGGGTCGGGCAGATCTTCCGCAGGACATCGACCGATTTCTTGTTCTTCGTCTTATTCGCTCCCAGTGAAATCTGATAAAAAAGCAGTTTTTCTAGTTTCCTCACCGCTTTGGCGCTAACTGGACTACCCTTTGGGACTTGGCGAACACAGGTTAGACTCCCAGGGCACTTGCTCACGGTGCAAAACTTGCATAGGGCAAAGGGCATCTCCTTCAATAAATGATGATCCAAATAAAAAACTGCCAAAACTTCCAAGCTCCAAATTAATCGCAATGTTCATGTTATACATAACTTGAACATACTTTCTCAAGTCGATACTTTTCAACATTATTTATTTGTTTATTCAAATACATATTTTAAACAAATAAACATTCATTGATAATAAAAAAATCTTTAAAGGGGATAAAATAATATTAGGCAGAGCCTCTCTGAGCCTACTCTTTCTCTTCCTGATTCTGATGATTATGGACATAAATTATTTTAATACTTCTATAAATAAAAAATGCCAGGTATAAGATTGGCCAGTAGATGATAGTAAAAGACATGATGTTAATCATGTCATGTGATGTTGTAGGTTGTATTGAATGTTCATTATTAGAAAATAAATATGCAGTAAGTGAAGTTCATAAATTTTCAGAAACTCACCTTTGTGGAGGCCTTGACTGTTTTGCTGATCCACAGAGTTCATTTTCGACTGGAAACAAAATAAGGTTTCAAATTAGTACAGTATTCGATCAATATCATTGATGAATGATATATCATCCATTGGACAATGGTGAAAAAATATAATAATTATCATAAACAACGTCTGGGGATTTGTGCTGAGAAATAATTGCAATGAGTACTTACAACAGAGTGATGTAATAGATGATTCAAAACATATTCCAATTGATACATTACATCAAATATAGCCCCCAAAAAACAAAGGAAATGCATAATTTGTTTCTTCTCTTGCACCTGATAGTTCCATACTAAACAATGAGACAAATTCTTTATGAATATTAGTTTTTCTGATTTCTAATGAGATAGTTTTATGAATGAATTAATTAATGAATGAGTTTGAGAAAGATATAACTATTACCTCGTATTCTTGTTTGGCCATAGATTGTCTTGTCCAACTGTATTCGACGTCTTTTCCATGGGCGCCGCATTGCTGCAACATAAAATAATATGATTTGAAGACAAATTCAAACGTTTCAACGCTTTTTCTACAAATTTGAATAGAACATGAAAAGGAGGAATATCTCCAACACTTATCATTTTACAATATCAAGAATAAATTCTCCAAAGTAAATGTGTTAAGCTGAAGAGTGTCTCATTGAGTGTTTTCCATAGATCCAGATCATTGGTGTAGTGACCCACTTTCAATAACTAAACGCCATTCTCAACATCCCCAACATCCATTCCCAACATCCTGAGTATTTGGTTGGTTAAGTAGGCTTTTGCTGGAATGTTATCCAAGCCGTTATCATAAGTTATCCAGAGACACATTGAAGTATTTTAACGATCGTTCAAGTTTCGTCTCAATTTCTATTCTCAAATTCTATTCAATTTTTATTTTATCAAAAGGACATTATAAGAAATGGTCCCGCTACACCTTTAGGTTTTTCAGCATGTGCCAAATCATACAATATAATACAATTTGATGTGATAATTGATTTTTGGCAGTCAACTCGTGTGAAGTGATCCGTGTTGGTGATCGAACAAAGAAAGCTGTAAACTTTTGATTGAGGGCTTTGAAGGGGTGGCAGTTCGATTGATAAGAGCAGAGTGCATAAGATGAAGGGGTGGTTGTGGGTGGCAGGCGAGGGGTTGGGGCAGCGCAGCATGCAATAGTTACGAAGTTGCAGGGTAGGGAGTGTTGGGGGTGCTGTCTGGTTTCTATGGCAACCGGGGGCAAGGTCACATAGACGCCCTCCAGACTCAAAACAACATGCGAAAAACTTGGCCAATACTTATTTTCTCTCGATTCATTCAACTGCAGTTTTCCCACACCTCTTCTCTCTATCGCCGCCTCCTTACTGAAGCGTGGACACATTACACATTCAAAATGCGATAGATATGCAGCATACCCTTCAACGATTTCTGATGCAATGTTTAGGATGGATTTACTAGTAAGAACGGGAATTTTCCACTGAGGGGATTCATATATGCGTGGTGTAAGCTATTTTGTTTGGTTTCCATAATGAACAGCTTCTATTGAATAACTTTTTTAACCAATTCAAATTGAATTAAAGATTAGTTAATCATTGACTGTAGAAGACTATTGTTGTTACAGACTGCTTGATGTTCAGATTGTTCATTGAGAACAATCATTGTCAAAAATAGTCATCTGATTTAAGTGAGATTAATTAACTCATAAAACAATTCAAATAAGTGTTCTTGAAAAATAACTGACATAATAATGTCATTTCTATTAGTTTTTTGAAATTTCTTAAACGCTTTTTGTCAAAGTAATTCACATAAAAAGTTTGGGAGTACACTCATGATGTTAGGAGATTGGATATACTGAGCTTACCTAGACTGCCCTTACTGAGCTACCTAGAATTTCATTCCATGGACTGAATATACTGATAATTACAAGGTGCCCGGAAACTCCTAGTTACATTGTCGAATAAATAAAGTGAAAAATGATATCAATATTAGGAGTGAATGGCTATAATATTTTTTGGTCATCTGGTATTGGTTGAATCGTGTATTAGAAAAGTGTCTTAGCTAGCATGTTTTCAAGAGACAAGTTTGACATTTTTCCACCCTTTCATCATGAATCTTAATCTTGAAAAATATGTAGATACCTTAGTGAGATAATAATCAGAAAAATTCGAAGGGGCAAATCTTCATTCACAATCTTATTCTTGTTTGTCCCTTGATTTGATAAAATTACAGAGTACTTACTTCCTCATCTACTTCCCTAATAGCTTATTTGAATGAAATATACTAATTAGCATGAATATATAAAAACTATAAAGAGTATCTTCTGAATTACAAAATCTTATAGTGGAGTCAACTGAGTAGTTCGCCGGAAAAATTAATTGGGAAAATGAACAGAATCTCAGTTTCATAGGATTTTTATACAGAAGGAAGAATAATAAAAAATTAGTTGAAAATGCTAAAAATTAGCTTGATGATGATGATACTGATACTTTACAGAAATATTCAGAAAGGTTAGGTACATGCTGTTGGAATGACGTTTTCGCGTTTTTTAATGGCTCATTCTTAAGTTTGACTCATTTTTTTGGCTGAAAAAACATTTAGTAGTGTTGGGTCAAATTGGCAATTGGAGGATCTCCGACGTCCTTGGTTCGAGAGCGACCTGTCATTCAAGGGCATTAATGAGCATGCGTCAGGGATGCCTCCCCTGAACCTCAACTAACCCCCTCGGTTCTCCCTCTATTTTTTACAGCCCTTATTGATTTTTTTATTACGCGCCCCACCCCACCTTGTAGCTGCATCCTTAATGCGAGGATTACTACCAGCCCCGTTCAGCCCCGTCCCGAAACCGACAGAGGCCCGCAGCTCTTGCCCGCCTGCTCCTTCCCCCCGTCACCCCAACCAAACCCCCTTCCAACATTCCCCTCTCCTCATCTGATGCGATGTACAGCCTCGGCCCGGAAAAAAACTCCCAACAAAGTTGGAGTACATTACCTAATCATTGGAAAAACGCGAAATCCTTCGATAATATTGTGAACACATGTAGAAATGAACCACCGATTCAGAGACAAAAATAATTTTGCAAAGAATTTGATATTAGGGAGTGAAGATAAGAGTTTATATTTTCCAGTTATTTCTCCTGGAATTAGGTAAGTCCCTACAGTAGGGCTGTGAGGAGAGATCAAATTGAAGACATTTCATATTGATTTTTTATTGTCATTATGATTTAAGATAATTATGACCAATTGAAAAATTACTGCTACTGAAGTGACTTTATTTCAAAATTACTGCTACTTGCATTATTTCAAAATTGAATTCCTTGAAATTATTTCTTGAAGGAATATTGGAAAAAATTATCCACTGTTTGTTATTTTATCAATTCAATAAAAATCATTCTCATAGAATATGAGCCCCATGCGGTTCAAATCTCCATTTAAATGATAAAAAAATCTATCAAATTTGAGTGTGCTACAGAAAAATTCAATTTATTGGATGAACTAGCCGGCAGGCTCGCTTCGCTCGCCTTCTCCGCCTAGCCAGGGGGATTAGCCCCCTGGACCACCGACAGTGCCTGCAAAACCTCTGTCAGTGTCAGCTCAGACAAACAGGCATGAACGGAATTCAAAAATATCTTAACACAACATTTCTAGACCTTATCTGAACCTGCCCACCAAATATCAACATTTTCTACCGATTGGTTCTCGAAAAATGAGGAAAACGCCGAAAAACTCTAGAAAAACTAGAATATTTGGCGTATCCTTGAAAAGTTCCTAAAATCCGTTCTTAGCGCGCGTCTAAACTGAACATGCCTGCCAAATTTGAACGCATTCGGCTCAGTGGATTTTTAGTTCTGGTGATGAATGAATGAATCAGTGCCATTTCGCTTTTATATATTATAGAGATAACATGAATGTATTGCTCATAAATACATTCAATAAGAAATATTCATACCCCAACATTAGAACACATTTATATTATTACAGAACAATTATATTACCATACAATCAAAGCTTCAAAAGGACCTCAATCTGAAACTTCATCAATGATATAATACAAGTATTATTACTGTAGCAGAAATGACTGGATCACTTTCCTCATGAATTTACTATAAATTTTAAGTGAAAAAGCCTTTGTACTAAGACACTGAGCTCGCTACCAAGGTATTCAAGTAGATATAACTACTACATTCTCTTCAAAAATGCAGGGTTGACTGGGTCACACCTTATTACAATCATAACAAGAGAATTGGATTAAATGTTATTTTATTTATTTATTTTTTTTTAATGTACTTATTTTTGATTCTATATTATTTCAATTTTATTAATATTTCCTATACTCTCCTAAATCTAGTAACTAAAAAATTAAACAAAACTATTTTAAATGTGTTTTGATGATGAAATGTACATTCATGGCTTCCACTCTCGACTTCTACTACTTCTACTCATGTCTGGGTTGATTTGAATTGAAAAGAATGTAGATCTATATGAATGTGTTGTGTATGTTATATATAGCCTTTTTCAACATCAATGTGAACTTTCTATTCTTTTAACTCACCATCTCACAGAAAATATTCAAAGAATAAGTCAACTCAAAATTTTTCTTTGCATTATTTTATAAGGGTTTTTTTTAAACTGATCTTTTCATTCTCATTCAGGATTTTTGTTTGAGGACCATCACAATGGAAACTTTTTCCTAGTTTTTTCATTAGATTTCATTTGTTTTAAACTGTAGACTTTATTTTGGGGAGTGTATGTTATTGTGTATAAAAATACACATTTCACTCAAAATCCTCTAGGGTCTTTATAGACAGCAATAAACGATGAAAGACATAATAATTTTGAATAGCTTCAAAACTATTCTTTTGTAATTTCTTACTCAATATGGCGTCACCGTGAAGAGATTTAAAAAAAGCTTTGTTTGTAACTGAAAAGGCGTTCTCTTGACATTAGTGACAAAGGTGTTTTTGGGCTTTGAGATGTTGCGATATGTGTTGTGTCGTGTTGTCTTGTGCATGTGCTGTACATTAGCGCCTAGCAGGAAGCACGGCCCGAATATTTAGACAGGAGAGTCGCCAAAAACTTTTCTTTTTCGAGCGTGTCTAAAGGCATGCCGCTTTTTTCAAAGGCCTTCTTCTCTCGCTGTACTGAGGGTTGGACGCCGCGGGCCCAAGCCAGAGAGAACCAACTCGCTTTTTTCTTTCACGGTATCTAAATAATAAGAACACTTCTAGCTTGCGTTTGATCTTTCTATTAAGAAATAAAGTGTCTTTCTGTCATCTCCTGCATTAGAGAATTGCATCGAACCAAGGAGATGGCACAACTAATTGCTATTGGAATATTGGTGATCACAAAAATTGTAATACGGAAGATAGGCCTATTGATTGGTTTCCCTAACCTCTTTATGAGAAATGACATTCATTTGAACGACACCAATAGTAACGACTCATTGTAATGAGCTTCTTAGAGATATTCATTCATTGGCGATTATCAAATTGGGAAAAACAACTATGTTATATGGAAAATGGATTATTATAGGAAAACATAGTGTTGTGTGAATTATATCAATAAACTCACTTCTTGATTTCATAATAAAATTGAATATTCGTTTGTAGAATTTAACTTCTGCATTATTGAGCGTTATAAACTGGAAAAGTGTATTAATTTTTCATTACTTGAATTTTTATTTAGACATAATTCTTCCGGTGACAAACTTTGATCTATCTCTCTGAATGCATTTATTTTTCAGTGGACGATAATTTTATTCTTTAATTCTGGACTTCCTCATTTTGTAAGAAGTTGTAAATTCACAACTAAAACTACAGGGTTACACATTATTACTGATAAATATCAAATTATAAATATTTTTGAATAACAAATATAGAATAATTATTTGTTACCATGATGTCATGCTTACACATCAATACCAAAAATGAGGAAATCATGTTTTTGTAAGTGGTTAAGCAGTAATTATTTTCTTAGCATATTCCGAATGATTGGTAAAAATGAATTAACTATATTGGAATACCTCTTTAATACACTTACATATTAACGTATCAGTTTGTATAAGGTTGAAAGCATTGAAGAGCCAAAGATTTTGATTTTGTCCTAAGGGGATTCCCAGTCAACGAAGCTCGAAAATTGCAGTCCGTTCAACTCTTAAAGCATAATTATTTTCGTATTTATTATAGGATAGGGTATTTGCAGGGTGAAATTCGAAATACATTGTCAGCTGAGATGAGAAACATCAGATCTTGCTGCAGGCTAAATACAGAAATTTAGAAGCATGTAGCTCTTATTCCATGATTTTTGGGGTTGAAGAATGTAGCCTACCAGAAGAGTCTCTTGAGCAATGCGTAGTCGATCGGTTGGCCGCTTAGACACAGAGCATGTTTGCTTTCCGCTTCATTCGGAATTCGATTGTCAGACCCTTTATAGGCCATCTCCATCATTCTTCTTGGAATAACAATGCGTATTGAACAATACGAAGAGTGCACACATGAGAAATAATGCAAAGTATAAATTTTAGTGCGACCACTTACTAATGCACAATAATCGTGAGAATTGGAACTAGGCGGTGGCCCTCCCTGCGGCAATAAAATCGAAGCCCTCAATGCGTTCGTTGAATATTAAACACTGTCATTAAACCGAACTTTCAATAAAATCATTAATATATGTCTGTAAACAAACCTCAGGACTCGTATGCAAATCGAAGCATATTCAGGTAGCAGAGCGATGAGACCCTTCTGGCGCAGATCATCCACAGCTATTAGTTATCGGCTGAAGTGCTCTTCAGAGAAGGCCTTTGGGGTTGATTTATTGTATGATTCATAAAGAGATGCTATTCACTTCTCCATGAAAATATTCTGATAATCTTTCAGTTGTGTTATATCATTTCAAGTTATGAGAAGATGCTGTCACGTCAAACCAAACCAAGCAAGTGAATACCATGATGCCATGCAGTTTGTTGAATTTTCCAGTTTGATGCCACGATTCTGTTCAATTCTGATAAGTGCTAATACATAATTATAAGATATTCCAATTTGATATATTTGATACATTTATATATTATATTCAATGGTTGATCTAAATTCTAATAACTTTTTTCGAAATACATTTGTTTGTACAGAACATGCAATACTTGTCATGGATACGAAGATTAGAAATTCACGAGTATTTGAATAAACTATTAAACCTGTCATTTGGTAGACGAAGTTGAGTTTCATCTAGTTGTAGAGCTTGGGTAATATAATCATATCATTCTAAATTGAATACTTATTCTATTTCGAAAACATCAATGTAAAACAGAACCAAGTTCGAATTATTATACATTAAACATTAGCTTACTTGAAAAGTTTCAGAAGTATAGTCCATTGTACACATTGTACAATGAAATGTTAAGCAGGTCAGGATTTCAACCTAATTGTCAATTATTATAGATGATTATTGTTGGTTATTTTAGAATTGTAAGTTTGATTAATGAGAACTCTTGGCAATATTATCTTCGTGAAATAGAAATACAAAAATCAATTAAAATTTGAAGAGATTAACCATTACAAACATAATTTTTTCAATATAGCCAAACAAAATATAATACTCAGGAATGATGGATAAAATCGCGGATCCGTAGGAAATCGTATAAAATACTTGAAACGTATTGATATGGCACTATCGATACAATGACATTGAATTCAATGATTGATCTTGAAGTAACGGTTGATTTAATTCCGACAGTGAACTTGAAATAAGTAATTGCGTCCTAGATCTAATCTGTTGAGAACTTTGAAGAGAAGAGAGTAGCCTGAATGACAATGTGATGCGAGTGCTGAGAATGTGATTGAATTTGTTATGTGAGGAAGATGATGAGAAGGAAGGAAGAGGAGGAGAAGGAGGAGAGGTGAAAATAGAAGATCTCTCAGCGGGAGGCCAGTTTGAGGACCACGATGCTCAGTTCTTCATCTCGGTTCACGTCTCTTTTCCACAAGACTAGTCAAACTGTCATGTCTGCTCATTCGAGCTTCTCCATGTGAAGAAAACAATTCACAATGAAGATACATAATCAATGTCGGATAAACTGTCAGTTCCCAGTCCAAAACTATCAATTTATTACTACATGTCATCACCACTAACATTCATAAATTTTTGAATCATCATTATATATTATTGTTTTATATTCTATCAACCTATTAAACACGCTTTAAAGAATAATATTTCCATTATGTGTATATAGATAGACTGTCTTTCAAGATATGAGATAACCTTGGTATACAAGTAGCCTACCAACTCAGTTTCAGTTGATTAACTATTGCTTTTAACTTACATGATTATTTATCTGATATAATGCGATCACTGCAATACAGATAGAAGTTTATCACCTGGATACTATAAAGATTTAATAATTCTGAGAATAGTTTGAGTCTGACCATGACTCCACACACACTATTGGGGTAGGTATTAGAACAATGCTCAGCAATGTACATAAATATTTTACTATTTTTAGGTAATATTTTTGATAAATTTTTTGTATATTGTTAAATTTTGAAGCAGCAGATGTTTGAAAGTGAACTTGGATGCTGTGTAATTCAAATAATGAACTGACTTTTAGAATTAATACATTTTCCTCTGTTTCGTTTTCTTGATCATTCCAGCGATTTTTTGTATTAAGTATAAACTTCTGCATCTAAGTCTTCACTCATAGAATTAAATAACGTTGAATTTAAAACAATTTGAATAAATCTGTTGAAAAACTAAAAGAGAATTGAAAAGATCATTCGAGAAAGCATTGCCCTGAATCAAGAATATTTTCAGTTAATATCAATCTCTGTTGTATTAAAAATTAAGAAAAATTCAAATTCATCTGTTGAAAAACTAAAAAAGAATTGAAAAGATCATTCGAGAAAGCATTCATTACCCTGAATCAAGAATATTTTCTGTAAATTTTAATTAAATTTAAATTAAGTTAAATTTTAAATCTCTGTTGTATTAAAAACTAATTGTAAATCATGCAACATTAGTTTCTACTGTAATAATCTCTATTGATCGAGATGCAAAAGAATGAAATAATGGCTTACCATTTATTATTCATAAGCAAATGAAGTATGGAGAATCATATATTAAACATAATTATGAATAAATGAGTTTTCGAAAAATTGATAAGCACATGGATTACAAAAGCTCTTTGCCAATAAAGTTTGATAAAGATTGATGATAAATAATGGTTCTTGCTAGACGAGTTCCCACCCTCACATGCAGCCAAGAGCCTAATGATCTATCCTGATGCTTTGATCATCGAAATGAACAAAAAAAGTAGATGAGCTGGATGCTGGATGCTACCTGATCAAACAATTTGTGCAGGGCTATCTGGAAATGGTGAATCCTGCAATACACATGTTGGATCCGGTCATTTATTATATAGTCGTGTTTGATTGCTCATACTGAACAATGAACTCAGCTAGAGCGGCTAGTGACTAGTTTGTTACATAGGCCACTATGCATAATAGAAATCACCCTGCTCGCCTACTTGTCTAACCCTTTTACCGAGTTGAGGGCGTAGAAAATCAAAACTAGAGTAGCTTAAGTAACAATGGTGGGCCACCCTCATCTATAAAAAAGCATTTTTATTTTCCCACGCCAACCCCTCCAGTATGACCTAGTTCAAACACTAATATCTATTACAATTTTCTGTTAACCCATGGTTTTTTGTCTCATTAAAACAAACCGTGAATATCTGAAAACCAACAGAAACTACCCCAAATTATTACGGTCTAATAGGATTTTCCTGTTTGCTTGCCACATTATAAGATTATTTTCTGGTGATTTTTTTGTTTATACAGCATTAGTTTATCACCTGTTTTCAATATTTGGCCTCTTTATGTACCACCTGACCCAACAAAATGGATGATAGTGTATTATTCAACACAGTAATTCCCATGACGAATCAAGTGATCAATTATTGTGACTACCGGTATATAAACCGTTAGTCCGACCTAATTTACCTGAGCTATTATTATTATTGTTACATGAGGTTTTTAATTTGTAGATTATATAGAGAATATTATAGGAAAAATAATATAAAAGGCAAGATAATTTAAGCCTCAAAATCTGCCCTGAGATTTGTTATTACATGGAATGTTTTCTCTGTCTATTCCTATAAAGAGTATTCTATAGCAAAGACGAAGCTAAAAAATTATATTACCCTCTCAAAAAAGTAACTTTGATACCCACTGACATCCGAAATGATATATGCTAGTATGAACAATAATAGTCACTCATCTGACTAATATGAAACTGCAAGCATGAAATTTGAGAAAATAGTAATTTGTAACAGAAAAAGGAATAGGGAATTTTGTTTAATAGTGGATAATATTCCAATCTCCTTTTTCAAGTCACTTATAATCTAGTACCGTACTACTACCACTCATACTCATATTTGCAAATATATGCACTCTATTATTAGATGATTTACCCTCAATGAAAACGAAACGAATATTGCAGAGAAGCATGGGATGCACAATATCTTCTGTTATTGCAATATCAACTGAAAAAACTGAACTACAAGAAGTAAAAATCTCATATTTGGGATAATAATTACTTTCTACATTTGTTGATACTGCGAAGTATTTCCAAATTTCCATTCATAACTCAACTTCTACATCGAATAGTTCTAGAAGAGACTTTCCATCCAACAATTTGAAACTGATCTGATTGAAAATTTCTCACTGGATAAAGCGGAAAATTCAAGCTTTCATAAAAATGCATGAAATTGGAGATGACTGATTGGAATGGCTGACAGGCCATTAATAAACAAGAATCATGATGAATGTATCGAATAAGAAAACAGTAATGTATTGAAATTGTGAGCTGATGGATGATTGGAGAAGCATAGTTTGCAGTTGAAAGATTCGGCCGAGCGAAGACAGTGGCAAATTATGCAGTAACTGGATGAGTGCACACCTGAAGGAAGGAGAAGGACGAGGAGGGGGCTCCTTGTTGTTTTGCCAATGCTCCTGCTACGTGATATACGATCCTAATTTGTTTCAGTCTGTTTTACCGTAGAATCAACCAACAGATCGACCGTGCCGATATGTGACGACTGATTAATCGATGAAGCGATCTGTCGATGTACCCTTTCGATTCCCTTCAACAGCTACGTCTCAATCGACTGCCCCTCTCTTCCCAGGGTGTTCAGTCATCAGTCAAACTCATCACGTCCTACTCAGATCACCGAAGTTTTTCTCTTGGTTTCAAATATTTAAATATCAAAATGCGAATTTGCATAGGATTTTACGCTTTGAAACGCCTTGAGGCTACAGTTTTGGGCCTACTCTTTTGCTCGTTTATCCCAGCAACCCTTTCTTTTACTCTCTAGGCGACTTATGCACCAACAGCCTTAAGCCGATGATGAGCGCTGAATGCTAATACTTCCTCTGCTGTCTTCACATTCTCAGCAATGAGATGCTCTCCTCAGATTCTCTAACGTGTTAACTCACACATCGGTGCTCTACCGCCCGTTGTGAGCAGTCATTTTTCAAATGTAAAAATGTGCATCATATTTAGTATGTGCTTAAAATGCAATACAGCACCCTGATAATCTTAACAGTAGCTGAACATATTACAATTTGGTTTACTACGAACTCTCATGTGGAAAACGGCATTACAAATGCACGTTTGTGTCGTTATTTGATTGAATGAGAACAAACTTTTTAGAACATCCAGTTACTTCGAATATTCAGACATAGACTTACCGAAAAGATTCTTCTGTATTTCGCTTGAATAGAAATCTCTCTCATTTTTTCCTTTTTTCTGAGGATGATACCCACATGTGCTCTAAGAATTTGCATGGGTTCCTCCCACTTCTCTATGGAATAGTGTTCTAATTTTGTTCCAAGATATTGTGAAATGTATTGATTATGAATATATTCATTATGATTATATCATTCAAATTCAATTTGATCATGTAAATATGTGAAAAGTTTCTTTGAATAAATGAAATTTCAATTTCAAATTCAATTTTATCGAATTAGTAACTCATGAGGCATTTAAAAAATGTCCGAAAAATTAGACATTGAAAAATCGTTCAACTATTTGAAGCAAATAGGCTATTCTGAAAATCTTTGAAAATGCAACTCGAGTCCAATTTTTCCTTACAAGAGAATTGATGGTGATAATCATGTTCAATTTTTACAACGGATAAAGTTCAACAAAAAATCGGCACAATACTGCATAAGTAAATTATTCTGAGTACTCACTTTGAATGAATAGAATAAATTGTGTAAAGAAATTCGAAGCTAATCTCCTGCATTCAATGAAATTACAGTAACTATTGGACGTGTCTGTATTGGATGCAGCAGTTTTAGCGCTAATTGATTATTTCAGCAGCTACCAGGGATTTAATAACAATTAACAAAAGACGATGGCTCTGGTTTTTCAAACACGTGGAAAAAGTCAACAAGAGTGATGAAATCCTGCAAGTATTTTTTCCGGTCAATCAACTAAAAGCCCATTGCCATTGGTGCGATCGTCTGATTGATTTGAGGACAATAAAAGGCTCGAAAAGTTGAATTGGCAAGGACCACTGGCAGGAGGGGAAAGCTGCAGCAAATGATTTTCATTAGCTCTGGAAGGCTCTAATTGGTTAAATGTTTTTCGAGCATGCGATTTGAAAGCAAAATGTTTACAAAGGTTAATTAATTCCATTGTCACTATTACTACTTTCGGTTCGTTTAGATTTGGGCGAATGTGATTCCCAAACGAGTTTGTCTCCGGGACAGAAACAAAAATTTCCAATTTCCCTGTCGATACTCGAAAGAAAAATCGTTGTTTGTCGATGATTTAATTGCATAGGATCACAATGAACGAATAATGTAAGATTATGAACAGTAGAGACAACAACACTGTTCATTTCCTATGAGACATGACTAATAATTATTGTTGTACACTTCCTCATTATAAAAAGACAAGTGAAATGCTGTTCAAAAACGCTGCGGTTTTTTCGGCTAATTGAAAACAGTGTTGAAAATTAGGAATAAGACCCGAGGGGAAATTTTACCAGCTACCAAGCATAGTTTTCAACTTTGGCAATGCACGAACAACCGCAAATGACAATGCAATTATTGAAAGAAAAATCTCATTAACACTGGTTGCAAATTGGAGGATTTCTCCTATCAATTCGATGAATTTTCATTTGATTTCATTTCTGTAATCAAAATGAAAGTGGAATCCGTCTAAATTTTAACAAGAGATTTAAGTTTTTGACATAATTGAGAGTCTAATAGGCTATAGTACTATTATTGATATAGGTGATATGAAGTGGGTTATCTAATGGGCTATGAAGAAAATGATAATTTTTCAATTTCAGACATTTGGATGATATTTTCTATGCTCAATAGATCATAACTTCATATCAAAGGGTGCAATTGAAATATATGGGATTCGATGCAATAGGAATATACACTATTCGTTTAATTTTCAAACAATAGTATCTCAATTACGAATGTTTACCTGAATATGTTTAATCTGCATTCATATTGATATATGAAAATGAGCCTTATTATACAAAACATTTTTTACTTCACTGCAAAAAATTTGAAAATACTTTTTTCTTAATTTTTTTGCTGTTTTTTACATCTGCCGATTCTATTCTATTATCAGCTAGGGCACCCAGGAACAAGCTTAGCTTTACATTACAGGGAATTCAATAGGAACGGGTTAAACAAAAAATTGGATTTTTTCAGTATGCTTTTGTTCCAGGGGCTGTGGAAAATTAGCATACTAGTGGGTCTTCTTTTTTGGCTGTGATGAGCGACGGTTGTAGCCGTTAAAATAACACCAGGAGAGAGAAAAAACAATTGGTTCCAACTGCGGGAATTTCTCATCCGTGGATAGGTACTACCGTAGAGAAATAGACAGGAATTGTGACAAAGAAGATGTATAATAGGTGACCCCTGAGGCTTTATAATTAAAACCAGGTATTTATGTATGCAGAGACATGCAAAGTAGGTCATAGGAGTCGTGTATGTGGGGTAAGAGCATTTCTTTTGAATCGTACAATATAGAAGTTGGCGGGCGATCATCCCGGAGAATCTTCGTCTCTTTATTTACACTTCAACCTTTCAGGTCCCACTTTATTAATGAACAGATTCTTTTTTTGGCGCTCACTGTTTCTTGGGTGCCTGAGCCGGTTGGTTGTGTAATAGGGGTGTAAGCGTAAAAAGAGCGTCGGGGTGACATCAGGTGGGAGCATCACTCATGTATACCTGTGTCTAGCAGCCCATTATCTTAGGCCCTGGCCCAACCCAGCAAAGGTAACCGCAAGGCCTTATGCAAATCTTGATGATGATTTTTTCTCATTCTTTTTTCTTTTCTCTCGAACGGAGATATTGTTTTGTTTTTTAGGGGTGTTTAAGCCGATCGATGTGTCTGTCTCAACCCTCAGCCTACCTGAGGAATACTAAAACAGGATATTCTTCTCATTCTTTTTCGAGAGGGTTAAGCATGCAAATTATGTTTTTATTCAGAGTGAAGAGCAGCCCTGTGGGACAGGCTCTGGGTCGGTGTGTGTGTAGGTCTGTGTTTTGCCTAATAGCCTGGGGTGTTGTGTCAGCTTCTTTGCATACTTTTTGTCTTTCCTCAGGATTAGCTCTATCCCTTCTCGGTCTCGCTCAGCGGGCAGCGTCTTCTGCTGCAGCCTCTTGAGCTGCTCTGGTGGGAAAATTCATTCGACAGTACCGGGATTAGTGAGCTGCCGGATGAATCCTTCTAATGTATGTGCGTACGCAGTAATGCTTGCTGCGTGAATTCAACTCCAAGACGAATTGATGATCATCGCAGTCATTATCATCTTCAACCCCCTGGTCCCCACTCACCGCACCACTCACCTGGCTCTTTCTCTCTTAACGGACAAGTGAAACAAAAGCTGTCCCTCCAACTCAACATAATTATTATTCAAACTGGTAACCGGTCTGAGTTAGAAGTTCTCACATAGCAAGCAGAAGCCACTGTCATTCGAGAGTAACCTTACAATCATTGTGAGGATTTGGATCCATACATTGTCTTCAACGGTATTTTAGGAATTATCAACAAGAAATATTACATACTCAAAGTATAACAAAATTGTTACTATGACGAGTTCAACTCATATAATACAACCCAACCTGAGCTATATCATGGTTACAGGTTGGTACAAAACAGAAAAAATGTGCAAAAACCAATAAGAGAAACCCCTTTTTACAAGCTAGCGGTTAATAGGGTCGGTTTCAGGGGTTTGAGTGATAAAAAAGAAAAGTGATAAAGAGATTCTATATAGACAGAAAAACTGAACGTTGATATAACTGGAAAATCTTATGTGTGTTTGTGAAAATTTGAGAACATTTCAGTCTGTGAAGAATAAAAAAGACGTTTGGAATAGTAAGTAAGTGGAATTTCTGTTATTGGGAGAATGTGATGAAATATTGTTTGTGTGCTCCGTTATTCTCAACATATTTGTCATTATGATATAGATTATGATTTTGAGTAGATCTTTGTTATTTTCATTTCTACAAAGTATCGAATATCTGCAATATCGAATACCAAAAAATATGAAATATCACATGCGAAAATCTGAATAAAAAAAAGATTTTTCGTGAATTTCAAGAGTATATGGTGAAGCATTTTTATTATACTGTAGTTTCATTATTTCTGATTTAGTAGTTATCAGCAACATAGAATTGGTAGAATAGCATTATTATTAAATTTATAGTATGGGATTGTGAAGTTTTTAATAAGATTTACAAAAACATACACAGATAGAGTTCCTTTAAAAAAGCAATGGCAAATAGAAGTTTTTTGAATATACTTTTTAAGCTACAGTAAAGCAACATGCATAGTTATTTTTCACCACAATCATAAATGTTATTCCAACGATGAGTTTTATTTGAGAGCCATCACTGATTGTGCCAAATACGAAAGTTTGCGGCAGCTACACATTCCACGTGTTGAATTAGAAATGATATTATAAAGGCGTAATATACGGGTATCAGGTTATCGGCAGTGACTTGCCTGTGGCCACACTGTTTGTTATGATAGGCGATTCTTTTGTTGCAACAGTTCGACCCCTTTCCAATAACCTATACAGCATACTCTTACTTATCGATAGAGATTTTTATTGATACAAGACCCTTTCTTCGACACAACCCCACCAATGAATTCAGTTTCGATGTGAATTGTTGTATTGATATATCCCGTCATCTATTAAACGTAATATACATACTTTCATAAGTGAGAATAGGTTCCCGGAGATGTCAAGGTATTCCTGAGTCTATATTCTTTCCATAAGATTGGAAATCTCATCAACAGTACAAAAATCATTGGTGATAATGGATATTTATTATCCGAATATATTTTCCGATATTTTATCATAGACGTAGAGATAGGTATTGCAGAGATTATCTATTTCAAAGTGCTTACGAGAAAATATGATAGTTGTAGATGATATTAAATATTAATAGTTGAGAAATAAAACATTTCAATCAGTTCTACTGAGATTGGATTGACTTGACTTCATAGATAAGAGTGACTCACCTTTCGTTCATCAGGTTGGAATTCCAACAAACCTTTGCAATTCAGATATTCGATTCAACAACAAATTAGGAGCTTTATAAAAAAATACAATGTTGTTCACTCCATGTTGCACAAGTACATGTTTTTTATTTCTGAGTTACTTTAGAGATTTAAGAAATTATATTGGAAAATATTGAAATTGTGTGATCGAGACTAAATATGAAGTATTCTTCTGAAGTATACGAATTTGTGTAACTCTACAGAATTATCATGGTCTGTGAGATGCACAGAAATATATGCATCTCACATGCCATGAACTCTGTCGAGTTCTACGGTATTCTCACTCTCTGAAATATTTGTTGGATTGTTATATTGAAATACACATTTTGCAGAAACTAAATTTTCTGTAGTTGTCTATTTTGTAAATTATATTATTTTGTATAACTACTATAAGTTGGTGTCACAGCTTATTCGTTGTTTCCGCTTTATAAATTCAGGAGGAACCCTTTAATTATTTTAAAAAAGGTCTCAAAATAAAATCGAATAAGTATGCTGGATAGTATAGTAGAATAGGTGAAAATAATAATTGATTGGAATATAATGTGGAGTTCCTTTGTCGGGATTGAGTCAAAACACGTCAATCGCAGTGCTAGGTTACACATCATCAACTTGTTGTCAGTGTGAGCCTGAGCCCTCTATTGGCTTTGACAATCTGGTTTGACCAGTAAAAGACAGAAAGGAAAAGCAAAATATTTTCACTTACATCACATCTAATTGGCCTATTGTCTATATATATTCCCTAATTAGAACTTCCGTCAGTCTATAAACAAGTTTCTTTTCAATTTGGAATACAGTATTTTTTAATTAAAAGCAATTGATAGAAATAGTGGGTCGAGGCTGCAACACAATTGTGCTATGGTCGAATTCACAAAAAATATCAGTAAACTGTTACTCACAGATCAGTTCCATTGTCTTAGGCCTACCTCTTTTTCATTCGAACCTAATAAGTTTAAGTCTCACTAGAGGAGCCCTTGGGAAATGACAGAGTATCACTGCTATCAATAATTGAATTCCTACAATGATTGTAGGAAACGTTCTGAGCCATGACAATATTGAAAAATCTGTAACCAGTTAGTCATTGATTGCCAAACATTGATTAGTCAAACGATTGATTGCCTTCTCATGGTTCATATCATCAACTTGAACTACTCCCCGAAATAAAATCTTTTATTCTAGAAATAATTCATTAACATCGCAGATTGTATGAGTTTCTCATGAGTCAGGAAAAAAAATTCATGAGCATTGATAGGGAGGCCAAACATTTTCATACCATAAAAAATTATTCTAGAATAACTGGGAAAAACTATGAAAAATGATTGAATATACTGGAATAACCGCCAAAAAATGAAACAGAAAGTAAAGTACCTTTACTGTTGATAGCTTTATTGCTAATTCTGAATTTCAAACTGCATCATGTATCAGTGCAGGAAGTTTGACATGCGATAGACAAAAGAGATCCTGTATATTGTATAACATTTATAAGATCAACATTAACATTCACAAGAACAATATAACATTTCATATTCTGTTCATTGCCAGTTGTAATACAATCCATGAGAATATGCTATATGAGGTGTAAGGAGTACAAGAAACCTCTTTAACTTGACTACCAAACTATCAGGTTTGATAATTTATATTGTTGAAATTACTGAGCTTTTAATTCCCTATTCATTCATTCAAACAAATCCATTTCCTGAACAGAGTAAGAATAATTTTAAATCTTTCATGCGCTGTCTTTTCTGTTTTCAGAGTTTATTTATCACCAGGAAATTCAGAAGTATGTACAACTAAATCCGTTCCCAAAATCCCGAGACGGTAGTGAGGGCTTCTGCTTTGACCGAGGGCGACTCTAATCTTTGTGGAGAATTGTTTACTTGAGCATATCAACATCACAGAAAAATAGTTCTCAGCTATAAAAAAATTATTCCTCCGCATTCACTTCCTGCAATACAAATTTAAGTTGCTACTATTTTTTCCTGTTACGAGGAAAGATTATGTTTCGAACGTACAATATCCTTGAAATAGGTGTTGCAGTTTTGTTGTAATGAATTTTCAATTTTGTGAGGGATAATTATTTTAGTTTTGAAGTATTTTTGCAGAATCATTGAAATATTCACAATACTTGATCCTATTCAACAATATTATACTCACTCAGTGGTTGGTGGATAACTAAATATTTCATTAAGATTGATTGTAAAATGGCTTTGTACATTAAATTTATTTCAAATGTCAGTGCTTCCCTTAGATTAGGTATTTAGTTATTTCTTATATAGATAAGACAAGTTTCTTATCTTATCTATATATTTGTTTCTTATAATTTTCTGTATATAGATTGAGTGCATTCTCTAAATAAGCAACAAGTCCTATGATTAATAGACATTCATTGTTGTTTGAATAGTAAAGAGTAGGTTGAACAGGTTGACAGAGGCTAATAAATCATGCCGATTCTCCCAAGAAAGGCATCTATTCTCATTCAATAATTCCCAACATGATGTAAAATTTCCAGTCACAAATTACAGTGACAAAGGAATATTGAATTTCAAACCCTAGTTTTGGAGATTCGCTGTGAAAGGATGTGTACTGAACATAATATATCCTAACGAACCCTCCTCCCGCTCCGTTCACGAAAGGGTGACTCCTTCTTGAATTTTTAATATTTCCGATCTCATACCTCCAATTGTCCTAGTCTATTTTTCTGAATTCTTTGGAAATCATAATACATGATTGTATAGGCTATGATCATTCCTAAATACATCAATATTATCAGTAGAAGGAGCATAACCTTTTTTGAACTAATTTTGATTAAAATTGGGACGAGCCCAATAGGAATATAATTAACCTATTGGAATGCTGAAAGCACTCCCTATTCACATTAGAGTTCAGGGTCTTTTCAAATTTTTAGAATACAAATCTCATAAATCAAATGCACAATATAAATATCATGTTTTTAAGATACTTGCATCACATTACTGGTACTGTAGGATATCAATTACTGTAATATTACTCATATTTGAAACATATAATACCAATGATAGTAATAACTATCTGTCAGCCGTGTACAATTTACATAAGAGCAGTTTATACAGTAACATGGTGGTAACAGTCTGTTCGTCCCACAATATTCAACTTGAAAGTTCAATACTTCTGACAGTTTTGCTTTTCTACAGTGATGGAGAAGATAATATGGTACAGTAGTAACAGCAGTCCGTACGACCCACAAATTTTAACTCAGAGGTTCAAGACTGCTGTCAGTAGCTCTATTTCCCACAGTTGCGATCTCCGCCCCCATCCTCAGGCAGCATTTGACAGGAGAGGACGCCGTTTTTCTGGAGCTACTCGTTCCACAGATGTGCGTAGAGGTGGCCCTGACCGTATTTACCAACTCAGGTGACGTCCGAGGCCTTCTGCCCTTAGTTGGGGCAATTAGTGGTGCCCGGGAAGTCAGCTGGTAGCTTTGTTTACCAGACACGCGAACGTCCGACTCCGATTAACAAACTCGGATTAGATAATCCCAGCAAGGATTTATCCGCGTATAATCAACGCACTGCTTTCACTAGCTGCGGTCCCCGGCTCCCTTGCATCTTCTAATTACGCCTCTAGGCCACTGCCAGAATGCCCCACTTACAGTAAACGGCATTTACTTTGCACCAGCATGCTAAACACTATCGAAGGATGTCAAATGTAATGCCTATTCTTGAAGACGTCTGAAAAGTGCTTTCTTATCCACTTGTCAACACATTCCTCATTTTGGAATTAGCCCATTCCATGTTAATCCTGGTTTGGTCTGACCATTGTCAATTATCCAATATGTATCAGATTGAATTGTACTTGATTTTGATATAATAATCTACTCGTAATAATTTGATCTGATTCCAATAACATCATACTTGATTACCACCAGTATCGTCGTCATCATTTAACATATGCTTGCGGTTTTCATTTTCACAACTTCTTGTTATGTCCATAGCTATGTATCTATTCCATATTTAAATTATTATACCTGAAAAATCGTTGTTTTACATAGTAATACGGTAATAAGGTGACTAAACTATTGACTAGACAGTAATACGGTGACTATATAATTGACCAATTTACTATACAGTAATACGGTGACCATACAGTGGTGCGGGGTCTCATTACAAATAATTAATGAGTGAAGTACTCATTATTTTATGAAATTTATAATACAAGACCAAATACAGTCGGTAAAAGTGGTCACTGGTTTCACTGATTGGCTAGTGACATCGAATAATAAATCCGTAAGAACGCTTTGTGAATATTCTCTCGTGATCGACTCCAGACAGATTTATACATATTGTGCGGATGTCGTTATCTCCTAAGATGGCGATTCACAAAACCAGACGATGCAAATGAAGCTGGTCCGACGACACTTATATCGATTCATCTATTATATCGATACCTATACATATTATCGATTTGCATAATGGGAGGATTTGTTGCCATAATATAATGATCACAGGCCGGAAGGTATCAGGAGGATGCGTGGAAATGAAGTTGAAGTTAGTGCTACGGCTTGTGAGAAGTGTTGAGAAATATTATTGATTTCGCACTTTATAATCACGGGCAAAAAATTGGTAGACACCTGTTTCCTCTTGGAGGAAAAATGCAATTGCACCAAAATCTAATCAATCATCTTCCTCAATTTTTCCTTGAATAAAATAATATGTTCTCATATACGCTATATTATGAGAAACGCTTCTATCATAAGTTACATCTTTGGTGTAGCTTAGGATATGGTGGATGATTAAATTAGTTAGTGAATCATTGAATAAAGTTGTCTTAATCAATCGCTTCTTGATAAGAGTCATTGAATAGGTGAGTTTTTTTACCATGTCTGATTTCATATTCATGAACTAATGAAATTTTGAAGTTATCTAAAATCCTTAATGTTTGTGTTGTAAGTCGTCAATTATAAAAAGAAGAGATTTATCACACGTTCGGAGTTATTTTTTTATACTCAAATCATGTATAGCACTATCTTTTCTCACAGCATTTGATAAGAAGTTGAGCTGTGATTCCCTTAATTGTAATCAACTGCTTTGGATTCGGGCCCAGCTAATGAGATACTGAAGATTTTTATCACTTTTAATCAGTCAAAAGCATTACTTCGACATAAGCTACTCTTATCAACGTTGTTATCCTTTGTCCCCTAAATGCTGACGTTTGGTATTGGTACAGTGAAGATATTTTCCATGTTACTATAATTTTCCGTTGCTTCAAATCTCTTAGTTGCCAGAAACCAGTTCTGTCGAAGCCCCTCGGATGTTTTGGTAATTATCGCGATCGACGTTTTTTCAGTCCGCCTAATTCTTCTCATCCAACTTGTTTTCACAGAATTCCCTTTAAATGTCACTGAAATGACATTTTGTATTCTCCTAATTGGAATCCAAATTAAGTCTCACTGATATTTTTCTGGAATAATTACGAAGTATCATCCTGTTCTGCGACAGTCTTGTTTCTCCCCAGTGTTGATTAAAATGTGGTAGTCAACTAAATTTGATCTAGACAGCTACCATGATTGACGAATCAGTTTTTGTCATATTTTTAGATAAAAAGTGAGAATTTCTGTGTATAATAATTAATAGTGTGGTACTTGTATCATCACTATGATTCTGAGTACTGGGATTCAGTTTCTCTTAATCTGAAATTGAGTAACTGTTCAAAAATTCCTATATATTTTAAATAAGTTTATCAATTTAATTTATCCAATTTTGAATAATACGAGAATCGATACTCGATCATTGATTACCTTTTTTCATGCTGCATACCAATAATATTTCAAGTTTCAAGGGAATTCTTTGCCAGCATTTTTGATTTACGTACTTGATACTTTTATTTATTTCTCACCTATATTATTTTGATCGATGACCATGCTTATAAATGATTTTAAACCTCCAACAAATACCTATAAATACCTATAATTCCTATATACCTAAATACCTATAAATGGTATTATACCTCCAACGCCCCAGTCACACACCTCCACTCTGTTCAAGCTCATTTTATGCTCATTAAAAGTCCAGCCAATAATACGTATTTCAGGAAAACAAACTGGCATTCGCCCGAGAACTCTTCAATTCATGGATTCAGTCACATACTGATTGGTGAGAATATCGAATATATGTTCAATAAGTATTCGATCATTTGAAAGAGATATTATGACCAGATATAATTATGTACAGCAGTAATATGAATTAATCTTAAATATTGATTGCTTTGCTAATCTGAAGGTTGATTAAGGTTGATTTGATCTGCTCCAATCCGTGCATTCATATGGTGTAATCAAAGTTTACATTTTGTGCTATTTAGAGCAATGATACAGTAGTAATAGCAGCTTTCTCACGCACTGAGATGCATTCAGTGAATGATACTGGCGACTAGCGTTTCAGTTCAATGCTAGTTAATTAGCCGATTCATGTGACATGAAGAACCAGCGC
Source organism: Sogatella furcifera (assembly GCA_017141385.1). NCBI lineage: Eukaryota > Metazoa > Arthropoda > Insecta > Hemiptera > Delphacidae > Sogatella > Sogatella furcifera. The sequence goes on along the minus strand of CM029548.1, from coordinate 32,405,524 downwards.
CCATTGCACGACTATAGTTGAGAAGACACGCTATTACAATGTAAGGTGTATTGTAACGACGTTTCTTCTCAGCTTGAACAAACTTTTAACGTCATATTAACTGCAACTGCACTGTCCTGCTCTCGAATCTGCATGAAGTTGGCAAGTAGGTGACAACTCCTCGCAAAACGTGGCTCGTCCATAAGCACGCATTTTGCAGCCTACAGGTAGCAGAAAGGGAGGAAAAATGAATAAATTGAGAAAGGAATAATAATTATTTCACTATATCTCAAATGAAAACAATATACCATCTGAGTTCCAAGGAGAGAATGAGAAGGTAGTGAATGAAAGAACTCAGCAGGCCTACGGAGAGGAAAGGATCATATTCACTTTAAACATTAGTAGAAATGCTATTGAGAGATTGAAGAGAGAGTTGGAACACATTTGAATTGAAAGGAGAAAACTATCATCGAAGAGATAATGTCATCGATATGAAGTAAAGTTGAAAAAAGGAGAGATACAGTAAAAAGAGTTAGGCTATCATCATCGACATAAATGAATAACATTGGATTCTACTAGTTCATTACTCGACTAGATCAATAGACTATTCTGGATGTTGTATTAAATGTGGTTGAGTATAAATGGCTAAAATCAATATGATGGTCTTTCCTAATAGCAGGGAAATTTGAAAAATACGAGTAATGAATGAATGAGTACAAGTAGAAAGCTACTATTATACTGTATTATAATATTAATGATTGTGGAACTACTGTATTGAAATCTTATTTACTATATAAATCTTATTTACTATTTACTACATATCGATTTCAATACGATTCTATTTTCTAATCCTCTCCTCAGATCCGATCACTCAATTCGCTAAATGAGACGGATTTTCTTTTGACTGACTATCTTTTGTAATATTAGAGTAATGAATGCTATTTTTTTTAATATTAATAATTTATATTTTTATCAAATAATAGGACAGTGACGTCAAAACTCCTTATCTTATTATCCTTATTATTTCTCATCATCAGCTTATTCCGATGTTACTTACTCCCCTGCTCATTGCACTATATTCTTGATTTAATTTTCTCCAAAAATCTGAAAAATCTCCAATTTTCGACAAGATTCAATATGAGTGATAACACTAGTCAAGGTTGTTGATACCGTGAATAATTCTTGGCGAGAGGCCGGCCGAAGCTGATCCAATTTCCCAACAACGGCAAATTATAGTGTAGAAACGCTCTGATAAATAACGCCTGACATTGAAATGTATTGTTGTCGAATATCGGAAGGTATCGTCCTTCCGATTTAATGATAATAAGTGCCACACAAAAAGTCTACCTTGGAGCGACTAGGAACTGGCCACTGCTCTGAAAGGCTTTACAGGAATACGGAGATTTCAGAACTGCGCTAGCCAAATGCATCCGCCATTCCACCTTGTTTGGCTTCCGGAATTGAAGATTGAAAACAATAATTTCCGTAAAATACGAGAATACGGATTGGACGACTGTCATATTTGAATGCCTGACATAAATCAAATAGATCTCATACTAGAATCCAATAGTTTGGAAAGAGTTTCAGCTCTTTAGAATATATACGATTCAAATAAATGAATATTGAAAGTCAAAATATTTTTGTAGAATGAAAAAAATTGCTAATAAGGAATCTGGGGTGTTTATATATGGATTCATTGCAACTCATTACAGATCTTCAAAATGTTAAAAATAATAAAAAATGCATAATAATGTGACTGCGTTATAATAGAAGCGTCATATAATTATATAGATTCTCATCATTGTGAAAAGCTTCAGGGAGATAATATACGCCGACCGATTAGATTGATAGTGTTGGAGAAACAGAAATATGAAGACAACAATTATTATCAGCCTGGCGAAGTAAACTCGAAGCTCACTGAAAAGACTACTAAACATTTATATTTGAAGGAAGGGAGGAATAAAAAAATTTAATTCTTCATCTCCAATCGAAAAGCGTGATTTCTTCATGATCTTTTAGTAGATATATCTAGTGGAAAATGCAATGTTCCAGTTCGCCGTATTTTTGTTTAACAATATTTCTTGTCGAACATGATAATCGGTCGAATTAATCTCCTATTCTAAAAATCGTCATTATGAATTAAACTTCTATCTCTGTGAAATAATTTTTTTATGGAGCCCATTATAATGACTGAGCGGAGCCCAGCCTGCTAGTGCAGTTGCCTATTCTCAAAAGTGAAGGGGCGAACAGAGCCCCAACAAGGCAACCACCACTTGCGTTTCCAGCCTCTCTGGAAACGTTCTATCTTGATGATAATAATAATTGAGCTTGTTATTTCTCGTAACATCGAATTTATCCTATTCTTCAATAAACTAACTGTGAATAGAATTCACATTCAATGTTTCTTTTTGAAACATATTATATCAGTAGGCTTAAATGTCATAGAAGCAGTTTCCATGCTTCCAATAAGTCACAAGCCCTTCTATCCGGGTAAGTTGAGAAAATAAATGAAACAAATGTATAAAAATGCTTTGTTTTTTTTAAATTCCGATACTTCATAGTTCACATGAATACTCCCCATCTAAGGTAAATCGTTGATGATTTTAGCCATCTAAGCTAAACACATTTTGATGATGATTGTTTGATTGAAATTTCCAAATTCTATGATTAAAGAATGAAAACAGATTTAACTCTCTTTTAAATTTGATATTTCCAGCTGGAATTCAATTTAAATACGCAATCCTTTTGGTAATAATCGCATAGCAATGTTCCATATTTCATAATGTTGTTACATTGATGCCTATGTAGGAATTAAATCAATTTCAGCATACATCGATGTAAAGGAATCATTTTTGAAATTCTCAACAACTTTTATTATTTGAAATGAATTTTATTATTTGGGAAGGTGTACTCACATCGACTCCTCCGTTCCACATGTAGTGGACGGCGGCGGCGTCGTGATGGTGCGGAGCCGTGCCGGACACGGTGTTCATGTGCTCGGCCATGACCGACATCCAGTGCACCAGGCCTGCACCCCCCTGGCCCCCTTGGCCCCCTGGCCCCGCACCCCCGCTCTTCGTGTGACCCCCCGAGCCCCCTGCAGCTCCGTGTTGTCCTCCGCCTTCGCCCCAAACCAAAGCCGCTTTCTGAAAACAAACCAAACACAAATTATTTATAATTTAATCAATCAATAACTTTAATTCATATTCATTATTTCATATTTTAAAAAGTGAATATGAGAAGAAAGAAATTTTGCAAGTATTTTAAAGATCAATAACAATGTAAAAGAAATGTTTAAGAAGAAATAACATTGAAAGTTTCAAATATTAGGCATTTTAAAGATTCTTTCCAACTTGGTATACAAGTACTCAGACTTTCGAATTACGTTTCTCGAAACTATTACTATCAATCTGCTATTTCCGCTTGGAAGTTTCATTCATTGATTCAATCTCATCTTCACTTTACAATCTCGAACAAATATGTAGGTATAATTTGATACAAATGAGTAGGCTAGAATGCATAACAGGGTGCGGTAATGAGGTCCACAAAATAATAATGTTCACATTATTGTACCTTATTGAAATTGGTGTATACCGTTGGAAACATAATAAATAAATGTTGATAGATAAAATATGTACATTGTAAAATGTAGGTATATGATACGTAGGCTATAATCAAAGTATAGGCCTTCAGGCTGCAGTGTCAGTAGATTGAACCAAATACTTAAGACTGATAGCGTACTAATACGTTTAGAAGTATAGACAATTATTTGATATTCATTCACTAGAACAAACTGTACTTTAGTAGTAATCTATTTTTATGAAATTCCTTGAAAATTTTATTCCATGGATTTTTTTGAGACCTGCGATTAGAAAAACTATATTGCTGAAGTATTTCTTTTCTTCCAGCTCCTCTGTAAACTGGGAGTGAGTCTCTCCAATCTCCAATGAGTGATATTTTATTCTATTGGAATTCATTATAGTCTTTTTGCTTTCAAGAAAATGGTCACATATAATCAGATATACAACTGATTTATGCGATTGTATTTTTTCTAGAATTATCAATCAAGAAACAATTATCATTCTAGGATTGATAGGAATCCTCCTAACAATATTAGTTCTTGAAAAGTGGAACTAATTCATCGTGAGTCAATTTTGGCGTTTATAGGACTGGTGTTCAAATTATACAGGCCTACTTGATTGGCAGCAGAACCATTCTTGGCTCGGCTTAATTATTATGATGCTCGGCCGGGATTGATAGAACGTGTGTGAATTGAAAATCAAGAAACCCAATAATTAGCTATTAGCTATTACCGTACCCATTAGAATCAAATAGCAGTCCATCCCGATTCCAAACATTTATTCACCTATAAGGCTTCGCATGATATGAAGCATGCGAACTAGAAGCTGTTTTGATAAACATCTATTGATTCTGAAGGAGAAGAAGTTTATGGTGATTTTTTAAGCCTACCTTTCCCTAATTTGAAGTTGATTGATAATCTAGCCTTATTTTTCAACGTTATTCCAACCTATAAATGTTATTATTCAATAAAACTGCACTATTCTTACATTGTTAATTCATCACATAAGTCACAAAACATAATAATTTCTTTGCATTCAATGAGATATTGAAAAGAGCTGGGAAGAGATTTTGCACAGTTCAAATAAAAATTGAACAAAGAAGTAATGAAAAGAGAAAATGGCCTATATTATTCAGTTTTCACTTTTCAGTATTTTTCAGCGGCGTGTTGTAGGCTATATGTGGAATTTACACGAAAATAGACACTGATTCGGAGAGTCAATCCTTATTCAACTTCTCTGGAGGAACAAAGTTTATTTCAAATTCACTTCACATCATGTCCTCATTCAATTTACAAGTTTAATTTGAGAAGTGCGCAAGTGCGATCACATCACACTCCGAGTTTCAATCATCAGTCACCCAATACACAATATGTGGTCATAACTGTAATGAAAATTATATCCATTATTTGGTCGCTGGTTCCAACCGTTGAAATCCACAACTTATTTGTTAAAATTAATGTCTTAATATGTAATCGAGACTGCAGCTTCGAAAATTATTCTTAATTATTTGCATCAACATAACACCCGCAGATTGGACGGCTACTCTTTTCTTTAATAAGCCATTATCTTTTGATAATACTCTGACAAGCACAAAGCGATTACAGTCTTAACATTCAGCATCATAATAAACAAGAGAATAGCCCAGTCTATTAATTTATAATGATTATAGTTGAGCTTAGTCATTTACAAGAGTTTATGAAAGACTATAATCGTGTATGATTCAAGTTCAGGTGTAACCAGTTTTGCAGCTGCATATGAGAATTTTCGAGTGGCGTTCAAAAATGTACCAGGAAAACGTTGCACTGAGAAAAGTTTTTAAATAAAAAGTAGGTCTATATTCTTAACGTATTGCTTGAAGGCAGGCATATATGTCATAATATTATCTTCCCGTATACTATTTTTCCCTCATCATTAGTTTATGTTTTCAGTTTCTAGTCTAGAAGATTTAGATTTCAACGCGATAAGATCTCTTTTTCAGATCTAAAGAGCTTCAGTAGTTGAAAAAGCTCATTTATCACTTTTCTATAAAGAACGTGTTATAGGATTACAATATTATACCCTCGTAATATGCATGCATATGTACTTATTCTGGTTTAAGTAATAAACATGAAGTTTCGCAGTATCTTAAGTAAAATATATGGGAGCTTCATCTTACTTTGAGATTTCATTTGACATTTGATACACCTTTTAATCTCACTAATTTATTTCCATCGCATAATATATATTCCATAAACGTTCAAAATCAGTTTGAATTATTGTATCAATCAATCACTAGACATTTTCATTTTCTTACCAAATACTTCAACACCCCACGTTTGAAAACTCTCATCCAAGAAGTTAAGTGGGTTTCATAAAATTGATAATCAATTGATTATAGTTAAATTTTAAGTTTAATCTCTTTTCGTTGTAGAATAGCAATGAACTCCAATACCACTCATACAAGTCATAGAATACCTGCAGTTGAAGTTATGGAAGATTCATTATCAACGTCAACTAAATTAGTTTTTTTCCTGAGGGAGATGCCTACGTGAGCTAGAGATTATGAGAAATGACCACTGATTTTTTCCGTGAAACATTATTCTAGGAGAACATTGTTGTGTTTCAAGCAAACATGAACAAAAAAACCCAAACGGTTTTTAAATCCAATCATGAAATTAGGTTTCAAGTGGGAAATTGATTATCCACATAAAATTCATTACACTTTCGAGTTCAATCATTTTTTTCTATGACTCGGGAGATGGAATCATAGAACATAGAAGTGTCCACCCATTGAATGCGAGAGTATTTCCTAAAATTTATAGGAAAGCATTTGTTTTTGAGTCCAGAGTTTTCTTTGGTTCGTATTCCTTTAATTTCTCTAAAGACCATTAAGATAATCCAAAAAAGTGCCTCCATATAGTCTGTCAATTTTAATTGATAGAATCGATAATCCAGAAACCGGTACCCCGGTGCCCCTATTCGATCAAGCAATGCCGGAGAACAAGTCCCGTTGGCATCCTCGCTTCAAATCGGCAGATGTAGAGCGAAATAATAATTAAGTTGAAAGCTCAGAAGTCTATTGCCGCCACCATCATCATTGTCAGACACAAAAACTTTTTGCCACAGAAGTTTCCAGCTTTGACTACACTCACAACGCTTGTTCAACATTGCGACAGTAGGCGCAAAGTTTGTCTGATATATTCAACCTGTCACAACCTACATTATTCAGATTACTCTTTACAATGTTTTCTCTCACATAGAAAAAAGCATTCATGAGAAACTCTTATTTGAATTTCAATATATAAACCATAAACATCAGCTTTTATTTTTTCCATCAACTGACACTGCATTGCTATCTTATAGCTACATTGACTTATTCATTGCCATAGCTAACATGAGATTATTCAGCCCACATCATAATTCTGTTTAATCCTGTTTTAGAGAATTTATAAGAAAGTAAATTTGAACAAATGACATCAATGGCTAATTTGAACTGCGATTGATAGACAATGAATTAGAAATTAATTGTTCATTGAGTGTGTAGAAAGAAGGAAGTAAAGCAGGCTGTTTGGAAGATAATTCATATTCATATTAGAATAATTTGAAACAATCAATTTTTTGCTATATAAAAAATAATAGTCATAATTACCAGCTTCTATCGTACGAATTGGTTCCTAATAATATTATTTAATGCCTTCTGAGTTAATTTAGAATTACAATTTAGCTAACAAATCATGTCATGTATTCAGAAAATAATGTGTGTAAGAATCATCAAGATAAAAGGAGATAATTGTAACTCATTTATTCAATCTGTAATTTTATTTCAAATTTCCCCTTTTTTAAAAAACTTAGTTGTTAGTTTATAATTCTATTACACTGTGGCTTGAAACAGGTACAACGTACAACCGTAACAACCGTATAAATGTCATATACATACGAAGAAAAAGTGTACATGTATTGCTGTTTTGTACTTGAGTGAGAAACCGGGTGTTGTGGTGTGAGGAGTAATGAGGGTGGCGTCTACACTGTTGGGGTAGAAGATGAAAAGCCAGGGAAAAATTGGCTGGAAAAAGAGTTGAGAAGGAGGCGAGCAAGAAGAAAGAGGAGGTGAACAAGGAGGAGGTAGAGGAGGAGGAGGAGGAGGAGGAGGAGGAGGAGGAGGAGGAGGAGGAGGAGGTGAACAAGAAGAAGAAGGAGGAGGAGGAGGAGGAGGCTAACCATCCATGAGTTTGCGCCGCTCAGCAAGTCGTGCATGTGTTGAAGAATGTTTGGGAGTTGGTGCTGGGTTTGTCCTACATTCGTTGCAAATCGATCGCCAAGGAGCAGAATGCACTGAGGGGTGAACGAACGCTGCCCGCCTGCTGCTGCATTCGCGTCTTGGCCCTGGATGCGGCTACAGCCAATAACTTCGGCTGCACTCTTGTCATACAAAGTTTCTACATCTTCGATAGCTGAGCAAGGGAGTTGGAGGTTGGATCGATTTTAAAAGTGCATGAAATGCACTTTCTGTTCACGATGTTGAAGTTAGTCATGTCTACGATAATTTTAATGATTATTACTCCTTTAATAATTGGTTGAAATCGGATCGATTCGAAAAAAGCATGGAATGCATTTGATGTTCACGATGGTGAAGTAATCATGTTTACGGTAATTGGATGATGGCTCCTTCAGGAATTAGTTAAATCAAGTTGAATAACTGAAGCAATCGACTTGGAGGTGCACATTTCCTAGAGTGTTATCAATAGAATTAAGTGAGTTACATGGTGATAAATGAATTTTCAAGTTAAGGGAGGATTCATTCCAATTTTGAACTCGTAGAAATTCAATTGTAAATAGAATAGGAAAGTATTGACAGGTTTTGAGATTTTGGTACGCTTGATTTTTATATACTCGTGTACAGTGCATAGGATGCACTTTATACACTAAATGATCGAGTTGAAAATAGCAATTGAAGCTCCCTCCTATTGGTCAAAATTCTTTTGTCAATTTCATTCGGAATCATTAGGTATGTATAGAACAATTAATTTGAAGATGGCCCGTGCAGAGAATGGTTATTATGGTTAATGGGAATAGAGATTTTCTCCATGAATAAGACGAATGAAAAATGTATAATAAATTTAAAAGAGCTTGTTTCGACAAGTTATGTGTAACTTAACTACAATATCTTAACTGGCACAAATGGAATTAATTAATTATTCTTGAATATAATTTTCAATAAATCCAGTCAATAGTAATCCATAATAAAATCTGGAATAGTTAATATTCTGCTCAAATTCTAAGCTGCACACAATCTAGTATGTAGGTCTTTCTCCGACAGTCTTTCAATTTTCTACATAAATATACTACAGCTAATCATAGGTGGGGCTATTAAATAGCTACTAGCAGAAAACTTTAATCCAGCATGAAATGGTTGCATTTCACATGGAAAGTTTCTTAATGATCTATCAGAGAATATCTGTACCACCTGCCAATTCTCCACTGTATACCCTCTTCAATGTGAGATTATCGATGCACTTTTGAGCTGGTACAATAAAAACTATAATCATCGACGCTCGGTCCAATAAAACCTGTAATCTACTGCACAAGCTTGGCGTATCTCCTCATAAACGTTCTAACATCACCATCATAATCCATTGACAGCTGGGAGTGAATTTTTTTGTTACGGTGATCTGAATATCCTTAAACTATGTTATGTGTTTCAAATTAATTTTAATGTGCAACCAACTTTCTTGGCAAATTCTGATGAGGCTGAACGTCATTTCAGAGAAAAACAAGGTTTCAACCAGGTTATAGACACTTAATTGATTATTACTTGCTCGTATATACTTATCGTACCTCCAGTGTATTGCCAATATGAGTGACTATTACTGTACTAGTAGTTATCCATTGGTGCACATAGTGGGCTTACCACCATTGCAGGGATTTGCTCTGTGAATGCCTATCTAGTTGAGTCTAGATAAATTACTCCAGCGAGTAGCGAATATAGTCTATTAATTACTCCATGATACTTGGTAATAAAAAATGTAGCCTATTCATCATAGTTGGTTTGGTTGGTTGGTCTTGGTGAAGCACTGGTGGCTCGTGCCCACGAAAGAGGTGAAGTGCTTACAGAGAAAGATACTGGCACTTCACCTGTTTCTTGGGTACGAGCCTACAGTGGTGAAAAGGTATAAAATGAAATGAATGAAAAAAATCGGAGGTAGGGATTGAATAAAAACAAAATTGAGTTTCTACAAAATTAATAATGTCAAAGATATGTGGAAAAACAAGTGCAAAGCAAACAAAATAAAATAGATGGAAACTCATTGAAGCAGAGAATGTGATATGGGCGTCACATGATGAAATTGAGCAGAATAATAATCATGTAACTTGAAATAGAAATAATATCAACTAAAACAAATAAGTGAATAAATCCAAATAGGTAATAATAAAAAAAAGATGTGATATGAAAAGAAAACCATACAATAAGAAGAAATTAAAATCAATATTTCTCCAACACAACCAATATGGGGAAAACTAATAGCTTACTTCATCCTAGAAATATATTTGTTATACCCTAAAAAAGTCCTGCTAGATTGTACAGCTACAACGTCATAGGAGCAAAATAAGAGGTCTACTTTCAAAGCATAAAATCTAGAACTTTGCTCAATCATAAAGCGCAATGGCAGAGATGGATGTAAGTTATTAATGCTGAATTTGATCTATTGTACTGAAAATCTGTTTTGATGCACCACTTAGCACCGAATAGCTCTTATCCACATTCAAGAATCTATTAATTTTATCTGATAAAATTCTGATAAACATCCTGTAAGAGTTATAGGATTATTGGGAAAGTGCTTTGCCAATACTAAAGTTACGTACATCCAAGTATAGATCTTGGATTAAATTCCGCAATATTTATTCTTATTAAATATTCGAAATTGTTACAAAAACTTCCATATTGATAATAACAACTCAAAATTACAAAATATTAATTTGAAAGGGTAGCACCTCTTCGAAAGCATTTTTAGCATAGAGGAGATTAGCGCGCCTATCCTCAGCCGAGCCCTTGCCGCCTAGTACGGCCACATTGGCAGCCAGCAGCTGCTTATAGTAGATCTCCGCCGACTGACTGAGCAGCAGCGCCGGCTGCTTGAGTACGTTGTTGTTGTCTGGCTCCGGCCCGGATCCGGTGCCAGTTGACGACAGAGAGTCGTCGATGCTGTCATCGACTGCAGCTGCACTCGCTGCAGTCGCAGCCGCCGACGACAGAACGTTGGTCGACATCACTGCAGCCGCTGCGCGTCACCATCAACGTTGCCAAGGAAAATTCAAGTTATACTCGATGTCACTTACCATTACCGAACTTCACTGTAGTTTTGATTGGTAGGATCATTTGATACTAAATTCTAACTTATAAGATTGCATGTTCTTTTATTGCACATCCTACTCTTGAACCTCAATTATTTTAAACCTTAGATTCATTGGACTTATGTTGAGATAAAGAGTTGAGTTTAATAAAAGACAGTCTAAAAATAATTTGATGGAACTGTTCGAAAGTGTTCAATGATTATATTGTTAATCATTGTTACATTCATTCTATGAGGAACTAAGAAAGTCAAAGAAATATGTTATTTAGAGTTCAAAATAATGAGATAAATCTAACAAGAGTAATTTGACATATCCATTTATATGTCTATTGTATAACTTCATAGTCATATATCTTGAGATCAGTCATGTATTTCTAGGGAAAAGTGCAGAGGAAGTAGAAAAGTTCCTCAAAATTCCATGCTTCTGTAATAATCCATTTCGGATAATAGATGATTATCTGATACAGGAATCATCCCAGGAAATCACTTTTTATAACTTATATTATTAATCTTAGAACAAACGATAATTATTTTCCATAAACATTTTTTTCCGTGAATGAGTACAGTATTTTGAGTTTCGGTACTATGGTGTACAACGATGAGTTAGTAAGATGTAGGTGTGATCAATACTGTATTTGAAAATATTGATCATTAGTGGTAGACAATTTGATTGGCAATTAGTTCATTAGTGATAGATGAAAAATTATTAGAGGATTGAACTCCTGTAACTTTGATGATTAATTGGAAAAAATTTAGCGATTCCACTATTCATAGATTGTGTTGTAAGAATGAACTCTATCGTATAAATGTATAATAAGTTTTTCAGAAAATGTATTAATTTTCAATATGTCTTAGCGAACTTTCGTTTGTGCATTAACAGACATTATTTCATTATAGCCGTTCTGCAAGTCGACTACAAAATTAAATTGGAGACGTGCAGGCTTCCCAACACTGAGAGTCGACTGCGCATGCCCTGACCCCAACCCTGATTGCATTGGAGCAGCAATTAACTAAGTTCTCACAAGTTTAGCAGAGCACAAAAGTTTGTATCGCGACCGATTATGCATTATACGTTTGGAATATTTTGTCGGGTTTGGGTAGACTAACTATTGATCGATGGTTTGCACTAAACTAAAAAGATGACGGTTTTTGGAAAAGCTTCAAGTAGGTGTCATAGTGTGTGAAATTATTTGAAGTTGAGTTTGGTGGAAAACTCGGTGTAGGGTGGCCCGGGAAGACGTTTGAGGAGTAAGTGTTAGACGGAGGCGGCGGCGGTGGCGCGACGGGAGCTACGCGAAAGCGACCGACCTGCGGGCTGCCGAATACCCGACTGACTGATATAGTTGCTAGGATACACAGGGGGTAAAAAACACACATGAGATGAACATACAAGAGACAAAAAGAAAAAGGAAAGAAAGCAGGAAGAAGTAGGCGAAGTGGAGCTGGAGACGAAAAGGGAGTATGTTGGCTGGGGGATGAGAGACAGGGGGGCAATATTCTGTATGAGAGGATGGCAGGCCAAGGGGGTGGCTCGAGGAAGAAAGTAATGTAGAAACGAGAATTTATCCGATATCGGGCAAGGCGAAGCGCAATTGAATAATATTACGTCCCGAACTCCTCGACAGGTTCTTTCTCTTCTTTTCTTACACCCCTCTCGCTCCCTCCCAACAATTTTCCACCCCCAATACCTTACTCACTCACTTATATCACTCGCTCACTCTCGATCCATAACTTTCCCCCCAACACCCCCAAATGTCTCTCTCCATTCCGTTTACTTTTTTCAAGATATCGTTCTTTTTCCCCGCAAAAAATCCCCTATGTGTCCCATATATGCACACCACACACATGAACACTTAAGCAAACACCGACTCACACAAACACACTTGCTCGAATTTTTTTTATGCTCCCCTCCCCTTCTTCCATCGTGCACTTGAGAGCGTGCTTACTTCCATGCATATTCTCCTGAACGCTTGGAAAGAAAAATCTTGAAGAAGAAAGAGGGAGAGGAAATAACCCAGAAAAATATTGCTTGAAGGGGATGAGAAATGATGGGGAGGGGAGAGACAGTGATGCTGGAAACGAAAAATGATGGAAAATGTAAGTTACGAGAGTAAAAATGAATTTAATATACTACTTCAGAGCTAATATTCTTCTTTTCTTAATCCTCGGTGCGTTCAAAAACTAAAAAAGATCTTCTTATTCTTCAAAATTCAAATCCTTGGTAATTTGTCTTGGATTTGTGAAAAAGTCACAAAAAGTGAGCTCAGATCGAGTGGAACCTAATGCAGATTGAAGAAACGACTTCGATATCGGCCACCGAATGAATTAAAATTCTGAAAGACCTGTTAAAAGAATCAGATAGGAAACTGAGTTTAGAATTATAGAATTTTTCGATACTTCATCGATCATTTTATTTCTTCAATAAGCGAAGCTTCAATACTCAATGAATTAAACATCGTTATCATAGAAGCTGACAACCAATAGGGAACTATGCCGCCATTCAAAACCTTTAATGAAGGAGAGACAGATCTAACAGAATTATACTTGCAATTGCAATACATTTTAAAAATAATTGAGAACTTAATATTTCAATTTGCTCCAAGTATATATCTAATACAATTCTGCTCTATATTTTCCATTCTATCAACCCTCTATTATATCATCGTTTTCTCTATTCGGAAGTGAAAATTTGTGTTAATCATATAAGTGAAATTGAACATAGCCTCTATTTGTGATATTCTAACCGAAATTAGGAATGAAGACGTTTTGGACATTTCTGTCTGTGTTTTCGCCTGTTGGTATCATCGTGCTGTCTTGAATAGCTCACAGAAGAGAGTCTAAGAAACTTCAACAATATAATGAGAGCAAACCTGTCTTTTGTCGAGTAGGGTACCGAATAATAATTTCCTAATTTTGCCCACTGAAAAGGAATGGCATTCCAAGAAGGTATAGGTTCAAGTACAAGGAGAATTTCAAAAGAGAAGAAATATCTCTCATAGAAGTTTTGGGATGTTGGTGAATGCAAGTGTTGTATTACGATTCTTTCGAACCGAATTTCAAGTGGCTAGACACAAACCAAAAATCACGCCCCAAAAACACTATCAACAATGCCTGATGTAATACCAGGTTGTTTGTAAGATTGCTATGTTGAAGGTGACACAAAAGAGAAAAACATGCATTATTAGCTGGCTCAACCCATTTCCTGGGTAACCAACCTCTCCTTGTGAATTCTCACCCGCCAATTACCCAGACACTAACCTCTATCTCCCTTTTTTCAGTTACTGTTATTGTGCAAAAGCCCTTTGTACGAGTAGCTATCACAGTTACATCCACAATGCAGTTTTCATGAAGTGAAACATTTTCTGCGAGTTTAAGGTTTAGAATATTTCATATTACCGTGCTGAAATGTTATTAGCACTCACCTCTTATACGATCTACAATCCGTCACTTTATGTAGATACAGCACAAGTTTATGTTACCGTTAGCTTATTGAATCCTATATTTCAGTCATTTTCCATTTCCATTTTCCAAGTTTCCATTGTCTATAATTAGCCAACCCAAGCGAGCCATAATGTAATTTATGTAATATTTTCTCTTATAGCGTGGGATTTAAACCGATTCACTGTTTTAAATTTTACTGTTCTATGTAATCTAAATCACTACATGAATAAAGTGATTGAATCTGACTTTATAGAAAATATAACTATCTCAGATACCCATTACTCTCATTCATTTTCACGCTATGCGTTTGATCTGTATAGCAAATTATCGATAAAAGAAATGTGTTCTTATTTCACAAATTTACAAACTTTTATTTTACAATTTTATACTGTAGAATAGCGTCAAGTCCAAAGTGAACTTGATTTTTTTATTTTTCGGCTAAGAAAGTTATTTCTTAGCAAATAAATGAATTGTGATAATGTAATATAACTTTAATAAGTGACTTCAACCATCCTATTATTTCTGGAATGTGATCACGTTTTCGTAACCTCAGATATTTATTTTTGATTGATTTTTTTTTAAATTTCTGATTCCTTAATCTTCCACATCCATCATATTAACATAACCGACATAACATTACCATAACCGAAGATTACATTAACCTACAGAGGTACATACAACGTTTTAGATAGTGGTCTCTAACCTAGAGGGTGTTACACAAACATATTCAAAGTATAACTCTTGTTCAGCAGAAATGTACATGTAGAATGTTTGAATTCTGCAGCTATGTTGATTTGGTTACCGCAATGTCATTCCAGAGAAAGAGAAATGTAAGAGCTGAACGTGAGCATTTCAACGAGCTGTATACGTTTGAAAGAACGGAACAGCTCACGGCCCTGTAACCGCAAATTAATATGCAAATTCCGGTAGGCTGTGCAACTTTGGAAAAGATTGCCTATACGACGGAAAAAGGTCAAAAGAAAATTAGTTGCTAGTTCAACCGTTTTTGGTTTTTACACCCAGTAACATTAATCGAAATTTCGGTTTTGAATGAAATTTAATCGAACCAATTAGAACCGTTGTCATAAACCACATGTTTTGACAGCTCCCCAAGCACATAAAAATTTATTCTGTTTTATAATTTATATACATAATAAAAGCCAGATCACCAGGAAGCAAATTTGTG
This sequence comes from Sogatella furcifera, assembly GCA_017141385.1. Taxonomy (NCBI): domain Eukaryota; kingdom Metazoa; phylum Arthropoda; class Insecta; order Hemiptera; family Delphacidae; genus Sogatella; species Sogatella furcifera. The sequence continues at coordinate 32,390,009 of CM029548.1, read as the reverse complement.
CTGACTGGATGAAGAGGCTCTGAGCTGCTAAGTGGTGGAACTTTTCAGTCTCCCCACCAGCCAGTGATTTTTCCCACTTTTTCTTTTCTGGAGTTAGTCGTGTTTGTGCCTCCTGAAGTCTCTGACTGGCCTGGACCTGGACCTTCCCTCTGGTTAACCAAGGATGGGGTAACGTTGAAAATAAATTTAATCTTTTTTAATTTCATTATTTGTTTTCAGGATATTGATGTAACCTTTTTAAAAACTTAAGAGGATGATCCTCAATTTAATTAAATTTATAAAAACTCTAAACTTATTCTAAATTATGAATGAAAACCCATTTTTTCAGTTTCTGTTTTTAAACAAATTATTCATCAATTGATGTTTGGAAATAAATTTAAGAACCCTCTTTATTTTGTTACAATTTATTAAAACATTAAAATTCGTATATATCTTAATAAAAGTATTTATTCGTATATTTGTTTCATAAATCTTTTAAACCTTTAGCTAATATTGAAATTCTTTGCTCTACCATCTGAACGAGGCATCTCCAGTAATTTGTAATAATTTTCTTCCCGATTTGGGAAGTGGTAGAGCCCCCAACTTTTCAAATTAACATTATATAATATTACAAATGATGGAGACTCACACTAATCAATACACCACAAATAGTGGAAGCGCCTCATTTGAAATTAATAATAAGATTACACCACAAATGGTGTAGACAAATATTTAAAATTAACAACATCCCTAATCACTACAAGTGCTGAAGGGGCATATTCAAAATTATTAATTACCAATATGATATGATAACATTGACAGTTCAGTGAAACGATGGATTTTTAAATAAAATTCGTACATTAATAGTAATAAAATCAATATTGTATTGTGGGAAAATAATAAGACTCTTCATACAGCCTTTAACCAAGTTCATTTCTTCGCTGATCGTACAGGTATTGTTCAACTTTGAATCACTGGCGGCTCGTGTCCACAAACAGGTGAAGTGCTGTACATTAAAAGATACGGGCACTTCACTTATTTCGTGGGTACGAGCTGCCAGTGCTTTGAATATGTTTCTTGATGGGATTAGTCCAATTTCATAATGCCCGATAACACCTAACCTGTGAACAAAACTGCAATCAGTATTGTTATATCTCCTAGTCAAATCATTCCAAGCGATGGGTTTTGGATACCAAACAGCAACAGTTAAGAACAAAATCCATCACAGCAATCCAGCTTTATTTCTAAAAGCCCAGCCTGCTCATATTGCTTGATTCACGCTCAAAAGCTAAAAAAACTTGAATAGGGTCATAGTCAATTGGGGAAGAGAAAACAAAGCAAATGATTGCCAAATTGGAGATTGGAGAAAGAGAGAAGAGAGGCTCGAGAAATACTATATTAGATCGGAGAGAGAGAGATTTCTTGAATGAGAGAGAGAGAGAGAGTGTGTGTGTGAGAGAATGAAAGAGATTGGGGCAGTGAAAGAGAGTGGAAGTAGGAAGTGGACTTGGATAGAAAAGTCAAAAGAGAAAAGGTTCTAAAGCCAGGAATACATGAAAAGGACGGAGTAAGAACATTGTGAGGTAGCAGACAAGTGAAGTGGGTGTGATGAAGGATGGCGAAGAGATTGACTGAGATATTTCCGTAGCCAGAGATGTGGTTTGTGGGTGGGGGGAGGTGCAGGGGGGCAGACAGGCGCCAGACAGTCGCCGAGAAAAAATAAGTCACAAACGTTTTCGAAAGAAGAGAAAGAACACGGTATCGAAGACAAGAGGAGAGTGGGAGGAAAAAGAAGGAGTAGTTTTGAAAATATAGAGAAGAGTTTTCGGTGAGGTAGGGAAGATAAGACTGGCTGAGCAGTATTCAACCCCTCTGATACCCGGGCTGAAAAATGTTAAGGAAGGGTTGCGATCATACAGAGAGCGGTCATAATGTTCAGCGGTCAACACTATCAATGCTGGAGCATGCTTTTTCCATTCGCATTTCGAATGGAGCCCCGTATAAAAGGAATCATGAGAATGCACATGTTGATAGTAAATGCATAAATTTCACAAGGATCCAATCTCAACCCCGATAGATCGAGTATTCGAAACTCTCGCAAAATATATAAATTGAGATCTCAGTCAATAGAAAAAACCTCATGAAATATTGTGAAATGAATTATTGGAATAATAGCAATCAGCCCAGACTCGATCAGAATCAGAGCTAATAAAATTCTCTCGTTTCATAAAACTTTAAATAATTAAAATCAAAGTAGGCCTATCCTTTTTTTAATATTTTGATTTTAATTATTTGAAGTTTTAACGAATACAGTAGCCTTAAGAGAAAAAAGTATTCTCTCGTTTGATATGAATTGCATAGAAGAATTGGATTAAAGAATTTGGTTTGAAATACTTCTGTTACACAATATTTGAAATCGTCACATTTCATAGCATAATCATGTAATGAGAAGCATCTAGCAACAGCATCTTTTGTGGTAATATTTTAATTTCTAAAATCTATGTTGAAAGTTTCTGTACAGAGATAGACATCAGAAGAGCGTTAGAGGGAAAATGTCCAGAAAAAAATAACTTCAAAAGGAATATGAGCAAAATACAAAATGTTTGGCAGAATTCTACAGAACATTGATTACAAATGAGATTGATGAATTACATTATCTGTTCAGTATTGACAGTGAGTCTTAATAACACTATTGATAATTTTGTGAAGTAGATAATAGACTAAGGATCCATGAACTTCAATTTCCACAATCAATCATTCACGTTTGAAGTAAGAATGAAGGCTCAACCTCAATGCATTCAAACTTGTCAACTTGATTAACATCATGGGACAGTCAATAAACTCCATCCCTGTAGAGCAATAATTCATCCTCAATTTTCCAAACGTCGTTGTGCATTTAGTGATAATTGAAGACTCCTGAGAGATTTCAGGAATAGCCAATTCCAGAATAAAGATTAATGATACTTTTTTCGATCAATAGTTGAGGTACCATATTCAAATTATTGATAGTTCTTCGAAGTTAATCATTCTCATCGAGATTATTCCATCATCTCTCCATTTTACCATTCACCTATATCTGGAGTACTCTTAAACATGCAAATGATTACTTCGGAAAAATAATAATCACGAAATTAGTAGCCTACTTTAAAGTTGTAATGCAATTTAAAATCGATTGTAAACTGACATGTGATAAGCGCGATTACTATACTTATCATACAGCCTAACTATCATCTAATCAACAGTGCCCTATCATCAAACATACTCCCGAATCTGTATTTCTGGTTACCAATACTAACCCAATAGTTACTCAAAAACTGAGTAGGCCATGAAACATCTGATTAAGTAGGCTCTCTAGTTATATAGTAGTATATAGGCACTCTTTGAATTTTCAATTAATTTATTAGACTAATATTTTCAGACCCATCATTCATTCGACCAAAAATTCACGTGATGTCTTGACAGTACCAAAACCAATAATTTGTTTAATAATAAAACTCCATTATTACCTATTTATTAATACTTTCAGGAATGGACTATTCCGCTGTTCTGAAATGCCAGGAAGAGAGAAATACAAGGATTGACGATAATTTCGACAAGGCCGAGGTCGTACAGCTTGCCGCAGCGTGACGAGTGACGACAGAAAATAGAGAAAGAAAGAAGAAAATAAAAACCAACTAGAGCAGAGCAGAGAGACTCGTCTGGGAAAGAAGAAGCGAAACGAGATCAGATGGAAGCAAGCGAAAGAAAAATACATTTTCCAATGTAAACATTCGCTATCATCCACCTTTGTTTTTCTTATTCTCGTGTCGGGAAAATGAAAGAAAAACAAACGCCGGACGTCGACGGAAAAGCAGAAGCAGTTGCTGCTCGAAATCGCTTCCGAATAACTCTTCAAATCTATAATCATATTGCTCCTCAGTTTCTACTAGTTTATAGCATGCTATATCACCGTCAATTATTTCAGTTCGAACAAAAAAATGCTCTAATAGAAATAACATCAAAACATCAATAATATCATCAAAATTCAAATATTTTTCATTGTATTTTTCCTTGTGGGTGATACTTAAATGATGAGCTCTAGACTGGTGCTTGGGTGATGAGATGGGTAGTGATAAAAGATGAAGTTGATTGTCACGTCAGGCACATTAGGGACCAACGGTTCAAATAGTACTCTTGGTGCAAATATAAAACCAAGAATTTTATCAAAGTAACTAGTCTATTATCACTTTAAAGCTATTATAGTCTGATTATTAGTATTTCATTTATGAAACTGTTCATAACTAAATCATATCTATCAATATTTCTCTTTCCCATGAACTTAAAAAATATTGGAGCTTTTGTAGCTGTAAAAAAGTGAAGCGTGATTGTGATATTTTATTTGTATTAAATTATGAAAATATTGCAATACGTTAATAGAAATATTGATCAAAGGGACTAATGATAGTGGATATTGGATTGAGTAGAATTTCTTTCTGGCTGATATTGTTGATGGTTTTTGATGTTGCGTAAACCATAATATTATATTATTCTGGCATTTTTAATTCGCTACAGAAGACAAAGAATCTATTATATTTGACATGTATCACTTGTATATTGTTGTAATTACATGGAACTAAATGAAAAAATAGTCTTCGAATACAGAAATACACAATGTTCACTAATTAGACAACTAATTAAAAATTGTTGAAGAACGTAAACAGGAAAGATAACTTATATGGAATTGAATGGTTCTGTACAATATTTTTTATATATAAAATGTGGTATAGAATGAGGCCAATGCCATGTTGTTCATTAGTTCACTATTAGTGAATTGAAACGTTGTTAATCATATAACAAGAAAAAATATCTTTGATGCGCGAGAAAGGAATCGACAACATGACTTTACCTCTCATCTACAGAATCCATTGCAAACTAGCTAGACTTGTAATTCATTTTTTTCTGAAAATACAATCAATTTCAAATGTACTCATTATATTATTGTAAGTTTCACCAATTGCATTTTTTTGAGTGTCAGGTGTCAGTGAGAAATTTTTAGTACAAAAAATCGTGAATCCTGACTCTACTCGATAAAATGCTTGTCAGTTGGATATTAGCATTGAAGTAGGTATCAAACTACTCTGATGAGTAGAAATAATATAGTTCAAAGTTGGAGAACTGAGAGGATTTCAGTAATATTTTTCATTTCAGAATGATGGGTAAATAGTCTAATTTTATAACGATGAGCAGTATTGCGATGTGCAGTGAATAGTTTCAGTACTTGAGTAATGGAAAATTGATGCTTTTAAATGGCATTGACAGGAATTTGCAAGTGATAACAGTTGAAATTTTAATTATAATCTAGTTTTTTCACGTAACGACGAGTTTCAATTATTATGTATTCATTGTTCACAGTTAACTAGAGGACGAGATTCAAGAGGGTTATTTAAGGTAGCCTAATCTGAATGATACTTCTAGGATTGATATAAAGCATGAGATAAATATTTTTATTTTATTGTTCTCCTGCACACCTTCTCCTTTCTCTTTATAAATCGAGTGTGAGTTGATAACTTCTTCAAAAGAAAACCATGATTGGAATCTTTCACTTTAGATCTGAAGTGCCTAGAGGTGTTTAGATCTTACTACAGAGACTCGTTTTTATACAACAGAGACTCTATACTTATTAGTATCACAGACTGTTTATACAGTTTCCATATTTCAAACTATTTTTATTCCATTAATATTGCTCACTTTTGTGTAGGTTCAAAGAGGATTCAGTAGAAATACCAATCCTTTTTAACAGTAGCCTTCAATGAAATTCTTATAGAAATTCCATCTATCTCAATTCATCATTTTCCAAACGAATGGTGAATCCAATTGCAATGTCTACTAATTTTTTCTTGCTCAATAAGTAATAATTAGTAATAGTCATAAGTGAAAAGCAATGACTAACTAATAGTATTTAATATTAGTAGTGACACAATTATTGAATAGAGAATATATTTGATCATTTCATAATAGCCATACTGTCTGTAATAGCCCGATCAATAAAGGATAGAACGCCGATAGTCCAGTAATAACAACAATGTAATAAACGTAAAAAGATTGATAATAAAATTCAGTGAGGAATGTGAGCGTTGGCTTTTGTGAATGGTGTGCCTGTTGCAGGTGGTGGACGGAGGATGGAGGCTGGATTCGATGGAGCAAAGTGGGAAAGCTGAATGTGGTGGGAATTGAAAAGACGTGGACTGAGCGTGTAGACTGCTTGACGCGCGTTTAATGTGACCTTGCACGGCCCTTTTCATCGCACGTCCCGGCGCACACAATACGCTCACTCACACACACACACACACACTCACAACAACACAGAGACTTAGACGATAATCGAGGAGGCCATGATTTTCAATAGAGACATGCTAATCCTCCAAAACAATTCAGGAAATCAACTGCGAAGGACGAAATGATAAGGATTTAGTAGAACAGTTTTTTGCTTGGTTGGTGTAGAGATTCAGGAGAAAACCAGGTTCAAAATGTTTTTGCGGGATTCCTATTTGCTGAGATATAAATATAATTACGAGTTATAGTTTACACTTCATCTAGGCCATACTTATTATAATCCAGTTTAAAAACTGAGACGATTCATTATTCAATGAATTAGTCCAGGATTATCAAATGATAAAAACTATTCACTTAACATTCCTTTTCTATAACGTCACTAAGGCTGAGGCCGCACTGCCGGTGGGTAGAGCCTGGAGGGTGGAGAGTAGTTGGTAAATCTATAGAACATACACTCCATCCACAGTAACACATCGTATGAATGGTATGACGTCATTCTGTTTTTTGAGGTTATGTTGTCCATATTTAAGAATTTCAATATGGCGGGTGAACACATACCATTCATACGATGGTATATTACTGTGGATGCTGTGTATGTTCGAGAGATTTACCAACTACCCTCCACCCTCCAGGCTCTACCCACCGGCAGTTCAGCCTCAGCCTAAAGGTTGTTAGTTATTTGAGAAAATACAATTTTCAGTTAATAAGAGAAGCAGTAGAACAGTAGCTTCTTGAAACTGATCTCAAAATACTGAAACTTTAGCATCATCTTCCAAGCTAGGAGTAGGCTATGTATTGTAAGAATGAGAAACTCCCTAATACAAAAATATTAATAGATGATGTTGAATAATATGAATGAGTATTAATCAATCAATATCTATATCAATGATGCATCAATCGTGGAATTTCAATTTTCTTTAACCATATATCTTCAACCATAGATATTTCAACCATATTCAATCACAAATTCAAAAGGTACGCCTCGATAAATTGAGTCCCTTTGCACATTGTGGAAGCGTACCTATTTATCATTTTTCATATAAATCGAATTTGGAGGGGGACGATGAACACCAGTCTAGCTGTAGGCTGTAGCAGGTGATCAAGTCCCATTATGTAAGCTGAGAGACGGCCTGTGGAGACCTTCACATTTTTCTGTGAATCACGTATTTTTTTCGGGAATAGCAAAGAGGCAGGAGGAGGCGCAGAAATGCAGGCTAAAGCGGCATTGTGGGCTTCCACGCATGACTCTTAATCACTGGCCGACGTGGGATCTAAATCGATCTTCTTCTTATTTTTCATCTTCTTAATCCATGGCTTATCTGTCCTCATTCTCCATTTCACATCAAATTCCCCATTCTGCTAGTTGGCAATGACCGCTCCCCTTGCTCTATCGAAGTAGCATTCTTGAAGTCTTGTCCCAATCAAGAACAGTCTATTGATAGGCCTATAATAATAATAATGTTATTGTCTACAACTGGAAGCTCAAAAATACGATAAATTATCGAAAATATCATTAGAATTATTAAATATCAATAATTTATTTTACTCTGTATTTGTACTTTTTTAGAAATTAATTGTAGGTCTACCGCAATTTTAATTTTCTGAAGCTTTCAAAGTACAAATAATGAACTCATGAATATTGTGTTGGAGGCCGTTTAACTATCATAAAAACAATAATCATGTAGCATGAATAAGTCTATTGTCACAATAACGCTCCACCATATTAACTTTCGCTCTCCATTATATTTTCATAATAGCCTTTCATCCGCAGCCAAAAAAATAACGTATCCGAGCTGATATGGATGGATTTCATGTTATACAAGTCCACAATATGCAATAATATTATCTCTATACATAAAAACGAAATGGCACTCTCAAAGTAAACGTAGTTGAACAGAAAAACTGAAAATCTACCGAATCGAATGCGTTCAAATTTGGCAGGCATGTTCAGTTGGATCGTTAGATGCGTACTAAGAACCGATTTTTGAAACTTCCCAAGGATACGCCTAATATTAAAGTTTTTCTATAGTTTTTCGGCGTTTTCTTCATTTTTTTCGAGAATCAATTGGTAGGAAATGTTGATATTTGGTGGGCAGGTTCAGATAAGGTCTAGAAATGTTGTGTGAGAATATTTTTGAAATCCGTTCAAGAATACGCCAGTAATCAGTTTTCCAAAATTGTAGATGTATTGCGGGTTGCATATCTTCCGCCTTCATACGATCAACCTTTAGCCTACTGTAAATTCAATGGTTCAGCGAGACTATAGATGAACTAATTTGGAAGATATTCAATCAAGTTTCAAACCATGTTCAATATACTTCCCAAGATTACGCTCAAAATTAGCGTTTTACTAATTTTCGGAGTTTTTCTTAGATTTTTCGATAACAAATTGGCAGAATATGTTGAAATTTAGAAATCAGGTCTAGATTAGATCTAGAAATTCTGTGCTCAATAAATTTCCAATTCCTTCTGAAGTTACGCCTGTAATAAGGTTTTCCAATGTTTGGAATTCGCACTTTTGTTTATTTTACGAAAACTACTGAACTAAATACGTTCAAATCATATACCCAGGTTGAGCTGAGGTAATAGATTACTAATTCAAAGGATTAGCTAGAAAGACCCTGTAAGTGATATGATTAACAAAGTAAACCCATTTGAATGGAATTTGCTGGCGAGCGACGCGAGCCTGTATGTTTCAGCTGACACTGACAGAGGTTTTGCAGTGATCCATTCACACTGCTGATACTGTCGGGGGTTCAGGGGGCGGAGCCCCCTTGCTAGGCGGAGAAGGCGAGCGAAGCGAGCCTGCTGGCTAGTACCGTATAAACGAGATCTAACTAAGTATTCATAGAGTTGCACTGATTTTATAATTACTGTCTGTTATCATTAAATTCAGCTATTATGCGTATTATTTCGGAACATACTCATGTAAATTTTTATTTACTTTTTTCATGTGAGAGCAGCACTCTAGCTTTTTGCCACAACTTTGATCACGGCTGATAGAGGATGGAAATGATTGAATTTGGTTCAGGGTATAGTTAATAGCTTTAGATCAAAAGTGCTCTTGGTCACTTTTTGGTAGTTTCTGAAAGAGAATCCAATTTCAGCTTTAGTTGACAAAAGGCCCAATCAATCAGCGCTGCATTTGCCAAATATAAAAAATCAATAGCTTCAATATTGAATTAGCGGTGGGATGCTAGCCTGTAAATTGACAAATGCTAATTCATTTGAAGCTTTTATAAAATTTACTCGCTCGCTAGACCTATGACATATCTCCGGAATAGGATAGCCACATATCAAATTATTTACCTACATCATCACACGAAGTTCACCTTTCTATACCAAAATCGATCAGTTAATCTGCTGGTGGGGGGGGGGATGGTTTGTCCGCCGGTGCCCATAGGCTAGTCAAATAATACTTATGGAAATAAGAATTTTCAATCTCAAGATTAAACATGGTTTATCTCAAGAGTCACTTTGAATGGATTTCTTTAATTTGCTATTCAATTGATATCCATTCTCAGCTTAAGTAAAGAGCATATCTAACATCATTTTTCCACCCATCAAAAGAATATAAAACATGGAGAGCTGAACATGAATAAACTAGGGGTCGGAAGTTAGTTAATTATATCCTGGTATGGACGCAAATACTCGCCAAGCCCAGAATGAAGGAAAACAAGCCCTCTCTACAACATACACTCACTCCCCTACAGGCTTGTGTGATTTTTCATATCGATGAAATTTCAGCCCTCTTATTAAAAACGCATTGATGCCATTCCATGCTACAGTAAGTCTTGGGTAACAGAATGATACTCTCTGCCAAACGAAGTCTGCAAAACCCATGCTCCAATGAAATTTAAATTGATTGTTTTTTTCAATCATTCTTCAACACCAAGTCTATTGATGGACTTTACATGCATTACATACATCGATTCTTTTTTGGTCTCCAATATTCTTCTACTATATTCAATACTTTATGTCAAACAGAATTGAATGAATGTCTTCCTAATTAAATTTTCTATTATCAGTGATAGAAATAGAAATTGATTCTTTGTATTATTTGTTATCAAGTATTATGACAAATTAACACTGATAAACAATATAAGAAGGGGTATTCCAAGGTGAACCTTCTTGGGGTATTAAACCAATCAAGTCGTGGATTTGTCAAATTTAATCAGCTGCTAATTTTTCTCTAATGTACCACAATAATACGACGTTTTCCTGTCGTGTCGGGGTGTCTTCTTGGCTTGGACGGGCTGTATAGTAGAGTGAATTTGAAACTGGCAACCAGCTGGTAGGCCTAGGCCCTTCATGGGCTGTTGAGCCAGACATACATATACTCTACAATAATATTATATTAACCCAACAAATACCTGGATAGCACCACTTGACTAGTTGTTATGTAAATACCCCTGAAATGTTATACTAGATTAGTGAAAAATAATAATAATTCCACTGATTAATTTCATAGTTTCCATGAGTATCACATGAACTTGATATGAACTTCGTATTATGTTGTTTCTTAGACTAACTAGATTATAGATTGTCTTTGGTTGTATCCTTCTAGATTGACTAAGAATTGTATTCATTGGTCGAGATTTTAAAATATCCTTCAGCTCAAATCTCCTGACATTTCTATTATAAGACCATATTGCATGTGGAATTAGCTGAATAATTTGTTTCATTCAATCGTTGTTAAACAATTCAATCAGAAATTAACTTACCACTACCATTGGTCGAAACTATCAGTGAGGAATGGCTCTAAAAAGTCGCTCATTTACCTGAAAAAAATACACATTGTGAATTGAATTGAAAAAATCAATGAAATATTTCATATTCTCATATAGAAACCTAGACTACCATGAATCAGATTCTGTGAAATGTGATTGAAAAAGAATTTCTAAGTGGAATTTATAGAATTTATAGAATTTCTAGAATTGAATTTCCTCTTCAGAATTGACAAGTGGAATTTCCAAATTTCCTATAACTTATTGATTGTAATTGGAGAAAGATTTTTATCAAAAAGGAAAAAGTTTAGCGATTGTTGAAAAAATTCTCAGTTTTCGCAACTCATGAATAGTAGAAAAGACTATCAGAATATTCTAAAATGTTAATCACATTCACATTTTTTAAAAGTTGGTGTCATTTCAGTTTGAGCTCTCGCAAGACAAAAAGCCTTGAGTTTTATTCTGATATTAATTTGAAAACTGAAGAATCCTAGAGGCTGCAATGATATAATGCAGAAACCAGGTTAGGAAAAGTTGAATCAATATAATAATTTGAAAATTTCTAGAATTGATTCAACTAAATATTAAATTTATTGGAAAAGTTTTGGGGGACTGCTTATTTCTTTTTCCTATTTTTAATTGTTTGATTGAATGACAATGCATGATTGATAGAAAATGTCAACATGATCCACGCATTTAGATATTAGTAGTTATTTTGGTTGGATATTCATTTTGAATTACCTATTTAAAAGCATCATTTATTAGAGATTTTGATGAATTTGTATACATTTCTTCTAGTGAATAGACTTTCATAAAAGTAATTTCATTATTTACCCTGAAACTCCAGTGACCTGAAACAGGGTTTAAGGGAACTAACGACGTGTCCCAATAATATTTTTGGACTCAGAAACTTGAGTTATGTCATTGTTTATTGTGAATCATCACTATGAGACGCATTGTTGTTGGAAGAACGAAAATCTTATATTGCAGTTATATTATTCCAATAATTTATTCACATTAAAAATAATTTCAAAAAAGCAATAAATAGTAATACTGTACACTATAAAAGTATAGAATATGATTCTATATAGTAGGTGATACAAACACTAAGATTGGAACATCAGGGTAATGTTAATTATTGTAATAATGGGACATATATAGAGTGAATATGTAATGAATGAAGAAGGGAATGTCCATCTGAATATCAAGAGACTTAAAAATCCTGCACTCTCGATGTTTTCTCTCAATTGAAAAAAGTATGAAGAAATAGTGCGAGGTTTAAGCCTCCAATTATTTACATCATTGCTGTATTGTTATTTATTCCCAGCTGATTCCCAGTGGACCTCATTAAATTTATTCATTCACAGTTCTACAATGAATTATTCAATCAAATTTGATAGATTCAAAAATATTCAGGCTATGTCTCTCCGAACCATCATTTCACTTGATTCTCCCAGAAGGTATTGATAAAGCTCCAAAAGTTTTCTGTGTTTCTTTCCAATTACAATTAAACCTTTTTAAAGGATGAATTTAGTTAGGCATGAAGAGTACATCTTATAGAATGATGAACTTTGACAATACATTATCCAGTTGCCTAATCAAAAATCAAAATTTATTGTGAATTTTAAAAATTAGAAGAAGTACGAATTAAATGAATATTTGAGAATCAAAAAGTATGGATAAAATCTTTTAAGCTTTTTTCATTGTCAGTTGTCAATGAGGCAGTTGTTGGGAGGAATGCGTGGGTGTGCGGTTTAGCTTTCCGAGTGTGCTAGAGGCGCTTGCTTGCTCGGGGGAGCGGCGACGCAGATCTGAAGGAAATTTTTACTATCGGCCGCAAGAGCGAGGAGAAACGCGCAAGGAGGGTGAGCAGCAGCCCATTCATGACGACGACGCCGCCACACGTAAGACGACGCTTGGGGTGGTGAGGGGGTTGGCAGGGGGTGTTGGCACAGAAAGAGAGAGAGAGAGAGAGGAACTCACTCACCTCGTGAGGTTGGACGACAGACGGCTGGCAAAGCGCGGCTCATATCCCGAAAGTCATGCCGAGGTAACTAACGCGAGCAGCGAACAGACGCCGGCAACAAAACGCACTTGTAGTTGCTGGCCGCCGCGCTTCCGACTTGTAAAAAATCGCCGCTTTTTTCTCGCGCCCCTGCAGCCTCCAAGCACCCCCGCCACCCAGCTTCCTAGCCCTGCCCACAGATAGCGCCGCCACCATCCCTGCCCCCTGCCTTAACTCCGACACGAAAAAATAGATCGATAAAAAAATTCCTGCGCTGTTTTTTATAAAGCTTGCGCTTCATTTCCCCCCGCTCCACCAACCTTCATTTGCCCTCCTCTCACAATCACCCCCTCTGTTGACACTTCCCGCAGTAAACCCCCTCTAATTCCCTTAGGACTGCGCTCCATCATCCCCCTTCGCTGCTCCTCTATCGGACATTTCATGAGACGCGCTCCTCCACCTGAATTCCAACACCGAGAACATCAAAAACACACTTCTATCACAAGTGTTCTCACGACCCCTTTCCCGAAACAAGTGGTTGCAATGCTTTTTCAAACCTCGCCCTGCCCCTCAGCAAATAAAATGAGCGACAGTACAACAGTTCCTTAGTGGAGTGGATCGTTTTTTCATAAAATCTTTTGTCTCACTAAATTAAAAAGTGAGCATTTCCATGCAGTACATCACAAGCCTTCCCTATGTTTGACAGCTTGATGGAAAAAACATTTAGTTGAAAGTATTAACATTTAAGAGATATAATAGGATGTAACTGTGGGAATATTTCAACAATATCAAATTCTCAAGGAAAAATAATTCAATTTCTGAGAAACGAAAGATAAATTTTATCACAGAGTATTATCATCTCAATTAATTTTAACTCATTCATCCTGCTGTAATTTACCATAGGCCGGCTAGAAACTGAAAAAATTAACAAGAATATTGAGAAGGAACATTAATTCTGAAAATAATTCATACTTCAGATTCATTTTATAAACTTACTGCTCTTCTGTCAGTTCAGCTGCTCCAATCAAAAGGTGATATTATATCTGGAAAGAGCTTCTAAGGCTCTATAAAGAGGTCATTAAAAACACACCCTCAGCCTCACTACTGGTATAGTATTTTAATGCATACGCATGAGAGATCGAATCCAAATTTCCAATTATTTTTCATTTCAATTCTCTTAGCTTATAGAAGTTTCTTGGAAGTAAATTTACTAAAGAAATTCAACCAAGGTACCAAGCAATTCTAGTAGCTATTCTAGGAGCTATGTATTGATTCATTCATTGAGAAATGAGTTCAATAAAGATGTAAGAAATCTATCAACTCATTTCAACCTGATCAGCATTACATTATCACGTCTGTCTAAAATATTATATAGACATAACTTGAACTATAACCATGGCTCAAGTCATATTTTGAAGATAGATATCAGAGGGTTGTTATTGAATCTCACCCAAGTATGTATAGTTCTAAATGGTTAAAAACAAGAAGCGGAGTACCTCAGGGTACTGTTTTAGGTCCTTTACTATTTTTACTGTACATTAATGATTTACCCTCTCATCTAGATCCAGCTCACTGCGTTTTGTATGCGGACGACGTCAGTATTCTACTAAAAAATGAGAATCAATCTAATATGGATTCACAATGTCTTGAAGCTCTTCACAAATTAGATAATTGGCTAGCTGCAAATATGCTGAGCTTAAATTATAGTAAAACTAAAGAAATCTCATTCAGGACGTCAAGAGGAGCTAATTTGAGGATAAGAAACCGCGACATAGAGTCTGTTAAAGACATAAAAGTACTTGGAATAGTTGTAGATTCAGATATTTCATGGAAAGCACATTTGGCATACTTAAAAGGAAAACTTAGTTCTGCAATTTTTGCCATCAGACATCTAAAATCACTTCTCAAAAAAGAAACGCTCAGACAGGTATATTTTTATATTTTTCATTATTCCACTCCCTTTTGACATTTGGCATAGTTTTCTGGGGGAATTCAAGTGATGTAATTCAAATATTCAAACTACAGAAATGGGCATTGAGAGTAATGACTGGAGAAACAAGACGGACTAGTTGCCGGCCTATTTTTAAGGAATTAAAAATCCTTCCATTGCCTAGTTTGTACATTTTCGAAACTATATGTTTTATTAAGAGGCACCAGCTCGAGTTTAATACTGGAGAGACATTTCATAGCTATGAAACTCGATACAGGCACGACTTGAGAGACGGAGTTCACCGTACAAATCTTTACCAACGGGGAGTAAAAAGCGCTGGTATAAGATTGTTCAATACTTTACCAATGCATCTAAAAGAACTGAACGGTAACATTTTTAAAACAAAATTGAAAAATGAGTTGTTGAATATTTCCGCATATTCAACTGAGGAATTTACGGCTCATTATGAGCAACTAAGAATGATTAGGATATAGTAACTAATATCCTAAGTATATCGACTTAATATTTTGACGAATCTACATACCCCTTTTATAGGTGGTCAAAAGATGATTAATAATAATAATAATAATAATAATAATAATAATAATAATAATAATAATAATAATAATAATAATAATAATAATAATAATAATAATAATAATAATAAAAATAATAATAATAGTATTTCAACTAAACATCTAATTACTTACTAATTACTAATCCGCACACAAAAAACAAACAAACAAAACCTACTCTAGAACATGATACGCCATAGTGGAGTAGGTCAATTTCCACACAGAAAACACTAAAACACGTAAAGACACATTATAAGATGTTTCTGAAGCTAACTATTGTATATACTGTAATTGTAGAGTTTCTAATATTCTGTAATTGATGTAGTAGTTTTTTTTGGAAATAAACTTTTATTTATTTATTTATTTGTTTTATTCAACGTGCTTTGGGTCTTGTCTGTCAGGTATAAATTTTGTAAAGCAATTTGTATCCACTTCCCGTCAACATAGAGACTTGAAACTTTCAGAAATAATTTGAAATAATCTTAGTCGGCCTCGTTGGCGCAGTGGGCTAGGGCGTCACAACCTTCAGTCCGCTAGCACTGCCGAAGGGTTCGAATCCCAGAGGCATGGCTGTTTTTCACCTCATCAATCACCTTTGCACTCAACGTCCATTACCCACGCACAAGCTGAAATGCTTATGTGGGCATCATCAGCAATAAAGAAAAAAAAATCTTCAATTCAGATATTTAAAGTTGTCATCCTAAACATACAAGATTAATAAGAGAATACGTGACATTATGATTCCTGTAGTTAATTGATTCCAAATATTGAAACTTGGTTGCACTTCTTTTCTTACTATTTCAGCGGCATGAAGCGGCAAGAAAATTTACTTCAGCGTCTATAAAGTCTATATTGTCTGAACAATTAATTATTACAATATAACAGGGCAGACTGTGATTAACTACAATAATAACAGGGCAGACTTAAGAATTAAGGAGCTCTAGAAATGATGATTGAACTATTGGAAATTGATTATTGAATATGATCATAAAGCAAGTGAATCCCTAAAATTTGATAGTCTCCCACTGACCGGGGTTTTCTCCACTGTCATCAGTATTACACATTGACTAGTAGATATATTTTTTTAATCATTGATCGCCTAATTGAAAGCTCAATTATTTTAGCGTTGATTAAAGAATACTTTTTTGTATTGAAAGAGTTATTTGAGATAGCATTTAATCATTTTTCAAACAGTCCAACTTTATTCTCTTTGGTTTATCGATAATAATGTCAATGACCTACACTGTTTTGCTCGAGATTTTCTCGAGACCATTATTAGTCCATAATCCTTATGTCTGCTTGCACAATAAATAGTTTCAAAAATACGCCATACAAGTGATAAGAATAAATTATTTTCTTCAATTAATTAGCCAGTTGAAAGAGTCTCATAATACGCATAATAGCCCAAGTGTGTTATGTAATGCAACCATGCAAGCTGAATTACTTTGAGTTTTCTTCAGAAATAATACTATTGTTAATCGTTACTGAATTTCAATTGAACTTATCATTTTTAGATTCTATTTATATGAATTAAAATTTATCAAGTAATATATCTGTATTAAGACCAATTATTTAAATTATTATGCCTGTTTGTCTTTTAATAAGTATATTGTCTTTGATTGGAATTAATAAATAAAATGAGAATGAATTATTCTTGGTTGAAGGGGTAAATATTCAAGCTCAGGAATTTAGGCTATCATTAAAACCAAATAAGATCACATAAAAGTTGCTGGTATGAATTAAGTTATGGGAATTTGAATTCATGAACTAGAATATTTTCTACTACTAGCTTGTTCCGCTTCTGGGAGAAACTGAGAGCTCAATTTAAAGGTTTATCTTTCAATAACCACTGATGAAAGCTTCTCGATAATCTGTGAGAACAAGAAGACATTTTTTGAAATGAGAGAATAAACATCCAGCTTACTGAGTTGGGATTCATGAGCATCACAGAATTCCTACAATAATCATTTATCAAAAACTAGAAATTCGTTGGATGAATTTAATATTTTAATTGTTACTTCTATCTTGTTCATTATACTGTATTTGGTTATTCTTAAGCTCTGGCTGTCCAAAATAAGAGATGATAGTTTGTTAATAATTATTAACAATTTATTCAACAATTTAGGCAATCCATGAATCATTGAGAACTCTGCAGAGTCTATTCCATTTCAACAAGAACTTCAGTAGGTTATGAAGTTGACAAACTTGGTCATTTACTTCCACAACGTGAAACTATCTGAATAGAATTAGAATTAGAATTAGAATTTATTGTATCACGTTTCACTACATAATAAAGCATAGCTTAGTAGTATGTGACATGTCAAATTGTATAATATATATAAAGTCTCTATATAGGTATACACTACGTCGACGAAAACGAAGCCGAACCGATCATGCAAACAACCGACAACATTCCTCCATGGTGTAGGGTGCTGCTGAAGTCAATATTTCTTTTAATCTCCACCTGAACCGCTTCAAGTCGTCGATCATTTTAATATCAGCTGGCAAAACATTGAAGACTTTCAACCCGCTGTAAAGTGGACCCCTCTCCAAAGCGCTGGTCCTGTGATGTGGGTGCTGCAAGGTTTCTCGATGCCTTGTGCGGTACTCATGCTGCAGTCGATTAATATGAACAATCTACGGAAGGAATATGGGCATGAGTATCGATCATAATGATAATAAATTGCTGATATGAACTATATTTTTCTCTTAACAATTCTCATTATCAGAAAATAAATTGTCATCTTCCAAAGTTTCAATTAAGTGGGGAGTCCGATCCCACTAGACGTCAAACCTGCAATCATATGATAGTAGAAATCCGAAAAAAACAATATTATTAATATTAAGTTAGGACGTATTACAAAACATGATTTTCGAAGCAAATTGATGATGATGCAGTCAACTCCTTCCTTTATTATTTTTTAAGTTTTCTTCTTCCTAATATGTCCTCTATTCTTCTGCTCTGTCGTTGAGGTCGGAGATACTGGTAACAAGTTTGAAAAATGTTATTTAAATCTCAGTTCTTATTCGAAGAGTACAGAGAAAATCAAGATGAACTAATCTTTTAGAAGAATGGAAGAAATAGAAGATAGTGCTTAGAAGCAAGTGTTTTCTTGACCTGAGGTAACTTGCGAGTTGGTGGGAGAGGCGGCGCCACTACGCCAGGGCGCAAGCGTCCCGACGTCTCGTGAGTCCAGAAAGAAAACATGGCCCACATCCTATCTTTCATCGATTTCACCACCTTTCCACCAACAAATATCATCTGTTTCTGCTTGTTTTTGTTGTGAGAAAAGTCGTGTTCCATGCATTCACCCGACGAATGTTCAAATCAAGACGTCACGACGCCGCAGCCCCACTTGGAGCGTCATTCGGGACTCAACACCGCCCTTTTGAGTGTTCCCTTGCAGATATGTCGGAACAGTGACCTGAATTTTGAAGCTAAGAGAACTTTAAATTCAGAAAGAAAAAGGTTTTTCTACGATATAAGCGTTGATTGAAACATGCAAGTAATGCTTCTAAAAATTACTCACAGGAGGGGCATTTTTTGTGCCAACTCTCCACAATCTCTCCTTCACTTGCGTCATTATCGTTTGAAAATTCTCTGGCAAAAAATTGTCATCGGCAGAGGAAATTCTCTCACTTTTCCACATCCATCAACATATTACAACAAGATCTAAAGAAAAAATCATAAAAAACCTCACTCGTTGTATGGTTCAGTGATAAACTTGGTAAACTCTGCAAGTGGAGAACATTTTTTTTTTACAAAAGTAATCGCCATTTTTATCCTCTGTTTGAAATCGTTCTAATTGAATCAAAGAAGGGTGGAAATTATTCTTCGGAAGTAATACTTTTTGCTGTCTATACGCACAGTTCGATCAGGCGTAAAAAACTAGAAACAATTTTTCCATGTTTTCTTTTGTAGTTCAGTTTTTTGTCATTAGTGAATTGTTCACGCCTAACAACTCCTAACCACACTAACAGCCTTGCTCATTCATGAGTGATCAAGCCTACAAAAGCATGTAGGAGTAAATGTGGAAATTTTTTACTAGTGTAAATTCGAGCTAGTCTTGAAAATAACCTCTCCTTGTGTCTCTCCAAGCTAAGCTAACTCTCCTTGGGATGATCCTTGAAAATTGAATTGTATAATCAGATTTGTAATAAAATTATGATTTGATTTTACTTCCATGTAATAAGATCATCGTGTAACACTACTTGGAATCCATTCAAACGACTAAATTTTGTTCATGCTCAATTTAATTGGATGAAGGTAAGTAAGAAGTGTGGACTGAGAAGTGCCACAAGAGTTCAACTTGTCAATAAACATCTAGAAACTGAACTTACAAAATATTTACTCATAGTCAGATGTACATCAGCCTAATTCCCAAATGAATTGAGTGAGAGGCACGAAACATGAATCTCAACTCAATTGTAGTTTAATTTGATTGAACACCTTCAATAGGCAACATTACATTGAAAGCTCTCTTACATTCAGAAAATACTAGACTTCAAGTCATTCAATAACTATATTCTAAAAAATATTAATAAATAAAGAAATTTTGGTCAGTCATTGTTGTTTTGTAATTATTGGAATATTTGAAACCTCAGTATGATTACACAGATGACTCAATTGTTGGTTACAGAAGGATGGAAATAGTCACGTGAAAGCCCGTGAGAGATCAAGACACCCCCACACTAGAGTATAGAGATCCAAGAGAAAATGCTTTCACTTTAACTAGAAAACTAAACTACAGAAATATGTAGATTCCTAGCTAGTTGTTCCCTACATTTCTTAGGAAGAAAACAAACTTACAGATTTTCTATTTGATTGGAGAACCTCAGCGTTATGAATCATACCAAGGGAAAAGCACCAATAGTGGCCACTGGTTCAGTAGTGGCCACTATGGTTTTTTCTTCAAAATACGGATTTGATGCCTTCAAATGGGTTCTAAATCTGCTAGAGACTTAGGTCATACTATTTAGCAGCTGAATAGTTCAAGTAAGAGCTCGCAGAGTATAATCAGATATTTTTGAGAGAAATTTATTGCCGCCATTTCACTCGAAAACGTAGTTTCAGTAAGAAGTTCAGTTTTCTCTTACACGTTTCAGTAAGAAGGCATGCATACATATTGTTATATTATGAATAGAAAGTCTGTAAATTTCGCAATTTCTGGTGTTATAATCATTCCCAAGGATGTCAAGATGTTGTTCAGAAGGTTTCTAGCCAAATACAGCTAATATTTTGGCGTAGAAGCAGACTGGCCACTACTAGAGCAAGAAACCGTCAATAATCTAGTAGTGGCCACCTGATAGATATTGTAGTGGAAATTGTAGATATTATTTTAAAAGTTCATGTGAATTGAATTTATGTTCTCCTAAGACTGTTTCAAATAGCTTACAGAGAAAAAATAACTTTAAAACGTCTATTTTATAGTTTAACCTCACTTTTCTATTGGCTTGTAACAAACAACAATTCAACTCATTTTAATATAACCTATTATTATTTCTGGCGTTATTATCACGTTCTAAAATGTAAAATTAGCTCACTTAAATGATTGCGACAAGCAGCTTGAGAAATTGAATTTTAAATAAGCATATAACAACATGTGGCCACTATAGAATCAGTACCTGGCAACTACTGAAACATAGTAGCCACTTAACAATCAAAATCGAGTTCCACGAAAAGTTGACTAATTATTTTTTGAATTGAGATATCAGCCATTTTAAGTAACGAGTCAATCAATAAGGATCTGGGCTACATGTTCATCGAGTTTAAGATGAGATAAAATGATGAAATGGACTCACAATTCTGCATAAACTATAAAAAATTCCTTAAACATGGCCACTACTGGTGCTTCTACTTAGTCGATGTTAATAATATTTGAACACATTTTCCTCACTTAGTTAAACTGGTTGGTAATCCTGATGAAAATCCACTTTTTTTTATCTCACTGCTTTCATTCTAATCGAGTATTTTATTTCCATGCCATTACAACGATCAATTAGATTTTGATCTGCAACAATTATTCCCATATTGAGTTGGCATGTGAAACTAAAAGTAAATTCCTTTTTATCTGGATCAGGTTAAATAAGATCTGGATCAACTGTACTAAGATGTCGCCAAATTGAATGAAAAATCATGACCTTACAAATTGACCAGTCTAATAAGTAATCAACTTTTCTATGAATTCGAATAAAGTTAATATTATAGTGTATTTATATATCTAGTATTAATGTAACCATGACTAGTCAACGAAAAATATTGTCATTCTGAATAACTCAGAATGATAAGAGTCTCAAATCAATCGCACATTCGAAATAAATTAAAATGTTTAATTAACAGTGAAAATTTCTGGATGTGATAACCAATAATTGAACGTCAGTGATAAACAATGCCCTTGTTTCTCTTGCTCGGCACGAGAATAATAATCTTGTTATCAGTCAACACGTGGAAAAATGCGTTCTCTTTCCCATCATTCATAAATAAATTCCAGCCTCCCTCCCAAATTTAAAAAACGATTCATAGCCTTCTTCTACTTAGTCTTACAAAATTGTTCCCTAACAATATATTTCATTCAATTCTAAACAAAGTATGATACTTTTATAGTAAGTTAAATATCTTGAAATCTTTGTTGAAGTTCTCATATACAGTACTAAAATTATTGACATTTCAGATTACTTAATTTTTTAAATTGATGACTTTTTATAATTTGTGTAGATTCTTCCATGTTTAATAGCTCTAAGTTTACAAGTCTAGTGCCGGGTTTTTCCAAGCACAATCAAAGTTGAGGGACCCTCAAATTTTGATGAACAGCTGATATTTTCTATGATAAATATAGGATATAGGAGTAATAGGTATAGGAGTTTAATAGGTAAATATAGGAGTAAAGTGTAGTAAACTTGAGGGTCCCTCAAATTTAAGTGTGCTTGGAAAAACCGGGCATACGAGTTCTCGAGATAAGGTTTTCAAAACAGAGTAATTTCAAAATCAAATCAAGATCGAATTTCATTAAGGTTTTAAAAACAAATCATGTTACATAAATGGAATAATAATCTGTAAATGATCAATGTCCTTTGTAATACGAACAATAACTTAAATTTCAATCACGAATCCACTCGAATTTATGAATATAATATATGCATCTATCTACTCGATGTACACTGTGTATAATAATAATCTATTTCTTTGTTCCGTATTCTAGGTATAAGAAATTTTTTTATTAAAAAATTAGAATGTCATGGAATAGTTGGATGTATTTCTTATAGAAAATGGCAAACAATCAAGACATCCTAAATAATTATTATATTTCCTCAATTAGCTAATGATTCGCATATTCGAATAAACGTGGAGAAATAGTTCAACGAGAAGTTAAGTGTAGACCTACTCGTATAAAGTCATAAAAATTATTGCCTCATTCGCATTATAACTTTCCCAATAGATGATTTACAATTTCAAGATAGATTAAAGTTATTTCTACGAATTAGAGAAGAAACTGGAAAAAAGTCAAAATTATAGATAACTGTATTATCTATTCATCAGGGGGGAGATATGTATTCCATCCAAATTTCATTTAATACATAAGTTACCTAATATCATCAAATATTCCATCGAATTATAGTTTTAATATCAGAATAATTCTTCTCCTGATCTATGAGAAATGTAAACGTTATACCCTACGATTCAAAAACATTGTTCCAGATTTCTTCTTACACTACACATCAGTGAAAGAATGGAAAGATTAGGCTATATTCCGTCTTAAATTATTCGTGAATTGGAAAGAAATAGTTTTGTGCACAAGCGCATGGTGTTTAACTCTCCTCGTGAATGCCATAGATCAAGGTAGTAAAAAGAAATAACGAACAAGAGAAGAGAATTTCGGGAATCTGAGAATAGTTCAATTCATAGCAAGCACTGGAAAATTTTCAGAGATTTGAGCATACTTGTAATAAATTGAACTTGTTATTCATGGAAATTTATCAAGCCATATCCGCTTCATACATCTTATATACGTCACTTGGTAATTTATACTTTGTGACATGAACAGCATGACCAGTCAATCCTTGAGAAGTATACACTGTATGATTTGAAGATTACCAATTCCACTAAGGCTTAATAAACACTACATATTCATCTCTAATCACGCTTTTGACTTAGCAATTACTAAGCTGTTAATAACTTTCAATTTGTGATCTAGTCAATGCTAGAGCTGATTTGAATTGTATGGACCTCATGCCAGCAGGAGTTTTCTATCAGCAATATGAATTATTTAGTAAGCATCCTTATCATGATGCAATATCAAGGTCTTGGAACAGTGTAATGACACCAATTTGTAGACGATAATAATTTGTGAATTTCATTTTGATTCTAGAACTCACAATATCAAATAATGCATCATTGAATACAAAAATGAAATTGAGAGTGATGCCATATTTTATCGAAGACGAGCCTATTTTATAGGCTGACAGTATTTTTTGTAACAGAATAACAAGCATTTTGTGGCCTGTTGTAAGTTGGTGCTGCTCAATAACACTAGGCCTACATTATTTCAATAGCTCTCAGTGTCACACCAATCTTGGTAAAGTGAATTTTTATTCATTCATTATAAATAATAAGGTTAAAACTTGTCCCAATAGACAAAACATTTAATTTTCAGTTTATATTTTAGTCAACAAACTTGAAAGCTTTACTTCATCCATCGATTACTCAAGCAGGTCTGTGGTTACTAGTACTATATAGATTCATGTATTTATCATTATTATTATTTTTTCCACTCCACTAGAACTACATTAACTTGAATGGGCTTTGTTCTCTTCAGGTAAAGTGAATGATCGCACAAATATTTTTAGAATACATGCTGTGTATTTCAAATTTCACTTGTCGAATATTCCACCTGTTTCGATATTCCGGCTCAATTCCGAATGTCGAATGACATGGAAAAAATATTATGAGAACTTCCTACTTATAGTAGGCTATTATGATAGTTATATAGTTATTTTTTGTATGAATAAAGGCATTCTACATTATCTTATCATTATTCTGTATTATCTGATCATTTGCGCCATATATTTAAAGCTTACAGTTCATAGAAGATTTTCCATCACAGGTTGTAGGACAAAGTGTACCTTGATTATTTTCATTATTATTATTTAAATCACTAGCTGGAAGGCTCGCTTCGCTCGCCTCCCCCGACTAGCCAGGGGGCACCGACCCCTGTACCCCCGACAGTATAGGCAGTGTAATTGAGCCAAACAGGCTCGCTTCGCTTGCCTGCAAAACCGCTTGTCTGTCAGTGTCAGCTGAGGCAAACCTGCCCACAAAATATCAACATTTTCCACCGATTGGTTCACGAAAAAATGAGGAAAACGCCGGAAAACTATAATATTTGCCGTATCCTTGAAAAGTTCTTAGCGCGCGTCTAAACGTCCAACTGAACATGCCTGCCAAATTTGAACGCATTCAGTTTAGTGGATTTTTAGTTCTGGTGATGAATGAATGAATGAATGAATCAGTGCCATTTCGCTTTTATATATAGAGAATTCGTAAAACTGATGACGGATCGATCACTGTTACTTACAAAGATAAGATTTATTCTGAATTACCTATCCATAATATTATATTTCGATGTCAAATTATTGACATGCAATTCTGCTCCTTAACTTATAGAGAATAATGATGAATTCACTTTATAATTAATTATACATTGAAGAAATGGAGATAGAAAAATAGGCTATTAGAGTAGGAACTCATATAATAGCCTGTCGTAGTGACAAGAGTTTTTTTTATTATTTGTTTATAATCGTATAATAATGTGATATAAGTGTAAGGATTTATAAAAACAGAAAGTTATTTCTGGCTAACAAATATTTTAAATTAATGATTATTATTATTAGACAAAAGTACAGTGACTATAATTATAAGAGCTTATAATATAATAGTCACTGTAGACAAAAGACTCAATTCGCGCTCCCTGCAACTAAAAACCAGTAGCGCTGTAGTTCCAGTACTGTGCTTCTACCTTGTGGCAAATCCATGAACTACTTGCACCTCCACGTCTATTCACAGGACAAGCTCAGTTTGAATGGAGTACAAGCTATTCCCAATACAATATTTTTATTTTTATCCAACAATCAGGCTTCTCATGAGTTTTTCTCTGTTTCTCAACATTTATTACAACAATTACCAAAAAAATAAAAAAATGTGTAAAAATCACCCAAATCTCAGCCGAAATGAGACAAAATATAGCACGTGTATTTCACATTGTCAATGTTATTTGACATTTTGAGATTTTTCATTTGTGATTTCTGAGGTTTGGGTAAGTTTATGTCTCACACATTTACAGCACTGGCGGCTTGTGCCCACCAAGCAAGTGAAGTGCTGTACAGTAAAAGATACGGGCACTTCGCGTGTTTCGTGGGTACGAGCCACCAGTGATTCACAGTCACTTAATTTTCTCTTTAGAATCTGATTCTCTAAAACCTCTCTCAGATTAAACTTGTGAAAAACTTGTGTAAGTTTTTGATTACAGATCCACTTATAACCCACAATTCTTGAAAAATTGTGTTTTAGCATATTTTTCCTATAATTATTTCAATAATAAAATCTAATTACAAACTTCTAACTGGAATCTATTGAATTTCTCAGCTGATTTTACATGGGAGATCATAATTTTTGTACTAGCATAAAGCCTCTTAAGAATCAAGATATTGATTGAAAAAGGACAATCCTCTCAGGAACAAATCATTATTTGGGTGTTTGTTCGCATGGGACCGTTGCGTAAGGAATCAGCATGAGATTTATAGCTCATTCCTCTCAAAACACTCAGTATACAAACTATACCAGACCTGGTTAATTTATATTTAATGGTTTCCGCCTCAAAATTACTAATAATCAGCATCAATATTAAGCTATTAATACACTCAAAGTCTCGAAGTGTTCGTATTGGATTCTATTAGAGTCAATTTTGTAACTAGATCCTGAATAAATTACATCTATATTTTTCTTGAATAAATTCAATTTTAGCCATTTCTTGTTCATGATTGCAAAAGTATAACATCAATTTTGTTTTGGAAGAAAACCAGATTACTAGAATACAAATCGCTATTTTTATTGGGGTAATAGATTTTGTAATCAACCAAATACTAACTCTGGAATTCAGCACTGATTATTTTGTACTCACCGGAATATAGTTCATTATTATATTATATTTCGTGACGAGGAACAATGCATTTGGTAATTGCTACATTCGAGATCGAGGATGACCAGTACCAGGAGTGACAGTAGGAGCTTCGGCCGAGGTTCGTCTGCAGACGATGACGAACGATTGAAGCAATAATCCTCTGCATCACCTCAGATTCACCTCAAAACTCTCAGGCAGCTGCTGAGGCAGAGTTCCTATCTCGGGGGAATCAGAAGTAAAAGAAAGCGATCGTTAATCTTGTCGTTCTCACTCAGGGACAATAAACAGAGGCCTCATTCTCTGACGCAGGATTAGTCCAGGCAGACCAAACAGTTCTAACCTCAAGCAAGATGTAATCCTTCCTAGCTCACCTTCAATACTCTTCACATAACCAGCACTTGACCTGTGCGAATTCACCAGAGCTTCAAGCTTTTATTGAGTTAGCATAAATTCATTCAAATCAGATATTTTAGAATATTCTTCTTGTGCTTTTTATCTTTACTTATCTCTTTTCTCTTACAAGGAGTAGGCATTTCTCTGTTCTGACTCACGATACATATAGAAGAAGTAGTGTGATTTCTCTTCTGTTTACTATTGGCGGCTCGTGCCCACGAAACAGGTGAAGTGCTGTACAATAAAAAGCACGGGTACTTCACCTGTTTCGTGGGTACGAGCCGCCAGTGCTATATACAGTGCTTCTGACTCACTTTCTTCTCGGTACTTACTATATAATCAACTTATTTTAATTGATGTGAATTATTTTTCCATACACTGTTATATTATACAATTGATAATATAATTATTATACTGATTACAAATTTACTTATCATTGGATAAGATTACCCTTTGTACTTAGTGATTACTGCTATCTTTTTAAAAGTCTCCACAAATTCAAAATCGTATATCCACAGAATTCAGAAGATTAGAGATAAATGCTTATGATTTATCTCCAGCCTTTAATACTCGTATCAGAAATCACAAGCTGGAAATTGGTTTATTTCTTATCAAGCACTGAGATCTACATCTCCATTTGATTTTTTTGAAATAACAAAACTCCTTATCAATCATTGTGATCTTCATATTATTAATGTTTGAATCTAAGAAACAAACTTCCTGAGAAAATTATGGGAATCCTTGCATAGTCCGAATCAAAACTGAACATCGTAGTTTGAAGAAGGTCAATATCAAGTACAAGATTTGTTGGCGTTGCAAAGTTGAGTGTGCTGTGGAGGCGCTGTGGTTGTCCGAGGGCGGACAGACTTCCGGAGGATCTTTCTTTAATTTCACGCCGTGTTAAAGGAAGAATTAGTTGGGCCGAGTTCAGCTCGTGCCACAAGCCTGCAGTCATCAGCCACTGCTTTCAATCAACAAAATCACCTTGACGAAACAGTACCGGTACGTACCGGCAATCTGAATAGCATTGCAAATACAACTTGCTTCCAAGATATGCCTTCTTAGATATGTAACGTATTTATGAAATTTTTTTATTGATATTGTGATCTTGATGTAAACGAGCCTTTTTGTATTATGGACACTGCTGAGACGGTCGGGGGTCCAGGAGGAGGAGCTCCTTGGATAAGGAAAGCGAAGCGAAGTGCTTGCTCATTTATAAAATATACTTTATTCTATGAAATATACTGATATGATTATCAAAATAAACTTAGCATAGGCCTACACACTATCAAATGTCAAGTTAAATAATCTGTTTCTAGAAGTTTATAATCCAAAATTCAATAAAGCTTCTGCAGCTTGATTTTCTCTTAATATATTTTTTAATAATATAAAAATGCTTAAAATATACACATATAAAGATGAAATGAAAATGGAAATCAAATAACCTTTTTGCCTTTTAAACTTAAAAAATATTATTACTGCTATCACAAATGTGAAAAATAATATTTTTGAAGTTTAAAGGGTATTTGATTTTTATTTTTATTCTATTCATCAATTTTGAAATAGCCCACGTGTGAAGTTTAATTTTCACATACAGTGTGACCTATTTTTCTCTCCCAACTAGCATCCATTGTAATCTGGCTTTATTCGCAATATAATGGAGAAGGAAGCAGAAACAATTTTTGTTTATGGCCACGCTACCTGGAAGAATTATTGAAATTCAACAGGTGGATGACTTAAGAAAACTTGTTTGCTATTGGTTGAGCCATAGGCCACTTTTCACAATACATACTTCATTCTTGAGAAAATGGATGAGAAAGCTGAAACGAATTTTGTAGATGGAGGAATTATTGACATTCAACAGATGGCTTTATACAGTAATTATTGATGAAAAAAATTCTCAAATGATCCTCCAACACCTTACTTAAAACAGTTTTAACAAATAAGTAATGTACTTTGAAATATATTCCATTCAAGATCTTCAAAACCGTATTTCCATTCCACTGATCACTACTTTATTTAGTAAATTCCAATTATTTGCGCCTATTAAGAAATAGATTGGACTAGAGTCTAGAGTTGCTCCTGCGCGAGAGTAAGGAATGTGTAGATTGGTGTTGGTGGATGCGCACATTAAATGTTAGTGGTGAAAAATGCGGAGAGAGCTTTATTATTTTCCGTGAGTTCGTTACTGATTTTTATGAGCTTTTTTACGGCGCTGCCGCTTCATATTGATTATTTCGCTCCACAAATAGCCGGCTGCTTCCAGCTCTTTCTAAGCGAAATTCACTCTTTTCTCTTATTTTGCTGATCACTAAATCACTAATAGCTCCCTGTTAAAGTCATATTACTCCTTCATTTCACACAATATTCTATTTCTCCTGTACGAGGGCTCTTAATCTCTTCTTCTTGTTGTGTTCTCATTTACGCCATGTGCTCATACAATTTT
The DNA here is from genome assembly GCA_017141385.1 of Sogatella furcifera. NCBI lineage: Eukaryota > Metazoa > Arthropoda > Insecta > Hemiptera > Delphacidae > Sogatella > Sogatella furcifera. The sequence continues at coordinate 32,360,468 of CM029548.1, read as the reverse complement.
TATAGTCACGTAAAGTAACTGTTCACCTCTTATCCTGTTGCCTGTTTCTGAAGCAGATTTCGCAGCAACACAACCATTCATATAATTTATTTACGAATTGACACATTCATGCAATTGGAACAAATAATGTGATGATGACCAGATCTCACTTCATCAACTATAAGAATATTATTAGTCCAGTCAATAAAGCATTGTAGAGTGCATGAAATATGCCCCAATTTTTGACTTCGGGGTTTTGTTTAGACTAGTTAGGAGGTTAACATACTAAAAGTCCCCGGACCAGGGGGGTGAGCATAGGGCGGGAGGGGGTTTAGAAGGTACAATTTTTTAGTTTTTCGCATAAAACCTGAAAACGGTTGATCCTAGAGAAAAGTGTTCGAATAGAAATTGAAGAGGACTAGAATCTGCGTCGATTAAAAAAAAGGAAACGGAAATCGGCCAAATAGAAAATTTTTTACATTCGATCAAAACTCCCAGTTTTTGAAAAATGTGCTTTTAAATGTGACGTAACTCATAAACTAACAATAAATCCACTATCGCCTCGCCCTAAACGTTGTCGAGCATGAAAAGTAGAGTTCAAATAACATATCGATATTGATATTTGACCTATTTTTGGAAGTTTAACATTCACTTTTCCAAAAATGGAATTCCTCCAAATTTAGAAACAGGTGGTTTTTGACAATATTTTGATGCTAAAATATACATTCCAAGTAATAACTATATTCAAGATTGTGTCTGGTAGTCTATATGGATCATTCTTCATCAGAATACTCAAAGCTCAAAATCTAGACCATTTGCAGTAGAAAGGACCCTTCAAGGATAATAATCTTGGATAATAATAAGGACACCCCTAACTTTCGTAAAAGTAAACGAATCTCAACAAACCATGGCTCATTGGTTTCAGCTTCAAAAGGCGGTTCTATTTCATATATTATATGTTCAATTCGGGCAAAATTAAAGAATTTCATTAACTTGAGTACTTTCAGCTTATTCCTATATTCCGGAAAAACACCAATTTTTTGTGTTAAAATGCGTCTATCTTGAAAATTATTGGTGATAGAAATTTGTATTTAGGCTTAAATTGTAGAACATAGTCTTCTCTATCGTTCGATGTATGAGAATATCGAGTTATTACTTCTAGAGTCAATTTAATTAACAGTACAAAAAATGGAAAACATTTTTTCCGTTTTTCCTCACTAATTTAATCTTAGAAATTTGATTCTAAATTGTGTATGATTCAAGTTATAACTACAATTATTAGCTCATATTGTATATAATTAGATTCTCTACTATTTCATTTGACTTCAATAACCCTTTAATCCCGTATTCTATTAGGAAAATGGCGTAAGAAATATAAAGATGAAGGATTCTGATGGTTTATGAATTTGCAAAATCAAAAAAAGTTACTTTTAGAATGTAGTATTTCATAATTTTATTAGATGTAAATGATAGAGAAGATTATGTTTTACAATTTGAGTTCAAATGCAACTTTCTATCACAAATAATTTTCAAGATAAACGCATTTTAACACAAAAAAATGGTGTTTTCCCGGAATATAGGAATAAGCTGAAAGTACTCAAGTTAATGAAATTCTTTAATTTTGCCCAAATTGAACATATAATATATGAAATAGAACCGCCTTTTGAAGCTGAAACCAATGAGCTATGGTTTGTTGAGATTCGTTTATTTTTACGAAAGTTAGGGGTGTCATTATTATTATCCAAGATTATTATCCTTGAAGGGTCCTTTCTACTGCAAATGGTCTAGATTTTGAGCAGTAGAATAAGTATTCTGATGAAGAATGATCCATATAGACTACCAGACACAATCTTGAATATAGTTATTACTTGGAATGTATATTTTAGCATCAAAATATTGTCAAAAACCACCTGTTTCTAAATTTGGAGGAATTCCATTTTTGGAAAAGTGAATGTTAAACTTCCAAAAATAGGTCAAATATCAATATCGATATGTTATTTGAACTCTACTTTTCATGCTCGACAACGTTTAGGGCGAGGCGATAGTGGATTTATTGTGGACAGGCTTTATTGACTGGACTATATGTTATTCTTTCAAAATGTTCACTCAATAGATAGCCTAGTTACAAACTCTTTCTCTGTGAGTCGACATCTTTTACTTCGCCATTCCAACGTTGACCAGTCATGTACATTTCTACAATTAAAATGTGCAAATTCTAGGTATAAACTTGCACTTCTAGAATTTTCAACATCTATATTATCTTCTTCCATCTGGGACTATCCTCTATAATAATTAAAGTTCTCATAGACTCTCAAGGACTATAGACAATAGACTTTAGTTTCTCAAGGAGACTAAAGAGAATATTTCTCAAACGATGTTCCTGAAGAATGTTGAGTCACCTTATGGTCTTCTTGAGAGTTACATCCACTAAGATTTACAAAGTCACTGATAAACAAAAATAACTATCCACCTTGATAGGATCATGGATTTCTTATATTTATCATTTTTGTCTTGTACTCGAATGTAGAGGATTAAGCTCCCTTTATTCTTTATTGATTAAGTTTTATGAAATCTCTTTGTCCTACCTGTTTGTCCTCCTCATGCATGATAGGTGATTCATCATTGTCGTTTATGAATCTAAGGATAAATAGAGTTCACAATGACTCTTCCTTACCGGGGAAAAATAAATTGTTTCAATAATTGTTCAATAATTCTGAAGACAACAAAACGAATTCAATACCTACTACAATTACTGTAGATTAGAAATATAATCAGATGAATGTGTTTCACCATTGTATGCTCAATCATGTATAATATTATACTGTACAATCCGATTTAATTATCCAATCCTCCATAATGTATGGTAGTCTAATTCAAATCGTTCATCTTGCAGAAGAATAATGCCTTGCTGAACCTTATTAACAATCAGGATTTCAGCCAGCAATTCATATAATTTTTCTAAAAGTGGTGCCTCCACTTTATTCTAAAGATAAAGTTGAATGGCGGTGATTGTGTAAATCTTACCCAAATCTCAGAAATTGCGATCAAAAATCACAAAATTGGTACTAAACACAACTTTATCTTTAGAATCCGACTCTATTCAACTCCCATTAATAAGAAATACAATTTTATGATTCCTTATCCAGTTATAACCCTTATTGTTAGAAAATGGCGTTTTCTAGCATATTTTTCCAATTATCTCAATAACCGTTAAAGTTACAAACTTGCAACTGGTTTCATTGAATTCCTCAGCTAGTTTTACATTGGAATTGATTATTTTAGAACTTCACTTAAGCCTCTAAAAAATTAGAAAAATCAGTAATCTCAATTTTCCGCCATTGTTACCTCGGTAACAAAGCGTTTTTGGGGGTTGGTCCCATGGAACTTTTTGTCTACTTGGTGTAAGGAATCAGCCTGAGAAGTATTGCACATTCCTCCTGAAACAACCTGTATAAGCGACGTTACAAGTTTTTAAGTTGTTAGAGCTGATTCAATTGTTGTAAGAATTAATTCAAAGATTGTGTGGCCCATGAAACAATTTGATACTGTAAAGCGTAAGAGACATACTGTATCTACACTACGGAAATTTGGTAGGGTTGTTTCAGAAGTTGAAAAATATTCCAACATCATTCGCCTCTACGTTGGGCACGAAAATATCACATGAAAACTTAATTTTAATTTCATCGGACATAGTTTGCAACGAAACGCTGCATGATCATGACCGGGGCTTGAAGCTGACCAGAGAAGTGTGCACTCTGACCAGTAGTATAGTCTGCCAAGCAAAGAAGACATTCTAGCAAGATGTAAAATAACTCCAGCTCGGTCAATATCGTTTAAAAAATTAAATCTCAGAATGCAGGAAACATTCTGATCTACAATTTTAAACCAATATTGACCGAGCTGGAGTCATTTTTATATCTTACCAGAATGTCTTCTTTGTTTGGATAGACTATAGGAGTAGGAGTTGTGAACGGTGTTAGTGGTTTATTAGAGTCCCGTTCATTTGTCAGTGGCCGGGCTTTGAAACAAAAACTCCGTATCCGCAAGCCATCTAACCTGGACGTCTCCCAGACGAGGGCAAGTCGGTGATGGGGATGGGGAAGGCTTAGCTCCCTTCTTGCTCGCAAGGCAATCCATCAGCGGCAATCATAGCAGTGCAGCCAGCCTACTTTGGATCTCTCTATCGCACAGTCAACCCTGTCTTTCTATCACGCTCAATTTGTCGTTCCAATATTAATTTTACTCATCCAGTAACTCTTGAAAAAATCGAATATGACTCAATCTATTGTATTACTCAAATTGGAATATTAATTACTCATAAATTACTTGGAGAATTAAAAGCACTCATGATTGAAATACAACTCAATCTATAGCACTCTAGCATTCTTCACTCGTCCCTCTTCTTATTTGCGGAATTAATTTTCTTTGAAAGGCGATGAGGTCTAAGTTTATGAGTGTGAAATTAGTGGAGTGGTAATTAGATGACCACTAATTTTCAGGCAGTCGGTCACAACGTCTCCGAAAGACAAGTTTAGCTCAGCGTTCAGTGTTCAGAACGTGTTGTCGTCAACTAAGATCGAACCCAGTAACTATTAGTCTATCAGACTTACACTCCACCTGTCTCGGCAACTGCTACTCCAGCAGAAAATTAAATGAATGAACATTTGATGAAATAAATGTGTATCATTATACGTGAATGTATTTTTAACAGAATCAAAATTTCATTTCCTCAAAAATACATAAAAACGATATCTATATCTATAAAAGCGAAATGGCACTGACAAACTGACTGACTGCCGACTGATCCATTCATTCATTCATAACCAGAACTAAAAATCCACAAAACCAAATGAGTTCAAATTTGGCATGCATTTTCAGTAGGACGTTCAGACGCGTGCTAAGAAAGGATTTTTGAAACTTGATAAGGATACACCAAATATTTGAGTTTTTTTATAGTTTTTCAGCGTTTCCTTATGTTTTCGAGAACCAATCGGAAGAAAATGTTGATATTTGGTGAGCAGGTTCAGAAGAGGTCTAGAAATGTTATGTTGAAATATTTTTGAAATCTGTTCAAGATTACGCCAGTAATAAGTTACTTTTAATTGTAGATGTATTGCGGGTTGCATATCTTCCGCCTTGATACGACCAATCCTTTCTGTATATTCAATGGTTCAGCGGGATCATAGATAAACTAATTTAGAAGATATTGAATCAAGTTTCAAACTATGTCCGATATGCTTCCCAAGGTTACGCGCAATATTAGCGTTTTACTATTTTTCGGAATGAAGAGTTCAGAATGACCAGAGAAAATCCTTTTGAACGGAATTTGCAGGCAAGCGAAACGAGCCCGTTTCTTTCAGCTGACACTGACAGAGGTTTTGCAGGCGAGCAAAGCGAGCCTACCGGCTAGTATATTATAATTCACTTAAAATTTATAAAGTACAAAAATATAATGTTACAATTTATTGAAATAAATAATTAATTACAAGAAAAAATTTTACTTGTTAATGGTTACTAGGTAACCAGAAAAACTTTATTAGCTTGTGTGTTGGCGACATTCATCCAATTCATCCTGCTTATTATTGCCCAAACACAAGGCATGTGATTATGGAGGCACCACTTTTAGAAAAATTATATGAATTGCTGGCTGAAATCCTAATTGTTAATGAGGTTCAGCAAGGCATTATTCTTCTGCAAGATGAACGATTTGAATTAGACTCCCATACATTATGGAGGATTGGATAATTAAATCGGATTGTACAGTATAATATTATACATGATTGAGCATACAATGGTGAAACACATTCATCTGATTATATTTCTAATCTACAGTAATTGTAGTAAGTATTGAATTCGTTTTGTTGTCTTCAGAGTTATTGAACAATTATTGAAACAATTTATTTTTCCCCGGTAAGGAAGAGTCATTGTGAACTCTATTTATCCTGAGATTAATAAACGACAATGATGAATCATTTATCATGTATGAGGAGGACAAACAGGTAGGACAAAGAGATTTCATAAAACTTAATCAATAAAGAATAAAGGGAGCTTAATCCTCTACATTCGGGTACTAGAGAAAAATGATAAATATAAGAAATCTATGATCCTATCAAGGTGGATAGTTATTTTTGTTTATCAGTGGCTTTGTAAATCTTAGTGGATGTAACTCTCAAGAAGACCATAAGGTGACTCAACATTCTTCAGGAACATCGTTTGAGAAATATTCTCTTTAGTCTCCTTGAGAAACTAAAGTCTATTGTCTATAGTCCTTGAGAGTCTATGAGAACTTTAATTATTATAGAGGATAGTCCCAGATGGAAGAAGATAATATAGATGTTGAAAATTCTAGAAGCGCAAGTTTATACCTAGAATTTGCACATTTTAATTGTAGAAATGTACATGACTGGTCAACGTTGGAATGGCGAAGTAAAAGATGTCGACTCACAGAGAAAGAGTTTGTAACTAGGCTATCTATTGAGTGAACATTTTGAAAGAATAACATATAGTCCAGTCAATAATGCCTGTCCACACGGGTATAGAGTGCATGAAATATGCCCCAATTTTGGGGGCTGGTCCCATGGAACTTTTTTGTCTACTTGGTGTGAGGAATCAGCCTGAGAACACATATAGTATAGATTAAATATAGTAGCAGTCGGCATAATTTTAGTCTCATTATTAATTGTAGATCAGAATATTTTCTACAATTTAAAACCAAATGTTAAAATTTAAACTAATATCTTGTCAGAATGTCTTCTTTGCTTGGAAAGACTTTAACAGTGTAGAGAAACCCTTTTTAGTTGTAAGAACAAATAATGATCCCGCATTTATTAGTTCCAGGCTACTTCTGAGCTTATGCTCACGCCAGGGGGTACGAACTAGAGCACCCGCCAGCAATATTAATAGGGGTTGACTGCAGCCGAAAAAACTTGTTTTGAATGTCAAGTGATTTCACCTGGACATCAAAAGTCAGGTGTCGAGTGCAGTATGTAATGTAATGCACATGTCCTTATTCTATCTGACCTGCAGTCGTATTGCAATATTATCGTGTACTCTTGTTAAGTGATGTTAATGAATCACAGATGAAATTAAGATTTCACTTGATAATGTTGGACGCTGAAGAATGTAATAATTCACGATAAGAAATTTCTATAATCCTATACTATGGTATGGTAAGGTTCGAAGATCATATACAGGAAGGTTTACCTTTAGAAAATTTCCTTCATATATTGTATTGACATTCAAAAATTAACTGGATTCTATAATTCAAATTTGAAGCTACTAGGGGGTTGAGCATATTCCAGGCCTACTAGGAGACTTCGAATGTGAACACTTCACAAGGAAACCTGGGGTACAGTGATACAAAAAATTAAATTTATTAGAATATTCTTAACTTGAATTTGTAAATATTGTTCTTCTTGAATGCTCACAAAAACAAAGCAAGTGTCAAAGTAAATGCGATAGCCTAAACCAACGTCCATGATGCACAATTTCAAAATTGTGCAGGATTTTATCTTTGACAAGATATCATAGATAAAACAAAACAAAAAATATTTAAATATGTTGGAAATGCTCCAGAGGAAAAATGACTTTTAATTGAAATGCTGAAATGTTATAAAAAAATGTCAGCAGAGAACATTCCAGATATGTAGTAGCAGTAGTGATAACATGAGTATTCTATGAGTAGGCAGTAAATTCTTTGACAAAAAATCCTACAATTGTAACAAATTGATAGTTTTAGAGTAGGCCCAACGCTACAGAGTATGTAAGTATTGCTAGTGATGCTTCTCCTCGCACTGAGTATGGTGTACTATGGTGATTATCTTACTCTCAGGCATGGTCTGATGTAAGCAGTGCAGAGATGACCGTTCCCATTCATGCACACGGTTTGTAATACATGAATGGATGGGTATATGACGCGCGTAAATAGGTTTGGAAGCTAGATGGCTATACTACGGCTGTTGTTACATTAGTGATTGTAATGACGGGTAATCAGCTTCCTGCAATCAAAACACAATCTCGTCTAAAAACTGATATTAGAAAGGCAAGAAGCGCGTCTTCTTGGCCCAAAAAGTGATTTAAACGAGACATCGGCCCGCGTTCGCTCATTCAGTTTTCCCTGGATAGCGTAACGCTATTAGGTTACAGTAGTGCAGTCTAAATACAGTACACACAACACGCACACTCATTTACGGCAGTATTGAGTGCGCCCCATTGACTAAACACAGAACTCGGCACTCAGCTCAACAGGCGGCAACAATGGATTTCTCGCTCGGATTATTAGACTTCAGCTGGGAAAATTGTTGATGGATAAAATTAGTCGTTTGATACTTAAGGGCCGTTATCCATCAACAACACAATGAAACTCAAGCTGGCGTGTTTTGGAGGAATTGTTCTCTGCTTTTTCCAGTCTCTTACAGGTAATTCAAGAGCAATTTTGCAGAGAAAATTCTTGGGTGTAGGTGGAGCTGAGTGATTAATGATTTTTTTTCAATTTGTGAATTTTGGTAATCATGGAAAATCTTAACCTTTTCCTCTTCGAATTTAACAATTGATTCCTATTGATATTTGACTTTGAAGAGTCGTATTATTGACTATGAGAAGTCAATTTTAGATTAATAGACTATTCTATTTTGAAAGAGCAATTGAACTTTGAACAGTAACCTAATTTATCTAAGAGGATAGGGGAAAAAGTGAGTGGTGATTGCTTATTGTGGAAGTAAAATAGTCATTGTTAATATTATTGTCTTCAAAGGAAGGATAATTAATATACATGCATACCTATACAACTCTCAGGATTCAATATATCCTGAAATCAACATCTCCATGAGAAGACAAGTCGATGATAATCATAGGCTACACTGAATATTATCTATTTAATAATAATAATAATAATAATAATAATAATAATAATATAATATGATAATAACATGATAGAGTGGTTCTGGGTTTGGCTTGGCGTGTTAGAAAAAGCTCTGATCCCCTTATGCAATTGGTCAACACCCATGAAATTGCTGGAGTGGGAGCATTCCTTTACAAAGCAGCACAGAATGCATCAGAACACCTTGGTCTAGACTTTGAGGCTCTGGGAGATATGGATTCTGCTCCCCTTAAGGCTAGAATAAAGTCTGCAGAAGGTAAGTAGCTGCTTCAACAGCATAAAGACAAAGTCATGCATGGCTTATTTTATAGACATGTTGATGAATTGGGGCTGTCCAGAGAGCTGACATTTGCCTTTTTGTGCTCTGCAGGTCTGAAGTCTGAAACAGAGGGGTTTATACTCGCATGTCAAGATGGTGTCATCAACACCCTGACATCGTAGCAGGGTATTGCATATGGAGGTTCCTGATGTAAGCTGCCGAGTGTGCCATAAAGCACCTGAAACACTGATGCACATCTTATCATCATGCTCTGTGCATGCAGCTGCAGGTTACATCCATAGGCATAATGCTGCCCTGCGAGTGCTCTACTATCACCTTAGACACTCATACGGTATTGACAGGACACCAGTGCTGCCGTATGCTCCAGGGGAGATTGAGTCCGTGGTGGAGAATGAAAAATGTCGCATTTACTGGAACTATGCCTTCTCCACTACCAGGCTGTTGTCCGCAACTAAGCCTGATGTTGTCCTCCTTGACATTTCTGCAAGGACAATGTTTGTCATAGAGTTCTCTGCACCAGCTGAGGGAAACATAGCAGCCAAAGAGGAGGAAAAAATATCACCCATGATAAAATATCCTCGGACAAAATATCAAGACCTACTAATAGAGCTACGCAGGCTAAACCCAGGATACACTGTGAGAATGGTAGTGTTGATCATAGGAGTGCTAGGTGGAATTAGGCCATCTCTACTTTCAAATTTAAAATCAATGCCTGCTTGTGAAAGGGCTGCTAATTCACTTGCGGGGCAAATGCAGAAGGCTGTTATACTTGGGTCACTCCGTCTACTCAGAATGAATGATTTACTGGTTTCGGACTCAGTGTGATTGCTTACCACATGGACATGTGGAGTAGTTATACTGGAAAACACGCTTGCCATCCTCCCTTAGGAATCGGAGCCTGGGGGAAAGGTGGACAAGCAACTCCTTCAAAAGGAAATAAATAATAATAATAATAATAATAATAATAATAATAATAATAATAGAGAGCAATTTAGAGAGAATAGAGGGAATATTCCATATAATGATAGAGAGCCAGTCACAAGAAAGAACGTACAGAACAACGTTGAAAACTGTGAGACCACGAATCCAAGATTTTGTCACTTCTATATGGGTTTTCAACAATTCCGTTATTTTGTATATCCTCGAATCATTAGAGTTAGAACTAATGTTAACATGAATTGATTAAAATCGTCGATGTGGTTGAAAATCCTATCTAGAGTTGATATTGGTTATATCACTTGAATTTCGATCATAAATTCAATTTTGATATTATGAAGTGTCGATAATAACACAATTACCCACAGCCAGATTCATCAATGGAAATTTGAATGACTTGAATCGTATTAAATTTCCAATTCAATTTTCAATATCGTGAATAAAGCAACTATAATAACTCTATTATCAATAATGAGAATTTGAATGGTTTTGGTTAGAGTGAAGACAGCTTTATGATGATGAGTTTCATTAGACAATATTAATGAGACATTGCAAGTTGTCTCTATGCTAGTCTATTTGAATTGTAATAACAGTAACTTTGTTAGCAGCATTATCACACAATGAATAAGAAGTGACAGGCATTACTAGTCTAATAGAAGAATTAACTGTGAAGTATGACATAAAAATTGACGCCGAACATGATAGCCATGTAGAGAGGCGCACACGGCAGGAATACTGATGAGGCCACACTCGAGCTAGTTATTGTTGTAGTTGGACTAGGTTGTTCAAGTAGTGTTGTCTATAGTCTATTTTACTTACTTGTGAGGCAAGCTGGTTAATTGAAAAGTGGGAAATAGTTTGGAGAACAAAAAGGCAACCAGCATGTTAATATTTACATTTCTAGCAATTCAAAGCTCAACTAAGCACAGCGAAATGGTACTAGGATATTGAATAAGAGATCAACCATCATCAAATTGTTAAAATGAAATAAAGTATGGATCTGATTTAATTCTTCATGGTGAGAAAGCTCTAATAAGAATGATATTGATTATAAATAACCAATAACAGCTTACATGATTACTTGTGGATTTGGAAGGTAGAATAAATTATAATCCTATTCATGAGTGATACATTTTAATGAAATATTTGAAGTAAATCAAATTAATCCACTTTAGTTTAATAAGATTCGGGAATTTTAATGCAATAGATCAATGATTATTTGGGGTACGAAGAATCAACGATGAAGTAGAGTACATTCTCGCTGCGTACAGTAAAAGATACGGGCACTTCACCTGTTTCGTGGGTACGAGCCGCCAGTGTCTCGCATCCACTAAGATCTTGGATTCTTGGTTACTGAGAGATTGAACATTTTCATAAAACGAATGAACAAACTAGTAAATACAGGGTGTTTCAGGAGGAATGTGCAATACTTCTCAGGCTGATCCCTTACATCAAGTAGGCTAGACAAAAAAGTTTCATGGGACCATCCCCCAAAAACGCTTTGTTACCGAGATAACAATGGCGGAAAATTGAGATTTTTCAAAACATATTAATTTTTTTAATTCTTTGGAGGCTTTAGTGAGGTTCTAAAATAATCAATTCCTATGTAGAATTAGCTGAGGAATTTAATGAAACCAGTTGCAAGTTTGTAACTTTAACGGTTATTGAAATAGTTGAAAAATTTTCTAGAAAACGCCATTTTTTCAACAATAAGGGTTATAACTGGATAAGGAACAATAAAATTGTATTTTTTATTAATGGAAGATGAAGAGAGTCGGATTCTAAAGAAAAAGTTAGATGGCGGCGATTGTGTAAATCTTACCCAAATCTCAGAAATGGCGATCAAAAATCGCAAAATTGACAAAACATAGCACAAGGAGGCGCTCAGAATCAAAGTGATGTAAGTGACATTTTCTAAAAAATTGAGTTAAATAGCAAAACGTGTAGATGAAACTTATATTTAACTGATAGTAAAGAGATTTGAGTGAAAAACTCGATATTCACTGAATTATGGTGGGGGAAAAAATTTTCACTTGCAAAAATCGCCGGTCAGCTGCGTGGAAAATGCACTTACATCTGTTTGGCTCCAAGAAAATAAAATTTCCATACGCGATTGTAGTTTCGAGAACAGCTCCGTCTTGTGATTGTTAATCCAGAATAGCTTCAACGATTTTACATTATATTCTCAGAAAAGAAAATGGAGTTCAATGATACAAGCTCAGTTTCAAGCAAGTACACATATTATCTACAGTTATTTAATATTAATAAATGAGGAAATAATTATTTCAAATGATTATTCAATAAAACAATTCATTATTGTTGTGGTTATTGAACCTCATGTTATTTCCCAAGCTAATACTATCGGGTTTTTATCAATTTTATTACAAAATATTATTGAAATTCAAATTAATAAACTTATTACAAGCTCATATAGGCAACCAAAGCCTAATAAAGCTCCAGTGAATGAAAACTAATAGGCCTTAAGCTTAAAAATCACCTAGACTACTGAAAAAAATCTTTCTCATTCATTCTCAGTGAATTTATTTTATTTTAGAACTTTTTTAGTTTTATACAAAGAGTCTTATTAATATAGGGTTATTCAAAAAGAGCGCCGGTTTTATACATCAAAATAGGAGGTTCATTTAAACGAAAATGCGATCTACTATTATTTCCTGGTCGAGCAAAGGAGACATTCTGGCAAGATGGGAAAATGACTCCAGTTCAGTCAATATTGTTTCAAAAATTATAAATTTGTTCTCAAATTGTAGAAAACATTCTGCTCTATAAATTTAGAGCAAGTTTATAATTTTTGAACCAATATTGACTAAGGTGTATTCACTTTCCCACCTTGCCAGCATGTATCAAGACCATAATATTGTAAAAAATAGTTTAAAATTTTATAAATTGAAACCGGAGCTCTTTTTGATTCACTTTATATTTTCAAACATTTAATGTTGTATCTTTATTTTCAGGTTCTCCAGATGATACTGATTATGACAGAACCTTCCACTCTGATGGAAGTGACCTCTTTGTCGACCTCATCCACTAATTTTGACCCTGGAATGCCTATTGCCAATGAGTTCAACCCAAATAGAAATGATTCTTTGTCGACCTCATCCACGGATTTTGACCGTGGAATGAATGTGGTCCATGAAAGACCAAGAAAGCGACAACGGAAAGAAACAATGTGAATGCGAAATAGAGCTAAGCTACTAAGAAATTCGGGAAAAGGATACGTCGGATTCAATAACGTTTTGTAAAGAGGTAAGGGTGTTCAAGCATATGACCACCAATGCGGGTATGATTGTGATAAATTTAGTGGAGAACAAAGAAATTCAGTTTGTGATAAATATTGGTCGTTGAGTTCATGGAATTTAAAATCTGCATTTATCAATAGCTGCATGGTGAAAAGTGTACCTAATCGGAAAAAAGATATGCAGAGAAAAACAATAATGTGAGTGTTGTTTTGAAACTTCAAAACAGAAGAGTTTGTAAAATGTTCTTCATCAAGACACTTGACATCACTGTAAAACGTTATGATAACGTTTTGAAGAACAGAGATGTTACAGGCGTTTCTCACACCGACACAAGAGGGAGACATGTCCCTGGTAACAAAATATCCGACGAAACCATTCAAGTGATACGAGAACATATCCAGTCCTTTCCAAATTACACCAGTCATTATACTAGATTCAAAAACCCAAATAAAAAGTACCTTTCTAATGAACTGTCCATTCACAAAATGCATGAGCTCTACCAACAGTACTGCCAAGATAAAAATATTGCCAATCCTGTTGAAGAAAGTTTCTATAGTCAAATATTCAACACCCAGTACAATCTCAGTTTCAAAAAACCTCAGACAAATACTTGTATTACCTGTGACACGCTTCAGAATAAAATCGATCACGGTGAAACCCAGAACATTGTTGATGATGCTAAGAAAGAATCACATCTTCGTGATGCTGAAAAAGCTAGAACAGCTAAAGAAGAAGCAAAGATAATCGCAAAAGAAGATGATACAACAAAAGCTATATGCTTTGATCTTGGAAAAACTTTACCTACTCCTGTTCTCACTTGTTCAAAGATATTTTATATGAGGCAGCTTTGGACCTACAACCTCGCAATCCATGATCTGGGAGATAATAGAGCATCAATGTTTATGTGGCATGAAGGCGAAGGATCGAGAGGATCACAAGAAATTGGATCTTGCCTGTTGAAATTCACGCAAAAGCTTGACCCAAAAATCACTCATTCGATAGCATTTAGTGACAATTGTGGCGGGCAAAACAAAAGCAGGTTTATTGTAAAGTTTTGGATACATATAGTTAAAAATACCAGTATTGAAACAGTTGAACAGTATTGAAAATTTTTAGTTTCGGGGCATTCATTTATGGAAGGTGATCAGGATTTCGGGGTTTTCAAAAAAGAAACAACGTTACGTAATGGTTCCTGAGGACTGGATTAATGTTGTAGCTACTGCTTGCCGGAAATTCAAAGTAGAAAAAATGTCACAAAACGATTTCAAATCAGTCGAACCTATGAACGAAGATGTTATTGATAAGATTCCCGGAATCAGTAAATTCCAATGAATTCGCCTCGAAAAATCTGATCCTTTTAAACTTTTTTACAAAGAATCTTTGAACGAGGACTTGGAATTCATCTCAAAGAACATGAGGAAGAAAGGAAGACGTAGAGCCACGTTTGGGCTTAGCCCTTTGTACAACGATCAAATTGGAATTGCCCTTCCAAAGTACAAGAACCTCCAGGATCTTTTAGACTTCGTGCCTCCTATCCACCACCAGTTCTACAAGAACCCCAAAATTGAAAGATTAGACAGACGTGTTGATAATAATGTGAATGAGGAACCTGATGCTGAGAACGACTTCGACCAGCTATGGGAATCAGATTAATCAATCTTCTTCACTATCTTGTTTATCAATTTATTACTATTTCCTAAATGACTCTAAATATTACTTTTTATAAATTTAAATCATTGTTATTCTTTCAAAGTCACAATAAAAGATCCTTATTACAGTCTCCCAATTCAAATGATGTGTTATTCTTATCAACCAATAATAAATTTCTTTTAGAGTCAACAAGGTGTAAGTTGCAACTTGGAAGAAAAGGGATGTAATTGCATGTAGGCTCTGATTCAATCATTATTATAACATTGTAAAAATATGATAAAACAGTTTTTAATCACTGTAGTGTATAGAGAAAATTCTAACGATTCCATTGATGCCATTATTAATTTTTTTTAAATAGTTTTGGATTTTACATTGACCTTTAAACTTTAAATGCGATTATGTCGAAACTAGGTTTGAGTCACTTACATCCCTTTGCTTCTAAGCGACTGAAGTGATGAATTTGTATTTAGTAGCGATTTTGCTATTTTTGATCGCCATTACTGAGATTTGGGTAAGATTTACACAATCGCCGCCATTTAACTTTTTTTTAGAATCCGACTCTCTTCAACTTCCATTAATAAAAAATACAATTTTATGATTCCTTATCCAGTTATAACCCTTATTGTTGAAAAAATGGCGTTTTCTAGCATATTTTTCCAACTATCTCAATAACCGTTAAAGTTACAAACTTGAAACTGGTTTCATCAAATTCCTCAGCTGATTCTACATAGGAATTGATTATTTTAGAACCTCGCTAAAGCCGCTAAAAAATTAGAAAAATTAATATATTTTGAAAAATCTTAATTTTCCACCATTGTTATCTCGGTAACAAAGCGTTTTTGGGGGTTGGTCCCATGGAACTTTTTTGTCTACTTGGTGTAAGGAATCAGCCTGAGAAGTATTGCACATTCCTCCTGAAACACCCTGTATATTTCAAGTATTTCATTGATTCTAAAGATTCTCTGCGATGAAAACAGACCTATATTTCCTTCTCCTTTTCTAATTCTCTAGCCTGATTTTCCTGATTCTTATTGTCTAACATCAATCTCATTACAAATTCAAATTCTTCAGTTGAAAAATTTTTTTTCTATTTATAATAACTGAATTAATCATATTAATGTGTTAACGATTTAGGACTGCTTCATGTCATATTCAAAGATGACTCTAAAAATTCTCATTAAGAATGTGACAATTATGACGAGTACAATAATGAATTACTGTAATATAAATTAATTCACAATCGTCATCCAGGCAGAAATCACAATGAGGGAAGGGGTACGGCATAATGACATTGACGGCAATGATCGTCTGAATGATTAGAATTGTACAAGAAGGGAAGTATAGGTCCAAGTTTTTATGGGAACTCATCGTTCAAAAAGGTATGAGAAGAGAGGCCGCCTTCGAGAGCCGTTCTAGGTAAGGAGAAGAGTGTTTCCCGACTTCTCCCAGACTTTTTCTCTCTTTTTTCCTCTGCTGCTGTGCAGAGTAAGAGAGAAAGAGCGAGAGTGACGAGTGGGAGCAATAGAAGGACGAGGCAGAAGAATGTGTAAAGTGGAGAGCGGTATTTTGGTGCCCACATCAAAAGCCGCTCCTAAATGTTGTCATATTGAATTCAGCTCATGACCGTCTCGCCTCGGCCTGTGCCGGCCCTATAAATTACACAATTACCAATTCAATTTCGTACGGCGAAGACATTTTTAAATACAAATAAATTATTTGCTAACCACTGCACCACGCCGCGCCGCGCATCAAAGGCCTTCGCTTAACTAAGGCCACCGCTGACCACCTACCAACCCCCCTCCCTACCAATCTTTTAAGGCAATTAGAAGCCGCGATTTACCTTTTCCGCTCCCCCCTCTCCTAAATCCCTTGTGGTGGTAGTAGTAGTCGTGTCTGATCCTTCCTCATCCGCTCGCTTGTTTGTTTCTTCATCAATCGATTAATACTGTCCAAAACCAACAAACACAATAGTATCAAGCGAGTCAAAATTCAATTTACAATCCAATATTTATTGATCCTCCTCTGCTTTTTAATCGATTCATTTTAACTGATGCAGCCATCGAGTAATTATGTGTGTGAGTGGGTAGTTTTTCTACAGAGTTGGATTTGGTTCACATTGTATGGAAAGGTTGTTTACTAGGCTGAGAAAAATACTTGATTATTTGAATGCTTGATTACTGGAATAATAATTTGGAGAATTCAACTTGATGCTCTTGGTATGAATATTTTCATTCTGTAGCGTACCTCAAGAGCCTAAAGTTCATAACCTTAGGATAGGTGAGTACAAGAAAGCAGTTCTAGAGTAGTTTATTTTAACATGATCAGGCTATCCACGATAGCCTAATCAACAATTCCATCAGAAGTAAATGAATCATTTTCAGACTTTACATTGGTTCTGCTTCTCATAAAAGGAAATCAGTGTCTCTTAATTGGGAACTTGTGTGAAATGTGATCAACTGAACATAACTGTGAAATTGATAATTAAAACTCCATCATGTCATGAACATGGAAAAATCATGTCTATTCAAATTAATTCATGAATTTATTTCAACTTTTGTGAAAATTCAGAATGAAGTGAATGGAACTAAATAATTAGGCCTTATTCGATAATGCGACTGATTTATAAACATATATAGGCTACATTGGAATGGGATATTTGATGATCCTGTCATCTTCAATGGTTTGAGAAATTCATACTGATGTAAATATCACTTTAATCAGTTGCATGGGAAATAACGTATCCATAATTTCAATCTCATAATGGATGCGGAAGTATTAATGGAAAAATGCCTATTCACCAATCAAGAATGTTCTAAATTTACCTTACATGTAGTTTCCGTAATAATTATACAAATTATTGAAAACGGTACCAATAATCAATTTGAATATTTCGACCTCGTTCTTTCCTACTGTTGAAGTTTCTGTCTCATAGTTGATAAACATTGCATTTTCCCCCAAGATACAGGTAACCGCAGCTAATTCATGTTTTCACAGCGCAGACAGAAAGATTTATGAGCGTCCAGTCTATGTCCTGTGGATATAATTATGAGTTATGACCCAACACAAGCATTGAACAGTCTCAGATTCTTGCTGCTCTGCTAAAAAGCACGTCAGAATGAATTGTAGTAAGACTACTGTAACATTCTCCCAGCAAGTGCTCTCTCGATCCATCACTATTAGTTTTGATTTTTTGCATCAATTTTCAACCTTTCAAGGCGTATTTATGAAATTGTTATCAATGGTCCGAAGATTCGAAACGTAGTTTAGGCTATGCAACATTTGTATCATTAGACCACAAGCTTACCGAGCGTAGCGAGTAGCCTACATCTCAATCGTGCTTCACAACCGTTGCTTGCACTTCTATTGTGAAACACCAACACAGTATGATTCAGACTGAAGTTGCATTCAGCTTTCATAGTCCTATAAGTTTTCGAAATCTACTTTTCTGCAGGGATCCAAGATTTTAAGATTTTATAAAACCAATATGAGGTATTACTCTAGACCTGTAACTGGAGTATTTTATGGATGTAACCAATGACCTGTCATAGTTTTCATCTATAGGCTTCAAGTTTTACAAGATAATTGTTACAAATTTTTATTATTTTGACAAAAGCTTAGATTTGTTAAATATGAACCTTCTCGCTCAGTTGAGAGGTGATTTTTCTGTGAAGAATCTCAATTGAGCTACTGAATAATATCCGTATAGGCTCATAGTTAAGAAAAAGAATTATACATTTTATTTCTGGATAATTGATTTTATCTGCTCGCGCTATATAGCCTACTACTGTGTTTTAGTTTTTGTTTGTTGAGTTTTTAACCTGAATACGTATTTTATGTGTCTCGCGGCAATTGATTGAATTGAATACTTTCAGTAGATTTTAATGACAGTAAATCAAGTTTTAATACCTCTCTTGCAATATTGTGAATACCTATGTACCTTGTGCACTTTATACCTTGTTCACCTTATTCATAATCGATATTCCTGAATTCAGATTCGAAATTTTCGACTTTTTGGCATAATAAAACCCATTCCTATTACATGCATTGTTCGAGCATGAACATGAAATGAAATGTTTGAAATAATATAATAAGGGCGTGTCTTGCTGGCTGCTCTATCAGGCAGGCATATCTTCCGCCGCATTGGTTACTGCACAACCCAACATACAAACTTCTTACTGAATAATAGCGCTCTAATTGCCGGCCTGTCAGGAGTTGGACGCATTTAAATCATTATAGTCTACGAACGTCGACAACGACTGAGAAAATTTCCAGCTACTTCCTTCCAGCGGAATGTTTGTCGGTCGGTGCGGGAATGTCGTTCTGGAAATTCAGCCGCCTTCCCTTTTCCTTTATACTGCACTGGCAATATGCGCAGACGTCTTTATAAATCAATAGCTTCATCAGCTGCACCTGAACTAGTTACTGACGATGAAGTATTGACTATTAACTGAAGAGCACAGAATTGGCTAACTAAACGCTGGACTACAAAAATCTGGTTGAACAGTCTTGCAAGATGATTCAGTTTATAAGCAAGACAGGCATCCTCCTCAAAAAGTCCATATATTTGTCCGGTGTATGGGGTTTACTGATAATATTAGAGTTAACATAGATAAGTAAGAATTAATGAACATAATTCTTGATTCCCATAATACACATAAGTAGGCTAAAACAAAGCTCACTTAAGTTCACATGGGTGAAGTATAGACGTGGAGTCTAGAGGAGCGACTTTTATTCTTTCAAGGCAAACCATGAAATCTTGATCGAATGTATCTTGATATTGTAATCGATCAAAATATATTTCTCCAATTCAGTATGCCTTTATTTTCATTCCTAGTGATTTTTTTTATTGTGGATGATGCCCACATAAGCATTTCAGCTTGTGCGTGGTTGATGGATATTGAGTTCGAAGGTGAGGTGAAAAACAGCCAGTCAACAATCCTAACACTGGGATTCGAACCCAGACCTGGCAGTGCTAGCGGACTCAAGGTTGTGACGCCCTAGCCGACTGCGCCAACCAGGCCGGCTGATTTGAAAAAAGTCTAATCCTTAATATATCAATTCAGTATTATATCGAATTAGTGTCTACTAAATTCAACAATTTGGAAAATTGATTCCAACAATAACTAGGACTTAATTTATACAGAGTCCGCCAGTGAAACGGGACGATTTGAATAAGTTGCAAGAGTGCATAGATTTCATTGGAGGTCATTTGGAGAATGTTACATTCAAAAAAATGATTTTTCACTTAATGTACTAAATGGCTACATTTCTCCCTTCCATTTATAATAATAAAATTACAAAAATACAATTTCTTAAAAAATCTATTACTTATTTGAATTATCCCGTTTCACTGGCTAACCCTGTACTATACTCAAGTCAACTATAACTCGGTTGAGTGGATATTCAATATTAAACAGCATGAATTCATCCCACAACAAGCTGAACATTCTGTTATACAACACAAAGTTCCATAGGAAGGATTTATTTCAGTCATTGAATATTTACTCGAATTCAACGTATTTCGACAAGACCAATACGTGAGCTGAATGAGCGGGAGGGGGCGTGACTGTTGAAATTTGTAAGATGGACAGCATGTTGATGCCACGATGACCAGCAGAATTGTGGCCGTCGGCGTTTTCATTCAGTTTATGCTGTTGTTATTAATGTGGCGCGCATTATTTGTAGCGCTGCAGCGGCGGCTCGTCTGCGTCACGTCGCCGATTGGACGCGCCACGCTCGGCCGCGCAACCACAACTCGTGCATGAACACGCCGGACACGATGGACGTTGCTGCTCTGTGACTGTCTCGAATATCTCCCCAAACCTGGATTTTCTGCTTTGCTCTCAAATTTATGACTGCCTATCCACCCTCTGTCTCAAAGCAGTGTCAGAAGCATTTTCCAATAGACGCATTTCCGAAAGTTGAATTAGAGTAATATAGGCCTATTGTATAAATTATCTTGGAGGGTTACTCACAATTGTATTTTTCAGAGGGTTAAATGGAAGAGAACCTCCCAGATCAAATAAAGGCAGTCATTCTATTCTTCCTTGGATATAAGATAATATAAAATTGATCAATGTGTTAGTTTAAATCCTACATCAACCTGCTGTATTAGTAGGGGCAGAAGATGAATTTGTTATGCTCTTCCCAAAATTGATAAAATTGATTGGCTGTGTTCAAAGGATTTCGTTAGTTTTCTTAGATATCTATAGGACGGAATTGCATAGCCTACATGAAAATACTTTCAAATACCATGCATTAGTATGGTATTACAAAAGTAAATACTATCGTATACTAAGTCATGTGAAGTTCACAAATCTACTGAATCATGGTTTTCTCAATTGGGATTCTCTCTGTGAAATTTCTCATTCAAATAAAAATCTTTAATCAAGAATTACAAAATATTGGAATCAAGAATTACAAAAAACTTCAATAATAATTGGAACGCTTTTGGATTTGAATTCTTAAACTATAGATAAGTATTGATCACAATGATTTTTTACTTCTCATTGATACAATCAATTAAGGGGGAGTTATGTCGAATTTACGTACTTTTGAAAGTTAGAAAAACAGAATAAGGGACTCTATTACTTATTATTTGTTGAGATATTAAAGACTTGTGGTTTCTGAGGCACCGAAGAAATACGAGCAACTTCACTCCTATAGGCTATGTGGTTTCAATATATATTATTTATAGCTTACCTGGACGTGTATATTGTATAATCAGTACTGCATCCCAAAATAGACAGAGTAAATCTAAGTTGAGGTCACGACAGAAACACTTTTGTACCCATCTATCAACCAGACATAATACAATTAATAGATATTTCAGCACAGTTCAATACACATATTACCGAGTTAATTTTACTGAGTTAAATTAGAATAAGAATCACAATTATTATATTATTGAACCTTTTTTTCATCAGTTCGTTAGGTCATAGACTGTCTAAAAATTAATTATTCGATATTCACAATCAATTCGTCACCAATGTTTGTTATCAGAACAAACGTAATAGTGGCATTATTTACTCTATCGGCAATCAGAATTCGTCGTCTGCGAGGTTGCTAGACGCAAGTAAGAGGTCAAAGTCATGTTATCGGTGGAGCTGACACCGACGCCTCGGGGCAAGGACCAATTCGATGCACCCAACTGTCGCTTTCGAGCACACCTCACTGAATCTTTCTCGCATTTTACGATTTCGTTTCGATGACTGATTGAAAGGATGCAATTCTCTACCTGAAGCAAGAAGCAGACGGAAGTGAGAATGAGCTTTTCACAAAATGGAATTCAAATGGTGTAAGGTTTGCAGAGTCGGGCGAATCAGAAATGTTTCAAGATTTTGACAATAGATTTCAACTTGAATGTTGTAAGATTTATTGTATTTTCCAATGTGCCAAAATGATCTTTGCATGATGGAATCATAATGCCAATATTTTTGGATTAGCCTTTATCCAAAAATCGCCAGCAAAACTTTCACTTTTAACATACTAAGCTAATTTTACAGTAAGTTGCGTTTACACTAAATAATGTTTTGAAGTAAACAAGAGTCCATTCCATCATTGTTGTTTTATTTGGTCCATATACGTGAAAGAGTCAAGTACTTTCTCACTAATTATTTCATGAAGCAGTTTGTATAAGGTATGCATTGCAGTGAAAACTTTATTGATTAATCAAGTTGGAAGATTTACAGGATATTTCAAAATTGCAGTTCCCTAAATCAGTAGAATTTAGAATAGAATGCTTTTTCAATCTTCAAGTCTTTCAAAGTTCATTTCTAGTTCAAATTTTTAAATTTCAAAGATTTCTTCAAATAATTCCAATTCAATCAGTTCTAGTTCCTATTATTATTATTTTTTATAAGAACTATTCTTCTTGTTATGTTGATTCTATCAACTAACGCTTTATTCAAATTGACGTAGTCTGTAATATTCTCTACTGGTCTATATTCAAATACAGCGCTGAAAATTGAGGTTGGCCATAATTTCGATGATCTAGAGAATTAAGCTTCATTCATTCACTTGAACACCCTAAAAAAACAGAGTTCTCAATAACTCGAGGTTAACTTCAATTTTCCTTACTGTATTTGTAGTAGGTTGACACTTTGCGAATGTCTGCGGGTCGAGGTGGTTGACTTCACCAAAGGGCAGCAAATGATGGTGAGGTGGAGGCGGAGGCGGAAGTCGGGATGGCGTTTTTGAGCGTCGTTTATCGATGGCCGCCGATAATCGCAGGTGAAGAGTCACGATCGAGTGGCGGCTAGAAAAAAAAGTGGCGACCAATGTCCGTTCGTCCATTAAGCTTCGGGGTCCGGCCTGTGGTGTCATTTGGACAATTTGTAACTTGTCGAGCGTAGAGAATCGCTCCCACACTGGCCACTCGACAAGCTCCATTTGTTTGTTTAGCGGCGACAATTGAACAACGCGCGTCACCGCAGCCACTGTTAGTTGTGCTCATCCCTATGCCACCACAATGGACGGTAACTAACCGCCAATCGTCTTTGCTCCTAGAAGAACCCGGTTTTCCTTTTCAGAGACAGTTTTCACAGACATGGCACTTCATAGCATTGATTGGATACAGTACCGGTAACTGTAAAGATGATCAGATTATTTATTACAAGGAACTATGTATGAAAATGGTAAAAAACGAAATGTAAGTATTCAATAATTCAGTTGAGATGGAAATCAATATCATGAAGATAATGTTATATCACTTATGGATAAATACTCTATTGATTGCTTGTATGAAAGCAAAAATCCCCAGAAAAAGGTATCAAATGTGTAGCATTGCTAGACTACCCTGACTTTAGCTCTTGGAATTCTTCTATATCAGATTTTTAGCGCTAGAAATCTTTAGTATGTATTCTGAATTTTGAATTTCTTATGTTGTGATCTTGGAGTAATTAAAGTAAGTTTTGTTCTGGTCTGTAAATATTACATAATTCACCGTAGAGGTAGACATCGAGAGTTAAAAGCCTGAAGATAATACCTGGTTAATTTTACATACAGTAGTATTTATACTTACAGTAGTATTTGGGATTACATTCTTTCTAATATTTTTTATTTATTGCAAAAATCAAATATTCGAAGAGTCTGGTGACACTCTTCTGTCTTCTCTCTGGAAACTTAAAGTAGTCTGCATAAAGTGGTATTGAAATTCAAGATATCACTGTTTTCTGCAGTTGTTCTCCTGTATAGGTGACAATTTCCTTCTAAGACACTTCAAGAGTATGTACTTCAAGATTCAATGAGCCCCTGAGTCTGTAACCCATAACCCACAGTCCAAATATCGTGTGCCTCCATGTAAGTTATAAATAGATAAGTTTGAGTTCAACAGTACGTCTATGTCTGGAAACAAGGTAGAGTTGTACCTTGAACAACTGGTAGGCGACACAATTATTCGGTGGCGATACCGTGTTTGTGTCGTGTCATACGAATATTGAAACATACCACATTAGCGTCTATTTCATTCAGTGGAACACGCTAGTTTGCATGCTGTAAAAATAAAATTCTTAGGAAAAGGCATGAGTCAACAACCCTTACTCATATTAATTATAGTAATGAGGGCCAAACTTGAAACTTCAATTTGATGTTGCATTTTTTAATTGAATGTCGACTTCGAAATACTTTATCGAAACTTTACTGAATTTCGAAATAAAAGTTGGACAAATCTTCAAATGAACATAACCTGAATACGAGTAACATGCATGTTACATGTAATCCGGCCGATCACGACAACCATTTTCAATAAAACAGATTTTGTGGAATTCACTACCGTACTAAAAAAATCCGCATAGATAAATAATAAAAAATGATGGGTATCACGGAAGATAATGTTAGTATTGCGTCAGCTTCATACAGCTAATAAAAGCTTGAGACGAATGAAATCCAACTTATCCAATAAAAATTAGTTTTCTCAACGAATGGCCTGAATGTTTCTAATTCAACGAGGATACCTGAGTATGTGTTTCTCGGATGCTCTTTCCTACAGGTTTTCCATGTTTTCCTCTTTATTCCCTTGAGAGTGAGTAGCTATTTAAATTCGAAAAGTAGAGAATAAAATTTGTCTAACAAAGGAAGTTCTCTAATTTTCTTTCCATAAGGAATGACTACGAAGTATTAAATAAAACGTCTAATAACACAAATTATTTATAATATGTTCATAATTCACGTTCATTAAGAGGACCCATGTAACGTGGGAAAAGTGGAGGTAATTTATTTTAGTGTTGGTCATAATAAGCTGAAATAATAAGCCTGGTTGGAGAGAAGAAAATTCAAGAGCGATGTCACGCTTCAAATTGAATGTCTGAGTGCTGCAATACAAAACGTTTCCAACTATACAAGGGTAGCTCCTAGATAACTTTGAGTGGGAGTACTGTGTTGTGATGAAATTCCTGAGTTCATCCTCATCTCCAGTAAAGATGAATAGGATGCGTGGTCTGTGAAGAGGAAAATATGAGGCGAAGTAAAACAAACAGTGTCGGTTAGAGATAGAAGGAGTGAGGGAGAGAGCCACCCCGTGTCGTTGAAAGGTAATGGATTCGCCACAGCCTCATCGGCTGAGTCCCAATCAACAACAATGGACCACAGAAAAAACCAACAATCGACTTCGGAAGCCAAGCGGAACGTTTGTTGAACAAAGTGCATGCATGCGGGGCAACGCAACACAACACCTTCATTTTGTCATTGTCCACCCTCCGCCCGCACCTGAAGATGGGGCTCTCGTTCCGAAGCTGCCCTCGATAATAGGCCCCTCCGACACCCCTCTCCCACCCCGGAAAAGCTAAGGCCAAAGGCCAGCCTACCGAGGACAGTGTCAACGAATAAGCAAGAAAATCATCCTAGTTTGGTGACAAACTGTTACATGTAAACCTATACTGTGGAGTCGGCTGATAGAAGTGATCACTTCTATTCAGATGATATGGGAACGAAGATGAGTATTAAGGGATAGATGGTCGATTAGACATGAAAAGGTGAATAGAATAATTCAGATGAAATAAGATTATTAGATGAAATGATTAGATCATCAAAGGTTTTGAAATATGCTTTTGTGTGAACTAGCATTAAAAAAGAAATAGGACTCCATTCACTGAAAAACTTTCTATTATTTCATCTAGGCTACTTTTAATAATATTGTGATCATTTCCTGAGCTTGTCACGAAATAGGACTCTCGAAGGTAGATTTGTGAGACAATTTCTTATTCTATGAACATGAAAAACGTCTGGAAAAGTTTATGGTAACAAGAAGAATATTCACTATGGATAAATCCTGCTACAAGAAACACAAAATATAGATGTCTATGTAGAAAACTATCTTTTGTTTTAAGTTGTGAATTTTGTTTTCCTGATTTGGCAATGAATATTTCATTCTTAATCTTCTAATAAGTTATAAAAGTTTTAAAGGTATAGTATTAGTCTGATACAACTTACAACTTAAATCACACATACGGCCTGCCATGTTATGTATGAAGGCTGATGCATCCTTGCCACCTACGGAAAGTCAGTCATGGATAAACACTTTGAATCGTGGTCACGGTCAATGAATGTATGAGCGGGCCTATCCTCTAAGCTCAGCTCTCCTTCTCCGTCATATTCACGGTCAGACATGAGCGAGAAATATTCTTGTTATAAAGAAGAATAGATTACTTCATGATCAGGCTGCTGACAAAAGATCTATTTTCGGGCAAGGCCAGAGTCGCGCAAAGATGAATGGACAAGAAAACTCCCAGAAAATGGAAAGGCGGACGGACGCTCAATGCAGCCGACGATATTCCATTCTTGTCTCATCTGCTGACAAGAAAATATACAGAGCAGCTGGACGCGTTCGGCTTTCCTCAGCAGCATTGGAGAGCGGCTGCTGCCCTCTTTTGTCTGCGTCCTTGAAGGTTTCGAGTGCATTCACTTGAACTCACTTACCTCGAATACGGGAAATTTAAGATTTCATATATTGTGAAAGAGCATAACATATTGTAAGAGATTGTAGTGAGAGCATAACAGATAATGCTGATCTTGAGGGTAGAGGGATGATGGTGGAGTATGAAGACACAGAAAATACAGCCAGACCTAACAGCAAATGACAACAACAAGAGCAAGATTTTTGTGATAACCTCTCAGCAATAGAACTTGACAAGTTTGAATTTTTGAAAATGTGATTGGATTGTGATTGCGTGTTTGTAGGAAAAGATACGTCCTCGATAATGTTAAATGATATTATCTCCAATTCAATTTATCATATCAAAAATATTTTAGTTTGAATATGAATTGAAATGAATTTCTCACTTACACACAAAGCTACAAAGAGGTACTTATTGTAAGATTCTCTCACATTAAATTGAGGCAAATATTGTTTTCGTTTCCTTCTATGAATTTATTACAATAGTCATGCCACAGAATAAATTGATATTTTTTAAAGGTATTACTTGTTAGTTTTTTTTTTATCCTTTTGCTGTATTCTATGACCCAAAGTCTGCAAGCATTTATTTCCTATGCTATATACTGTATTTAAATGATATTATTTAGCAAAAACATTTTGAGATTTGACGAGTTTCTTATTCGAATGGAGGAAGCTGTATTGTACACAATGTGAGGAGAAACAGGCTCACAAGTTGTTGGAGTCGATTGTTGTTCAATAAATTCACAAGCACAAGCTCTATGATAATTTAATAATAGCCTCATACACATTAATTATGTAACTCACATTGTAACTATTCGACTTCCTGAACGTAGTATGCTGAATCCTCGTCAAACAACCAATTGTTCAAAAAACAGATTTAAAAAAATGTCCTATTTTGTCTCTCTCAAATTTGGCTTAATCAATTTATTTTTCGTCCTGTGACTTCTTCGGCCCCGATTTTCTCAAGCTGATTCCTTACACCACGTATTAGAAAAGTATTATTGGACATAACCTCAGAAATACTCATCAATTTTGTAATTCTGTAATCTTTTAGAGTTAATCAAAGTTCCAAAATCATCAATCCTTTCTTATGACGTGAGAAATTAAATAGATTTTATGACTTATTCAGAATTTGTTGATGAGGGTAATGGCCTGTGGTTTAATGAGAGGGATGATGATGATGATGAGAATTTATTTGATTATGGTGTAGTCAAAATCTATTTCTCGGTCAATAATCGAACCCGTAACTTCATGGTTATCAATATCACGTGTTATCACAAGATTCACAAGCCACCCATTGTGGTGGTACTATAGTAAAAAATATGAAAAAATACTGGAAACAATTTTCTTATTTTTAGCTCTCAATTGAATTTGGAACATTTTTATAATTTTCAAATTCGGTAATATTGGTTTAAACCAAACCCTATTGAATTTGAAAATCCATTCAATACACATTATCAAAAGTATTTTTGCAAATAAGCCAACAAAATCCTAGAAAAAACTCCAACGAGCCACATCTTTATCTACATCTTCATCGACATCGACTTTCCCATTATGTTTGAAGATAAATCTAACATTCACAGTATTATCATGAGGAATAATGTTGATCCAATTTACGAAAATCAAGTTGTAGCTTATGTATAGAATTTCATGAACCATTCCTTCACTATCGTCATTCTTAGTATGGGTTTGTCAGTCTCTCTATTTACTACCAAGTCATGATTGAGAAGACAATAACAAGTATAGCCTTTTAATAAATTGAAATAAGATTCCAGCAACAGTAATAATAATAAATGACAGAAGAGGAACGGTATATGAAACAGTGGCTGACTCCCTGCAGTGTTCAAGTGCAGTGTCGTGCAGTATGCACTCCTTGCACTGCCATCAAATGCAATGCAATGCACGTAGGGGGCGTGGTCGGCTTGCCATTGGTCTGCAATACCTTTTCTTCTCTGTTTGTTGTGATTTCTTTTTTTGTGTCTTTGGTGCCCTGTCGCCCATCTAAAGTTACCGGCGGAGACACATATGCGCACGTAACCACTCAAGTCCACCCTGGCTGGAAGCTTCATGGCTGGTTGGAGAGAGATAGAACCAACGATACGAGTAGAGTACGTTCTAGCTTTTGAAGGGAATATGATGAAGGGAATATGAAAAAGGAGGGGAAAAAGAAGATGAAGAAAAGAAAGAGGAAATAAGGGAGAAGAAAAAGGAAGAAAGATAAGGAAGGAGGGAGAAGTAAGAAAGATAGAGAAGGAAGGAGGGAGAAGTAATTTAAAAAAGAAGAAGAAAGAAATAAGGAAGAGAGAAGAGGGAGAAAGAAGAATGAAGAGGAAGAGGATCAGTAGAAGAAAATAAAAAATAGGAGAAGTGGGTAAGAAGATTGAGGGAATAAGCATGGTGGAGGGTTGATTATGACAAAGGAAAAAATATAGTAAGGGGAATTAGAGAATAATCGAAAATAATGTCAATATAAACTAGTTCAAAAGGAAGAGGAATTAGAAAATTGAATAGATGTGTAAAGAAAGCAATAGAAGATTGAAAAAACGTTTGTGAAAAAAGAGAAAGAGGGAAGAGAACGATATCAGGAATAACTGATGAAAAATAAGAGAGAGGAGAAGAGCAGTATTGTTGAACGGAAATTTTTCAACTGAAGATGAGGATGATGATGAGAGAGAGGAGAGAAGAATTGGAATGATAGGAAAGAAGATGGAGAAGAAGAAGAAAATATCTGAAGATTAGGAAGGGGAAATAGGGATTAGAATTGGTTAAGAGAAGAAACAAACTTTGAGAGGAATGATGTTCTAAGGAATAAAGAATCGTGTTAGTTGTTGAATAGTTGAGAGGAAAGGAGGGGAAATGGATAAGAAGGAGGGATTGAAAAAGAAGGATTAGTAGGAAGAGAACGGAGCGGACAAAAATAGCGAAAAATGAAAAGGAGATGAAACAAGGAGAAGACGGAGTGAAAGGGAAGGTGAGAGAAAAAAGAAAACTATTGAAGAGAAACTGAAGGATAAAATAATAGAACTAATGAAAACAAAACTTCAAAGAGGAGCAAAATGAAAGAAGAAAGAAGATAGGTAAATTATAAGAATTACGTAAAGGACAAACACGAAGAAAAAGGAGAGGAGAAACAATATTAAGAGGAAAGTGGAGTGGGAGGAGAAAGAAAAATAGTCCATAGCTCACTCATCGATACCGTGTTGTCCTTGGTGTTGCAGCCTCCAGTAATGACCTACCAGTCCTTACAACCGACCGACGATTGCTGCTCACTTAGCGTCTTCCGCCGGAATGGCCTCTTCATTACCCAGCATTGCACTTGTCAATCCTCTTCGAAAACTCAAATTGCCACCAATGATTTATATTTGAAACGTTCAATTGAAACTTGCGTGAGAAAAACTTCCACACCGATAAATTGTCCACTCCAATTTCTTTCTTCTATCACTGATTTCTTTCGATATTGCAGTGCTTCATTACGTTTGACAGCCTCATGCAGCGTAAACTGGACCAGTAGTCATCAGTGATGAAATTGATTAATGGAGGACTCTCATCCACCGTAAATCACTACTTAGATTCAATCCTGAGACATTCAGAAGTTAATCGTCTATTGCGGTAGTTTCCCACACTTTCATCTAAATATACGTATATTCCAACAATTCTGAATATTAAATGGGTGTGGTGATCATACTGGAAAGAAAATTGTTATACAAGTTGAGAAAATGATTAAAGAAACGCGTTGAAACGCGTTTATTGATTAAAGGTAGGCAACGCCGCTTTACATTGTTTTTTGAGAACTCATACGTTTTAGGAGAAGTCAATAAAGTGAGCCTTTTTAATTCATTCTCACATATAGTGTTAAGAATTATTGTAGACTATTGGTTGTATACAGCCTAAAAACGTAAATATTAGTTTTTATGCTCCATAAAATAGAGATAAAATCCTCAAACATTCAAAATAATAAGTGTGATGCAATTCTGCTATTTCCACAATTTTTCAAAATCAAGTTCGCTAATGATAAAGGGCGGACAAGAATTGAACTCTATAGATTCAACTATTGAATGACGGGAATCGAATTTGTAATGAATCACACAATAGCTCTAACATTGTTAAATAAATCGATAAATTCATTACATATCTATATAATTATTTCTCTCTTGAATGCATTATTCAAGAATAGAGATAGTTTAAAACTCGGAGTTTTCTGTTTGTAGTCGAAATATTTGGATTCAGAAATCAGTAGAAATGCCTAATATTTAAAACTACCCCCAATAGAGTATTAAAGCAGATTATTGTTCGAATGAATGCATGATATTACTGTACATGTTCTCAGTTCAGAATAATAATATCATGAATGGTCAACATAGGCCTAATATTCAGTTCAGGGTAATACTCTCATGAATTATACTAGATTTAAAACATTCATGTCTTTCTAGACTTACTCAACCTAAACAACCTAGGACGCAAATAGCAACGCAGTCTCTTAACTCCAACTCAATATATTGCAATTTATGTGTGGCAACTAGTAAGAGTATTCTGAATATCTCTACTAAAATGACAAGAGGGAGATTGAATAACTGGATTAAAAAAGGAAGTTCGTTTGAAAAAGTTCCAAAGCGATGAACAAGATCATAATGAAGTTTGTAACAGATGGCAGAGAAGCTGAAATAAGAACAGCAGCTGAAAAAGCAGAGGAATGGAATGACAATCGTCAGTCTCTTCAACAAAAAATTCTTCAATTCAACGCAATAGCAGTTTCAGAACCATAAGCATGGAGTTTTTGTCCAAGAATTATTGTTGCTTCATGTTGGCTCTGTCTCAAAAATCGTTCTAGGAGCAATAAACAATGTAAAAAGGTATTGTACTTACAGTGCTACGTTTAGATACTTTAGATACTAGTGAAGTCTCTCAATGAACAGTACTCTTAGGTACAAGTGTTTTACTGGGTAAAACACCCAAGTACAAGTGTTTTACAATGATAAATTCTCTACAGTCTACTATTCAATGCCTTGTATTGTACATGATCGTGGCTCTCTAAGTGAATCTAGAGGAGTTTGAACCTTGTTCCGGGATAGTATGTGATATAAGGAGAGTGACTTGCTAAAAGTAATGGAAGAAATATTGTTGAAATATCGTATTTAATGGATTATCATTGAAGATTGAAGAATTTTATGAATTTCAAGTTCGTTTAGAGTGATCAAGATACTTTCAACTGAAAGCCATAAGAAGCAATCTCATAAGTACGTTGAAAATTATAATACAAAGTGACTCTCCGTAGCACGTGCTTAAGGACGTCTAGTTTTTCGCCAACCCTATAAATTTAACTATCTATATTGAATGAAACTTGGCAGAAATAATATGATATATGCGCAGAGACACATCAATAGTGTTTATCAAGTTCTGATCAATCTAGTAAAATTTATAATATAAGGAAAAAAACTAATAACCGGACGTACAAAAATCGTGGTGTGTGTGTAACGAGGCAAAGACTCTCCTCTCAATTTCGTTAGAATAATTTGATAACAATCAATACAAAATACAGAATTTATTAGGAAAATATAATTTTTGTGAATGTATAAATATACAATCGTTAAAATTTAATCGATAATTGTATGATTCCAGAAACAGAGTTGAAGAATCCAATGAGATAAAACCCGAAGTGTTCAATATTAGACTACAAGAAGTATCGTCTGAAAATATTTTGACTAGTCTTATGAATAGTAGACCTACAGTACATATTTCTCAAATACCCTACATATTACAGTAGGAAAATATTCAAGTATAGGTCGATGAATTCAAATGGAAATCTTTTTTTATTGAGGCTATGGAAACCTGATAATTGATAGAGCTTGTAGAGGAAGCTTTTAGTAGGAAGGAGACTATGTTCTGAATATTACTATGTTCAACTCCAACGAGCATACTGGAAACTTGTAAAGAGATACTTAGTCAATATGACCATTTTACAACTCAACATTTCCGTCGCGGAACAAGTGATTTGCATAAGTATTAGAGAAATCTGGATGAATTACTTTGAACCGAGTGTTATTCCTGAATTGATTGTGATCCTTTTCACGATGTGGAAGTCTTTGGCATGAGAAAGTTCTATGTATAAGTGAAATATTATTGAATTCCATTAACGCTTTTGGAAGATATCTCTTATGATGGACATACAAAAAAATGGAGGTGTCAGCAAAGACAAAAACGTTTTCTCTCTCTTTATTACTGGAGTTTGTATTTTAGAAATGTATTTGTTTTTCATGTCAGTCGGTTGGGGAACATTCATAACACTATTGGAGCTATACGCTTAGAGATTATTATCAAGTACATTATTATAATAAGTGTATCATTGGAAAACACCCACTTTTAAGGTCTGTGAATTGATGATCTAGTTAAAAGTATGTACTGTAAAGTGAAATTCTTCAGGAAATATTGAATCTATGGTGGAATAGATAAAGTAGAACAAAAGCTATTCATACGAAAATTGGTACTAATAATGGTAGCTATGAACAAAGTAATAAACAAATATTATACTTTTAATGCTTATGGAAAACGACATTTAATTACTAAGCCACGGTAGCCCACAGCTATGAGCTAATTTTCAGTTTAATGGGTTCTAACTTATGCTTTTTATGGGCCAAATAGTGAAGAAGATGGATGAAGGTTTCGAGTACTGTAACTTTTGTCTTTTGACAGAGTTGATTAATTTTCTAAGCATATGCAACTTTTTGACGTATTAAGAAAAGTTTTTCGACTGATCGGTTGATTCCTCTCCAATGAAAAATTTTTTCATTAGCTAATGATCTTGAAACATGATGGAGATTCAATGATACAAATTATAATTAAAACAAACTTACTGGAATGGAGATGCTTATCATGCTCAGGTGTGATTGATAGATAGTTTCCATACCTGGAAAAGACAATAGATACTTTTACTAATAAAAAGAACTTAGGATGAGAATAATAAAATTATACTATTGCAGTCTGGATATACTCCAAAAATTATTGAAAGCATGCATAGCTAAAGCTTTGTAATTGTATGGACTTATCAAATTTAATTGTAATGAAAATGTGAACAATTTGAATATTCTATTTTTCAGAATTTGACTTTTCACGCACTAGAGTCAAACTCTTATGGGTTACAATCCCAAGGATTCTGTCAACAAAAATTAATTTTTCCTACCACAAAAATTAAGGTTATTTCAGTTTTGACTCTCCTATAAGAACACATATAGCTTTTTTTTCTTTGAGAAGCCTTGGGAATTATTTGTACGTGCCTAAGAAAGTCGAAATGAATAAGTTGATCGTAAGTTCACATTGATATAGATATTTAATTTATTGAAAAACATGAAATGCAAAAGCAAAGATAGTAACTAAACCAATGATCGCTAAATAGGCGATCGCTAGCCACCTAACGGGCTTATTTTGAGTAGATCGCGGCCACCCTCGGGTTAGCAAAAAAAGTGTCAATTCTTTCAGACGTATGACAACAATTTGATCAAATTGATTGATTGTAGCACAGCCCATTAACTTTTCCTTTGTGGGAATAGATGCAGAAGATTTCTCAGCTTGAGTTTAAAACATTTTGGAGGAGATCATGCTAAAGTTGAAATGAAATTGGTTGATTTTCAAAATTACCTGTCTCCTTTTTCAGAACATCCCCCTCTACCAATGGTAATATCTGGTTTCCAGATTGATTTGCATCTCAAATGGCCAATTAATTTTCAAGTTTTTAAATTATCCAGAGTTTGGTACATGAGAGATATTCAAGAGCTTGGAGCTTGAATGGAATAGGAATCAGAAGGAAATAGTTTATAAAGGGAGAATAAGTGTGCGATTACTATAAAATAAACATAGAAACTACATTATCTTTAGAGAAACAAAAATACAAGAGCGTTGATTGATAAAAACTGAAAGTAATGTAACTAAAGTAGTGTAAGTGTAAGTAAATGTAATCAATGAGTGAATGTGAAAAAGTCCCTATATGGATTATTTGATAAGCGGCAAGTATTTGACGTAAGCGAATAATCTAGTTTTAATCTTGTGAAAGTAAGAGTAACAATTAATGAAGATAGTTTTTGTCATTGCTTATTTGAAACATGTTCCTTCGTTACCTTTGCTGGGCATTATAAGTTCCAATTAGACTAATAAGTAATTGGAGTAGTAGTAGAGGATTAACAGCCACTTTAATTCGAATGAGAACAGTTAGAATGGCGCCAATAAACTTATTAAATCCTACTATAATTCTCCCAATCACTATTTTACCAAATCCAACCACATTGACCAATACTATGCGCTGTCCGCAAAAAATAATATACAAAAATAAGCTATTCATCCATCAGTGATAGCCAATATCTGATGGTTTTTCTTTGTTTAGCCTAAGTTGAAAGGAAGATGTTCCTTCTCATCCTTCAATCACATTTTATGCTGTTCAAAATCATAGCATAGATAATGGTCTTCAATCACAATTTTTCTAATATTAATCGATTTTTGATGGGAGAAACTCAATTGAATCTTTCAAGTTATAAGAAATATAATATGAATACTCCACTATTGATACTTTTTCCTTAATCATTTCAAATTTTCCAACTGAAAGAAATGGAAAAAGGGAAAAACTTGATGTTTTCTGTCGTACAGTAATTGAAAGAAGATCTTATCTCTCCAGATGTAAAAGTTTAAAGATACTTTGGATGTACTCAATTTTGAACTGCAACTATGTGTAGATAGATGAATGAAATATAATGGAAATATTACTGTAGCCTATACAATATAATACAAATTACTTTTTCAGTTGGGATACCGAGCCATCGATGCACTAACGCGTTCAAGTATTAAACATAGAGGATTAACGCGGTCAAGTATTGAGACGTAGAGGAAAGCTATGTATTTTTAGTGCTCTTCAAATCACATCTGAAAAGTCTGATCAAGGAAAATCTGTTCTTGACCAAGAAAATTCCTGTCAGCTCAGGAATGCTGAGAATTTGAGGTGGTTCTACTATGAGGGAGAGGTTTGAGAAGCAATCAAGCCATTGTGATGAGTCATGCTGCTTGGTTGGGTGACTACAGAAGCACTGGCTAACTGCTATCCACTTTCCAATTGGTTTATTTCCACATAAAACACTATCTCACCTAGCTATCTAAGAGATAAAATCTCACATTTCAATCAACAACGTACTATCAAGGCATGCTGGAAAATTTGGAGAATCAATCATTAATATGTTATCCAAAAATCTATAAAAGCTATGCATACGAATTCTCTCGAGTCATGCTTGTAGAGACTATTCAATAAAGATCGATTAGGAATATTGTTACTGCTCAATTTTATCAATTGAGAATAACTCCACTAGATTAAGGAATTGTGCCTGACACAACTAATCAAACCGATGATATGAAGAATTGTGCACTAAAGTTTTCCAAATTTTATAGTTTTCAGATGTGATATGTTGATCTTTTTGTGTTTTGTATACCTTGAACTGTCTCAAATTGAAAAAATTTCTAAACAGTTGAATCTCCGTGGATGATTTCAAGAAAATACCACAATTTCCCATCGAGGATAATTGAGGTGATTTTACCGGCGGAACTTCCTTTCGGGACTCCCCACCAAATATGGCAAACAGTAATAATAATATGAAGAATAATCTATGAGATCTTCTACGCGTGTATTGAACTTCGCAATATGATTGAATTTTAAGTATTAATTTCATTGCATTCATGTTTAACAATGTATGCTGAACATTGAACAATAGATCGATGGTAGAATCTACAAATTTGTGAAATAACAATAGAATCAATAATTATTATTCATATAGACATATTCCATGAGATTTTTATAATAATTTTTGTGAGAAGAGTAGAAATTGAAATTTAAAATGGGCTCATCAAACAGAAAATCAATGTAACTTGATCAGTGATGGATAATATTTTGAAATTTGATAGATAATTATTTTATTTTTGATTGATATAGATTTTGAAAATTGAAATTTTTTATAATATTAGGATTGAGCAGATCAAATTTTAAACTCGATTTTGATTGTAAGAAGCGGTTGCTAAGCTGTCAATCTCATACAAGCATCTAATAGTTTAGTTTAGTCTTTCGTGCCTCAGTATGTAAGTCGCAGTATACTGTCACAAACCAAGAGGCTGGAGTAGTTTTCTTAATGGAGTTTCCACTTTGCCTGCCAGATTGAGACACACGATTCGAGACCAGAGCTGAAATGACCAAGTCGTAAAATTTTTATGAACATACTGTGATCCCATTCAAAACCATAGTTTTAGAAGTGGAGGCGAACCAGTAGTTTAGTTTTGTTGATTTTTGCTTTTCGAAGTCTTTCTTCCCACCGGTGAAAAAGAAATAGTAGAGAAGTAGATGATAAATAAAACATCAATAATTTCGTACTCTTGTTATGTTTTCATTTGATCATAATTATCGTACTTTATACATGACTTAATCTTACTTTGAATCATGAATCCTCTAATAAAATAGTTGAGATAAAATTGTGATTTTTTATTTTATTAGATGGTTTAATTTTTTGTGACTTGAAAAACACCAGATTATTAAATACAGGAAGACCACTGTGTATTTTTGATCTACGTGAAAACATAACTAAATTTTTAATTCTCATAAATATTAGTTATATTCATTGTTTCTCAGACTTTTATTCCTAGTTCCGTCATCCTAGTTAGCATTCAAAATCTAAAAGTCTTGCAGAAATGTGAAAATATAGACACAGAATAGATACCAATAGTACGGCTTACTAAGAGAGTTTCTATTAGTTCCTGGGTTGATATTCTATTTTCATTAATACATTTTTTCTTAAAAAACCACTGACCTATCAATTTTCTAATCAATTAGGAAAAATTGATCGCCAAAGCTCCACATAAGTTCAAAATGAACACAAAAACTCTTTCAAAATCATAGCACATTCCGATGTTAAGTTTAAGAAGAAACTAACCATTCCGACAATTCTTTACACTCTTCCCCATCATTAATTAATTCCATATTAATCACGGAATTATTTAATTTAAGGATAAAAGTTCGTCATTGAGCAATCAGGCCTATAAAACACGCAATAAACCGCGATTGAATAAGAATTCCGATAAATAATTGCACAAATAAGTCATTCTGCAGGTGGAAGAGCCTTCACAGCTTTGTTGAACATGAGTTGTTGGGAGTGTGTGTGCGTGCGGGTGTTGGGCGTGGGTTGTGGTAGCCTGTAAGTTGGTGATTGTGTGTGAGTGTGTATATATCCGTTGTAGACAACAGTTGCGAGCATCCTGTTTTACAACTTCTCATCCAATCCGTTCGCTAATTAACTTTTGCTGACTGCAAATCGAAAGGGAATTCTTAGCATTCGATTCGGTCATTATGTTTGGACCTTGCAATTGTTCACTGTTTATTTTTCTCCTTCGGTAAATTGACATGCAAAAGGATTTGAAATAGCACTTAGGTGTTCGAAGACTCTATATTACAGGCTGTTTTTGAAATGATACCATACGGTTTGAAAGTGACTTATGTAAATTGGTCGAATAGGAATTGAATTGATCTTCAATAATTACTTTTCTCATCACCAGATTTAAAAAATCTTTATGAGTTTTTCTTTATTGAAATGTTGATGTACCAACATTGAGGTTGAAGTTTGTATAAATATTACTTTTCAAGGCTGACTGACCAGGGCTGGGTGACTAAGGCAAAAATCGGGCAAGATGGAAGCACCATGATTTTTTTGGTTTTTATACACTTTTTATCTAGTTACTCTGTCTAGCGAGGAATCTCTAAGGCTGAGGCCGCACTGCTGGTGGGTAGAGCCTGGAGGGTGGAGGGTAGTTGGTAAATCTATAGAACATACACACCATCCACAGTAATACATCGTATGAATGGTATGACGTCATTCTATTTTTTGAGGTTATGTTGTCCATATTTATAAGAATTTCAAGATGGCGGCTGAACACATACCATTCATACGATGTACTACTGTGGATGGTGTGTATGTTCTATAGATTTACCAACTACCCTCCACCCTCCAGGCTCTACCCACCGGCAGTGCGGCCTCAGCCTAACACACCATATATTTTCGATTCAATCTCCGCTCATAGGCCACATAGAAAGTTCTGGTTTTCACTAGTTGATTGGTACCTTCCGACACTACAATTTGAACATTTCCATTGACACTACAACGTTTCCATTGAATTCGGTATTAATTAGTTTTTTTATTAAATAAATGAACTTTGTAGTGAGACAATTTTGATGTGTTTATTTGTGAATCAGATGTTAAGCTAACTTCAGCGAATTTTCAAAAGCGTATGTGGTTATCAGATGTACACATGATAAGTAGGCTATGTTCTTTTGATTTCTTGCCTTTCAACTCCAAAGTCTCTGTGTTCTAGGACTCGATTATGGGTAATTTCGTTCAAAATTTGGAAAAAGTGTTCATAGTTTTTAAAATTACTGTTATTTTTTTTTTGTTTGGTTTGTTTTTTTGTTTCTCAAAGGCTCAACAGCCCTATGAAGGGCCTAGGCCAACCAGCTGGTTGCCAGTTTCATATTCACTCCACTATACAGTCCGCCCAAGACACTCCGGAAAAACGGGAAAACTACCCCAGCCCGGCCAATACCGGCCTAAAAGCCATAAATTCTCAAACAGGACCAACATAACAGCCCCCGAACTGACCGAGCCGAATAGAAACATCGATAGAACATGAGTGGCTTACTTGTTCCAAAAACAAGTCATGTAAGAAAGAACTCAACTTTTCCATGAAAATTGAGGAAAACTAGGAAAATTAGGAAGTTGAGGAAATCGTTTTCCAGTTGATCTTATGAAGAGATCACAATAGAATTGATCAGAATCAATTTACGAATATTTAAACATGGAACTATATAGAATTGAAAAGTAAAATATGGAGGAACAAATTGGAATTATTCGTTTTAAAATAACGAGAGTAGTTTGATCATTTCATGGAGAAGAAATTGCTAGCTCAAGTTAGAACCACCCAGCCAAGAGCCTCCCAATTACTTTCAAAGTATGAGTGTTTGGTTAGGTGAGAAACTTTATTTCCTGTGACTCTGTTAACCTGTTATTTATTTTGGCCAAAAAACTGAACTGGATTGGCATTCAAAATCTGTAAAAAGGCGTGAATGTTTCCGTTCACCAGATGAAAACTGGATCAAATTCTTATTTGCTACTTGATAAACACAACTTTTTCAATTATCTGGATAGGTTTCAATACAAATGGTTGAATCAGGCGCGTGTCCCGGATGTCTGATAACTTTTTCTGCCTTTTGAATTAGATTTCAATTATTTACTCTCCGTTAGGTGTCTTCTTTGTTACTCAAGTTTTTTGGAGAGCTTTCGAGTTAGTGTCCTAATCTGTCGATATACTAGAACAACCTAGCCTCCTAATTGTTATTAGTGGTTTTGGAGGAACAACTTGCTCAATAGTTCCTTTTCACCAGCCTTTTTAATTAATTGAGAGTGTTATTGTAACAGTAGCGGAAATTTCTACATCGGGTTGAATTCTATTATTGCGTTTGACATGAACATCCTATCAATCTGATTCTAGTCATAGTTAGCCAATGATAGTCTATGATAAATCAATTGATTTTTTTTTAATATATTAGATAACAGATTTAAACATATACTAAAGTTATAATGTGGGTCCATCAAGAGTATTTAGATGCTGATTGCTTGACACTCTCCTCATTTCTATTTCTACTTCTCTGCATAGCAATATATTTTCTCCATGAATTTCATTTTTCTTCACAATAAACTTCTTCTTCCTCTTCATATCTGCCCCGGTATGCCTTAGCTTCGGGGTAACAATAAACTTTTTTATTAATTAAAAAGAGCAAAATTGCATTCCATTCAATATTTCCCCATTATTATTACAAAATAATGTAAAATTCATATTTGAATCAATATAAAAAAACTGTAGATAGGGATATTCAATTATACTATTGATTTGTGGAAAATTGTTCATTCATTTGCGGAAAATTGAGTATTGTATTATGATCCTTGTAATCATTGTAGACTGTAACACTTAAGTCTGACTGTAACTTACTGTAGCCTTCTTCTTATTTGAAGTTGATAATAAAATTTAGAGATAAAACAATTTATAAGCTTGAATGATTTTTGCTTGATTAATCTTTGAAGTTTCAATCACTTCTGAGCTTGAAAAATCCTATCCCAGACATTAGATTTAGAGATTGTTTCTATTTTTGAAGGAAAATCGTGAACAATTTCATAGATTATTATATGTAGTCAGAATGTAAACTAGAATAGAATCGTTGCATTTATTTTAACCTGGGAGAGCGTGGCTGGGGTGCAGCTCTCTCTTGCACTTAACCCTAGAGATGAGATGTGAATTATGAGAATGTCAAATAATGTTAATATATGACACACGTGATAATATATGACTGCAATGAGTACTTGCGAAGTGCATGTTGATGCAAAGTTCTCTAGATAGAGAATGTAATAAACGAAAGAGAAGAGGAAGCAAGTTGAACACCTGATTGATAAACTTGTGAAAAAACTGGATTCTCACAAGTGCGAGGATAACGCGACAAATAACCTTTTCAGAACTCGTTATTCTCCTGAACGAATTCAGTCGCCTCGAGCGGAATTCATATCGCGTTCATATAGGCTAATGTTTATTCTGATTCCTGGCGATCCAGGTGTACTCATCTGCACTTGGATCACAAGTGCCATCACAACGTTCAGAGTATTTTCTTTTTGCACAAGTTGATGATCAATTATGTTGAACGAATGAGAAATAGCTAGCTATATACGCGTATTCGTTACTTGGTATAGCCTATAGATACAGAGACCTGATACTGAATTCCGGTAACACCGAGGATCACGGAGCATGAATTCGTTTTAAGCTGCAATTATTCAAATAATCTATTTATTCGAGAGAAATAATTGTTGTCAAGATCTGATTTATTCAGAAACATAATAGAATAAAATAAATATTTTAAAAGTATAATAATGCTTAATAAATAATAAAAGCATTGTTGGTCATTGTTACATTTATCGTATAAATGAGTAGCAAAAAATGTTGAAAAGTATTCCTTAATCAGAAACTTATTATGTATATTTTGTTGATGGAATCAACATGAATGCAACAATATAATCAAATCTAAAGTTATGTAGCGCCCGCCTATTCAGTTGAAATCTACAGTTTGAATATTTCAGTTAATTTTCAAATGAGCAAAACAAGAGTTTGTAACACAATTTACTAATTGGTATGTTTTTTGGTATCGGAGGAGATGATCAAATGATATTTATTAATGGAAAGCAGAAAGCGGAGAATAGAAGCGACAGTCTGGATCTGGATAGCATATTGCGCGGGTTGCGTCCGAAGACGTCGGCGGGGTTGCTGTGCGATGCGATGGCGGACAGATGTTTATTGCCAAAGTTAGTTGCAGGCGGACGAGCACTGTGACTGTAACTTCGGATGTGTCCAGTGTAATCTCTATTAATATAAATTAGTACTGTTTCTTATGCTGGATGTGAACAACAACAAGAGACAACAAAAAACGGTGTAGGACCAGTGGTAGATATTCAGATGGGGGAAAGCTGTGTTAATATCGATCACACTTTTTGCTCGACTCCTTCTTCACTTGTTTATCCTTTTCGCTAATTGTATTCCTGTTTTTCCTAGGAATGTGCGGCGGCGAAACAGTATCTGGAATGTGTTTATTTAAAGGTCCTGGTTGGTCGGGTTCCCTCTGTGTTGTTTCAGGCTTCGGAGAGAAAAAGACGGACGTCGCCTTTCATCCGAATGCTAATTTCTTCGAGCAACCCCTTCCTCTCCCACCCCCACTACAACTCAAGATCCGCGTTTTTGCGTCCACCGCACGTGAAATTTGAAAAGCAAATCTCTC
Source organism: Sogatella furcifera (assembly GCA_017141385.1). NCBI lineage: Eukaryota > Metazoa > Arthropoda > Insecta > Hemiptera > Delphacidae > Sogatella > Sogatella furcifera. Next base: position 32,317,727 of record CM029548.1, on the reverse strand, counting down.
CAGCCGAAAAACACGGCGATCGTTATCCGCCCCTAAAAATTAACGGCTCCAATTCCGCTTGTTATGACAAGCGACCCAGCGTAAATAAAAATTCGCAAAATTAACAATCCTGCTAGCCGTTTATCTTTTAAATCACGCCTAATAGCGTATCCGTTTCTCCCCCTAGTCGGCAGCCGTGGCTGCAATTGATAAGACAATATTGTTACAACCGAGCCGCAACTGCCTCCAGTCCAAATGCCTCCAGAAGAAGAGTAGTATATGCTTTGCTAAAGGATGTAATTTGTGGGAAATCGGATGTGTTCATAGGTTGTATGTTGCTTCTGAATTGTGTTTTAAATAGGTTTCTAGAATTGAATTTTGAGAGATGGGATGCTAACAAAATTACCTATAATGGATGGAAATTTGAATTCTATTCTGAAAGCGCAAATACATCATGTTAATTGGGAATAGTTTTTTGATCAACGTGGATTAAGTAGAGAATTATTGATATACTACAAGGATGAGAGAGCAATAATTGAGAGTGCTCAAATAAGAAAGGGCATTCGAAGAGAATATGTGAAGTATAGAAAGGTGATAATAAATTAATCGGAAAAGTAGAGAAATCAATGAAACTCACACATAAACTATTAATATATGTATCAAGACATCGAGAGAAAGGAATATGCATATTATCTGAATGCATATTACGGGAGAATAAAGCTGTTCATTTATTTATAATTATGCAAGAAAATCGGGGAGAGAGAATATAACTCCTGTAAGAGTGAATACATGTTGTTTGGTGGTTTTGGTGAATAATCACTCTCAACCTGACACTGAGAATCTGTGGAACGTGAAACTGTGCAGAAATGACTCATTAATAGTTGTTGGAAATGATATTACTGTATTAAAACATGTTACATGTCACGGACTTATTAGGAACACTTTGAACATAAGTTTTATTACTTTGAGTAATTGCTTATTATTCGGAACGATTGATCAGAGTAGACAAGAAGGGTGGAGAGAGTTATTGGATTTATATAAAAATTTTATTGCAGCTGAATCATTACTTCAGATTAGCCTACTTCATATCAGCTCCAAAGGAACGATCAATTTATTACGTACATGAAGCTCCATTCCAATGATTTTTAATGGGTTAATTAATTACAGTATGTAATCTACAGTATTAAGTTTAAGCTTCCTATAAGTTGGAATTATGTTCACCTTCCACTTCATTCGCTCGAATGAATATTCGTTCCATGATTCTATACTTTCAATAGCTCTCTATTCTTTACAACTTTGATATGGAGGCTGTCATCAGGAATTACCTGACAGTAGAAAATATTCAACTTTAGAGAAAACTTTTCTGTGCTTGATAAAATTATTTACCAGGGCGACTACTGTTGCGATGATAGACCATCGATGAGACCCAGTTTCGACGAAAACAATTATTAACAACCACACGCACACATACGCATGACCAGTGCTATGACATGTCTATGCTACTTCGCTTATTGGTTATGGTTTGTCGAGGCAAAGGTAGCTATTATATCCCATTATTACTCGCACGTATACACAAAAAAAGTTTGTTTATTTTGTCTCAAGCGATCGTGAATAGGGTATAAGCTGAACACAACCAATACCACTGAAAAAATATTCTGCTTATGACAATATATCAAATATATTTCTAAATATATATTTCCGTTAACTAATATCTATTGCTTCCGAAAATTATCTTTCAAGGAATTTGAGGCGAAGAGTGCAAGGTAGAAAGATACTCTCTCAAAAGAATCTTTCATCCATCTTCTCGGAATTTTTCTCGATATTATCCTGGCCCAGGGAGATGAGGTTTTGCCAAGATTGTGGCTGTTCTATTCAACGAATAGAGTGATAATCCATTGCTTTCGCACCTCACCCGCTCAAAGGCTACTCGTTGCGTTCAATGAAACACTAGCTGCATTGCATGGAGTTCATTTCTCTTAGCTAAGATAATACAGAATATCAGTCTCTTATCAATCTACACTAAGTAATCTCACATTATTAATGAACAAAGAAGCAAATCCATCGATTCATTCACGAATTCGATCTTTTCTTTATTATCAATCAAGGTTCTACAATAATTTAGACAAAATTATGTAAAAATCCTATGTAAAAGTTTCCACAAGACATACCATACCATCAAACCCATTCATGATAAAATGACCAGTATAGCAGAACATGAGTTGGAAATACATAGACTGAAAGACATTGACATCCCAAGCTTATATTTGAACTTGACAACATCAGTAATGAGCGTGTTTATTGAAAAGTGAAGACCTTGTGTTGTTGGAGCTGAATTGTTTCCATACTTGCAAGTTTCTCAAGAAACGTGAGCTAGCGAGTTCACTTTCAAAAACCATAGAGCGATATTGTGTCTGTGAGTGTATTTCAAGATGAATTATGCGTCGGCATTCGCGCGGAATGTCTGTTATGAGAGCCGGCGATTAGATTGAAAGGAGGCGACCGGATTCGCCTAAATAAAAAATATTCCATACTGTATGAAGGGTTTAATGGCAGGGGGAAGGACACTTCCCGACGGAATTCTGAGGAAGAGGGCAAATAGAGTCGGTCAGGTGTACGAGAAGGAAATTGTCGGCTGTGTGTGTGAGTGTGGACAGATCAGGTAGAGGGACAGCTAACTAGTTAATTGGAGACGGCCGAGTCAAGTCAAGAGACGGCTCTGTGACATTAAAAATGTTTGTCCGCGTTTTTACTTCGTTTTGTGCAAAAAGTTCAAACCCGTTTTAATGTCAACATGCGTTTCGCTGCAGGAGCTCAGCTAGGCTGTCGCGGGCCCTCGACCCCCTCTCCACCTCCCGAGAGGGGGTGAAATCACTACCACCCCCCTCCCCAACGACCCTCTAACACCTCATTTAAATTATCCCACGACCGATAAATAATTATTCAGTTGAAGACATGGCTGAGCTGTTGCCACTAATCCAGCTCAATTTATAATTACCTCTAACGAGCCGATCCAAACACATGGACATTTATCAGTTTTATCGATTCTTTATCACCAATGTGGAGAATCTGATTAAGGACCATTAGAAACATTTGGTGATGAGCTCCCGTATGCTCTGAATACAGCGTTCAAAGAACAGATAATTCAATGAGAACTGTTAACACTAGAGCTAAATCACAAGTATAATATAAAAAATGTTACTATTGATTTAAATGTGGTCACTAGTCACCTGCTAATATTGCTGTTTCACAAATTCCTTTATTTTGTAGCGAAGAGAATAAAACAAAGCAATTACATTTTTTATAACAAAATTCAACAGCTTGAGTTAATAGACTATGTTTGGTATTCAAGATCCAAATATATAGAAGGCTAATAATTCTTGTCACATTTTTCCAATAATATTATGGTAATGATAATATCACTTGACCATACTGCGCAATACATGTAAACTTTATAATAATTTGTACATAAATAGGCTTTTATCAAGATAGAAGAAATGATTCTTTTTACATACAAGTTCATTCAATTTCAGAATGCAAGTAATTTTAGTGAATTCCAATGGGTTTGAATGGAATTAGGGTCATTGCACACATGCGATTTTTTACAGCTATAATAATCATTCAGCTACAAAAACATCTAATTCTGTTCATTGCACACTTAGCTACTCTCCACTAGAGAATAACTAAGAATAAAACTCCTCTCCACAACAAGCTAAATATCCTGAGAATAAAGATTAATAAATTTTAACTTCAGATTTGGATTCAGCGCCCTCAATTTAGTAATATTGCCCACGTAGAATAGAAAAAAAATAAAAATTGAGGAAATTTCTTTATATTGATAGAGTAGTTCTACAATAGTAGTCTAATTCGTTGTTCTTCTGTAATTAGATTGATTTAGTCTTTCAAGTCTTTGCACTCTGATAATGCTTCAATAAGTTTCAGAATCAATATAGAATAGAATAGAATAGAGAATAGAGACTTTATAATTATTGCCACTAATAATTACTATTGCCATTCTAATAATTATTGCCACTTCAACCCACTCGATCTCCACCAATGATCTACCAAAACTGTCACTTTGAAAATGTCTGTTTAATTGGTTGGAAGCCTTGGAAATAATTTCGATTAGAATCGACTGTAACCTATTTGAAACTCTATAAATTATGTAATAGGTTACCGCAGCTGGTGAGAAGCAGAAAGAAGTGACCAGAATTGAATCGTAATTACACGCGGCTCCGGCATACGGACGTGCTCGCGTTTTCGGAAGCGAATTAATTAGCCAGCATTTAGAAGCTTTTATGGGAAACAGATTGGAGCGCTAAGGAAAGTTACTTGTGAAGCGTTTCCTTTTGATCGTGGCAAACTGGACTGCAGACCTGCATTGTTGAACTAGAACTTGGCAGATGAGCTCATACTCGTACTATTGTGAGTGGAATTGTAAAAGTGACTCTCCAACAGGAAAGGATCACTCATGCATCATACAATACCACTCTCAACTCGATCACAAACAGATAAAAACTTTTAATTGTTATTTTTAATATTCATTCGCGTACAAATTGATAAAGATACGTAAATAAGGAGTCAAAGAACAGAATATCTCCCAAAAACTTCTCTAATTCCCGATGTAGTCACATGATTAATAGTACAAATCATCAGGTTATGTATAATAATTTTCTTGTCTAATACTCTGATGAAACCAGGTAACTTCTTAATGTTTTTAAATGGATTTATATAATTTGAATTGTTTAACATTATTCTCAATCAATTGAAATAGCTTTAGCGATATTTATTATTGTATGGTGTTATACTATTGTGCTTTCCAAAGTATCCATGGTTTGTAATAGGCTACATTCATCACTGTTAATCATTCTGTTGAATCCTGGTACCGAGAACGTCTTTGTCAACGATGTGTGGAAGTATCTTGAATCTTATGAAGAAAAAGATGAAAGAAAGAAATGATTTAAATGACTTTTGAGATTCGTTTACTAGAATTTCGCGTGGAATCTGAGAAGTTCAGGAATTTGATTTTTTCAGTGATTCTCTGGTGAACTTTTCTACTTCAAGATTTGAATTTAGCTCTATCGAACTTCACAGTAGGCTACATATACTAGTTTGTTCATTCCTGCTCGATCGGATCGTTCATAATGGCTTATTTTGTAATGCAGAATACTCCAGGTGTAGAATAGAGAGGTTTCAACGCTTTGTTATTATTCATCAAGTTGCACCCACACTAACCATGAATCAAATGAAGTAGCAACTTAAACAGTTTGAAATTACAGTTTTGCATGGTATATTATATCATAGAGTGTGCACTATTCAGTCTACAGTCCAGATTCTCCAAGAGCTGATGGGTTTTTCTTTAGTGTTCTGGCTATCGGATCGGTCGTCTGTCTGTCTCATTGGCTCAAAAGCCCATAAAGGGCCAAGATCTACCAGCTGGTTGCCAGTTTAATATTCACTCCACTATACAGACCGTTCAAGCAAAGAAGACACCCCGACAAGACGGGAAAACGGCTCCAGCCCGGCCAATACCGGCCCAAAATCCATAAATTCTCAATTCTCAGAACTCACAGTCCCCGAACCAACACTGACCGAGCTGAAGTCAACCGATCAAGTTCGTTCAGGTCTCAGGTCTCATTGAGCCAATGTCATGTGAAGACTCAAATTTAAAAAATGAGCCATTAGGGTATCGATTAATTGGAGACAAAGCTTTCATTCCCATAATAAATAGGACATGTGTCCTATTCATTGGGTCAAAGAAAATTCCAGTAAACTGAAAATAACACATCAGCGTTTCGAAAAAATGCTTTTGGAGCAAATGTGTCACTTGCGACACTGCAATTGAACTGTTTGAGGTGCCTTTCATTTGATATATAGATTATATATCAGTGATTAGCTGATGAGTGAGTGAGTGAATAAATGAGTGTCATTTCGCTTTTATAGATATAGAGTAGTGTGTAACTGCAACTTGATAAATAATTTGAAGCGTTGAAACCGTTCTACTCATTTTGAAACACTCGGTACCCGGGTCTACACCCTGTATTTCTAAAAAGTATCATGGCTCCATCTTATGCTCAACACTTTTTTCAAAATGATGACAAATGACATCCTACTGTTTTCTTCGCGATGCTTTTTTCCGCTTACGGAGACTTCGAACATAGACAAATAATTACATAACTCTCTTTTCTTCATATAAGCGTCTCGCCAGTATATTACCACAAAATTAGGTATTCCAATTGCCAATAATTTCTAACTGTTCTCTACACTGTATATTACTGTGCAATTAGTGCAGAATATTCTTTTATTTTTCCAGTAGCCCTACCAGAAAATTAGATATTTCTACTGTCAATAACTTTAAAATGCATCTCGCTTTTCAATTAATAAAGAAATACGGTTTATAGTTTTTCTGTTTACAGCATAATGGAGAGGAGTGGAAGTTACAATTCAAACCTTGCTGGAAGAGAAATAGAGCAGTCATGCTATTTAATTCTAACATCACAAATGTATTAGCGTGCCCAGTTGATGCTACCAGACTCTGCTTGCAAAGTTGAAAATTAAGGCACTATTCAATTAAAAGCTATTCCATTTATTCATATTCTATTCAATTCTATTTATTCTTGCTCCGTTGTTCAAGAAGAGTGAGTACTTTATCCATGTAATCATGTTTTTTCTCATCATGAGCTCTCATTAAAATCGTTCATGAAATTGTTGTTCCTCAAATATTAAATTATAATAACAAAACATTTAATGAAGTGAATTTCTAGCCTTGGGAAATGCATGCTATTCCAATAAGATTTTACCAAATCTTTATTCATTTGAGATGTGTATGACCCCAAAGTACAGTGATAAATAATAAAATTCTTGAAAAATCTTCCATGGCCGTCAAAGTATAAACACAGACATTAGAAAAAAAATACACTTCATGCATGCGAAGTAGGTTGCAACTCCATACATGGTGAATCTGTTCAGAATGTTTGTAAATTTGTTCAAAACTACTTCCTTATTTGCATGAAGTCGAATCGCATTTAGAGTGATACCTAGTGATAGTGTAAATCAAAGATATAAAACACCTTCGAATGACGTTGCCTTCAAATACGACGAGAAAAAAAGTATGTTTTTCGGATTGAAAAAAACGATTCTCACGCATCAATTAATTGGGTTTCTCAGCTAAAAGAAACCACTCAAATTTTCAGTATCTCAACTTCTTATTAGGTGGTGAGTCAGTACTTAAGCTTAAGTACTTATTAACTATTTGGCTTACTAGATTATTTGGCTTAATAATCAAGCCAAATGATCAATATTTGATCATTTAACCTTTTACCTAAACTGGCTCATATCTATTAATTTTTATAAATTTCTGAATCTGGTTCATTTTCTGAATCTTATTTCCTTGATAAAACTACAATTCTAAAAATGGTAAATATGAGAGAAGAATCCTTACTTGATCTCTATTTCACTCAGTTTACATTCGAGTTTATTTGAATCTAAAGAAGGCTATGATTTGTCCGTTTCTCCAGACCATTTCAGAACAATTTGCTTTTGTGAGAAGCAGTACCGGTGATTTTTTTTTACATTATCATAGAGTGAAAAGTAGAGTGTGGGTAACAATTCATTAAAAAATAATTCTTCGAAAAAAAAATCTAATGAAAAATAAGCTGATTCCAAGTATTTTGATTACAAATTAAAAATATTTTATAGTTCAAGAAATGAGAAAACCCCGCTCAAAATTTAGATTAGTAACTAAATTACAGTTCATTACTGTGATAGTATTGGAAAAACTTCATGTACTGTTCACATTGAACCCAAAATACTACATTAGCTTAGCATTATCATTTCAATTATTGTAAAAACCATTTGATAAGAATGGCAGAGGACAGGGTGTTGTTTGGATTTATCTTCTTTTGAGATCTGAAGGATTAATAAAATAATTGAAATTAGTGAAAAACATTGTGAATAAACGAGATATTTTGATCCATTTTCAGTAAAGACTCACCAATGTAAAATGAAAAATTCAATGGAGAAGGAAAACCAAATTGAAGATCGAAAACGAGCATTTATTCAAGCTTAGTCAAGGAGGCAAACAAACTCATCACTTCTCATTTGCTAACAGTTGGGAAAGTACATGGCCTTTAGAATAAATGTATCTAATTAGAATATTTTGGTATAAATCGACTACACTTCAATTTGGTATACGTTATTCACATGTTGCACGAGTAGAAGGATACCGATGTTGAGACGACAAAGTAGCATCATTGTTTTCCATGAGTTACGACAGCCATTTGAATTCAAGGTCTAAACTCACGGCAGAGCAAGATCAGTAGATCTTCCAAATGAAGGCTGGAAACAATGAGAATTTTTGGAAACACCTGCTTTCTTACAAACACTGAACGATATTTATGACTGACCAGTGTTTTCGTACCCCTATCATCTTCCTAAATGAATATTTACTACTTCACTCTAAGCAGACACACATTCAAGGATTCAAAGAGACGAAATAATTTGTACTGCCACAAGGAAAATGGCATTCACTCACTACATACAGATACTAGACGTCAGCTTAGTTGTTATGATGAACCTAAAGGTGTATTAAGTAACATGTATTGAATAACGTTGAAATTTCAACAACGCTTATTTAAAAACAGTAGGCTACCGTAGTTGAAAATATTAATACCTACTATTTATTCTCCAGTATAGTCTATACTATACTATTGAGTCACAGGCTGTCACAATAATGCTTAGCCTATAACAGTTATAACCTATGTTGTATTGGTGAAAATTGTAATATTTATTGGATATTACTAATATCATATTAGTATACAATGGGCAGTTGACGATAATAAAAAAGATGAAAATATTGAAAATCTAATATTTAACCACAAAATCAAATAAAGATGCACGATACTTTTCTCTGAAAAGATACTTATAATAGTGATTTGATACAAACATAAATTGCAATAACGGATTAATAAAGTGATGAGGGTGGAAATCAGTTCTATTGCTGGTTGATAGTCTTGAGAAATACTCCAATCAGTGTGGAGTTCCCTTTATTTTGAATCACTTTAATGTTTAATCTAGGTTTGTAGGCCCTAACTGAGACTAACAATTATAAACTTTTAACAATATATGAAGAAAATAATACGTATAGAAACTAAGAACGTTCACCGTAAAGCTTTTACGATTTTTAAAATTTATGATATAAAACCAATCGGTCGGAAATCGTCACTCCATTCTCTCTCAGTTTTTCCACAAAACATTCTCATCAGAGTGTCAATATTTGAAAGTAATCAGAACAGTTTAAAACCAACAGAAAATATTCGTAATTGACTCATAATTCATAGTTCTGAGACTAAATCGGCGACATGAAGTGTAGCTGGTTTCAACAAAACTAGTCGTTAGCGCATGACTGTTATAAATGCTCAGCTCTACCAGGACAGTCTAAAAGTAGTGTCCGAGAGCTAATCTGCTCTCGATTCGATAATATGCTTTCGCAGATGCTCGGCTAGAATATTGATAACAGTCATCCGCCAGTTTCGTTGAAACCAGTGATATAATCATAATGAAGAATCCATTTTCACTGCACTAAAGTATAATATGAAATGAAAAGTATCAATAAGTACCACATTAATTATTTAAGAACAATGTTGGATCTAATAAGGAAGTTGGAATCCATTTCCAAATGTAGAAAATTTTCATTGCACAATACTGAAAGCCTATTATGACATCACTTCAAGTTCTTCAGAGTTAATTAATTTCTCCCTCGTTAATATTCGTTCATGTCGATGAGACCATTAATATTATTTGATTTATGGTGATTGCGATTAATCCTATTCCTGTAATCTGTTATACCAATTCCCAAGGAAAGGTAAAACAGAACCTTGTATTTGCATGCAATATTAGGATGATAAATCCTTCCTCATCCTTTCTGTCAGTTCTTAATACTTAATATCTCAATATGAAGAAATTTGAAAAATATGATGTTAATGTTTCAGATCTTCAAAGTTTTTAAAAATTGATGCCTGTCGTCAACTCCAAAACATCAGGTTAGGTTTATACGGTGAATTCAGTACAATATGGATATATTGTATTGTTATACTATAATATAAGGGTGATACTTACAGTATCACTATTATTGATGATATACTTATTGTGATACTTTTAGGGTGACTAGGCTCCAACAACTCTTCCATTGAACTACTCGTCACAAGTTTTCGTTCACTTTGATGCTTCATGTGACGAGGTAACTGAGGTAGAGCTATTAAGTTGAATTTCTATTACCTAAGCACACTCATCAGGAGAACAGAAATTGGCACTTCTCATTTGAAAAGATCTTTACTTCTAATTTTTCATGAAAACTTTCTTGAAGGGGTTCAAGAGTAATAACATCTCAATATTTTAACTGAACTTTCGATTCAATTTACGTAAATGGGTTGTTTCTACATCTCAATAATGATAAATGGTTTCAACCCATAAAAATTGCCATTGTTATTATATGTAGTTGGAATAAAAAGTTGACGAAATTCAGGTAAAATAGGGTTAAAATTCCAACTTTAGGTTGCATCCTCCTGTGAGATGGAACAATTAAATTGAAATCGAAATTGGAATACGGGAATCATTAAGAAACGTTTGGAAAAGGGTCAACCATCTACAATTACTTTTAAGTCTAAAGAGTTTGAATGTACAGAATATTACAGCAATTCAATGTTTGTCAGTGTTCCCGGTCTACATTTTTAGAAGTTCTTGGAAAAAAGGTTCAGTCAAACGCTGAGAACTCAAAATGATCATTTCATTGCCTTTAGAAGAACAAGCCTTAATCAATACATAGAAAAAATAAGCTATTTATCCATTAAACGGAGGAAGTTTATTCCCTTCTTACCCTCGTTCTCATTCATATAGGCTATTAGATGAGATACTAATAAGCTAGTTGATATCATTGAACCAGGAAACATAATCTTGGTTGAATTGAATGATTATCTATAGATAATCTATAACCTTATCTATAGACCTCGTTAATCCATTAATATTTAAGAATAATGAACTATTCAAGAAAGAGTGAACGTAGTTGAACTGTTCACCAATTTTCATATCTATGACTTAACTACGTATTCCTTATTATTTATTGCAGATCTACTTCTTTAATTTCAATTTTAATTAATTTTACTCTATTTGAGCTGAATCTCTTCTTCTATACATTATTTCCAACCCTGGTACATAATAAGATGAACGTGTGATTTGAATGAAGTGATTCGTGAATCCAGGCAGTTTATTGTTCATGATAGTGTGCGAATCTTTCTCAGTTGGGATAATGAGATAGAATCTCAACCACCAACTGAGAAAGATTCGCACACAATCATGAACAATAAACTGCCTGGATTCACGAATCACTTCATTCAAATCACACTTTTTTGATTAGGACAATATTATTCTAAGTATTCGTAGAAACTAATGACAAAAAACGTTTCGAGTCTCAATATTATTCTCAAATACCGATATTTCAATGTGAAGTCTTCAAATAGCTCTCAGGAAAGGGAATAATAATTTCCTCCAACCACAACGTAACATAAGTTATTATATTTTGATAATAAGAGCATGTAAGATTGTACTCGGCAGAGAAAAAATACAATTCACGGAAAAAGCTTTATTATTCATCTTTATTATTCTGAATCTACCAGTATTTTCAAGTAATCGATAGTATGTTTCCATGTGTCAGTCTACCACAATATTTATTCATTGATTAATATAATATTTAATCCTGATAATTTACAACGCAATATAAGACTTTTGAAAAACTTGGCAATGCAAAAATTCAGTTTCAATTATTGGAAATACGAATGCAGGATGGAAACTTAGTTCTTCACAATTCTTCAGTTGAGATATTGTAATTCTAATGTTGAAGTTGATGGCGACTAAGCGAGACAAGGTCCTCATTCACGAATGTTTACGCTTTTCACATGTATCATAGAATACTTAGTTGATTCCTATTATGATATTAATATTAAGAGAAAATAGTTTTAATCTTCTTGAACTGTGTTAAATTCACTTTATTTAAAGGATGATTAGACTGACCGCAAATATATGACACTGAGTATATTATGAGCTATTTGATGGCTTCGCAAATTAAACATTGAGAAATGCGAGTTACAATCTTCGGAAAGGTGGGCGGTGGACACGATAAATTCACGAAATTTAAGGCATGAGCAGACTGACCACAAAGGACACTGAGTGAAGTTCACAATTCAAAAATTGTTTATTCAATCTTAGACAAACTTAATGGTAATTGGAATGTTGAAACTGACCTTAGACTGAGCGGCGTAGTCGAGCGCTGACAGCATGCAGTCGTTGTAGCCGTTCTCGGTTTTGATGGTAGCGGGCATGGGGCTCGCCGTGGAGAACTGTTGCACCGACTCGCGGTACCAGGGGTACATGCCAGCAGCTGCAGCCGGATCTTCTCTGCGCGCCGCCCACACCTCCCCTACATCGCCGCCTCCGTACGCAGCCAGCCTGGACGCACGTCGTTCACGCCGATGCCATACACAATGCACACTAAAACGCGACGACAAAGTTCCCCAAACACCGCACTAACCAACTTTGCGCGAACCTAAGGGCGCGACGATAGTCTCCAACAGAAGGTGACTAGCAAGAGCGGTGAGAAGTAGTGGAGCGTCCTGTGTTCGAGTCCACGCGCCTCAGCCTGTTCGGCTCAGCTCGGGTGCCTTCGGCTGTCTCCGCTCCCCAGCGCGCCCGCCGCTGACCTAACCCAACACTCCATTCAGCCCCTGCCTGCGCTGCGCTGCTCGAGGAGACTAGCTCGCTTCTTCTTCCGATTCTTATCAACCGAGATCGCAGCTCTGCTCGCCTCTTTTCACTTTCGATACATGTGTATGAGCTACTGTTTGTTGTCATAACACAACACTACTCTATTCTACTCTAACACAACGCTACTTATCTTCATTCATTCGCTACCAAAACCCAACTTCTGTACATTTCAAGAAATTCTTCTTCCTTTATAAAATCAATGAAGAAAAATAATTGGCTTATTATAGAGTGAACTCTGCTCGTACTTTTCACTTATAAGCAAGCTCTTATAAGCTAATAATAAACTATATTAATTCTCTTTCAACACATTCTCCCATTCTCACACTTTTAAGATTTAATATGACTGAGTACCTAGTGAAATAGGTCTATATTCAATTTATTCAATCAAAATAAGACTGTTAGGTAGCAATACTGATCTCTCACAAAACTACGCCCCGATCACTACACGACTCTTCTTTGTCACGGTTCACTTTCTCTGTAATGGAAGTAACGTAATAGAACATAGGAGTAGGTGTTTTTTATTGAGTAACAAAACCAATTTCCAATTTGAGAATAAAATTATCCCTATCAATTGAGCTCTCAATGAATCTGCTGCCCCCTTATTTCGATTTGCTGAATGTTTGACTTCTCATTCGTCAAATCTCAGATCTCAGGCACAGCTAATGCCGATTTGAGACTGACATCCAAAAGAATTTAAAATAGTTCTATTAGAAAATAGAATCATGAAATCATGTAATAGATCGATTCCGCCCTACGGTTCTCACTCACGCATGAGTTCAATCAAAGTTGTGTGTATGAAATAATAGGCTACTACAGCGAGTGTGCAGAGACAGAGTATGACTTCAACAAGAGTATTGTACGTAATAATGGATACTTACAGACATTGCAGTCATTTGGCCGATGAAATAGAGTATGGTTCAAATTGGTTGTTATATATTTTTCCAGGCTACAATGCTTGAAAAAGTGTACGTTCAATACAATACAGAATTGAATATAAATTGTTTGAATACTTTTTTCTAAAGTTCGTGAGTTAAAATTAGTAAGATTATCTTCCATCTCCCCTCGTTTCCTAGTTTTCTTGGATCTTCTATACTCAAGATTAATTTGATCAAATAGCCTTATTGATCACTTCATCTTCTTCTTCACAAAAGAAATCTCTTATCACCAAATAATGGTTATGGTTCTTTTATAAAAAGGAAAACTCAAGAGCATAACATTTCTTCAGAATCCTATCGTGCTTTATTTCGAATAAATCCCAACTGCCTCTTTCCAAATGATTTACAAAGATTCACATGATTTATCATCAATCTAGAACATGGTGTCAAGTGCTAAGCCCCTTTAAACGAAATTCCCCGGCAAGGTGGCACTTGGTTCAAGTGAGGGTGCTTTAGCCTACTCAGTCGACAGCGTACCTTTCAGATGGGGTCGAGAGATGGACGGGGATCGTGGACTTCATTTCACCCTAGTTTTACGCCCCAACTGCGAGCTTATTCTCTACAAGCTGGAAGATTGCCTTACTTCATTTTTCATCTGTGCAGTTTACGCTTTTATCGCTGGTTAACGAAGTCGACATGGAATAAAATAATGTTCTCCGTAATTTTTGTCAAATCAGTGTCAAATGATGTGATGTTGGACCCATTCACTCAGGATGAGCTTTGATTCTCACTACTAATTCGACTACAATAATTGTATCAACTTGGAAAAATACGAGATATGAAATCTTGTAACAATAAGCTTGAATTTCTCTCATTCAATTAAGTCTTCAATTGAGCTGGTAGCATTTTTACCAGTATAAACACTATTAAATGAACATAGAATATTTTTGATTCATAAACACTATTAAATGAACAAAGAATATTGTTGATTTACAGGTATCACAGGAAAAAAATCGAGCTTAGTTCAAGATCCAACTGCTAATCATCAGTAAAAGTCTTACAAGTTTGGTTTTAAATAGTAACCTCCCAACAATATTTTAGATCACGTTTTATCGACAAAAGCTTCAATAGCATAAAGTTGTTACATAGTGACTTGCAATCTACCCACCAGTGCTGTTTCTCATTACTTTCTAGCTTTGAATTGATATTATAGTCTCTGAATCTTATTTTATAATGTTCTAACGTAATATTTTCATCCTCAAGTCATGAGATGTGGTAGGTTTTGTTGTAAAAATTATTACAGCTCGATGAGGATTAGATGACAAAAAGGCTGTGATAGATGTGTCATCAGTCTTTCTCCCTTTCATAGTAATCGAGGTAAACCTTTAATGGTATAGTCTATCCAAGCAAAAAAGACATTCTGGCAAGATGGAAAAATGACTTCGGCTCGGTCAAAATTGGTTGAAAAATTATAAATTTGGTCTCAGATTATAGATCAAAATGTTTTCTACAATTTGAGATGTAATTTATAATTTTATAATCAATATTGACCGAGCTGGAGTCATTTTTTCATCTTGCCAGAATGTCTTCTTTCATTGGACAAACTATAGCGTGATGACAGACATTCTCTGAATAGTATCGGCTGTCATCAGGAGCAGGAATGACCTTTGGCACCACAGCTCTGTTTTTTCTCCTCATCTGGTGAATTTAGGGTTGTAAGAGTGAAGGGAATAAGAGGAGAGAGGCGAGAGGAGAGAATAGGTGAGCTGAGACAATTTGGACCGTGCGCCCGAGATTAACCCAGCGGATAAGATCTCCTGATTACAGCGAGAGTCTGATGATTACTGTGTGCGTTCCATTGCATTCTCCTTACTTTCCAAAGTTCTCTTCTTCCTCCGCTCTCATCAATCACAATGTTATCAATTATCATTCGAATAAAGATTATTCTGGGCTAACTTCACGTCTTTGATGGAAACTACTGGATTCTAATTATCGGAAAGCAATAAATTGCGAAATTAGTAGAAAAAATATTAGGATGATAAAAAAGGAATGATACTTGTAGTTTAAAATTAAGAAATTTGTTACCTATTAAATTGTTTGTGGTAGAGTCTGAAACAGTTCTTCAGAAAAATGAATAATAATCCTATGTTTTCTGAACGTCATGTTCAGTAGGATGCAAGATGAGTTGACGTCTATCAATAAGGATTGATGATTGGAAATTGGAAGGAATAGATACATCAGAGTGATAATGATTGAAAACTGAAATTATTGTTCTAGAGGTTGTGAGTGAAAATAATTCAATTTTCACAAAAAAATTGACTCGGTAATTTATAAAACTTTTATTGAACAACATGTGGATGTTCTACGTCCACCACAAGCCTATGAAAACAAACAATTCACTTCAAACAAGATAAAAAGCAGAAACGATAGATTGACTTGAACGGTGATTGGTTTTATTTTCTGGAAAAGAAATTTACATTCAAGTTTTTATCAAAGGCTTTACTCATTAGCATTCATGATGAAATAAATATTGACGAAAATCAATGACAGGATATCTAGGCTGCTTCCAATCCTCGATGAGAGGATTTACTTTTTCAATGTAAATTAAATGTTGCAGGAGAAATTATTGTTTCTTCGCGGGAGAACGTTTTTATTGCGAATATGAACATAAGAGAATGCATTGCAGACATAGTACATGAAGTCTAGGAGGATCATCATCATTCAATAGAACTTGATACAGGTTCCAGATTACAATTTTTTGAATCAATAATAACTGAATAATTTTTCAACAGACCAGTTGTTGACATTTGATATGAAATCGATTCAAGTCGCTCAAGCTTTCTACTTTTCTTTAATTGAAAATAATTATTCATTTCTCTCCACAATCTAATTATGGGGCCATCATCAAACCTCAGCAAGCTTGAATAAGATACTTTAGTTAACTGAGTAATCAAAAGCTCGTTATATGCATTTGCAATTAAATCCAGAGACCATTTATTATTTTTTCGATTACATTTTAATATTGCTCCACAGCAACAACAATGGATCTTCATTATTGAGTGAAGGGGATCGCTGAGCTTCCTTCTTCCACTGGGAGGTGCGCGTTTTCCGCCCCTTGGGTGTCTTTACCATCAAACTAACACCCTTAAATAATTTGATGCGATTAAATTTGTTTGGAGAAGTTGTAATTCAATATACATGTAATGGTTTTGAAGTGGATTTTCCACGTTTGTCGGTACATTTGTTCGTCAATTCACCCTGTTATCGTTGAAGTCATCATTGTGAATGAAGGAAGCGTCGCCTTCAATAAAATGATCGGCTTGAGATGCAGAGCCGCAGATAAGACGGTTATGATGACGGTGTTCGTGTCGACTCGTTTTCCGATAATAAAATTCCGCATCAAAGGGTTGTCGGCAGGCGGCGACTCCTATTGATGATGTCGACAATAAATAAGCTGACTGATGGAAAAGAATTGAGCAGCGCAGCGCGCCCCTTGGCCTTCACCTATTAGCGGCTCAGCATGGCTCAGTTTCGCATCCTTTTTCTTACACTTTTTTCCTCATTCGTCTTCTTCTCTCCAAGTTCAACCATATCGCCCAACTTCTACCTCATCATTAGTTCTTAATTTTCTTAAACATCTCATTCATTCTCTTTTTGATCATCTTCGTATTTTCAACCTTATTTCCCTTTTCTTTCTCCAATATATTACACTTTGTATATCTATTTATATATCTATCCAATATCTATTTCGTTACTTGTATTCTTAATTTCCTTTCTTATGAATTGGCAATCTTATTTACAATCTTGAATCAACAATATTATTTCTCTTTGCATCTTTATTATCCATCAATTTTCATTCTCTTTCCTTTCCTCGCTTTTTTGTTCTGGTCACTTACGTCTCGACTCTAGATATTCGAAAAACCTCTTATTTTCTTCTGTTTTTTCTCCATTTACAAAAATCTTGCCTGCCTTACAGTCATAGAATTTCATAGATTAGTTCACTCCCTTTACTAATTTACATTTCAATCTCTCTACTTTTCATTAGTCTACTTCGTATTTGAAAGTTTATAAACCATTCCGTCCCTATGTAGAAATTTTGCCATTTTTACGATTTTCTTTAATGTTCTTTATCTCCTTCATCTATTGTCATTATACTCCTCTCCCCCCCTTGCTCTTTTCAAATGATCTCGCTTTTTCTCTTTTTCTTCTATGTTCATTCTTCCTCAATTTTGGATTTCCTACTGTGTGTTCTCATCTTATTCACTTGCCCTTTTTTCAACTTTCTTATCCTCCTCATCAAATCTTCAGTCGTGTTCAAATTTCGTCTACTGTATCAGTAGTCGTCTTCTGTATCGTGCTCATTAATATTTCACTCTCCGTTCCGATCACATTCAACGGAGAACTTCCTCTCTCAACTTACCCACTATTATTCTCTCTCTTATTCTCTCCCGCACAAACACATATCGCCTCTCATACACACACTCTCTCACTCTTTTTCTCTTATGAGCACAGTCATCGCCAAACGAGACCGATGATAAAAAGTGGCCACTGACAACAATTCGGGGAATTTGTAGCTTCTGTTTGTTTCTTGGTGGCGACCGCCTCTCGCCAGCCAAACTCGCCTGCCGCTCATCTTAATTTTCCGAGTCAATGAATCTTTAAAATAAATCCGAAAACCGGGCCGGAATTTTTCGCCACCAGTTCAAAGGCCCTGCTGCTGACTTCAAAATGTTCACTCAAGGAATGCCAAGACATTTGATGCCAACTTCACCTGCTTGCTTGCTCTTTTTCTCATTTGATCGGATCTCTCATCCCTCGATGACAACACTCTCTGTTGTTGATTATTCTGCATAATTATTTCTGTACACCTTTATTCCCAGTTGTATTGTAAGTTCCAGTAGCGCAATGGTTGCGCTCACAGTTCGCAACTTCATAATAATCAAAGAATCATTTCGATAAACGTCTGTGCTAATAATACAGTTGGAATCATCATCGTCATGAGTGAAATTAAAATGATAATTAATATAGTAATTATATGATAATAATATAGACTAATCAAATATTACGTACATTGACTTCCTAGATAGTCAATAACAATCAATTTATTAGCTTTCCGTACTTTAATAGCTTACTGATTGATCATTTTCATTATGATTTTCAGTACCGAGTGAAGGAAAAAAGCCCTGGAAGCTGAACTGAACTACAGTATAAAAAAATAGATATAATAATAGGGCTACATCTTTTCCTCAATCAGATAAAATTTACTTCCAGCTAGAATTGTAACCGGAATCATTAAACTGGCTATAATTGATATGAACATTTACAGCAATAATCGTTATCTTCATTTATCTACAATTGATTAATAATTTAATTCAAAGATCGTTAGACTGAACTCTTCCATTCTAAATGGTGACCAGATGAATACTACAGCCTACCCACGCTTGCTAGGAAATTATCCCATCTTCATAACAATACTAATTAGCAATTTAATTAAATAATTTAAAGTAGCCGATAGATAATTTATAATTTCGACCACTTCAAATAACTGGCCTTCTGTGCCAAAGTGAGTAGAATGCATGTAAATCTCATTGAATTCATATTTCCTTGCTCTAATTGGGATCAAAATATTTACTTGGTTACATGTGGGATTGCTCAGTGTATTTCTCCCCTCATTCTTGATTTGAATGATGAAGAAGACTATTTTTTTTTCATTATTTATTCGAAAAACTTGATCTTGAGCGAAATGGACAGATTATCGAATCATCATCAATTTCTTCAATGCAACATATCTTTTCAATTCATAAATAGACAAATTCGTACATAGACAGACACCCACGATCCACTCACTATAAGTGAAGCTCGCATACAGACCTAGACAGCAGCTAGTATCATTTATAAGGTCTTGTCTCGTGCCTCTCCATGAATTTATGAGCGTCTACTACAATGGTTTGTGCAAGCTAAGAAGACACGCCGTCACAATGAAAAGTGTATTTTAACGGCGTGCCTTCTCAACTTGCTCGAACTATAGCTGCTCTTGATCCAGTCGCTCCAATTGTGGACATTCACTGCTGCAGCTTCACCTCTGTCAAGTTCACTTTCTGCCACAACAATCGACATCCATTCTCGATAACGCTCCTTTTTCTCATATTATATGGGTCTGGTCCATTTCTATACTTCATTTCACACTAAATCAGTTCGTTTGAATTTAAAGTACAAAATGCACAGGAGCTATTTTCACGGCGCGATATCAAATTTAATCAAATTTAAACCTTCTAAATTCAGAATTCTGTGTGGTGTTTTTTTTTGAGTGGGAATTGTATTGAGTGAGTATATTGTCTGTTTTTTCGTTCCTTCAATTGTATTTTTTCAATTAAATAAATATATATAAATGAAAGTTGATTATGAAATTAAAAATTCAATTAAACTTAATGTTGAGAGTAATATTTGTGGATTTTGAGTTGGGAAATCAGATAAACTATTTAAAATGAATGAGTTTGAATGATTTCTTATATTTTTCAGTATTCTCTATCAAGAGGAATGTCCTATATACTTTGAAGAAGTGAATTATAGAATTATATTGAGTATAGGAAAATTAAGTACTGTGTTGTATAAACCAATTATTATTGTCTTTTATTTTCAATTCGACTGAGTCATTGTCGATATTGTAGAATCGTTCCCTAATGAAATGAAACAAACTGATATTGTCAATTCTACCGTTTATTTTTATTCCAGTATTATGGTTTATTATCAATATTTTCTTTTATTTAGCCCTAACTCAACAAGGGCCTAAAGACTTGCCCCATTTTGAGAGACCCAGAAAATGAGTTCGATTTGCAAAGACGTCAATGCACATTTTCAGCACAGTATGAATTTTTGAAATTCGGCTGCTGCAATCAACAGTACCTTTGGAGTTGGGAATTGTGCGATACCATTGTGAAGACCCAATGCTGGACCAAATTCACAAGGCGACTGACAAGCAACATTTTTCAAGTTGATGAGATGAAGAAAGAAAAGAAAGAATCGAGTATTTGAACTAATTCTCATTTCAGAAATTCACTACCTACACCAAAAGATCAATAAATAGAAATACTTGAAATGCTTAATTTTATGGAAAATTTCTAATGTGAGGATTCGAGAAGACTTTTCAATAGATGTGTAGAAGCTGTTTTCATAGTGTTCTCACAATCATCTCACAATCATGAGACTTCCTTCGTCATTTGTTTTCCCTTCATTTCCAACCAACTAGCAATTTCAGTCATCTGACTTCAAAAGTGACTTTTGATCATACACATGAGAAAAGATCAAAAATGATGAGAAAATTGCAAAAGGGTTGCTGTGTGATGAGGAGTGAGAAAAGAGTCCACCGCTGCCTAATCGAGATATAATAGGCATGGTTAGGGGTGTGAACGGTGCATCTATCTAAAGGGAGGATGCTGACACCCTTCGAACGCGCGATAAACGCACCTAATGCGCTTGTAATGCGGCCGGCCACAAAAACGCTCCTGGAAAGCGCTCGAGGGGCAGATGAAAAGCACTTCCTTCGTCACAGTATCGACACTTCCAGTCACACTGTCTGGACAACAAGGATGCATCAATCAAGCTGACTTACACAAAGCTTAATGCTGTTCCAAGACTTAGTAGAATGTATACCACAATTTGTGATGGGGTTGCAGTGGTTATTGTATGAGCACAATAACGAAGACGACAAGTGGGCGTTTGAAGTGTGAATCGCGTAACAAACAAGATATCTGAATTTAACGTTCGATTTCATCCCGGTTTACTGACTGCAATGTAAATTGAAAAGATTATCAAATAATAAAGGCTTCCTACTGCTTATAACAGGAATCTCCTTACTTCATTCGAGGAGTCCGATCTCACAAGATGTCAAATGATCTATAGATAAACTAAAAAATTTCAATAAATAACAACCAAAAATAATAGGCTATAATATAACTAGTAGTTCTGTGAACGGTAGACCTCACGAAGTCACCCATGCTCTCTGCATCATAAAAGCACTATCTGCATTCACGGTACGTTCATATTGTTCGTCGATTCCGAAAGTCGGCGCGAGGAAGTCTGGTCAGCAATGCAGTGGCCACAGTCACGCTCTATGTCGGCATCAGTTCGTCACGATTCGCCAAAATTTGAGGGTGCTTGGAAAACCGGGCATCAGTGTCTATAATTATTATAATAATGTTCTCCTTCATGCGAAACAGTCGGCTGCAGTCGAACAGCTGTAGCCAATCACAGCTCTTGTTGTTAGCATGCGGTCGACCGTTTGACCGTTTCGCATAAAGAAAAACTTACCTTAATATTCATCTGAAATATCTCAGCTGACTGCAATGAAAGAATATCAACTGGAGTAGAAATTTTGGAAAATTTTTCTATTATGAATGTCATAATATCACATGTTTAGTAATATCAAGATAAATATACTATCAAATCATTTATGAAGTATACCTACATCAGAGAATAGTTCAATCCTTTTTCCTTTTTTCGTCCTAAATATGAAAATTGTCAAAAAACCTTACATATACATCGACGCGCGGTTTCAAGAGGAACATCCCTGTCAAATTTCTTTGGAATCTATTGCCGCGTTCAGTCGTAAATGCGGAACATACATACATATAAACATACATACATACAAACAAATGCAAAATCGTCGACTTGAATCTTAGACCTCACTTACTATACGTTCGGTCAATAATAATATGATAATATAATCCCTCTTCCAATATCATTGTACTTCGAATCCTTGTGAATGTATTGTTTTGTGAGGTTAGTATTATTTTCATGTCTGGGTTTGTGAGTTTCATTCTATTTATCAATTATTTTTGACAATTTTTATTATAAGAATTTGAGAACAACTCTTTTTCTGGAAGACGACTAGAGGTCGAGGATTGGAAACGTTGAACCAATGTCTTGGTTCAAGTCAGGTTTCGTCCATAAGAAATCTTTCATATATTATCGAACTACAATATGCCTTGAAGATAGAAGATTGATAACTCAATTGAGTAAAAGTTTAACAAACTCAGATCAAAAATTCTCTAACAAGAATTGACCTGCCAAGAATCATTGAAGCGGAAATGAATTCGAGACTCGAACTAAAAAAATAAGATCAAAAACAATTTTAGGACTATGTGGAAGAAGAAAGAGTTTGAGCAGTCACTAATATAACTGTTGCTGCAAGTATGTGAGAATAGGGTTCAACAAAAATAGTTCAAAACTTAGAATAGGCCCATACGTTGATCTTGAGTGTTTTATACTGAATGAAATTGACCGCTATTCTCCTCAGACACGATTGAGTATCTTATATGACAATAATCGGCTATAGTCTAATTCTAATGTACAGGAGATGTGTTGAGAATTACATATTATCACTAACCACAATAAATTCAATGTTAATCTGCGTCTTCTACACTTAAAAAATCGGACGTACCTGATGAATTATGAAGATCACTTCCTTATCTAACTTCCTATCAGTTTAATTCGATCTTAGACGTCGATTACAAGATGTTAAACTCAGTATTTCACTCAAGTTTCTTCAATTGTTTTGAGTTCATAGCATTAATGTTCAAATCTTGATGGAACATTTTGTGATGCAAAATATTTTCCAAGAACTTGGCATGTTCTTACGCACAATCGTAGCTTTTTATTGTGTTACAAGTAATCCAAGTCGAGGTATTTCTCTCACGTAGCCATTGTGAGGTGGTCGGATGCCTGGAATACCTAATTGCACTTGTAGTCGGATCTTTAAATGAAGAACCAGTTTGGTATTCAATTTCAATTGTGTTGAAATTTTAATTGCATTAAATGGAAACTGAATTAATGATAGTGAGAAAACTGGTAGTGAGTATAATGAATAAGGTATATTGAAAGTGGACAGTTTAACCTTGATTAATGGTTAAATTTCAAATCAATATAATAATAGTTGTCTGGGGCGTTACAACATTCTGCTACCACTGTCTGGTCTAGGGTTAATCCCCGTTAGCTATGTACATTATTTGATAATCTTATCGATCACTCTCGCACTTAATTTTACATAACATTACCTAAGAAATTACAAATGCTCAAGGAAAACTCTTATTATAATATTGGCAACATCCTCAATGAAACAAGGCATAGGCCTTAATTTCTTGACATCTTTATTTCCCTTCGTTCCCTTACTATGACAGTTTTGGAATTCTATAAATGGGTTCATTTATAGAGACTCACATTCATCAAATCAGTGAGTAGATAAGTGATTTTTGACTTGAAATTTTTCAAATTTGTGCAATATTTTTCTATTTTTCAAAATTGTTGTCTTTGGTGCATAATTCATTCAATTCCGGTGGATTCATTCATTCAAAATTTCAGTGTTATTCCTTGATTGAAAATTATTTGTTAACTCAGTGCTATTATAATATCGTAACCTCATTTTGGAGAATATTGACTTCATGATAAAATTTTTGGGAGATGAATAGCACAGGCTATGCCTATTTTTTTCCTCCCAATTCAATTAGTTGTATCGATGTATGAATAAAGAATAAGAATAATTCTATTTGTCATAGATAACATACAAAAGAAAGGATAAATTGCACTCTGATTACAAATAAAATTAAATGAATAATGTTGTATAAATTCAACACACAGTTGGCTAATTCATTACGTAAGTAGAGATTGCAAAGCATTAAAAATCAGATATTTATCACATTTGTAGCTTGACCAGCATAAGCAGAAAGCTTGTTTGCTAACCAATATAATAATTTTAGATATTGTAGTAAAGCAACATAGGATGATAATCCGGGGATAGAGAATGAATCACAATAGATGAATGTGAAATCTAAGTAAGAGGATGATCATTTTTATTCATAATGGCATATCTAAACAAATATTTCAGGAAAAATTGTATTTTTCTATTGATTACTAACTTCATTGAATTGTTACTGAGAACTAGATGACATAAGGTCATTCAAACGCATCCAACGTCGATAAAGAGCTTTATTCCAATCAATTTTTCGGCAAGAAGATACGGCATTCTGGAGAATTTTATGTTTTGTTACCTTCAAAACGATCAATGTGCATTTCTGAATGTGTATTAGCTTTGATGCGTCTGATATTACGCCTGAACATCTAAACTTTTTTAGTAGTTAACTAGACTTTAGTAGGTAATTCAATATTGAAAGTACGCATTCTCTCTATTTAACTGAACGTTCATTAACTCTCCTAATTGCACAATCAATGAAAAACTGTAATGAATTTGCGTAGAGCATTCAATTGTAATGACATTAGAAAAAACATGAATATTTATGACCTTCGAACAAGTATTCTCAATAAACTTAGTAGATTAAAAACACATCAGATTATGATAAGCAGTAAAATGAGAAAGCTGTACAAAAATCACACATATAAATCGGCTTACAGTTATTGCAAGAAAAATAATTTTCTTGAAGGAGTCAACAACATGATGTTTGATCACCAGTTGTAATTATATTATTATTTAAAGAGCATGATGTTAGCTGAACCGTCAAAGAGTGAAGAAAAGTAGTTGAGTGGCAAGGTGTTTGCTCTAGAAATGTTTGCTCAGCGGCAAAAAGTGGTGGCTATGAAAAATTGTGTAGTCTTTCCTTAAGAAAGGATTATAATTTTTTGTTGACACCTTCCAACTATAGCTAACGACACGCTGAAATGAAAGGCTAGATCGCAACACATCTGTAGACATCTCGGCCGCCGGATTTAGGCGTTCGGATGATCAAGTGTGAGCGGAGAATTCATAATTGAAAGGTTGCGTAACGAAACTGACGGTAGCCGGCCGTAAGTCATGTTACACTGTTTTGAAAAAGTCAAACATCTATGCGGTGTGTGAGTGCGAGTGAGAGCGAGGCAGACAGCCAAGTATCTGGAAAAACACAATCTATGTTCCGGCGGAAAAAACGGTGGAAAGACGGAAGAAGGAGGCGAACGAGAAGAAGAAGGTGAACAGCTGTCAGTGACCTTTATTAAAATGAAGGAAATAACGAGAAGGGGCAGAAATGATGAAAAAGCTGAGAGAAGAGAAGATGGAAGATGAGAAGAGGCGACGCAGCTCCTGGAGCGGAACTCATCAGAGTTTTTGCGGGTGCCCGATTGTTTCAATAGTGGGCGAGTCATGCCGACCCATGGCCTAGATCCTGCTCTGCTCTGCTTTGTGTTCCCGAGTGGAAAACTCGGCTGCAACTGGGACAGCCGGGACGCCACACAACACAAAAACTCATTCCTGTTTCTGGACAGACACCTATCCCGAATATCACTACAAACTCCAGTGCTCACCCTGGATCATTGCTGTCGTGCTGACCTACTCTTCATGCTACGTTTGAGAGCTATTAATAAATCCTCAAATCAGTTGTAATATCAGGTTAGTATTTGGTATAATAGGAAAGATGGATCATTCATTAAATTGATGTAACAGTTTCATGAATAGGATACAATTATAATTGTCTATGAATTTACTTCCTATAATGTGTGAAAAACTGATCGATGGGCGTTTCCATATATCACTGGAAAGCTCAACTGATCGCCATCTCTGTCAATACGTTTCCTTGGCAGCATGATTATATTTTTGTTCTTAACCCTTTTCTAGAACTCCACCACCCTAGAACTCAGGCTTAAAAAACTTATTTTGCCGACAGCTCTATGATCGTATAGAAATAATGCGTTAAGTTATAAGCGTTTTGTATGTAGCCAATACCACAGAATGAGATATTTATTTGAATAGCAGATTAATAGGCTGCAATCGCTCTTCTCACAATAATAAGAGCTGATTGAAATTTCTTGAACCGTTTTCAAATATGGTAGCTACTTTCGGAAAGAGCTGAGAATATTAGATGATCTTCGCGATTTTATTATACTGTAATACTGATTCGAATAACGATGAATCTCGTAGGCAAGAAGGATGGGCTAACGTGAAAATTAGTGAATACAAACTGTTTGATAACATTTCATGCACTAAGCAAATGAAATCCATAATCAATCCAAAATTGCAACAGGATCCATCACATAGAACATGAAACTCATTTTTCCTTCACAACAGCTTGACAAGTGTTAAATGGAATGAAAAGTTAGGACGGTAACAGTCATAATCGAATATAATCATATGAGTATTATCATAATCATACCTACACTCACGAGAGAAGGCAGACGTCAATCACCTGCAAGCTGCAAGTAGTCCGAGTCCTTCATTGGTGTCGTGATGGTATATAAGTTTTCTCTTAATTTTTCCAAAAGGAATACTTTGAAATTTAACTGATTCCATCTACCTTGTGAATAAGGAAAAAACATTTCTCCTAGAACTCTGCCGAATATGATGTATGATATAGAAGCTTGTAGTTTCAATAGTGACTTTCAAGTGAAATGTGTGAACTAACTCAACATTGATATCAACAGGCTACTGAAGAACTGCAAAGAGATTATGTTTCCGGAAAATGAAGAATCATAACTAGGCTACATCATTGCAGTCTTCACTTTAACGAAGAAGTTTCCGAAGAAAAATGATAATTCCCTCTATTCATTGTCTGAATTTCTCCATATGAATAATTATGAACTGTTCAAAGTTTCTTCTAATTCCTAAAGTGGTTGTATCAGCGATTTGATATGAGTGGCAGAATGGGGCTCTTAGGTTGTTTTGAATGTTTTCATGTCATTGCTATCATGTTATTGTTTTATCTATTATTGTTGTACTTGATTGACGTTTCCAACTGGATATTGTTATACTGAAAGTAATAAAACATATTCTATTCTATTTCAAATAACTTAGAAAATTTGTATCACTTGAGCAGGAAAATTCTTCTTCTAAGGTTCTGTACGAGATAAAATTAGATTTTTCGGAGGATTTCAATAGATAAAATATTCATATTGTACTTTCATTTTGGACAAATTTTACACTTAGATATAATCTTCGAATCTTTATAATGAATTTTCCAATTACTTCGAAGTTGATCTACTTACTGGTATTGTGGTATATGCATTTATCATTGTAATATCTAATCAGCAAATAGAGCTTGAAAAATATTGATAGAATAACTTAAAGGATTAGTGAAAACCTAGCCTACCATAAATTCAACCATTTCGAGTTAAATTCGCACTCTGAACTCAATGTTTGTTATATTGAAAGTTCAATTCTACTTCTTTTAAAATTTCAACTTCAATGTATCTCGAATTATTTGTCACAATTAACAAATCGTTTCAAAATCATAAATACTTATTCTATATTCTAGTTACTATAATAGTACCGTCGACAATAGTTTCCACTTACAATAACCGTGATTTAACAATAAAGTTTGTTGCAATGGAAGTAGTTGAGGCAGTGGTGCCAGTGGTGCTAAAAGTATTCACCAGACATCTCGTTGAAGCGATCGAAAATCATAAATGCTCAACTCATAAAAACGTGTTAAATTCTTCTGAGGAGGTTCGAGGTTGTTACTAAACAATGTTGAATTGCTATTTCGGTTGAGCGCGATGAGATAATTTATTATTCGTCTCACTCGGACTTGGTATGAGTTGCTGAAAGAAACCATATATTCGCTCGTTATTCCACATAAAGCCGATGCACACCAAGCGAGCTCTGGTTTTTTCATTCCGGTCCTTTTGTTCGACAAGTTCTAGTATTCCTTATTCCGGGCAAAATCTTACCATAAATAAACTTTCTTACTAGTGCTTGCTTCATCTCATGTCTTGACATTGATGTATTCCCCACGCTTCAGCCAACATTGCATTCAGTTCGATCTGATTCGATGATGAAATTTTCATGTTTTCATCATATCATAAAAAAAGTTCATTCTACTTTTCTACATTAAAAAATATCTCATCTTTGTTCAAAAAAATATATTTGAATGTTATGATAATTATAAGAATTAAGAAGATTCAATTGAACACATAAAAAATCATTGACGGAGATCTCATCTCTACTTGAACGCTTTGGCATCAGTGTAGGTGTCAATACACGAAACCGACTAAAGTCAAATCAAATTCGAAATCATGCATTGATAATATACAATTTTACTAGTTTATAACACACAAATTGTGAATTTTAATACCCCACCCAGAATATTAAGGTAATTGAAGTTACCTTCAGGCTTCAGTACTTATCGCGGTCAAAGTTTCATTGGGAAGCTGAAGTGAAGGAGCAGGTTATGCAAAGTGCTAATCAATCAATAGTCGCAACTCTTAGTTATTAGTGGATCATTCTACTTCATAATATAAAACCCTTTTCAGTATTTTCCAGTGAATAGTACCTTGGTTGTATACAACTCGTCATTATAATGTAGTAGAATATTTTGGTTAATCGAAATGGAATATTTTTGCACTACATTGAAATATGAGGATCTGAGCATTCCATCTCAAGAATTACATTCTGTCGCCTTATCAACAGAAGATTGTGAAATAATTTAGCTTCCTTTTTAAAAATGAGGATTCAAGAGAAAATTGTGAATGATAGAGTATAGGCTATAATAATCATCCTGAAGTTGAATAACCTTCAACTATACTGTACATGTTATATTCTCATGATTTCCTACTTGTAATGAAAATAATCATTCAGAAATTCAACAATCAATTCCAGAAGGAAGCTGTAGGACGGGTTGAAATGAAGTTACAAGAAATTGATAAAATTTTTATTTTTTTTAAAGATTTTAGAATATAATTCATTGTCTTCCATTTTATGAGCTTACCAACGTTCACCTGCATGTACTATAACGAAATAGTTCAATACAATTAGTTTGAGTAATTATTGAATTCATAGAAACATTTTCATGAAAAGTATTATTCTTCCAACGTTAGTTTGACTTAGCATCGCTTGGTAAGATTATTGTCAAGATCTGTAGATTGACAAGGATCGAGATTGGTGCGTGTGAGGAGTGGGGAGTGTGAGGAGGAGTGGTGAGTGGGGGGTGAGGAGAGTGGGCTGCATGACGAACTGTCAAGAAGCGGGAAAGGTGAACGTGAGGAGTGAAGGGGGCAAATTATA
Organism: Sogatella furcifera; assembly: GCA_017141385.1. Lineage (NCBI taxonomy): Eukaryota > Metazoa > Arthropoda > Insecta > Hemiptera > Delphacidae > Sogatella > Sogatella furcifera. The sequence continues at coordinate 32,288,084 of CM029548.1, read as the reverse complement.
AATTGCCGGCCAAGAGTCTGTGAAAATGACGATAAACAGATTAAATAAAAATCAATGGCAGGAGGAAGGAGCAGAGGCAGTGACAAAAAGCAGGAAGACCAAGGTCGCTGGACAATGGGCATCTGTCAAACGCTGCTACCGAAAAAACGCGTGCTGCCGTATGACAAAGCAAATACCGAGCGGAGAGCACAGCTCTAGCCGTTTTTGCCGGTGAACAAAAAAGAGGAAAACAACCAATTAGGAGGGCCCAGCCAGCCGACCGCGTCACGCCATTGGCCGAAGGTGTGCAGCGAGGTGCATGCGGAGAGTGCGCGCACGTGAAAACCCAATTCAACCGGCTCCGCCCCCCGCCTACTTCCGTCCCCCACCGGCCACCGGACCCCCTTAGCGGGAGCTCCATGTGCCCGCGCACTCGCCACCCGCGCCCCCCTCTCCTAATTTGCATCCCCAGCTCGGGGCACGCCGGGCCACCTCTAGCTAGCTACCCCCTGCTAAAGCTGCCGCACCCGAATAGCAACTCTGACTCAGCCAGCGATTCTAATGAACGATGCCTGCACAACTCCCCTAAAGCTACGCCACAATTGTGATTGTATTCCGGCGAAGATGAAATACATTTCTCTTGATAATAAATGAATTGAAAATTCCTTCAACTGGAATAAAACATAGCCGACAATACAGACTTCATTGATTGTAACACTTGAATACAGACCCAGACATTTAATTTGCTGTTTAGTTTAGTTTAGTTTAGTTTGATTTTCGTCAAGTAACACCACAAAATCAAGCAAAGCTTGGCAGTATTTGACACGTCGAAAATATTGAGTACCTACAGTACTCAGAAAAAAAAGATCAAAAAGAGAAGAAAGTCAGAACATACAAAAGAATTAACATACTCCATAACTCCAGGATCATGCATTGTAAATATGTTTGCAAAGAAAATGCTTACACACGCCAACAGATAAAGCATTCCTCTAAATTGTAAGGAGCTGCATCAATCAATTTAGTTTTTATTGCATTCTTAAACTTTTCAGACCTGTGCGTGGGTAATGAGAGGGATAATGATGAGAGATGACGACTATGTTTTAGGCAGTCGGGACAGACGACTTATCGATACTTTGAAAGACTTACTTCATAATACACTATCCATCTTTGGTCATTCCAGTCTTTATTAAGAATTTCTTAACTTTTCAACTAAAAAATTTCGATTTTTCTGCCGGAGTTGTCTACATGGAAGAAACATGTATCATTATTACTCCAAGATATCTTTCGGAAAAACAATAGGCTACTACACAAATAACGTAAATGAAGATTATTAAATTCAGATGAAGCAGAGAAGCAGGGTCATTTGAAGCGCTTATACATGGAAGAGGTCATATCGCTGAAAATATTATTAGTCTTTATAGACTTAACAAATAATCCAATTTTATATTTCAGGTATCATTGAATGGCTTTAAAGCTCGAAGAACCTCGTTTTCTTTGTCAAAATTAAATTTAAAAGGATGATTCTGTGGTCACAGTTTCCTCAAGCTAGGTCAAAAAGGTGCCTGATCAAAGATACTGTACTACGATTTGTTTTATTTTCTAGGTATTCATGATAGTGATGAAGAATAAATTATGTCATTTTCACCGCTTGAACTTTGAAATTAGTTTTCAAATAGAGACGATGTCCAATGCTTGAGGAAGACTAATTTTTTTAAAAGTAGCCCAATGTTCGACAATGAACACTCTGAATTTCAAACACTTAATAGTGCATAACATTACATTATTTTTGCAGTCTATCAGAACATCACATCATAGCTGAAACTGTTAACTTATATTATTTAATACTCCAGAGCAAGAAAAAGGAAGAGGTTGACCAGATGAGCGAGAGGGAGAGGAACATTCCTAGTTGTCTACAAGAATTGAATTTTGTTTCTTGAAAATAATTTCGATCTCATCCTTCAACGTCCTCAACAATGAATATTGAAATATTTAATTAAGCTCATTCAGAGTAAGTTTCCCTCTTTCGAACGCGTAGAACAGGATGCATCATTGTTTCCAAGGGAACCTTTGATAGGATCGGGGCTGAGGATACAGTGTGAGATGATAGATTGGTAGAAGAAACGGTAGCGACAAGAATGGAACTAAAAATTTGCACAAAGTGGCTAAATAAACATGAGAATATTAGTCTTTAGACTGATTTAGACTTTTAGTACTTGTAAATAAGAATAGTTTTTTCTCACAACACCATGTACAATTGAATTGCGAAAAACAGATGGATTAGGCTACTTATCTGATCAATGAATGATTTTTAATTTTTTTCTTGTGAGCTGTGAATTTCTTAATATAAAACATCTAGAACATTATCAGCATCAATTGTCATCTACAGTAGCTACGGAGAGATTAATACTATAAAGCCTACATCTGGCAAATTCAATTGCTTTTAGTAATCTCAGTTAATAGCCAATGAAGATATCAATGCTACCAGTGAGATATTTCAGTATGTGAATATGAATAATAAGAGGACAGGACACTGACCTCATTAATTTCTATGCATCATCAGCTATAGAAAAAAGTTCAGAGCAAGAGTGATGGAAAAAGTGAGACGATCCTTTCTACAAGGCGCGGATCCACTGGTGCCATGGAGAGAGAAATTTTCCTCCTCCATCTGGGCTCATCTTACACTGTATACTAATAGAATACACGATATTTTCAATATAGAAAGGTGCTTAAAACTTCTAAAACATGTCGTCTTGGAGTATGTTTTTTAAGCAGAGAGAACCTTACCTTTCAGAGGAATTTCCAGGTTTTTAAAGATTTGAAAGGGAGAAGGAAATTGAATTCTTAGATTTACCAAGCGCTTTTCATTATTTTATTATGACGTCGACGGTGGTGCAAGATATGGAACAGTAGTTATTGCTTAAATAGTGAATTTATTATGGAGTATCTATTTCATTTTCTCACTTTAAAATTCTTATGATCATCATATAGAGTTCATATAACCATAGTGTTTTCCAAAAATATGAATTGGAGAAGCCTGGTGATTGTAAGTACAGTATTCTAACTTTTCACAGAGTTATGAGGGTGCTTCTAGACTACTTCAATCACATAAAAGAGCAAGTTTAGGATTAAAAAAGGTGAGACTAGATGAAACTAAATTACTTAGGACATTTTGTTATTTATGTGTTTTGTTCAGCTTCAATCGAATAGAAACGATTCCTCCTGTTTCCGCTTCATCTAGTGAGTAAGCATCCTAACTCGAGTGAAGAAGACGTGTAAAGTCGCAGGAAGTAATAAGTTTATTAATGTAGATTGATTTGATATAAACAACTAACAACCGATTCTTCGCAATATGATGAGTTGGAACCGCTTAAAAAGTCATTGAATAAATCCATTTTACTCATGAAATAGCAGTAATAAGAAATTATTGTTTATTGCAGTTAAAATAGTGAGTGCCTATTATTTTAAAGCACTTCAATTTTTCGCTATACATATGATTTTGTTATGTAGGCCCATATGATGCTACAAAATAATTTACAAGTAATTGTAAAAATATTGTAAAATTAAAATTTCAAGAGGTTTACGACCGATATAGTTGTAACAAGAGTAAACTAGTTAGAAGCAAGCGTAAAACAATATATGAAACAATCAATTATCAACTTTAGTCTGTATTGTCTTCGAGCATTATCTTCAGTGATAAATTCTCGTTTTTGTTCCACTGTTGTCGGTTTAACGAAGTATAACGAATGTTGTCTCTAAGGCCCTTTCAGTTCAAATTTGTTCGGATCTGAAATCAATTAGTTTGTGAAAATTACAAGCGTGACAAAATACATAAATTGCGCACTTCTGGGGGTGGAAGAAAAACACTTTGAATGTCCTGGTTCGAGTAACAAAATTTATGTAGGCTATTTACAGCCAATATTAAGGCTGCATTCAGTTCCGCTAAGTTGTTGGGCACTGATTATTGATTTCGGTTTTGGGTCAGTTAGTGCTGCTAGTAGAAGAAACGCTTCCCCAGTCCCCACTAACTGCACATACTTATCCACTAACATACATTCTGAAAGCCTTCTTGCAAAAAACATCCCCTTTTGCTGAAACGGAATGGGGAAAATGTTTTCCTCCCAACTGTCAATTTCCCTACCTTTTCTCTTCTGAATTCCGAAGTCTTTGAACAGTACTGAGAACGTGAATGGTCGCTACTTTTCTGATAATATTTTATTTATCAATGTATTTCTTATGTGATTTTCAATTTCAAGACATTTCCAAACAAAAATTGTAATAACTAATCCAACAACTGAGATCTTTCCCCATTGCAAGCATCTCTAATTAATCTCTCTATCTCTCCTACAGGTAACACACTCTCTTTCTCTTATTATGTCTCTTATTATTACATTCAAGAAATTCAACCATGTTTCCTACTAAACAAGGTTATGTCGGCGAGGTGGAACACCTTTGGGTCTCTCCACCAAATAAAGCCATAAGCTAATAATAATAATAATTACGTCTCTCTCTTTTTATGTCTAAACTTCGCCTTTTCATTTGGATATTCTAATGCACAACAAGTAAGATTGCAAGCGAGTAGCATATTATTTGGATAATATTGTTCTACGATTTTTGCATTCATATATTGTAACTTCTCTTGTGGAATAACTAGATTATAGAATAACCTATAATAATTATAGTGTGAAATATAGAAAATAATGTGTAACTTGTGGAAATGATAGAATAATTGGATTCAATAGTAACTTATTAATGTAGAAATTAAGCATTAATATTTTTTTGCAATCCATATTGATAAAGAAATCTAATCTAATCTTATTTGAGGGATGTGTAGTAGAGAAGATCAAGAGAGCAAACTCCACCCTCAATAGAGGAAATTATAGAGACCAATATTACAAAGTCTCTAAAGAGGAAATAAATCAATTTAAGGCAACCTTTATATGCAAGAGTTCTTATGAAAATTACGTAGGCCTACTCTTATTTAAAATGAAAAGTACCTAAAGCAATGTGATACTGATAAGTAATGCATAAACAGCAAACACTTCGAAATTTTTAATCAAAATATCATGAAAAGTTCCATGACTATTCTTCCGTATTCTTCCTTATTCTACTGCTAAAATTTTTTCATCATGGAAAAGTTTTAATGAATCTAAAATCGTTTCAGATGAATCTAGTAATATTTTTTATAAAATTGATTTACTGTATTTTTCTTTATATTGTGTTGATATGTTGAATGATAGTTTATCAGGATCCGTTTACTCTTACGAAAGTTCTATTATCCTTGAATGTCTTCTGTATCGAAAATAATTTGGATTTAGAGCAGTGGAGTATTTATTCTGATGGAAATTGACCCAAGTAGACTACGAAATACAAGATGGGCTCTATATTGAAAAAAAACCACCTGTAGCCTGTTTTATTTTTGGAAAAGTGATTATCAAAGTTTCTAATTTCAATTTCAATTTATTGGAAGAAAAAGAGACAATTACAACAAGTGGATGCGACAGGCAAGTTGCCCAAAACCGCGCTCCACACAACAAAAATATGAATAAAACATGACATAAATAAAAATCAAATACAGAACAAAATTAAATATACGAAAAAATAATATTAAAAGCTAAAGAAAGGATAGCAGAAAACTTAGAAAAAATCTAAATAAAATTAAGAATGATAGAGTTGCCATATTTTTACAAATAAAACATTGTGTTATTTGACAAATAAAGAGAAAAAAATACTGAAATTACTTGAAAAAATATTAGTTTATATAATAGTAAAAGAGAAAAATCAAGTTGAGTTAAGTGATGGTAGAATTATGAGCAAACGAGAGATTAAATTTTAGGAGAATGAGCAAAAATTCTAATATTTCAACAGTAATGAACAAGATTTCATGAATGAAGTTAAAGAAGGATTGAAAATATCAACTTCACGTGACACTGTGTTGAATAGCCTCATAGATCGATTGATGGGAGAGTTGAAATCCTGAAGTGTTCGTGATCTAGGAATAAAAAACGTAAAATACCTCCCACGTCTCACAGTTGGAACATAGAACCCCAATCTTTCCAAGTGGAAAGGATGTTGTATAAGGCCATTGACTACCTTGTACAAATAAATGATAGCTTGATAATTTCGTCTGGACTTTAAGGAAGGAATTTTAAACATGTTTCTTAGTTGAGATGTGGGGTATGCAAAATAGGGATAGTAACCAAACCTCTTGTAGTACAAATAACGGAGGAACTTATTCTGCACTTTTTCAAGTGAATCAGAGTATTCAGCTTGATAAGGGTCCCAAATTATTGAAGCATACTCTAGTCTGCTCCTCACTAATGATTTATACAAATAAATAATGGTATCCAAATTGCTAAAATTTTTACAAGTTCTAATAACAAAGCCCAATAACCGATTAGAAACGCTCAGAATATGATCAATATGAATTTTAATCTGAAATCATTTTGAAAATAGACTCCTAGATCCTTGCATTTCCTTTCAGCCGGAAGCACCGTATCATCAAGAAAATAGGAAATGTCAAAAGGAAGAAGTTGTCTTGAATAAGTCATCATATTAGATTTATCCTTATTAATAATTATACCATTTTCTGAGCTCCATTTGACAATCTTATTGATATCATCTTGAAGCAAAACACAATCTTATATTAATAATCTAATAGTTCCAAAGATTGGTCAAATAACAATTTTTTTGTACATTCTGAACTCAGTTTTTGATGCTCTACAACTTTTAGAGAGAGTGGTAATACATTTCTATGTTATTTTATGAGCTACATAACAATTTGAACAATTTTTTGGAAAATTTGAAAAAATTCTGTTTTTTTAATGAAGGTAAAAAGTTATCTATTCGACCGATTTTTGTTTTCTCTTTCTCAATCGAAGCAGAATTTTGTCCTCTACAATTTACTATGAAAATGTGGACCGTTTTTCAGTTATATGCGAAAAACTAAAAAAATGCATGGCTGCATGGAAAACGGCTGTCAAAAGTTGTTCGGGGGAAATTTTGTGTGCACTTTTCGAATACACATTATTGGGACCCTAATGAAGCAATTAAAACAATAAAATCGCATACACCACCTTTTGCAGAAATTAGCCTTACAATATTCCCTGCTCACTGGACTATTACTATTGCCAGGATTGAAGAGATAGAATTGCTCAGTTGATCCATTTTAATTTACAATATTTTATTCCAGAAGAAAAAGACAGCATTTGAGCTGCTTTCTTAGAGAATAGACGTGGTTCCACTTTTCTAGAGAAGAAAATATGTTGAGGCTACACTATTAAATGAGTTATGATGTATCGAGCTATCGAGCTTATATAAAATATCGTGATCTATTGCGAACTTCAAAGTTAACTCAACCTATTTCTAACTTGAACGATTTTTAAGTAAATAAAAGTCCCTCAGTCACTTACTCACATTGACATAGAACTGACTCCATTGAGTTGAAATTGGCAATTGAATTATAAATTCTCTCCATAAGATGAGAATTCAAAGCAAAAAAACTTCAATCACTTTTCTCACTTGAACTTTGCGGTAGTTCAAGTGAGAATTATTATATGTATAGTTTTTCTAACTCTTCGCTGGAATGTCAACTCATTTTCGTGGAATACGATCAGAACACTCATTATTCGACTTTTTTTCTGTACTGCGGTAGAATAGTGATTAACAAAAAAGATTGAAAACCTTCAAAAATGTACAATGCTGAGTGGAATGCTTCACTTCCAGAAAAGCAATGAACTCTTCCGAGGAACTGTTATGGATTCATCAAACACCTTCAAAATAACGACTGATACAAGCTCATTCACCCCAGAAATTGGTTAATTTATCAGGTTTTGTTCTGGCAATTATGTTTAATGTTTTGGCACTTATTTATAAGTCAAATCAAGTTTTTGGAGAAGGTATAACCTGAAGACTTATTTCTGAGTAATTAGAAGGAATACTAAATTCCATAAGCTGTTTTCTGTTATTTTTCTCATTGAGAATTCAGATTGATAGTGATTCGAATATTCTTGTTCATGTGCTTATTATGGTGACTTTACACTGTGTGCTGAGTGTTCTATTATGCATCAATTCACTAATATAAATACTACTATATAATATAATATCTAAAGTAGATTGAAGGGTTTCAGGGTGATCGCGCACTGGTACTACCAGGAGATGCATTTAATCATTGGTCTTGGCCTTGTAACAGTGGGCGTTCACCCTTAATCTGCGGCCGCATTGCCGGTTGGTGGAGGGTGGATAGCATACAGAGTGGATTGTTTATCTATACAACATACAACATCCATAGTAATAAATCATTTTAATGTTATGATGTCTTTTATACGTAGCCTATGATGATGTATTTTATTTTACTGGTAGAAACTTGGTGTCACGCACAGGTTTTGCAAACCCATGTGACACCAGATTCAATTTTATTGTAATTTTTGATCTATGCAACAATGCAAATAAAAATTTCTGGTTACATATTTTTTGAGGCTATTTTTCCCATATTTAAGGATATCAGGTATCCAGGTGGATATCATAACACCCTCTATTCTATCCACCCACCACGAGTCGGCAGTGCGTCCGTAGCTTTACAACACTTTTTTAGTAGCGTTGCAACTATATGTTATCCGCGGATTTCCAAGAAATTGCTGTGTAGATAGTAGGGGTAGTGGTAGATGTTAAGTTTATACTTATATAGAGAATATAAGACTTATACTTATATCATCTCTCTATATGGTTTAACAGAATAATAATTATTTAATTAACGAATTTGTATTTTGTTACAACATCTAATCAATAACAAAATCATCCATTCCATTCAATAATATGTTTTCATGAAGTATTCAACGTAGGTGGGAACATTATGTTGCATGAAGAACTAAAATACCACGTTAGGCAATCCTGGCAAAAAATGCACCACTATTATTGCTACCGTGTTGTTCATGTCTTAGTTTTTATGCCACTCGACCAAGAATAATATTTAATGCTGGTTTGTCTCTGATGGCAAATGAAGAAAGAAAGAAATGATGAAAGTGGCAGCCCATGAATGAATCGGCATGGAGGAATGGAGCTGAAGAAATGGGCACGCAAAGAGGAAATTGTGATGAGCCCGGCCGGCGCTCCGTTAATGACTCATATCATTCATGTATTAAAGTTTTTTCAGCCTCGTCGCAATACGGAAGCTGGAAGTGATGTTGTGAATGAAACTTCTGATCTTAGTCCTGGATGGCACTCAAGGGTACATCATAATTCGAATGAGATCCCTGGCTCATCTAGTCTCCAAGGCAGAGGAAACGCTTTCCCCGATCTTTGAAGATGTGCCCATTTTCATGTGAGTATCTCTGTGACGAATTTTTTCTTAATCGTACTCTGATTGTATAGTTCACTTGGATAATTATGATAAATGGATGAATTTAAGAAATATTCAATCTCATAACATAACTTTTCAAACTATAGACCATTAATTTCTACTGTACTGCAATGATCCTTTCACTGTAAACAAGTACGCGAATTATTTTTCTATCCTTTATTCAAAAGATTACACTGAGATAGAAGCACGTACTATTGAGGACCCAGAAGGGCTTTTAACGATTGAAGAGTGTGACTATTGGAATATAATATATTCATAAATATAATGGATAGATTGAAAAGCATATTAGCTCATTTCAAATAGTTCGAATGTCACTAAGCTGCAAACAAAAAGTTTTGTGATGAGATAGGCCTACTATGTTGGAATGTAATCTAATTTCAATCTCAAACCATTAGTTTTGGGACTAATTCTGTGGAATAGAGGACTCAATTCAAATATAAAATGTATCAAGTACAAATTTCCTCCACAATAAACAAAACACAGCATTGTATTCAAAACGAAATTAGTATTCGAGTACATCCCTATCGAAATGGCGATTCAAAACCAGACGGATAAATAATAATTTATTCCATCGGAATTTTCGCCAGTAATTTTGTGTTTTGCTGCGTTTATCGAGCAATGTTTTTCAATTGGGACCTGGACAGTATGGCTTGGTGTAGGCTGTAGAAGCTACTACTACAATCCGGGCATGCAGTTTGCATAAATTTCCATAGCAAAAACCTGTAAAGGGAGTGAGTGCCGCCAGAAACAGTAGTAGTAGAATAGGGTGTATGAGAAGTGGAGTTGCGTTCTCCGCGATTCTACAACCCACGCCTGCCTATAGTAACTTTTTACTATGGTCACTTTTTCAACAGCTCTGTTGTGTTTCCGAGTTGTTAAAGGCAACGCTGCAATTTGTAGAAATAAACGTTTCTAACTCAATCCAATGCCAGAATTTCGAGTGTAATTTCCAGTTACATGAATCAACCCTGTGCTTTTCTAATTTAGGCTAATATATATTTAAAAAGGCTCAACCACTGGATATAACTAGGAAATAAATAGAAAAGGGGGATCGAAAAAATAATATTGAAGACTACTTGCTCACCCACTACTCTGGTCTGAGCACCTTGAGGATAATCATACGTATTATATAAAGGATATTGAATGAACAATGACAGCATCAAATCGAGTTTTATTTGCCAAGTATATTTTTGTAGATAGTGATACTTCAACACCACTATGCTATCTCTCAATGTTGATAATGAAATACATCTGATTACAAACAATGCCAAAATACTGAATGATTTGTTGACAACAGCTTGCGAGCTCTCATAATCTCCAGGTTCATGAAAGAAATCATTGCTTTTTCTAGTCAACATTCAACAAGAGAAGAGTTGACAAGTATAAATCAATAATGATGTTGCGGTGAGAATTGACAATGATGGTGGCGATCGGGCGACAACAGCGATGCAAGAGAGAATTGCTGTTGTGAGATGGTAGATGGGAGAGTGGAGAATTCGAAAAAAGAGAATAAGAAGAAGAAAGAGAAGAAGAAGAAGAAAGAGAAGAAGAAGAAGAAGAAGAAAACAAAGAAGAAACGACGTACGTATGAAAGGACAGATACGGAATGGTAGAGTCTTTACCCTCTCGTCCCTCTCGTCTAGAGAAGGATAGTATAGGTCCTACTACAGAATCTCTTTTTTTCATACCATGTTTGGATATTGAAAAGAGTCAATGATGTACAGGTTAGCTGAAGAGAGTAGTAATAGATATTACGGTGAATGAAACCATGATGAAGATGAAGAGTGATTGGGAGAAACCAGAGGAGATAGAACTAATATAATATTTTCATTAATAATATTCTTATTTAATACTCTCTACTCTAAACTGAAAATGATCCACCTCTCTGAGAGGAACAATTTGAAACGAAAGGGGGGAAAACTGGTAGGCCATGTGAACATGGGCTATGAATGTATTTCCACATGAGCATTGCTCTTCAGCAGGTCATAACGTATTTCTTATTAAACGTAATAATATGCTATAGTGTCCTGGAAAAGAATAATAAATGTAACTCATTTCTGTTCTGTAGCAGGGTGGCATAGATATAACCTAATAACCTTGGGTTTGCTATACCGCCCTATAATATGTCCTGTATCAAGATGTTTTGCTTAATACCGTGCCGGTTCTATGGTGGAAATTGAGAGGAAAACGAGTTAAACAAAGAGAGTGATAGTGAATTGTGAACAACAAAACGAGGATGGGCGACAAGTTGTGCAGAATCGCAGTAATCGATTCCAGTGGAGAAGTCGATGCGTTCAATCGAGTAGGTCGTCAGTCGAGTTTGCGCTTTTAATTCACTGTATTTATAATTAATTAATATGACGGCGCGCGGACGAGAGGAGTGACCGGGCGGGAGTTATGAACAAGGCGGCGAACTTTTTTCGCGTTGCCTGTAAATAATGAGAAGACAATGCGAGAGATGACGCGAGCGGGACAGTTCGTTTGATCGGCGCAGGGGAATTTGAAGGGTGGCCCATTAGCGGCCCGAACAAACCAGTTTTCCAAAATAGTCGGCTCTGTTCTCAGAACACTCGAACAGCATCAAGAATCTGCGGCATCCCTGATCCCAGGGCAGGTCACGGCACCCGCGCAGATCTACCCGATGTGCAGCTACAATACTTGTAAGTAATAATTTACAGCATACAGTATCACCATGAATAAATGGAGTTCTACATTTTAAAACTCCCATTTAATTCCCTATTCATTGAAAAGGATGGATGAAAAACGATACTGGGTATTGATTCCTTTGTATTGCTAGGTATTGAAAGCCATGATCTTGGTATTTATCGCTCTTCAATTACCTCTATGGAATTATATTAACTAGCCATTACATGTTGAAGAGTATATCAAATTTGATAGATTGGAAGACTCGTTTGAGTAGGCGATAATCTGAAGTTTCAATAGTGATCCTAGTTGACGGAACGGATTCTGGCCCTGATAAACGACCTCTCCGACGTTTGGAGGAGTCGATAAGCAGTCAGTCTCGACTGCCTAAAAATAGTCGTCATCTCTCATCATAACCTCTCCAATTACACACGAACAAGCCTAGAGCTTATCTGGGGAACCCACTTGGAGAAAAAAACAAACAGTTTCAATTCCAAACTTGTCTTATCCCACTATATAATCGGAGATATCAATATTATTAATATATCTGACCATTGAATTATATATGAATTGAGAGCTATTAAATGAGTAAATATACGGTAAATGAGCATAAACCGTTTATTCGATTTGATTGAGTTATGTTAGAGCGACGTTATCGTCAATATCTTCCCACGAAGGTTATTTCTTGATTAGGCTTCTTGTTGAACTTATATGCCTCTACAAAGCCAGTTCAACTTTCACATTCGTGTGAATTTGCATATGTAAATGTACTTGAACCAAACATATGTGCTCCAGGACAAGCTTCTCGTATTTATCAATGATAGGATCAATGATTTCATGAACTCTCAGTTCAGAAATTGTTTCAGAATTCAAAAGCTGGTCACTTGTCTCATCTCAAGCAAGAATAAATTGAAGCCAGATGAAGGTTTCTGCAGGATTTTTCAATATTAATACGGGCTATATCATGAGCAATATTTTGGAACTACCGCCTTCTTGCATTTAAGTTTCTATACTTTTTTGGAATTCATCTTTCAATTTCATTTACAGACGGAGATAAATTAAAATATGCAATCATTTCTTTAGTTATCCATTTCTGTTTGACAGTATTGAACTAAATTATTTAGAGACGATAAATATACTCAATCGACCATTTTCTATTCCTTGATTCTCTCAACCAGACTCTCTAGTAAATATTCTTTTTAGTGTTTGAGTATATCAGATATTATTTTAATAGCTTTGAGTAGTTCGTTGCTTCAGTTCACTAAATTTTTTAAATTGCTAGCTAATATTGGCTCCAGATTATGTTTATAAAAGACTGATTTTGATAAGTTTGAATCCATCAAAGAGATTCAAGAATAAGAATAGGCCTATTCACAAGTACCTGTATTGTGAAATAACAAGCAGAGTTATTATTACTTGTTAATAGTTGAACACTGAATACTGAACAGTTGAATACAAATTGAATTATTTTGGATTGAAAAATAGATTGCAGTTATTTTCACCTGAAAATAGCTGAATACTGTATGCCTAATGGACTAAAACTGATTTTGAAGCTTCAAAATAACTAATGAAATAGAATAATTCTTGTATCTGGCAATTCATTAATGGGTGGCACACTTTCATCACATTACAATAATTTTGGAGTAGCCTATTGGAAAAGTCTTTTAAAAAACTCGCTCAATGAACATGTTAGCAGTGCCAGAGAGTGTAAGCCTACACAGTACAGATGCCGGATACAAGTTGCAATCTAATATAGAAGTAACCCGAAGTTGTTGAAGGGAGGGGGGGTAACAAGAATAAGAGACAAGGCAGCAGACAAGCCGAAGGGAGTTTGCATAATTTATATACTGAAGGGAGTCAACTGAATGGAGCCGCTGTGTGGTCCTTGTATTTAAATGGCATGCAGAAAGATTTACCTACCGACTAAGTGACCCATTACTTGCACTTCTCTGTCCCCTGCTGCAAAAAAGACACAACTCTGCCACCAATTTACCGTTGAGATGCACTTAACTGTTCGTCCCACCGATGAATCACTATTGAGACGTTATCGTTGATGCTCTGCAGACGGATCAAGCGCGCATTTTGACCACTGTTAAATGGACGCTGCTACTTGAAATATCTCTGCATTTCAATTAGACCAGTATGCTAAATAGACATCTTCCTCTTGTTTGCTCTTATTTTATTTGTCTACTCTGTATCTTATTCCCCTAGTAGTTGGAACTTCAAATATATATACCCATAAAAGTATTGGTGATAGATTCAAAGATATTGCGAGTATTTTCTGATAACTAGTCACTTATGATACATTACCAAATGATTTAATGGTACAGTGGGTTTGATTGGTTCAATGTACTCAACTAGGCAACTACTGTTCGGATTACTGAGTGGATTATCGAACTTGGAGAAGGACATGAATTCTGTCAGAAGCTACTTAGAAAAATATGTGTATCTGCCGCATAATACATTGAGATCTCCTCATGCAACTTCTCGATATTAGTGACATAATGATATAATATAATGATATCCCCGATCCTGCCTTGAAGACATTCAATCTCACTATTTGAGTAGTTGTGAAATTGATATTGTGGTAGTTATCCATAATAGATGAAAAGACAAGATGTTGTCAAACCACTGATTTATTAGAAAATCGAGATACCGGTTTCGGTTGTTACACCATTATAAATCTCTGGTAAACTGACCGTCAATCTCAATGGGAGAGTAACAATGATATACTGATGGCCCTAATAATAAATTGTACAGTGAATGTGAATCAGATACATTGAAATTTATTTCGAACTAGCTGGCAGGCTCACTTCGCTCGCCTTCTCCGCCTAGCCAGGGGGCTCCACCAGGGGGCTCGCTTCGCTCGCCTGCATAACCTCTGGCAGTTGGTAAGCTGAGTCAAACAGGCTCGCTTCGCTCGCCTGCAAATTCCGTTCAGAAGGGATTCTAAATTTATTAAACACAGCATTTCTAGACATAATCTGGAGCTGTTTACCAAATTTCAACATTTTCTAACAATTTATTCTCGAAAAATCCACGACAAAATCCGAAAAATAGTAAAAAGCTAATATTGAGCGTAACCTTGGGAAGTATATCGGACATTGTTTGAAACTTGATTCAATATCTTCTAAATTAGTTCATCTATAATCTCGCTAAGCCATTGAATTTACAGTAAGGATTAGTCGTATCAAGGCGGAAGATATGCAACCCGCAATACATCTAAAATTTAAAGAAAACTGATAACTGGCGTAATCTTGAACGGAATTCAAAAATATTTTAACACAAGATTTCTAGACCTTATCTGAACCTGCGTACCAAATATCAAAATTTTCTACCGATTGGTTCTCGAAAAATTGATAAAACGCCGAAAAACTATAGAAAAACTTAAATATTTGTCGTATTTTCTAAAATCCGTTCTTAGCGCGTGTCTAAACGTCCAACTGAACATGCCTGCCAAATTTGAACGCATTCGGTTCAGTGGATTTTTAGTTCTGGTGATGAATGAGTGAATTTATGAATCAGTCAGTCAGTCAGTGCAATTTTGCTTTTATAGATATTGATTGCCATTCCATCAACAATGCTCTACTCATTTTTATAGCGAAAGTTTGGAACTATTCTGTGTTTTTCGGATCAACCCTTCAAAATTGAAAATTCTCCAATTATCATCACTTTTGGATCATTTCTTTGAGTGAGAAACCTTCGGCTTGAAAAGAAATTTGGACTTATATCCTAAAATTTTGGACTATATTTGAGAGAAAATTTTGTTGGAAATACCAAGGGCTATGCCTGTTCTTTCTTACCAATGTGTTTTTTTGGCAATAGATTAATAAAATGAACTCCACAAAAAAATCAGTAACTTTTGAACCTCCTCTTTTCCAACAGGCATTAAAAACTAAGAATAAAAAATTCCCAAACAGGAAGAGTTCCGATCATTTAACACAGGGTATAATAAAAATATTTGCTGACAGCCATGGTAGAAGACTGGGCGAATTAATTTCAAATAAATCTAGTTTCGTTTTCTCCAGTATTCTGAAGCCTGGAGAAAAATTTTCCAAAGTAACTAGTGAGTGTGTGAATGAAAGTAGAGATCTATCTCACAATGACCTGATTGTTATAATAGGAGGAACAAATGATATGGATGGTGTTGCACGGAATAATGATCTATTGAGCACTATAAAAAATCTACTCCCTAAGCTGACATGTACTGGAATACTGCTAGCAAATGTTCCCCATAGACACGACCTCTCTTTGGCCTCTCATATCAATAATCTTATAAATGACAGCAATAACAAGATCGAGTCAATTGTCAGAGAATTTGATAACGTTGAAATATTGGATATGAACAAATTGGGGAGGAGATTCCATACCCAACATGGATTGCATTTGAACTCAATAGGAAAAAGAATTATCGCAGACAGAATCATTGAAAAATTTCGGAGAGTCAAACATTCACAATCATGCCAGCCTTGTAGTACGAACAAATTTTCTCTAATGGCTAGTCAAGAAACGAGAGACAAATCATGTGCTGACCTCTTCTCTATTCCAACCACTATGGTCTCTCCTTTGGTTTCTGATGAATTGAACTCATCGCCTATTAGCTACATAGATGTTCCTAGGAGGTGTGAAAAAAATGTCTCATTGGCAGATTTAGACGAATAAATAATGACAAGGCTCAAAAGAGAGCTCCTTTTTCTCAACGTGACATGAATATTTGCCTACTCAATATAAGATCACTTAGAAACAAGCTGGGGCAATTGGAGGCTGTCCTTAGTTCTAAACCTGCTGACGTAGTCTGTCTAAATGAGCATTGGCTATGTAAAGAAGAGGTTAACTATTATGTGCCCGAAAGTTTTGAGTTAGCAAATTTTTATGCAAGGCAATCTCCTTATGGTGGTTCATCAATATTCGTGAAAATAGGAATACCATTTAAATGTATTGACATCTCACAATTTAGTATTTAGCCTAGATAGTATTTGTGAGGCATCGGCTAATAGATTAACTAAGTCCAACCTGGTTATCCTGTGTATTTATCGTTCACCGGAATCAAACTTTAGAGCCTTCATAGAAAATCTAGAAAATCTTCTAGCGCATCTCAATGGAAAATATCTTAGAAAGAATGATTGGCTGGCTCTAGCTGGCGACATGAATGTTAATCTTTTAAATGATGAAAGCAGAGAGTTTTCAGAGTTTCTGGGAGTATTAAGATCGTTTGATCTTTACAGTACAAACAAGAGTACAACTCGTTTTGATGTGTGTCTGGACAGCATTCATACAAACATTTCCCCTGATTTTCAACAGTTTTCTTTTCTACCGCAAGATATTATTTCCGATCACGCAGGAGTCTGGTTGAAGATTAGAATGGATAAATCACAGAGAGATGGACCATATAAGAAAAGTCAAGGTGCATTTATAAGGTTGATGAATGAGGAAAGAATAATGATTAATTTCAAAAAGTGCTTATCACAAATTGACTGGTCGGGACTTTATAGCATAGTGGACGCAAATTATTCCTCCTCAATTCTCATAAGTGTCTTATCTTCATTATTCAATGAAATATGCCCTCTCATTTACAAGAAACCAACAAATCAAAAACTCAAGAACAGCCCTAGCTCTAAAAAATGGAGCAATGCTGAATTGCAATCCATGCTTAATTATCTACTTCTATTGTATGACAAGTGGAAATTTACCAATGACGTAGATGACAAATTGAGATATTTAAATTATAAGAAGGAGTACAATAAACAAATAAACAGCTCAAAGAAATTAGAAAATGACAATCTGATTGAAATGGCAAAAAATAAATGTAAAATGGCTTGGAAAATTGTCAAAAAAGAGTCTGGGACTCTCGCCATCAAGCCAAGCAATGACATTTTAATAGCTCCCGATGATCTTAATGATTATTTTGTAAATGTGCCTCTAACAGTTAAATCTTCGCAATGCAATACCAGCTTGTAAAATGGAGAGCTTCAACATTCTGACTTATTGGTGAAATTTATTAAACCTATTCCCACCTCTGGTTTCAAATGGAAATCAGTCAATTTTAAACAGGTGAAACAGGTTATGGTCAATCTCAGCCTTTCAAGAAGTGAAGATGTTTTTGGTCTCTCTAATTACACAATAAAAACAGTTAGTGACGGTTTGACAGATCCAATGACTTTCATAATAAACAAATTGCTCAGTGACGGTGTTTTTCCTAAATGCTTCAAATACACAAATATTATACCAATTTTTAAGAAGGGTGACTCCAGTAAGCCTGAAAACTTCAGACCCATTGCTATTGTCCCAATTCTTGGGAAAGTTATCGAATCTTGTCTAGTCTTGCAATTATATGAATATTTTATAAATAATGACTTACTGTATGAACACCAATATGGCTTCCGTCCCAACCACAGTACTGTTATGGCTATTGAAAAATTGTGGATTTTGTACTCCAAAACTTTGAGGAGAAAAACATAGTAGCTGCTACCTTGATTGATCTCACAAAAGCTTTCGACTGTTTACCCTTTAATATCTTATATGATAAGCTTTACTTCTATGGAGTGAGGAGTAATGAGCTAAAGCTCATAAAATCATACCTATCTGATCGGAAACGAAGGGTTGTAATTAATAGTAAATGTTCTGGATTTAGAGATGTTGTGGCAGGCGTCCCACAAGGATCTGTATTGGGCCCTTTCCAGTATTTAATTTTTGTTAATGACCTTTATTGTAATGTTCCAACGTTGTCTGTCCTCTATGCCGATGACACGTCATTAATATCCTCTGACCAAAATTATGAAAAAGTAAAATGCAAAGTGTTGGAAGCTCTTACCTCTGCAAAAGTTTGGTTTGAATCAAATCACCTAGTAATTAATGGGAGTAATACTGAAAGTATATGTTTCTCCCTCAGAGGTTTTCCCGAGGATATTAATGTTAAAAGCAATGTTAAACTGTTAGGATTCACATTGGAAAAAAGATTGGGCTGGGAGCCTCATATTTTGAATTTATGCAAGAGACTCTCCAGAGTCGTTTTTCTTCTTAGGAGACTTAAGCTATCTCTAAATGCTGAATCTTTGTTACTTGTGTATTATGGACTTTTCCATTCCCTCATATCCTATCGTATACGCCTTTGGGGTAACTCTTGTCATGCTTCAAAAGTTTTTATCTGGCAAAAAAAGGCAGTGAGAGTGTTAAACAACTTGAGAAACAGAGAGTCTTGTAGAGAAAGTTTCCAAAGTCTGAAAATACTTACATTTCCTTCACTCTTCATTCTTTATAGTTTGCTACATGTTAAAACAAATATAGAATCTTTCTCGCGTCTGGGAGCCAATCATTGTTACTCTACCCGACAAGGAAATCATCTATTATTGTCTCAAATAAGACTCTCCAGGACAAGAGATAGCCATATCTTCCAACAAATAAGGATCTATAACAATCTATCTTCAAAAATTAGAGAGCTGCCAATTTATTAATTTAAAAAAATTGTTAAAACTGAATTGACTGAGAGGGTTTTCTATTCTGTAGAGGAGTTTCTGCAGTCTACAATTCAATAAATGTCCAAAGTGTCATGTACCATCTTATCTTTGGTATCACTAAAGATTACTAAGCCTATTGATTACTTATGTGAATATTGTAGTTTGATTTGTGCCAACTTTGTAGCATGTTTTATAAGGTTTTGAATATTTTAATATTGTATTTCTTATTTATTGGACAAGTGTTATTATCTTATTATTTTTACTTTGACGTGCTTATACAATGTAATGTTGTTCTGGCAATAAAAGCATCTTGAATCTTGAATCTTAAATAAATAATCATCCCACTGCATTATATCATATAGTGTTCACGAAATCATTCATTCACATTGAATGTTCAATATAAATGAGCCATTCAGTTCATTGAATAGTTTTAATTTTCATATTTTATTGCAACAAGCTCAATATATTTTAATCTTAGCTGAGTGTTTCCTGAAAAATTCACTCTGGAATCTATCATACATGTGTTTGAATTCTTTTCTCAACCTCCATTTTCAAATACAATTATTCTCCACAATTCAGGCTATGTCATCACATGCCTTATCAACTGCCAAGTAAGCCTTTGATAAAGCAGATGTTAACAACTGAGCAGGTGGTGCAATTTAGTTAAGCACAAGCCCGAAACAAAGATCTCTGCACGTTTGTCTTTTTCCTTGTTTCAATAGAATAAACAATATCCAGAGTAAAATGTCAATTACGCAAATTATCATCTCAAGGATCAAGTCCTTAAAACTTACTGAGTTGCTGAGTTTGATATGTATAGATACAACTGGTGTGTTCTACAAGCTTGAATAAAAAACAACATTGTAAGGCACCTGCACAAAGAAATTCTTTGAGGAAGGAGAACTGTTGGTTGATTGAAGTATTCTGAATGAATTTCAAACTTGTAAGTGTGTGTCTGTGTGATTTGGAAGTCGATTCTAAATACAGTGAATAAATAAACTGGTCGAGAACAGCGTTTAAGTAGCTGTCTCAACAAGCTCGCCAAATAGTCGAAACTCTTGGTTTTGGTTTGGTTCTCTTGCATTCCTAAATACGAGTATAACTTGCAGACCTTTTCAAACATCCATTATGAAGCAAATAGAAGACTACTCGTACATGTTAACATTTATTATTTCCTGATCTTAGCTGCAGTTTTACAGAAAGCAATGCAATCCGTTTACTTTACATGTGTGAGATATTTTATTTATTCATTTTGAAAATCATTTATTACTATCCCATATTTTGTGAATTATATGTGTTGAGTGTAATGTCACTCAAATCATTACCGTTCCTCATGATACAGACGATTAATTCCACACAGAAGAATAGAAGTCGATGGTTACAGAATATATCGAAAAATAAGTTCAGTTTATTCCAATATATTTTAATTCTAAATAATTTCATGTTGATCTGAGAAATAGCGCGGACTCCCATGTATGAAATGCTTATACAGTATAGGACTAGTATGATTCCACTACTTTTAAAAATCTATTAAATCTGTTCTTGTTCAATTTATAATGGAAGATTATTGAAGAATTATAATTGTATTGTGAATTCAATAATTTAATTCATTATCTTGTTGGAGGAACACTAAATCTATAACGTTACATCTTAAAAAGAACTCGCTCGGCCTTATTCTCTACCAGGGACAGGAAGGACACGTCATATAGTATTCAAGAATACGGGTTTCCCTACAGAACTCTGGTTCACGCACCAACATCAAAATCATAAAAACTTTGAAATCAATCGTGAATCACGTTTAAACTCGCCCAAGTTAAGACTATAATAGTTGCTTTCTATTGTTATCTATAGTCCAAAATACCGCATATATGCCTATTCCTTATAGCAGAAATAATCTGAATAGCTTACTAAACAAAAAAACTTGCGATTTTAATTTTTTGAACAATTTTTTGAAAATTAATAATACGGTATCTTTTTAGAGTTTTTTTTAAGTATTCCATATCCTCTATAATACAGCCCGGTGTCTGTATTCAAATTTGAAGTGCTTTCAACGCTAATTGAAATGATTAATATTAGGGTGAATGGATGTGGCAATGACCACGGTTCGATTTGTAGTCGTGACGTTTTGCCTAAGTGTTGTAAAAAGCACGTGTTATGACATTTTGGAGGTTTTGAAGGATGGAGTCAAGAATGACCAAGAAAGGCCATCACAGGCGTACTTAAATTCCTATTACCCACATCTTGTGGGCCACAAGTCCATTATGATAGTCTGTTGATGCTGTTCTACTCGTGCGTTCGTTTCTAATCTGTTGTACACTCCAAATAACACTCAAAGCAGGGTGTACACAAACAGAACAGCAGTGGTCCGTGCCGCATTAAAATCGTCTCAACCGTCAAATTGCTTGACAACGGAATTATTCCTCATTGTAAAGGGAGCAAGTGTGCCTGTGCAGTGAGTCTGTCACACTCAAAAAGGAAATAATTCCTTTAGTAACTGATGTTCAATGAAGAACAATGGGTCCCGGGTCTGTCATTTTCCAATGTTTCTTATTTTCCACTGATAAATACCTCTTACGTAACTTTATCTAAGATTTTAAACAACGAACTGGAGTATTTTCTGTGAATGGACCCTGTACACAGGATAATATAGCAAAATCAGCTCTTCAGTTGTTTACTTTCCTTTGTACCCTACATGAAAAAGAGATTGAAGTGAGAAGTGTCAATATACAAAGACAATAGAGGAGAAGAGAGGGAAAGAGATGAAATTTGTGAGAGCAGCAGAGTGTGTTTTTACTCAAGTCCTTAATATTTCATAGAAAAATAATTAAGAAACGTTATCCAAGGAAGGTAGCCTACAAAGGAACCAATCTCCTGGAAGATTTTTAGATAATTATTTGCTCCAAACAGTTGTTGAGTAGTAGCCAGAAAACTTAGATTCATTGTAAAATTAGTTGAATCTTATCATCATGTTGTGTGGAAGTATTTTAGTATTCTATTACGATAATCACTCATACTCAACTTCCGACAAAGCGCGTAGTCCATCCGGCTTCTGAAACACTGTCAATGAAATTTTCATTCTATCTGCTTTACTGAAATCAATCCTTGCTTATGAACTACTAGTGGGCATGCTCGCTTCGCTCGCCTTCTCCGCCTAGCCAGGGGGCTCCGCCCCCTGGACCACCGCCAGTATCGGCAGTGTGAGTCAAACAGGCTCGCTTCGCTCGCCTGCAAATTCCGTTCAGAAGGGGTTCGAAATTTATTGAACACAGCATTTATTGACCTAATCTAGATCTGTTTACCAAATTTCAACATTTTCTGCCGATTTGTTCTCGGAAAATCTAATAAAAATCCCGAAAAATAGTAAAACGCTAATATTGAGCGTAACCTTGGGAAGTATATCGGACATTGTTTGAAACTTGATTCAATATCTTCTAAATTAGTTCATCTATAATCTCGCTAAGCCATTGAATTCACAGTAAGGACTGGTCGTATCAAGGCGGAAGATATGCAACCCGCAATACATCTTCAATTTCGAAAACCTGATTACCGGCGTAATCTTGAACGGATTTCAAAAATATTTTAACACAACATTTCTAGACCTTATCTGAACCTGCCCACCAAATATCAACATTTTCTACCGATTGGTTCTCGAAAAAATTGAGAAAACGCCGAAAATCTATGGAAAAAATAAATATTCAGCGCATCCCTGAAAAGTTTTTAAAATCCGTTCTTAGCGCGCGTCTAAACGTTCAACTGAACATGCCTGCCAAATGTGAACGCATTCGGTTCAGTGGATTTTTAGTTCTGGTGATGAATGAATGAATGAATCAGTCAGTCAGTGCCATTTCGCTTATATAGATATAGATAACCATACTATAACTATGTTTAATAATATAATGTTTAGTAGAGAAGAATGTAATAGGTTGACATATTGAAGGTTCTTTATTCGAATAAAAGATATATGATTGACTTTAGCACTGGGAAGACAGACAGTAAGTTGCAGGACTTTAACGGTGTGCTATTCAATGAAAAAGGATTTAGAAGTTTTTTCAGACCTAACACTTCTTGAGCTCCAGTATAAATAAAACATTAGCTTGAAAAGTTTACAGGAATTTACATTCTTCATTAAATAGGTTGCTAAATGTTTCGTGGTTGTTATACGTGTATATTTATGATGAACAATAAAAGTATTTCTAAATCATTAATTTCTATAATTGTTCAACCTATCATAGTTGAACTCTGGAATGCTGCTATTATTTGAGATTCACACACCAAAGGTCAATTAATCTGAACACACTTATCCGTAAAATTAGATTGTTCTACTACAGGTTCCTGTTAGAACAGAGGTGACCGTTTAGGCTTGCTCGAATTATCAAGATATCCTCGCAAGCGTTTCCTCGTGCACCAAAGTCGATAACGTAAATTATATCATAGACATAAAAGTATGTAAGCCAATGAATGATTTTCGTATTTTTTTCGACTGGTAGAATAGTGAATGAGAATGGAGTCACGTTCAATGAGAAGCTAGTAAGATGGTTGGGTGCACAGGCTGAACGGTCGGCGGTAATTTGTTGTTTTTAGGCGGTGCGGTCGAGAAAAACGATTGCGTGGACTTCGCTGCTATGCTCGTAGATGCTGTTTCTGCTTCTGCTGCTAATCTACTGCCGCTTTTGCTTTTGCTGCTTCTGCTGCTGCTTCTGCTCCTACTTCTACTGCTGCTGTCGCTGCTGCTGCTGCTGCTCCTGCTGCTTCTGCTGTTGCTGCTTGCTGCTGGTGGAAAGAAGTATCAACCTCTTCACAGGAGTCGATATGAATGGGGAAAAGTGTTGGATGCTTTGACACCTGACTGATCGGAACGCGAAAAAAGAGATCGAAGCGAGGAGTGAGAAGACAATAGAGGAAAAGAGAGTGAGAGAAATAACTTGCGTGAGAGGAGGAGTGATAGTGGTGATGTGGATGGAGAAATGGTAGAGAGAAGGAGTCAGAAGGAAGGAAGGAAGGAATGAGGAAGGGTGTGTGGGAAGGGAAAGGAGGCTCGTGACAATTGAGGAGGAGAGGAGGAGAAGAAAGAAGAGAGCGGTAGACATACAGTGTGAGAAGAGTTGGAAGAGAATTCAGATTCAGATCCAGAGAATCAGTGAGAAGTAGAAAGGAGGCAGTGGGGAGAGATGATGCAAAATAGGGGATAAGTAGAGAAAAAAGGGAGTATACAGCTTAGAAGGAGTTTCACTGTTTCAGAAGGAGAAAAGAGTTGAGGAAATGATGAACTACAAGGACATGGAGAATGGGAAGGAGAAGAGAATCGTGAAGAAGAGAGCACGTTGAGGAACCAAACATTGAAGTTCTCTGAGCTGATTCTTGAAGCAAACGATTAGCAGCTAGAGTTTGAAATTTATGAACATTTATCATCCTGGTTCATTTTCTGTAAAGGTGAATTGGAATCTTCTCTTCCATTCATTAAAAAACATTTTGAAATGGATAAAATACTTGCATCCGAGTAGTGAACCTTGTTGGTAGAGACAACTGTTTCACAGTCTGATGACCGACACCAAGTCAAAACGATCTTCAATACTCAAATATAAGTATTTTATGTACTTTAAATTAAGTGTATTTCAATTGATGTTACAAGAGTTACTAATGGATAAAAATTCATACACAACACAATCTTATCTTTCAATGACTATAGGGAATATTAGAGATGCAACTTTCATCTCTCTTATTTCCTTAACTTTCAGCCATTTCAGCAAAGAGAAAGAGTTGATCGAGTGTAAATTGGAGGCATTAGGAGGGAAGAGAAGAAAGAAAATGAAAAAACTATGGGAAAATAGGAGTGAAATGGGATTGAAAACTTCAAACAAAACAATAACTAAACAGAATGTAGAGATAAAACATAAGGTTAATATTGTAGGAAGGACTATAGTAGAGGAAAAGAGTTACCAGAGAACTAGAAAGTAAGAAATAATTTCAAAGAAAACAGATAGGCGAATCTAAAATAGATTTGTAAAGAATTAAAAGAGCAGAAAATATTATAGGAATGGTTTTGAGATGGTACAGGAGAGGCCTGGATTTCAACTGGTAGAGTGAGGTGAGAATTGAGTAGAGGAATAGGGAGATAAGAGATAAAGAGCAGAGTTCGAGGATTAATCCGTTGGTCAGCCGTTCCAGTCCATTTAATCAACAATGCATAAGAGGATTTCTCATTTCAATTGATAAGCTCTGTTATGAATTTTAGCCTCAACACAATATAAATGACTTTGGATTCATTTGTGGTGTGAATCTTGATCCTAAAATGAAAGGAAAGAAAGAGTTGAAACAATTTTCAATTGAAAAAAATCCATCACAGCAAAATAACAACTACCAGATTATTGCGGATACTGGAAATTGATACTATATCTTGATTATGAATAGCTTCCATAAAAGATACACAGAAAAAAGCATTCCATACAATATTCTTAGAGATATAGAAAGAAAAAATTTTCAAATGGGAATAGATTTAACAAACTGAACTTCAACTTTTTTAATCACACACTATTCACAAATAACATTCATCCCTCATTAACAATATTAATCCATTCCGCAGTTAATGATCAATTTATTACGGATTGATAAAATACTTTTGTAGCTTCAAATCGGGGTTTACATGTTTCAAATTAATTACAGATGAAAGGTAATCTGACGCCTAGTTATTCTAAGATCGTACTCATCTCCAAAATAGCTTGAACAGTAACATTTTTATGCTCATCCACATTATCAATATTGTAGTATTTCCAATCATCTACACGTAAATCTGTAGGGGTTCAGAAATCTCTCAACTTTCCTACTACTACTACTACACAACTATATATGAACCACGTAGCACATCACTAAAATTCACTTTGAAATATTCTTTGTACAAGTAAATAGAAATAATATTTAACAGTAAATGGATATTGAAATATATATGAATAAATATTCATCGGATAGGTCCTTATTTGATGAGATGGAAATATAAAAGAAAATGAATCATTCAACAGAGTTCAATGCAGACCACTGGCAGCTCGTGCCCAAGGTGTATAGAAGAGTAGAGGTGGGGCGGAGTAAAGCAGCTGGCTGTGAAAGTTATAATTTTGACGTCACGAAGTTCCTCTAGTCAAAAATTTAGCATTAATTTCCCTATCCTTGACAAAAAATTGCGCACTTTTTCTCAATTTACAAATTATAGAATTGTTTAATAGGTAAATTTCTTATATGAGCTTGTAGAGAATTTCAAGACCTACATTTTGAGTGATTTAGATATATATTTGAACGAGCGTAAGCGAGTTCCTTCTTTTGACTCAAGCCCGAAGTCGTTGTCCGTCTGTTCGTTTGTTTGTCTGTTTGTATGTTCGACAATATCTTTCGAACGCCTCAATTAATCAACTTCAAATTCATAAGATATATTCTTCATACTTTTATACAGGTCAAGTTCGTTGGACAATGAAATCGACCAACTCCTTCATCCTTTTTCAGGCGAAAAAAGGATAAGCTCTCATTAACAATATATCTATATATACTTCCGTATATTTCAACACAATAAACACGGCTGGGAAAAAATGTCATATGGAATTTGAATAAATTATTTTTTTGGATCCATCTGATTTCAATAAAACAGCTGATTTATTAGCGGCAAATTTGAAAGAACTATCATAAAAATATTGTTCTCAATAATGAAAAGTACTTTCATGTTGAATTGAAGTCATTATGTTGAATATTGATCTCAAAGTTTAAACATGTAATAGGAGTCTATTTACTTAAACAGCTGACAAGAGGCGGCAAATTTGAATTATTTTATCACAAGACATTTTTCCAGTATTTTTTTGGTAAAGAAGGGCTTTTATTTGCTCTTGGGCAGCAAAGAAAAATTGTCACAGTAAAAAATGTGATAAGAAATCATGATTATGGATTTTTTAAATCATAATTATCCGGTTCAAATTTAGCAAGCAACTGATAGAAGACAAAAATTTAAAATAAAAATACAATAATTATCCAAGAAGCAAGAATCTGTTCAGAGCTAACAAGATTTTAAAAACAAATCTGATTGTTATTATCACACGATGTTTTCAATGTAACGGAAATTGCGGTTGGCGAATACTCAGCTCTCTCTCAGGACAGTCTGTAAGTTCTCTAAATGAACAAAACGGTTTAGTTCCGCTTGCTCTTGACTCAATGATATGTTCTTGCAGATCACTTGCCGACTGTCTTTCCTGGTAAAGTTCCTTATCACTAATAAATATTCTTATGGCTTTTATTGGTGGGGAGACCCTTACGGGTAGTTCCACCTCGCCAATGTGTACTTGGCCAGAACCGGTCACCCATCCAAGTGCAGTCCACAGTGTTCGTGACTTAACATCACGTTCACCGATAGATAACCCTCACCGAGAGACCAATTGCCAGTCCTTATCACTAACAGCTCTTCAATCGCCTTTTTCGTTGGCGTCTGCTATAATCTCGTGTAACACCATTATTTATTGTATCACTCGTAGGTTTTAGTTGATAGAACGTACCGCGGCGGGCAGTCAGGACTGTACAACAATGGTTGAGAGCATACATTTTATTCGTTTTGCTTGATGCGGCCGCGACTGGATTCGTTCAAGGAAGCCGAATGCTTCAACAATGGAGCATCCAGCTATTGTTGACAACCGCAATCGACAGCAGCTGGCCGCAGTCACTTCAAAAAAATATCCTCTTATAGCTATGATCAGCTGATTATAGAAATTTAAAAATATCCTCTTATAGTTATGATCAGTTGATTATAGAAATGTTTTAGCTTCTAAGCTCTTAAGCTTGAAAAACTATTATTTTCTTAGCTGTATTAAAACTAAATATCTGGTACCGAGCTTCGCTCTGAAGCTGCGGCCGAACCGTTGAATTACATAAAATATTATTGAATTACATAAATATGTTATTGTAAAAAATCAAGGAACCTCCTTGTAGAATAAATTCAAAATTGATATGATCACCTCACAAAATTTTTTGACAGACATGAACATGTGTTATAGACTTGAATTTAACTCCATTCACTCCAGCTGTATAGCGTTGGTCAGCTCAAGGTAATTAGAATAGAAAGGTATGAGTCATCAGCATCGTAGCCGGGAGGAAACAGTGAATTTTGATGTCATTGGCACCACAGCTGTTTAGCGAACCTAGAAATTAGGAACTTCGTCTGCTCCTTGTGCGTTCCAATCAAAGTAATTAGATTAAAATCATTTCTGACGTCACAGAAAATATGCACTCTGAATGAACAGGCTATTATGTTATCACTGCATCATTTTTTTGCAAACATGTGGTTTTTGTTATTAGTACAGAATCTTTTCCCAATTGCATTCAAACTGTAGGTTATATAATTGTATTAAGCAAAATGAACTCTTGTTATTATATGGTGATTTCAAGAGAATGAGTTCATCATATCGACAAGAAACTATAGGCTATCGAGAAATAGTCTGAAAGACTTGATCCCATACATGAAAAATATTTTTATTGGAATAGAAAACATTCTCAGATCTCAGAAAAAAGTTGATGATGGAAAATTAGAATTTTAACCATAAGCTTTTGTGTTTCTGTAGCAGACATTGGTTATCTCATTCAATATCATATCAATCCAAACAATTATTAAAAGTTTTATAAGAAGAGTTGAGATTATCTATCAAATGAAAGTATTTGATTCTTGTTGAACTGTATTGCTGAATGGAAGCTGCAGAACATTAATCTGGCAGAAAGTGGTGTACGCTACAGAGTGCATTGTCTTAACAGACAATTGGGGCAAAAAAGACTGTTAGCAGTAGCGTGGGAGCCTAATGACTTGTCATAATAATGTGGGTCTCAGTCATGGCCCGGCCTGAACCCAGCCTCCGACATGACTCATTGCCCTACTAAACGGAAAAACCAGCTAATTGGTGCACCGGCAAAATCAGCTGAACTCAGACTGTGAGGTAACACAATTTAGACGGTTGTTATTGTAGTCTGCATCACTGGCGGCTCGTATCAACAAAACAGGTGAAGTTAGTTCCCGTATCTTTTACTGTACAGCACTTCACCTGTTTCGTGGGCATGAGCCAAGGTGTATAGAAGAGTAGAGGTGGGGCGGAGTTAAGCAGCTGGCTGTGAAAGTTATAATTTTGACATCACGGAGTTCCTCTAGTCAAAAATTTAGCATTGATTTCCCTATCCTAGACAAAAAATTGCGCACTTTTTCTCAATTTACAAATTATACAATTTTTTAATAGATAAATTTCTTGTATGAGCTTGTACAGAATTTCAAGACCTACATTTTGAGTGATTTAAATCTATATTTTACTCAAATGTAACATGAGAAAAAGTCTGTTAATGTGTCTCAGAAATACTCTGCAGCTGGGCTAAAGCAATTATGGATAGCAATGCTACCAAATGCAATGATATTTTAAATGTATCTTATAATAGCATTGCTACTCATAATTGAAATAGCCCAGCTGGAAAGCATTCCCAAGACACATTAACGGACTATTTCTCATGTTAAATTTAAGTAAACTAGTAAGCCCCATGGGCTGAAGAACTCACGTGCGAACTTTTCAAGTTAACTTATGACTTTGATAAATTGATGATGAAATTTTGCAGTCAAGTCCACTTGATCAAGTTTGTTGATGTGTTGGATGCCGCAAATAGGTAGAATATGAATAAAAATTCTTATCAATCCCTATATTTAAACAATACTGAATGTTCCTTCTATTATGTTTCAATCAGTATAGGTTAACAAAATTTCAAGATTGATAAATAAATCATTATTGAAGAATATTATTCTATTTTAGTGATTTATATTTATCAATCTGTTATTTCATAAAACTTCACAAAAAATTATGTTCCCGTGGAATAAATCCTATTATATTAAGCAAGTAATTTCTGTATGTATGTATGTATGTATGTATGTATGTATGTATTATATCTATCTATCTATTATATTGAGTGAATAATTTCTGTATGTATGTATGTTGGTATGTATGTGGAACCACGGATCTCAAAAACGGCTCTAACAATTTCCTCGAAATTTGAAATGTAATATAACCGTGATGGAAAAATAAGATTGCACCAGGTCTCATGTCTGGGAAAACTCTCTGGCAGGATTAATAGAAGAATAAAATATTCCTTATTCAGGCATAGGCCTAATCCCATGTACTGTGTATAATGGCTGTTATAGTTAGCTGACCCAAGGTAATTAGAATAG
Organism: Sogatella furcifera; assembly: GCA_017141385.1. Lineage (NCBI taxonomy): Eukaryota > Metazoa > Arthropoda > Insecta > Hemiptera > Delphacidae > Sogatella > Sogatella furcifera. The sequence goes on along the minus strand of CM029548.1, from coordinate 32,257,441 downwards.
AAAGGTATGAGTCATCAGCATCGTAGCCGGGAGGAACCAGTGAACACTGACGTCATTGGCACCACAGCTGTTTAGCAAATCTAGAAGTTAGGAACTTCATCTGCTCCTTGTGCGTTCCAACTTGGTTCCTAACTCTGATGTTGTGAATTGATTTTTCTATGCCTATTTGAAAAACTTTTTGGCAATAGCTATATGGCCCATATTTATATTATTTACATGCAATCTATCTTTTGCCAAACCTATTCTTGTAACCTCTTTTCCCAAAATGTTTTGAAATTGAAATTTTGCCTCTTTATTGTCAATATGATGAACTCATTTTCTTGAAATCACCATATAATAACAAGAGTTCATTTTGCTTGATACAATTATATAACCTACAGTTTGAATGCAATTTGGAAATGATTCTGTACTAATAACAAAAACCACATGTTTGCAAAAAATGATGCAGTGATAACATAATAGCCTGTTCAAATTAGAGTGCATATTTTCCGTGACGTCAGAAATGATTTAAATCTAATTACTTTGATTGGAACACTCAAGGAACAGACAAAGTTCCTAATTTCTAGGTTCGCTAAACAGCTGTGGTGCCAATGACGTCAAAATTCACTGTTTCCTCCCGGCTACGATGCTGATGAGTCATACCTTTCTATTCTAATTACCTTGGGTCAGCTAACTATAACAGCCATTATACGCAGTACTTGGGATTAGGCCTATGCCTGAATAAGGAATATTTTATTATTTATTAATCCTGCCAGAGAGTTTTTCCAGACATGAGACCTGGTGCAATCTTATTTTTCCATCACGGTTATATTACATTTCAAATTTCAAGGAAATTGTTAGAGCAGTTTTTGAGATCCATGGTTCCACATACATACCAACATACATACATACAGAAATTACTTGCTTAATATAATAGGATTTATTCCATGGGAATATAATTTTTTGTGAAGTTTTATGAAATAACAGATTGATAAATATAAATCACTAGAAAAGAATAATATTCTTTAATAATGATTAATTTATCAATCTTGAAATTTTGTGAACCTATACTGTTTGAAACATAATAGAAGGAACATTCAGTATTGTTTAAATATAGGGATTGATAAGAATTTTGATTCATATTCTACCTATTTGCGGCATCCGACGCATCAACAAACTTGATCAAGTGGACTTGACTGCAAAATTTCATCATCAAGTTATCAAAGCCATAAATAACTTGAAAAGTTCGAATGCGAGTTCTTCAGCCCATGGGGCTTACTAGTTTACTTAAATTTAACATGAGAAATAGTCTGTTAACGTGTCTTGGGAATGCTTTCCAGCTGGGCTAATTCATTTATGAGTAGCAATGCTATTATAAGATACATTTAAAATATCATTGCATTTGGTAGCATTGCTATCCATAATTGCTTTAGCCCAGCTGCAGAGTATTCCCAAGACACATTAACAGACTTTTTCTCATGTTACATTTGAGTAAAATATAGATTTAAATCACTCAAAATGTAGGTCTTGAAATTCTGTACAAGCTCATATAAGAAATTTATCTATTAAACAATTCTATAATTTGTAAATTGAGAAAAAGTGCGCAATTTTTTGTCTAGGATAGGGAAATCAATGCTAATTTTTTGACTAGAGGACCTTGTGACGTCAAAATTATAACTTTCACAGCCAGCTGCTTCACTCCGCCACACCTCTACTCTTCTATACACCTTGGCTTGTGCCTACGAAACAGGTGAAGTGCTGTACAGTAAAAGATACGGGAACTAACTTCACCTGTTTCGCGGATACGAGCCGCCAGTGATGCAGACTACAATAACAACCGTCTAAATTGTGTTACCTCACAGTCTGAGTTCAGCTGATTTTGCCGGTGCACCAATTAGCTGGTTTTTCCGTTTAGTAGGGCGATGAGTCGTGTCGGAGGCTGGGTTCAGGCCGGGCCATGACTGAGACCCACATTATTATGACGAGTCATTAGGCTCCCACGCTACTGCTAACAGTCTTTTTTGCCCCAATTGTCTGTTAAGACAATGCACTCTGTAGCGTACACCACTTTCTGCCAGATTAATGTTCTGCAGCTTCCATTCAGCAATACAGTTCAACAAGAATCAAATACTTTCATTTGATAGATAATCTCAACTCTTCTTATAAAACTTTTAATAATTATTGTTTGGATTGATATGATATTGAATGAGATAACCAATGTCTGTTACAGAAAAACAAAAGCTTATGGTTAAAATTCTAATTTTCCATCATCAACTTTTTTCTGAGATCTGAGAACGTTTTCTATTCCAATAAAAATATTTTCCATGTATGGGATCAAGTCTCCCAGACTATTTCTCGATAGCCTCTAGTTTCTTGAGAACAAATATGAATAAGCATCAATTTCATGTGTTTCTCTCCACAACAAAGATATTGTCAAGGACAATTAAAAGTGATAACAAGAAATTCTCAATTCTCTCGTTTCTAAAAATTACCCATGTGTAAATCAAAGTTTGAATACACTACTTCGATACATTAACTTTTTTTTAATTCCAGGGTTTCAGGCAATCATAATAATTATGGGCTCTATTATTTCTATTATTGTTAACTCTACTATTGAATTTACTGGTAGCTTCACTTTATAACTGTATTATTTTCAATAACATTCAGATTTCTCATTTACACTTTTGTCGAGTTCACAAGTCGAGTTCTGTCCTTTCACAAGGTCTGTGAAGCCAGAATCCAGGAACTAATATTGCCAACATTACAGTTATTTCAAATCACTGGTAAGATATTGACGTTTCGGTCGTGAAGCTTTTCCGCCAGTTGGAACACTAATATTGAGTTCCAACTGACTTCAGAGGCTATCCTCTTATGCAGCCCCAAGTTTACCGAGATAAGAGCATCTGACGCTCCCTTGTGAAGATGATTTTAAGGAGACTGCGATTCAGAAGTGGAGCCGCGAAGGGAGAGACCTAGCAAGGAAGGAAGAAAGGGAACCAAGAAGTTGTGGTTGGTTCATTATGAGCAGAGAAGTATGCGTGGACCGCAGCCCATATTAATATAACGTCAACGGCAGAACTCCAAGACAAATGGTCCAGGTAACCCCTGCCCTGCCCTGCCACCGCGTCTAGCCAACTCCTCGCTGTTCTCTCCGAATCAACTATTCACTTCCCCCTTCCCTCGAATAAAACTTTGCTACGGCTGGGTGTCTTTTGATAATACACTTGATTTTTTTGTATATCTTTTGCTAGTGATCAATTTTGTTACCAGTGAAATTGATATTATTGAGAGAATTGATTTAAGATGATTAACTCATGTTGTTATTTGCTCATCAAATAATTGATCTAACTTTATTTTAATCCTTTATTTTACTCAAGATAGACAGCTCAATGTCAAGTAACTTGTAGCAATATCATGACTACTACAACATCAAGTAGCTTTTTCATTAGAGTAGGTTAAAATTCATCCCAATAAGATTTAAAGGCATTTAATCATTAACATAACAGTACGTTTATAATTGGATGAAATTCAGTCCAAGATGAAATTATAAAGCAGAAATTATTGAGAGACAGGTTACTTTACCCAAAATTTACTCCATTTCACATTTTATATCACATGTGAAATAACTTGCTTTACATAGTTTGTGGGCATAGTACCGTACACACTTTTAAAAAAGCAGTTTCAGTCAAAATTAATTTCTCTATTGTACACTGGCTATCGCATGCTTAAGTTTAAATTGTACTTTATTATTGTTATAGAAATAAAAAATCATAAACAAATAATTGAGGGATACAAGATTTGTATTTCAGTCGATGAAAACATCAAAGATAAGAAGAGAAATGATAGTGATCTCTAGTGTATACCTTGCCAAAAATAAATGAGAACTGTTGATTTTCAGGACAGTGTTCGAACTAGAGAAAACTCAAACGTTACTTTATTTCACATTCAAGATCTACATACTCCATTCAATAAGTATCGAGACTGGTTCGCTGTAGCCTCAACCGAGCTATATAGGGGTATTCTACTGGTGAGGATCGATAGATGGGATCTTTACGAATAAGAATCACTTTGGTTCAGTCATCTGCGAGCATTCGTTGAGGCAGGAGGTCGATTTCCGCGCCGAGTGTTTTTGCCTCGCGACGCAGCACCAACATGGAGCTTAGTATCAAGCAAAGCCATGCTTTGCTTCAAACTTGAAAAATTCGCGCCGGAGACCCTTCCCCTTGTTAAAGAGGCATTCGAGGAAGACTCCTCAAGTCGAGCAAGAGATTTTCAGTGACACAACATGTTTCAGGAAGGCCAAGAACTCGTTGAAGTCGAGTTTTGCGTTGAACGCCTGTCATCGCTTGAGCTAGGGCTTGATTGGTAAAAACGGAAGAAGTTTTGGACTCTGATAGGCGTACAATAGTCGCCCTTATCAGTGAGAAGAACAGTCTAGTAATGGAAACCATCCACACGGTTCGAAACGGATAATTTGGCGATGGAAAAATTGTGAGGAATTTGCCAACTGTGGCGCCGTGCCACAGTGAGATTGTTGTGCAGAATCTACTGGCGAAATTCTGCGTTTCCAAGTCATATCAAACTCCTAAACATGATTCAGCTGACTTTTTCTTACTCCTATAAGTGAAAAGGCCGCTGTGAGTGCAGGAGTTTGACTCTGATGGTATGACTTTGGCTTCCAAACAGCTGCGACGCGCTATCAAAACACTCGGCGCGAAAATCGACCTCCTGCATCAACGAATGGACTTAGGAGGCTAAACCACAGTGCTCCTGAATGGTGAAGAACCCGTCTACTGAGCCCGACCAGATGGAGCCCCCTCCACTTCTCTGTCGAAACTTCAGAGAACCAGTCTCGATACTTATTGAATGGACCGTGTAGTCTTTCAGAAAATATTTTGTGAGCATTATAGTTTGAATAAAACAATTCTCTATTTGATACATAATTGATAACGCATTGATGAGAAAACGATTTAAATCAATCTCGTGAAAATCTTCGGATTTTCTGATAATTTGTTACTATTTTCTTAGGGTGGAAACTAATGTGAATTGATCATTACGAGAGGATGGTGTAACACTGAGGAGTGACAAGGTGGAATAATGCACAAATAGAGTAAGAGAAGGGGACAGTTCTAATGCCGAGGGGTATCCATCATTCTTCGTCGCTGTACAGCCACATCCCTCACAAACTCTCCTAAACGGATTCTTCTTGCACGTCCTTCCCTTCTCCGGTCCATTCACCCTCTTTTGGCCGCCTAATCTCAGGCTTTCTTACAAACTCATACACACTAGTCGAGACAGATACCAGTCACCCTCGTTCCTCACGCACGGTAGCCTGGTTTTCTCTTATCGATCCACTGAAAGCTTCATTTCGCTCACTCAATTGCGCTCAATAAATGTGATAGAATTAATAATTTATCAAAGAATGGAGAATTTTTCAGCGTTTTTCAATAACTTTATCACCATTTAAGAACTCCCTGAATGCGATTTCCTGTAATCGTTGAGTTCACATTTAAAATTATGAACTAATAACACCAATTTTTATTCCATGCATTATAAAATACTGTAATAATATTCATCATTGCAAATAAATTAGATTTAGGCTACGGCAGTATTTATTTGATCTGATTTATTCGAAGATAGTTGTGGAATAGCATAATTCTTGAAGAATCAGAAAGTTTGAGAATCAGTGAACCATCTCTGTTGGTAACCATGATTTGCTTGAATAATGTGCGTTGTAAAAGATGCGATTTTCATGGTCGAGATGGAAGCGCATACATCAATAGTGAGTGACAAGGTTGAGTTGAATTTACCTAAAATAATGTTGTGATCTATGATAAAACATCACAAATATTAATCCTACACAACATCTTTCTGACATAGAATGAGGCATATCAATAGACTACATCTCTATTCCATGATCTTGTTTAGGTAAGCATAGTTTTTACGAGTATACTCGGTCTTGAACTGCAGGTATAAACCACTGATACCAACAGTCGCCAGTCTCGCCAGAATTATCACCACGGCTGCCGAAAGTTATAGCAGTTTTCATTGTAGACGGCGTTAATCTGGAGAGATAGTTGAATGTAAATATACACTATGAAGCACATTGATGTTAGAGGGGATCCTTTACAGGTCCATCCGACTCTAAAGATGCCAGTTATCAATCCACTTTAATTAAGGCGTACCTTCCAACATTCACGTTAGTGTGCTGAGAGCAGTCAGCCGGACAGGTCCTGGGTGGTCCGCCAACGTCCAATTTATAGGTCATGTTCAATATGTAGGCTACAAAGTACACGTTTCAACCAAATGTTAACGAGATGATGATATTGATGCAGCAGCCCTTGTGGATGGTAAACCTACACTTGATTGACAAGTTCATCTACTAGTGGATAGATCTCGTCAAAAAAACGTGTATTTTACTACCAATCTAGAACCGACAGCGTTATTACTTGTTACTACTGCTCCCTAAACGTTTAAATTACACACTGTTTTTATTTACCCTGTTAGGGAAAGGCACGTGGATACCTCTCTATTTTGTTGTGATTGCTATCATCATAGAAGACCAGAGGGTGTAATAAGAACTATAGGCACCTGCTCTATCTTTACTACATCAAATGGAAGATTTTATCTTTGATCTCTTTCAACTGTAACTGAACTGGTCCAATACGCAATGATTTTAACGATTTGATCACTTAATTCCATTCAATTAGTCCCTTTCTTGCAAACTAGTTGGGCATTTTGGTGGAAAAATAATGTTAATTTGGGTATAAAATGATCAATTTAATGATTCCCCAACCGATGAAGCTTATTTACATTGGGTATAATTTTGGTTGTCTTAATAGACAGCATGATAATGAGATAGACAGTTATAAAAACATAAGAGAGATTTTACAGGAGGTAGTTTATTGATTGATGAATATCAAGTAGACTGGGTATATCGCTCTTTTTGCTTTGGGCCAAGTCGAACTAATCCATAGTTTAGAGATATTATTCATATTTACAGTATGTTGGTATACTGTTATATTGTTGTATTACGCAATTTTGTACAGTTGAATTTTGTTGATATTGTTTTTCTATATCTGCATACACAAGCAGGAATTAAACATTTTATAAGGTCCTTCAATGTGGAAAAGTGTTTAAGCAATACATAGTTGATTGTAGAAATAGGCTAATATTCTTTAAGCTTTCAATAAAGAAGAGGCTAGAGTCTATATATATCTTCGTCTAGTCTGTCTATATATTCTACTAGAGTCTATATATATACAGTCTATATATATCTAAAAATTTATGTATTTTAGTTGCAATAGATAAATTGAAAAAAATTGTGAATGAAATTTGATTTATTAAATTGGATTAAATAAAGCTTTCTAATAATGCTGGCAAAGCATAAACGGATCAATAATGAAAAACTGTCGTACTTCTTGCAACAGGTTTTTCGAAAACTGAGTAATATTGCCTTGGAGATGAGCGGAGCAGGAACGCTTCAACATATTTGTTTAAAATCTTTCAATCAATCAGAACAAAGGCTTTATTAAGTTTTTGCAGGGATCTGCGTCGAGCACTTAATCTGATCCGTTTGACGGCCGGTGTTTTATAAAAAAGGGAGAGACGGGCGAGGGAGGAAGGGCAGCAATCACCATCGGCTCATAACAGTTCGTCAGAGACAATATTGAAAGTAATGTCGAGACTCGAGCGAGTCAACAGATAGCAAGCTGTTCGCAGAGCAGAGACGTTCGGATGAGTGGAAGGTCAGGCAGATGATGACAGAGCTGTAATTTCCTTTTTAAAAAGGTTCACTCGTTTTTGAAAGTAAATAGAAGCATTGAAAAACAGTTCTTTAAAAGAGGGATTCTCAATAAAGGAGAAAGGGGACAATACGAAGTATTAGAATGAATTTATTTTAACAATTCCAGAACGTTTTAATGAAAAAGTGAACGGACAAAAAAATGCTGTTGAGCTTTGTAGCGAAGTCGGGAAATTCCGAATAATGGAATCGAGAGTCAATTAGGGATGAAATAAAGAGAGAATGTCAGTTAGGAAGAATGAGCAGCAAGATAGATGAGTTGAGGGAGAAGGAGCGAGCAGAGCATATCATGTCGCCACATGTTTCCTCCCGATTCGAGCGAAGCGCACCCTTTGTGCAATGCTGGAAACTAGGAATTCGGTGGGAAAGTGAGAAGAAAATCGTTCCAGCATTCCTTGTATTCGGCCTGTTACACTCCCACTCCTCATACAAAGTAATTAAAATTCCCATATCAGGAACAGTTTGTTTGCACATTCAACGAGCAGTCTCCCTGAAACAGCTACTCAATAGTATATTATTGAGCTATATTGGAAGAGCGTAATTCAATGAGATTAATTCAATTTAAGATTGTCTAATTAAGTCTCAGTTACCATACATGAATGCATAATTTGTACAGGAATTGTTTCTACACATTAAGTGTAGAAGTAGGTCAAAGACTTTCTTCAGAATATCATGTAATCCACAAATATAATTCAGTAATTTGTTGTTAAACTTATGTTTTAGAATATTTCAAGTTGGTGAGAACATTTAACGGTATTGATTTTTGAAAAGATTCCAGTACTTAGTCATCAAGACATTTCCGATGAGAAGTTTAGAAGATCTCACTTGATCGGAGTCCTTCACCTATGGGAAAAGTAAAAGTGATGAATTTTTCGATCTTCATTCATTAAAAAAAATAAATAAATAATTACCTCCTCATAATACGCATTGAGTTTTCAATTAAAATGAGATCAATATTCATCACATGAGTGAGAGTAGGAAATAGGATAATTAATCATGAACTAAGTTTGGATTCGTTTTTATTCAACTCTGTATTCAATATAGATGACACAACATTCATAAAAGTATCAAGAGTAGCCTATATTCAATTAATCAACAGTCATTAACATTGATCAACCGCTTGGAATAAGAACTTTAGTCACTCTGAACTGCATCTGTTTACAGCAGACCACTTACAATAACCTATTTCTACACTCCCTTTTTAGGAAACTGATATAAACTACAAAGTACTAACACTACTTTTTAAAGAGAGAACATTATTTTTCAACAACGAAATCAATACAAACAATCTCCATGGGTAATTGTTACAGTCTATATCGAGTTTACACGCTATAAAATGTATAACTTAAAATGGATGCGCTACAAAAGAAAAGCGAATAAATAAATAAATAATTATAGTTATAATAATAAATATTAGATTTTGGACCATAATGATTTATTAAGGCCCCAATATGTTCATTTACAGAAAACATTACAAAAAAGTATACTCTGTTCACCGAGTGAGTGTTTGGAGCAGATACAAGAGGGTTAATATTTCTTAGTAGCCTACATATCTCCCTTAGTTTGCGTTTTCAAAATTTTCCCAAGGAGAGACTAGGTCACAGTTTAAAAAAGTTAGATTGAAAAAACGCAATCCAAGCACTGTACAAAGAATTATAACACACTTAGAAGACAAAATTTCCTCCAATTTCTCGGCAAACGATGGCATCGATTACCGTTAATAAAATGCTTGAATTTTCATTATTTACAGTGATATTATATTCACCTACAGTGATATCATCATAAACATATGCCTCCATTTACTAAAATTCACTTCATCCACTTGAAGTCTAGCCGAATTCATCAAAATCGGATGAATCAAACGTTTCAATATCATTCAATTCAACCAAATTTGACAGTTGATTCTCCCAAACTCTCCAAGTAGTTACTGCTGTGATTGATGTTTATAGGTGCTGCGTTGTGGAAATAAAATAGATAAGAGATGGTATTCCTTCATCTATTCTCTACTATGAGCAATCATTTTGAAAGATAACTGTTAATAATATCATGTGAGTGTGTGGTCCCTTAATAACAATGGCCAACAAAATGACCCACTCCAATCACTAGTAAACCAGAAATAAAATTAATGAAGAAAATGCGACGAAGGAAACAGTTGGTGATGTAGTTTGTTTTGGACAATTTATTTTTAGTTAGTAGAGAATTGAATTCAGAATTATGTGATGTAATTAACATGTATGTTGCCAATTAGAAACACAGTGAATTTGAAAATTGAAACCTCTTCAGGAAAAACATTGAAAATAATTGAAAGAAAATAAAAAATTTGCAGTAAAATTACTCACGTTTTTGGCACGACAATTATTTTGTGCTGGTATGGTCCCATAAATACAAATCTAGATTTTCTTTGTAAAATGTTGAAACTCAGTAGTGTCTGACCCGTTTGATAATGTGCAATAACAGCACAAAACAATTGTCACGCCAAAAACGTGAGTAATTTTCACTAAAAAGTTTCAATTTTCTTCCAATTAATTTATTATTGAAAAAAGTATGAATGAACAACAATAAATTGAAAATAAAAAACGCGAATGAATGAAAAGGTACCACTTATTAATGTGATATCCATTTTATCAAATTCTTGCATGAATGGATCATTAAAGATTTCTTAAATTCCTCTTTATTAAATAATATAACAAATCACAGCACTCTTCGAAATGTTTCTATTTGAATTAAACTTAAGTTTTTACACTTGAAATTGCCTCTATGAGTGCAAAACTAGTTGTGTTGGAAAAAGCATTATTTTAGAGGGTGCAGTGATTTGTTATTTCATATATTATACATAAGTTAGTAGCCCTAGACATTAGAGTGAACATCAAAAATATATAAACAAATTACAAATAACTATATTATTCTATTTCTGTTTAGTAGCTCTTTCAGGTGGGATTTATTTGTGTGAAAATCTATTATTTACTGGACAAATAGATTCGATACCCTTCAACCCTTGTACAGAAAATACCAATTCTCTCCAATAAGGATATCAATAAGAATGCATTTTTACACATGTATCTAATACTAATTTAGTTGCTCACACCTACGAAATAGATAGGAGTAGAGCTTATTTAGAATATTTATTGAAAAACTACAAAATGGGAATATCAAACATGAATATTTTTTATAATCCATGGGATAAACGTAAACCTGGCTATTTGCTGGTCATCCTGGCCATCAATGGCCAAAGTTGTTGTTCGGTTGCGAAACGCTTCAAGAGAAGAGCTTTGTGCCTGGAAAGAACAAAACAAATTATCTTAATAATAATTAAAGAAATTCTCAAAATTTTTATATCAACAATTGATAATAACCAATGAATAACTCGTGACAATACCATAATTCTTTTAGAATTTTCAAAAGTGGAGTATGAAAGCTATGTAGAAGCATATAAGATACTTATTTTTCATGGAAATTCTCAAAATTTTTATGTTAACAATTGATACTAAAGACTCCTGGGAGAACGGCGATAGAATTTTAAATTTTGACAAGTAATATTTCTAATAAAACGTTGTAAATGATATAGGTTTATTTGCAGATGATTTCTAATACTATACAAGGAAACTGACTGAAACTAACTCCAACTAAACCTCCAGCAACTTTAGAGCAATCTCAGGACAGCCTATGACCACAAACTATGGAAATCATAGTTTTACATCATAGATTTACATCCTCTGTGTTATGACTATCCTTTATTAATAACACATTGGCTATATTTGATATCCGTGAATTGTCGTTCAATAAATTTAAACCAGTAACTTCAGTACCAACTTCAAATATCGTGGTTCAATTAATATTACAGTGAAAATTTTTCTCATTTGAATTGGGATTAATTGCAGTCGATTAAATCAAATCGATAAATATTTCAGGACTGATTCCATCTCTATGGGGATATTATGCATCAGGGTGGACTGGACTCAACTCCCGAAACTCATCACAGTAATAGGCCGCTCGTAAGTAGCAATAGGGAGATAGTGAGTAAGATAGTAAGAGTGAGAGAAAGGGTGAGAGGGAGTTGTCATTTGTTAGAAGTCCATCTGACCGAATCCACCCCCTGGAGCCGCTTTTTGCTGAATGCGCTAGCATTGCCGGCGCGGCGCTTTGTCATAGCGCTACTGGTTCCTCCTTGACAGGCATTCAACCCCCAACCACCTACTACCAACCCCCCCCCCCCAACATCACCCAGTCACATCTTAATCTTCCCCGTTGCTTTCCTTCGTTGTTGGCTTTTCCGCAACACAACCGAATTACACGCTGCTTATAAGTCTAAGTCTAAACTAACTTCGTATCTGCTAATTCGTACAATTGATTCAAATGTCTCTCTAAAATAGAGAAAACAGAATTAATTTTTTTCTGCAATACTAGCAGCTTAGGTGATGTATACTATTAAAAGCTGATGTGAAACATCTATTGTCACTTCTGATTTTAAAAACCACATCTAGGAAAAGCTGAATGGCAACTCTAATTAACAAAATATGCTGTTGAAACGCAAAAGGAAAAGACGAAACAGCCCAACTTAAGCAAATTCTAAACGTCTAAACGACTTTTTTTATTTTTAAACTTCAAGGTTAGTATTAGCAGTTTAAACAGAAAATAAAATTATTAACTTAGGGTTGAATCACGACATGATCGCATAATATGTTTCATTATTGTCAGTTAACTAAAATTTTTGTTGAATGTAAATTATTGGGTGCTCAAACAAGTTAAAATTCAAAAATAAATTTTGAATATTACAAAAACCCTTCTTTACCAGGTTCCTATGAAACTTTCATTGGCCACAGTACGTGAGCTAATGATATGTTGGACTAGACTCAGTGAATAATTCAGTAGACTTGATATCTATTCCATGTATGCTAGAGTTGAGTTTGTTTCGGTTTCGCAACAAATACAAAGACAGCTTCAACAATCCAATGCTCTGAACGAGCAGGGATGCATTTTGTACGTGAAGATGGTTACTACTTTTGCATGTGGTGAACTGGACGATATTAAAAAGTTAAACAGTGATCGAGGAGGCTTATTGACGAGCATCCGGTCTCGACCGCGGAGTTACGTGGCTCTGAGATGGAGTTGGCCAGTGCCTAATCTGCTGCACCAAAACCAGACATCACTGCTCAACCAGACTGCTCGACTGGGTAACTTTCAGCTATAAGCCTGTTGTAATAGAGTATAGAGATAATGCAGTAGAACATCGATTTACAACTCAATATTGTAAAACTCTGCAATAAATGGAGTTTGGGAAAGTTATAAAATTTGAAAACTAGAAAATCGTGTATGGAATTTATAAGAATTGAAAGGTTGAAAATTCGTTTTTCATTTTCTATTAGAGTGATAGAATTATCTATATCTATATAAGCGAAATGGCACTGACTGATTTATCACCAGAACTAAAAATCCACTGAACCGAATGCGTTCAAATTTGGCAGGCATGTTCAGTTGGACGTTTAGACTCGCACTAACAAAAGGATTTTAAAAACTTTTCGAGGATACGCCAAATATTTTAGTTTTTCTAGAGTTTTTTGGCGTTTTCCTCATTTTTTCGAGAACCAATCGGTAGAAAATGTTGATATTTGGTGGGCAGGTTCAGATGAGGACTAGAAATTTTGTGTTGAAATATTTTTGCAATCCGTTCAATATTACGCCACCAATCAGGTTTTCAAAATTGTAGATGTGTTGCGGGTTGCATATCTTACGCCTTGATACGACCTATCCTAACTGTAAATTGAATGGTTCGGCGAGATTATAGATGAATTAATTTGGAAGATATTGAATCAAGTTTCAAACTATGTCCGATATACTTATCAAGGCTACGATTAATATTAGCGTTTTAATATTTTTTTCTAATTTTCGGAGTTTTTCTTAGATTTTTCTAGAACAAATTGGCAGAAAATGTTGAAATTAGGTAAATAGGTCCAGATTAGGTGTAGAAATGCTGTGCTCAATAAATTTCAAATCTATACTTAACCGAATTTGCAGGCGAGCGAAGCGAGCCTGATGTCTCAGCTGACACTGACAGAGGTTTTACAGGCGAGCGAAACGAGCCTGTTTGACTCACTTACAGTGCCTATACTGTCGGGGGACCAGAGGGCGAAGCCCCCTGGCTAGGCGGAGAAGGCGAGCGAAACGAGCCTGCCGGCTAGTATGAGATATATTTCTGGATGTACGTGGCATGGATTAGAATAGTTTGAGCAAAGAAGAGAAGGGTAGAAAATCACATCTTTGATCGCGATTCAACATAAATGAAAGAACCAGGAACATTATTCTCAATCATGTCAGCGTGAGTGTTTTGACAATATTATTCAGGTTGATCTATAGAAAGATAGATAGATATATAGATAAATGCCTTTATTTACACTTTATAAATATTTTACAAAATTTTTGTGGGCGAAGTTGAGGCATGCAAGCCTCCTCTTCCACTTAACCCACATTAAGTTACAGAGCTTACCCAAACTTGAACTGAAACGAAGTTACAAAATCTTACCTTTGATTGCGATTTATTATTGATGAAACAACCAGAAACATTTTTAATGATATCCGGGAGCGAGTTAATAGAATATTTTTAGGTTGATCTATAAAAATTTACAGAACCATCAAAAAAGTCTTGACGGATTTTGGTTGTAAAAATGACAACACTGTTCTATGTGAGGAAATGAATAAAATTATATAAGAGAGAGAAACCAAAACAACGCACAGGTGCAGTCTGTTAATTCTATTTTCGATGATAGTTGGGTCTACAGTGTTTTCTGAATGTGTCTGTATTAAGTGGGCCTCAGTTTTATGAAGTAAAAAGGAATATGAAACATACAGTGAACTCTGAAACATCTGGATAGAACTTCTCCCCCTTTCACTGGAAGCAACATGAACAAAATTCCTCACCGAAAACAAACATGAGCTAGATTGATTGACATTAATTACATCAAATTCATAATATTAATTTTTTCAATTGAAATCAAAAGTACTTGGGTGTTTACTCTAGTCTACTAGCGTGAACACTTTAGTAATGGTGTAAAAGTTTACAGGTAAGGAGAAGAACTTTTGATTGACATTGTCGAAATGTAATAACCATTTAAATTGGTTGAACAATTATTTCAAAACGTTTTTCTTCTTCTTCTCCCAAGGATTGTTCCACTTCGTCAGCATATAACCTAATTTTCACTAGATGGAAAACCATGTATAGGTTATAGTTCTTTCAGTCATTAAAAATAACAGATTTTTTCAATTCAAAACATTAAATTATCTAATAAAACCGAAACACATCACAAAAGAATTCCAACCCATTTGTGCCTGTTGAGGCGTTTCAACATGATCACCATTGTAAAATATCTGAAGAACATTGAAATTGAAATTGAAACTTTATTCACCAAAAATTAACATACGCTGATTATCCAGCAACCAGCGAACTGATGAACCATCAATAGCCAGTTCAAGTAAATAAATTTCAAAAGGGATTCGAACTCTTATTAGGCCTAACCACTCTTGAAAATTTCTATAATGGAATTTATCTCTTTTCAACTATGAATTAATTTGAAAGATGAAAAATTTCAGTTTCAAGTTGAGATTTCCCATTGGTGACATTAATGGAACCGGCTTGTCTATGTATAGAATCAATAGTTGTGAATGTAAGTGGTCTCTAAGTATTTATCTACTTCTAAATGGATGGGAAAACGAGACAGAAATAAGCGAAATTAAAGCTGCTGTATTTTATACATTGGGAAAATTTGATATAAATTTCAATTCATTCATTTGATTACAAATGCAATATGAAGGAGAGTACGTTCGCCCAAAACTTCCATTCCCCTTTAGTTCAACATGTTCAAAGTCATGTAGGCCTATATATAATTCACCAATTATTTTCACCTCGAAAATTCACCACAATAGAAGATTATCAATTTGAAACCAGAAAGGTTGTTACAAAAGCCAAATTAACATTTCAAAATTGAGAATAGGCCTATTAAAAAAATCAATTAAACTTAATAATAAATATGACAGTATTTTATCTATTCAATAATTTATAACTCAAGAAGAAGAAGAAGAAGAAGAAGAAGCAAATCCAAATTGAGCCACACAATACATCATTACTAAACTCATCCATCATTTGGCCGTTACCAATAATACGTTTTAACAGATATGATGGTAATAATTTGTCCTATAAATCCATTTTCCTCAAGCTGTAGCCTCAGATCTGGATGTCGAATGATTAATTGCCAGCGGGGAATCAATTAAATAACGAAACTAGTATTTTGCATAACCAGCCGCTGTGTTCTCTGGTCGGCGGAGTTTTTGCCGAGTTTTTTAGGGCGAGTGTGAGTGTGTGAAATTGCAGTGCGGTTGCATTTATTGCACTTAGCGCCGCCACCGTTCTTGACATTGCGTTGTGACCAGCCATGCCTGCATTTGATTTTTTTTCAGCGCTACATAACAGGTGTCAGCTGAGCCGACATCCACAGGTCGCCCACTATCGTTCAGGCCTATTATCTAAATGCGTGTCTTCCTCCATCCTTTGCTAGGTAAATTTCAAAGCGCCGAGAAAAAATTCAAATTGGTCACCAGCTGATGATCGGTCCCGTATCCGACTCGTGTTTCCATCTCGATAGTTTTTATGATATCAGTAAATGTGCATATAATGTAGGTTATGATAAAGGTGTAGTCCCGGTTTTTTGCATTTCACGAAAAAAAAATGGTAACGGCTTGCCCTCCTCTAATAACATCCTTGACCTGCCTCAACTTCAACCATCACGGACAGCTGTAGATCAAGTGCCGGTGCTGAGTACTTTGCCTGGGAAAACGCCCGCTTACTCAAAGCCCAACCAACCCATCACTCCAATGAATGCAAACCATGACAAATTTTAACAACTTTTAGTAGCTAAGTCAAACAATGAATGCTAGATTGATAAAGAATTTGAAGCAAACCTGCTCGATCGAAATTTAGCATTTCGTTTGTCCACTTTGCGTTTCGAAAAAATAATCCCTTTAAAAATAATATTTTAAGATTGATTTTAAATTGGCTAACATTCTCTGACACAATCAACCTGTAATCAATCAGCAGCAAAATTCAATTTTTCATTGATTATTGATTAATCCTCTTATTGAATAAATGTTCATTCACTTCAAAGTATGCCCTTGCCAATCTTTTCGTTTTCAATCCATGAGCATATAGGAAGGATCGCACGCAGTGCAATTCAAAGTACGACTTCACAAGGAAAACAATTCGATAGAAAGGCAGTGTACAAAACGAGTTTGAAAGATATTAGAGAGACACGGTTGATTTGATGTGTGGGTGAATCAAGAATTTCCCAGAATCACACAAGATTGCAACTAATAATTTGTAATTAATGTACTCGGAACAGCAGTAGATTGTAGAACCATTGCATATCGAAGCCAATACAACTTCCTACCGTACTTTCTTTAAAAGCAACTTCCAACCATACTTTCCAATGCACTTGAGAGGAGAAATTAGATCGTGCCTCCTCAAGGCGTACAATCTCAACTATACACCGAATAAAACTGTTAATCACGTTTACTTGGGAGATGACGGACGATGTTTTAGGAAGAGGAGAAGCGATCGGTGGTCGATTTCGGTGTCGCATCATTTAAGCGGAACGCGAGTCAGTCTACAGGGGGGGGGGGGGCGCAGAGGGACTCTTCCGATCGGGGAGCGATAATCTGAATGTCATGTTGTGGTTGGGCGACTGGGTGTTGACTCTTCACCTTGCTTTCTTGGCGGCGGAAGATGACCGCACAGCATTACGTGTTGGTCGTCGTTCGTTGTTGTGCGGCTCCACTAACTCAACTCGGCCGTGAACCAACACCAAACAACACGCTCATCATCATCTTTTCCTCGGCTATTTGTTTATTATTGCTTGGGCAAACCGGAGAACAATCTGGAGAACTTTTGGTTCGATGGACGCGCAGGTACACGCGCGAGCCAACCACCAGTTCATTCATACAAAGTGGTGGCATCCGTTCTTTCATCTGGTAGATTATTATTAGAGTGAGATCAAGTTCAGGTCTAATATATATCGTTCGTCTTATAAGTGAACATACTGTGAATCGTCAATTGGAACAACTGAAAAGCTTAATCATCTTCAATATCGCAGCTCATCTAAATGCAATGAATAAATGATAAGACATCAGATCTAAAACTGTGGGTTTGTATAGATAGTTGATCAGGCTTTTTGAATTATATCAATTGATTCTCTACGTTTGGGGAGTCCGAACCTAGACGTCAAACCTGCACTCAGACGATAGTAGAAATCTAAAAAAAAGCAAACAATTTGAGCCGGCCTGGTTGGCGCAGTGGGCTGGGGCGTCACAACCTTCAGTCCGCTAGCACTGCTGCAGGTCTGGGTTCGAATCTCAGTGGCATGGCTGTTTTTCACCTCATCAATCACCTTCCCATTCAACATCCATTACCCACGCACAAGCTAAAATGCTTATGTGGGCATCACCGAAATAAAAAAAATAAATAAAAAATATTGGAGAATGAGAAAGGTATTAATGGGCATGGGTAGTATTAATAGAACGCATCAAGGGGAAAGGTATAAGTAATGTATTACTAATGTATTAGGAATTAATAAGAATAAGGTCGAGATTCGCTGGGCCCTATTGCAGCTTTTTCGGAATCGATATCGTATCTTAGAGCCAAATTTAAATCTGGTTTCTTACCTGATTAATCATATTATGAACAGAGGCTGATTATACAATTTCTATAGCATTATGTGAGAATTATGATTTGATTATGACAGACGAAATCAAGAAATCGAAACCAAGCTTCAGATAACACCATTGACTAAATTTCCAAAATGTTGTCAAAGCTCAGCACATTGATAGTGCGTGCTTAGTGTGTGGAGAGTGGGATAAGAGTATAAGATGACGATCAGGGTGGGCAACAAAGAACATTAATAATATTCCCGGTCGATGCTTCTTTAGATTTATATAGAACGAGAAAAGGAGAAAAAACAGTGGCATCACATGTGTTACACAACTCGACGAAAAATGTGTCTTACCCTCGCCTAATGGGAAGGATTCCCTCCAAGCTATCTTATCCTGCGAACTACTAGCACCCAAAGAGCATTCTTTCGATTGGAATGATTCAGTATTACGTCACAGAACCGATGCTGACGTCATTTGTCCTTTGTAGACGTAATGATTTTTGAATCAACAGTCGTTTTCAATTAGTAGAGTGAACTTTCCTTACAACTCATACAACATTGAGGCCTCTCGCCCTTTTCATCCCAGGAGAAGTGTAGACCATTCAAAGTTACTCTAAAAGTTTTCAATCTCTATCAAGCAATGTTATTCTATCGACAGAAAAAAAACAAGATGAAGAAACATAGACTAATATATACTATATATACATACCTATCACAGATAATATTATTTTCTTCCTTGGATGAGAAAGGGTTAAGTTTCATGGATAAAATCATAATGTTGATTATTACCCATTAAGACATCAATAGAATTATTTTAGTAAGGTGCAAAAAAACCTTAACTGACTGCATAGAATAATAGATTCGCTCCAAAAGATATATTCAATCCTCTTTGGTAACAGTAACCATTCAAGTCTACTACATGTTAATTCCATCTAGTTTTTCTAGAATCAATTTCTTTCTCATTATTATCAGGGTATAATGTGACGTTTTTTTAATAGTGGATGACTATTTTTATTGCACACAGAGAAATATCGATGTAGATCTATGAATTCACATATGAATGACATTGAGATATTTTGGGCAAACAACTTAATCAAATCCATGATAAATGCGTTACTGTAATTGGAGTAGTAGGCCATCCATTATTGATGTCAGAGTGGGCCGAATCATGAGCGGTGGGCTGAAGGAGATTCAAAGAGGAGTTTCGAAGGAGACGCGATTCTTGGAGCCCTTGGAAGGGGGTGAGAGAGGGGTGGCGCTAAGGGGAAGGACACCACCAAGATCGCATTGACGGATGGATGGTGACGGGGGCAATTTTCGCGAGTGGCACTCATAACTCACACCATTGTCACGTTCAGACGACAACGCAGATTACACATCGACCACCACCCAATGCAATCTGACGCCTCTGCTTAACCCCCCCCCCCCCAAACACACTCCAACTTCCTTATATATCACCGCCGGATATTCGAATAGGCCTATTGTAATTTCGAATTCGCCTTTTACATGTTTACAGCACGAGCCTTCGAATTGTTTGAGTAGTCAGTTATAACAATTTAAATAATAAAATCTATTATAAAAAATGTTTCAGCCAGTATTCGTTAAGAATCATGCCTCCATAAGTTATATAGTCAACAAAATCGAGAGGTGGCTCTACTACCTGGGTTGGGAAACGTCAGAAAGCCTGCTTCATTCTGTCTATAGGCACTAAACCTATGCTACTCTTAAATCAGTTTGATCACTTTTGCTGTTCTAGCCTACTCCTTTTATGTTAAAAAAAATCTCTCTCGTGAAGATGAGTCCTGAGAATCCGCTGGTTTCTTTTCCTTCATTAAAACATGTTTTTACTTTAGTTATTTTATTACTCTAGTTATAATGATTGAGTTTTCCCATATTTCTCCCATGTGGGTCTGAGAAGTCTCGCATTTTCTGTTTACTTGATATTATTTTATGTCGTTGTTCTGTACCTCATCAGACTAGTTACTTAATATAGTTTCCATATTTTTGCAATAAAAAAATCTTTATTTTACTTTACAATAATTATTGATAAATTGGCTACCTAGAACTCACCCCTACAAACAGACGCATAGTCTTGTAGGGGTATTCCAGTAACCAATTTTCAAGTGTAATATTTATTTCTTGTAACTGTGCATTTTTGGAATAAAGAATTTGAATTTTGAATTTTTTTAAATATTAGCATAACTCCAGTAATTTTCGGAATGCACAGGGAGACATGATTTCTATGGAGTGAGTGATGATCCAAATCGAATAATGATACACTGAATGTTCATTAAGTTAGTAGGGATATTAATAAATAATTTGTTTAATTTCAATTCTAATACATTTGAATATGTATATTTTGAATAATGGAAATCAGAACCTGATGAATATTAACATAATCATATACTAAATTATTGAATAGGCAGGCTACCGAGAATTTCTATTTGAACGAAACTTTATTTACAATTTGAAAATGAACATTCGATATTGAATGGACTAATCAATGCGGTCAACATCATTAGCTATGCTTGCTTCAATTATTTCGATTGAGATGATCAAAGATTTCGAAAATAATTGAGTTTGAGTTTTTCCAGCTAATAACGACGACATCCTTGAGAACTTCTCAAACACAATGTTCGATTTTTTTGAAGAATTGATGAGATTCTAGATGCATCTTAATCTATTGTTAACACGGACAGTAAACAAAGGAGATTGCTTGACGAAGGGTGGCAATTGCACAGGAGCTAGCGGTCTGGTCGGTTGCACTAAGCTTCTGGAAATTATCTTCTGTTAGCTTAGGTGTTGAGTCAAGGTGATAAATTTTTAATCTGCAGACGGGCGTGAAAACGTGCCTGAGCTGCAGACCTCGGATTAAACCCAGGATGGACCGACCCTCGGCCTCAAGCCGACACTAAACCCAGGGCAAACCTCGCGGGACGCAGCCGAATCGACTCTTGCGTTAAACCCCACAACATCGACCGCAAAACCTACAAAGCAAATAGGAATTACAATGCAAATAGTCCTCGCGCACATTCCTTCCGTTGCCTCATTAATTTACCCCAAGGTATTCTCTTGCAAAGTACCGTATCGTAAGTACAAATTGCTATTTAAACAACAGAGAATGAAATATTCAGGTGAATTTTCCTCAACAGGGTTCAAAAATAAACTTGAAGTGAAGAGTTAGAAGTAAATATCAGGACAGCTATCCTGTTTGAGGAGAATAATATGAATTTTCAGGTTTTGAAGATTTTAAATAAGAAAATCCAATCTAACTTGGAGGGGCGATACGCTAAAAAATTTCAGTTTTCAGAATATAAAAATAAAAATTAAATTCCGTCATGTTAATTATACGATAATGCATAGTTCCAATGAGTGACACATAGTAAACTATGTTATTCGTAGATAATAATTATGGCCTTACTAGGAGACAAAAAATCAATTTAGTATAATAACAACTTTTTATTCACTAAATTTACAGATCACAGGAAACCAATTATTGATTTTTTGTTAATCGTTAAAATTTCCAAGTCTTTCAACATAGCCTGCAGTGACATTTATGAATGTAGTTGCTTTGGGTCATCTATAATTCACCTTTTTCATGTGTCTAGAATCATGACATAACAACTACTGTATGGTCAAAACTGATAAGATTTATTATAGGATACACCTTTTAGAAATGAATTAATTGCAGACCTCTTCATTTGAATAAGGTAGCCTGATCAGGTTCACCCTGAATTTTCACGATAGAGTAGGGAGACACCGAATGAAAAGATTGATCTACCGATAAACTGTATGGTAATCGTTGACCATGCAGTAGCAAAAGGGTCCAGGATATTATTGATAGTAGCTTATTATGACTGTCTACAGTTGTTTGCTACTAAATCAAACGTGTAATGAATGGGGTAATTATTTGAAGGTCCTTGGTTTTTAGATAATAATCCCCATGGGTTTCATTCACAGTCAAGAAGCTGGCTGAGTGTCGGCCATTTTATGAAGAACTCGTCTATTCAATAAGGGGATGGATATATGTGAATGATTACATGGATTTTAATGTGTCATACAAACCCTCAAGGGAAAAAGAACCGAACCTGGAATATCATTGAAGTAATTAAATTGATACAGAGAAACAAAATATTCAAAGGCCCATATGAATTATGAATCATACATTTTTATACTCACAGCATCGATTTGTCTAAACAATTCAGTGGAAAGAAAACTTACTCATATTTGCATCATTATTTTGAAATATGGTCACAATTTTCATCAATGTGCGAGATTGGCAATGATATCAGTCTATTTTTCTGAATGTTAACTACTATTGGCGATTGCAAAGATAGCAGCATAAATAATTATCAGGAGCATGTGGGTTTGTAGATGATTTATACATTCAATAAGGGCGTTCAGCAAAAAAACTTTGTTTATCTGAAAGTAGAATGTTCTCTAACAAGACACTTACAACTAGCGAAATAAGTCGTCTCTAGTAGATCACTTCAACAGGAGATACTTGTAACGTTGTAACTGACAGAAGCTAACTTGAGTATTTATAGGGGTGCTTATAATAATTGATCCGAATTCCTGAAATATTATCACGCAATAAAGATAGGGGATGAATAAACTTGAAAGTTCCAATTGTTTAGTGAGCAATTCAACATTGCTCAGAGACAATTTATAAGCAGCCATTGGGAATTTTTGTTATCACGCTATAACTTGTGACAAACCATTTTATATTATTTCACATGTCAGTGAATAATCAGACCAAAAGATTTGGAATGAAGCTGGAAGTTTTTGTAATTGATAATTTAATCGAAGCTCTCTGAAGGTAACTGTCAAGTCACCGATAAATATTACTACTTATCAAACTACATTACTGATGCTTATATAATATATATACCGTTTCTTTTTTAAACAAAGAAGTAAAAACAAGAATTAGAGTGTAAACTGAGAATTTTTTGTTACAAGGTGGATTGAGTGCAAAAGATAATTTCGAAAATTGCAGGGCAATTGATTGGACAAAACTTTCGATTTCCAAGCACATAAATTGAGTGAAAGAATTATCTACATAACAAAAATTACTTACTTTTTTAAACTGAGATCAAGAGATAGAAATTTTAATGAAATAAAATTTCTGGGAATCTGATCTCTACTCAAGTTTATGACTTCTAAGACTATGGCAAAGAATCACTGATTTTTTTACCATCTACTTCAATTTCTACTAAAGAAAAATTGCATAATATACAGATTGGAAACACTTTCATTTTTGAACTCATATAGAAGAGTTAAGGCTCAATCTAGTTCTCATAAACATTTATGTCATTTTTGAACAGTAGCTATCAAGATTGTCATTGGCAAAGCCCAAAGCAAGAGAGGATAATTCTCGAGGGGGAAAACAAGTTACAACGAATACCAGACGCCACATGTGGTTCATTCGTGCTCAAACTTGAAGCACATGATGCAAAAATTCCAGTCAACTTCTAGTACCATAAGGCAAATATTGGAAGAAATGGAGTGAAAAATCACAAGACTTCACAGTAAGAACTCAACGATGAATTGTGGAAAATCATTCACTTGAAAAAGGGTGTTATTCAAAACGAAGGAGAGGTCATTTTTCATTTTAATACTTTTGTTGACGTCCAAGAAAATTGTAAATTCCAAGTAAGAGAACAGTTTAGAAGAATATTGAGTAAGAACAGTTTAGAGTTTAAGTGAAAATATCTGGTACCAAGCTTCGCTCTGAAGCTGCGGCCGAACTGTTGAATTACATAAATATGTTATTGTAAAAAATCAAGGAACCTCCTTGTAAAAAATAGATTAAAAAAAAATTGATATGATCACCTCTCACAATTTTTTGACAGTCATGAACATGTGTTATAGACTTGAATGAAACTCCATCAATACCTACTAATACAATGTATTAGTAGGTATTGACTCCATTCACTCCAGCTGGATAGCGTTGGTCAGCTAACGATAACAGTAGTACTTGGGATTATGCCTGAATAAGGAATATTTTATTCTTTTATTAATCCTGCCAGAGAGTTTTCCCGGACATGAGACCTGGTGCAATTTTATTTTTCCATCACGGTTATATTACATTTCAAATTTCAAGAAAATCGTTAGAGCCGTTTTCTAGATCCGTGGTTCCAAATACATACATACAGAAATTACTCGCTTAATATAATAGGATATTATGTTGGGAATTGAGAGCGGCTCATGATTTGGCGGCTCCACTCAATAAAAACTAATAATTCTAATAGCCTATATTTCTCACCTTTAAACCCCGTTTCAGGCTCACGTGGTGCTCCATTGAATACTGGCTCCTGATCTTCGCCCCCTTCTTCGTCCACCTGAAACATAAACATGAATTAGCAATAATTATATTAATGTGAAATTATGCTTCTTGTATGTGAATAATTTTCTAAATCTGAATTAATTTACATGCAGAACAGCTTTACAATATTGAATAAGTTGAGCCACGTATGTGCTTTCTCTCAGAAAATTACTACATTTTAAAGATACGTGATAACTACAATTCAACTAAGATTGAAGTAGAATGGTATTGTACTCCAAGATAGTGTATACAGACACTGCCTTGTCGATCTACACTTCAATATTGTGAAATATGATTGGAATAACAAGTACAGCAATCAGTTATAAACTGAGAATAACATGAATTTATTACTATTATTATGAAGTATTCTTCTATCAGGAAGAATTCTATTAAGAGAGGAAAAAGCAGATACGTTATCTACTTTAAATTACATTATTTTCTTACTTATAATATGTACGCGTAGAACATTCATGATTTAGTATCTATTTTCGTAATACTAAAAATTGAATGACTTGACGAAATAGATGAAAATAGATATACAGACGTTTTCTCAATAGAAAAAATAGGCAATAAATTTTCTCTCCACATTCTCAATATTTTATCATTACAATCATCATTGTAATAGATGAATTAAAATCAAGAATAAAAAGACTATTCATTGTTGTATAAAATATAATAATTATAATTATATAATTTTGGGAAAGAAAAATATAATTATATAATTTCCATTATTATTATCATATTCATTGATTGAGTGCACTTACGTGATTATCGATAGTATAAGTGATAAGAAAATATGAATGGTTGATTTGTAAGGTAGCAATTACAGTGTGACTGTTGAGAAGTATGCAGGGTTTAAATAGATTACCACCCCTCAAAATATGAGTGAGATGTCTCAAGTAACACGTATAACGGGGCAATTTTTCAACAAGATAGCTGCATTTTTTGCACCGAAATAAGAGAGGCGCCCATATGCATGGTGGAAAGGAGAGATAAGAAAAATAAGAGAAGAAAACGATAACGAAGCAGGAAAAGAATAAGTGGAAGAGGGAGAGAAGAAAGAAATAAGGCGAGAAATGAGGAGTATAGTAGCCGGCAGAGATTAGACGGGGTAATCGCGTGCCTTGACCCTTGAAGGGATGAGTAGAGCAGAGCAACTTGAAGGGTTGGAAAGCCCTGAGCCGGGGGAAGACAGATCACAGTTCATAATGCCGTTCACCCTGAAACAGCCTCATTAAGCTCATTAAGGACATGCCAACCATTTTTCCCCCTCTTCACACGCCATTGAAACTGAATTATTAACAAAATGCGCAAAGAAAAAACTTTATGAATACAATTTGAACACCAACTAGTACAGTTCTAGCGTAACGCAACCCCATTACGACACATGTACTACACGCTGCTCTCAGCCAACGCCAACGTGTTGCCACAATCAATCATAATCCATCAGCTAAGATGTAATTAAGTCACTCATTGCCGAGATCATCCATAATATATGATGAAAAACATACGGCTGGAAAAAGTACTACCAGAAACAGGTTGAACAGCCTTTATTTCGACTATCCGAGTGTTTTTAGACCAACAATTCTGTCCAATGAATATGAAGTGAAGGTACTAAATTCAAGAAATTACTCAAATACATGATATGGGGCTTGTAATAAATGGAGGGAATCATATACTGATAATATTGGAAGTGAACTATAAAGCAGCAGTATCACAACCCCAGAGCTAAAATGTTCCATGAAAGGTAAACGTATTATTAGAATTTGGAGATAGAAAATCAGAAAATCATATAAAATTATTTTGTTTTTATTCAACTTGGAGTTGAATTAGTGAGAATGATCATCTTTACACGATCATAAATCTGAAAAAATCCACGCCAAAGGTACAGACTCAGTTGAAGGTGAATGAAAGTAATGTTGGTCTTTCCCAAAAATATATCCTAAACTGTACTAGACACAATGGAATGAAAATTATTGAATGAGTTCTCTGTCTCGTTTATTAGATTAAATCACAAACTGAGCCCCTAATAGAATATTACAATCAAGAGGTATTTTGACAATAATAATCATTGTATAAAAATAATGAATTATGAAAATAGATTATAAATTTCTCAAGTTTTCAACCAACAAACAAGTGTTCACTAGCTTTTACAATGCTACGAAGGCTCTCGAAGTATGAAGATAAAAATATCGTCAAGTCAGCTCTGTAACGTGGTCTAATTGAACATATTGCACGATGGTTTGTTCAGTTGGCTGATACAGGAGTAAAAGAAAAGACGAAATAATCGAGAGAAGGCGCCGAAAGAATTAATGAAAGGGAGCAAGACGTAACGAGTATTTATGGAATGGCAAGATAGATGAGACAGTTGGACATGTCGGGGGGCGGATGAGGGGGTGGAGGTGGCAAGTGTAGTAAGTCGATACAGACTTCTCTCAAAGGGTTAGGATGTTCTCCTGTGCACATGTGTGATTAGGTTCCCACGGCTACTGCTTGCTGTCATAGCTCCTACTGCTGCTACTGGACCGATGTCTCTCCACAGCTGCAAATGGCTGCACATGTGCGTGCGCCAGTCAAAATAAACCTAAACAACGCTGCAAGTGAACGTCGAACAGTTCATTCTGAACCGTAACGGCCAACCGACTTCAATGAGCAGATTAACAGATGTTCGATTCAAGTTATGTGTGTGCTTGCTTAATGACAACTCTCAATATAGATTCTAAAATAGGAACGCAGGACATGTTGTATGATGGGCGGCGAAAATCTGTTTTTTCCGACTCCGACTCGTATATCGAGGACAGTCACAACAACGCGTTCAGAAATCTGTTTTGGCTGTCTATATTTATGAACTTGCTTCTCTTGCAAATTGATTATGGAAATTGATGAGATGAAATTCCAAAAATCAAAATTTTCCAAAATAAGATTTGATAGCCTATTTGAATATTTGTAAAAAACTTTTTCAGCTAAGAGACTTTTTGTGAATATAATCTATTGGCCAAGAAAAATTATATTTTTATTACATATCGATACCATTATGCATCTCCTCATGTTTCATCTTCCTGATGAACTATTCGAGGAGATGTAATAATCAAGAGAAAAATATTTTATATTTTCCATGGAATGTTCAACCTCGTTTCAAACCATAGCTCCCTTTAATAGGAGCTATGTTATATTAAAGGAAGCTATATTCAAACTCATATAGATCACAATTAGCGATATAACATACTCTAAGCAGTGTAAGGGAAAGTGATTTTTCATCGAAAGAATGAGTAGCCTACATTTCATCTAGCATGGAATGGGGTAGTCAGATACTTTTATTCAATTTGTATGATTTGTATGCTCTTGAGTTTTCCAAGGTAAAAATCTTGGATTTAAATTCCCAAGACCTAGACATACAACTTCAAAATAAGAAACCAACTAGCACATTTGATGCAAGGTAAACCCTACTTTTGATGACAATTTGACTGCGCTAATAGGCTACATGAGCATCACTTCTGAAGAAGTACTTTCAAATAATTGATTGCTTGCAAACTTCTGAGGGAAAATCCAAGTTTTATTCTTATTTGGGTAGTGCGAGACTCCATAGTAAAACATTTTTAATGAGACTCAAGTAAGGAGGATTCGTTAATAGTGTGTGACTAGGCCTTGGTTAGTGATGTAAAACAAATTGAAGACATCAAAATTTTAATGAAACAGAATTGGATCGATTTAAAAACAGTGCGTCTATAAAACTAGCAGTAAATGGGCATGTTCATGAACACGTCTTTTAATGTGCTTTATTGCTGGTAGTCGATGAGTTGTTTGAGCCGCGTAAAGACGGATGCATTTGCATTAGCAAAGCGCCCTTGAGCTGATGTGGTGAGGTGAGCAGTAAAGTAATGAAGTCATAAATGCTGCTCGCTTCAGCCGGTTGCTTGAATTTCATTTCGTTTTAGAAGCATAAAATATTCTCATTACCGACGGCGCAACGCAACCGATAAGTGCCGGAGCGAGAAACGGCACCTAAATAACAAAAAACCGCGCCGCCACCGCCAATAATAATAATAATAACAACAACAGGTACCGTAATTAACGCAAGGCGGGAAGCTGCCTCGATCACGGAGCTTCGACGGCTTCCAATATTGCCGCGTATCGGGCCATCAACTACCAGCACGCATCATTCACAACACTCTGATTGATTGGTAGCTTGTAGAAAGCTTCAAGTTCCAAACTAACTATAATAAGTTGACCAAGATTTATAGTTTGATGCAGTAAGCCAATCCTTGAAAAACTTTTAATGTTTTATCATATGGAATAATCCATTATTGTACAAATTATCATAGAGTTCTATTTCACAGCAATTCAATACAATACATCCATGCAATTAGACAAATAGAAGAAGGGCTGAAGGGGAGGAATACCAAAATTATGTCGAGAGGTATCAGTGAGTGATTACTGTTACCTTAAAGGCTAGGCAACAAACCACCAAATACCAAGACTAGCTATAAAGGTGATTGTTATTCCTGTTGATTCATAAGTAAATTTAATATTGAGCAACATTTTGTTCTTTGTTGATTCAAAAAATATACTTGCTTATTCGGATTGAGAAAATTGAATATACAGGAACGTAGTTCTTTCATAAATTTGAATTTATGTGACCTCAGATCCCATGATCCATGCTGCGATTCATTTCTCTCGATCGAGCCAACCCATACTCCATGGACTAACTATTGATCAGAAGGTGCGGAGCTGGTGAAACTGCGGGGGCAGTGAATTATGCCTGCCACCGGGGGCGTGACGTTTAATATTAAATACAATGCAAGTTATACGCGGTCTAGGGGGGTGGCGGGCCGGCTCCAAGATTAAGACAAAATTGGGGGCGGCAAGTCGAGTAAAAACCGCCGGCGAAGAGAGCGAACAGAGACAATGGAACTTATCGGAGTTATGAATAATGTTCGACCGCGCGCGGGCATCCACGAATGCATACACAATAACAGTTATAAATAATTGGCCCGAATTAAACTTCATGAATAATAGTTTGACGACGTTGTCGCCAAACAGAGACAATATCCCGGGAGCGGTAATTAAGTCGACTCCTTCTCCCCCCACCCCCCTCCACCACTCAAGGGTTGAAAGGGGCACCGAAGCATTCCTAAGAAAGGGCTGCTGCTTCTCTGCCACTTCCCCGTTTTGATTAATGTCGCCCTGGCCGGGTGACGCTCAGCAAATTGCGGAATCCTCTTTCGCGCCGCCACTATCCTTCCAATCTACTCCCCTGAGACACACACTCCCTTTGACCCGACATCTTACACATCTCTACAGTAACGGACAAGTTGGTGTAGATCGTACACAAAAGCAGCCTGATAAAGTGGTGACTAGGTTGACAATAATGCGACAGCATTTGATTTGAAGCTGACAATTTGAATAATAATATATTGGTGTAAATGATTGTGATATTCGAACTATTCAAATACTGTTTCTGTACCTTACATGTTAAGCCGACCTAAATTAGATTTGTAGTTTCTTCGGTAAATGACGAACTTAGCATACTAAGGGTTAAATGCATTTGAAAACAGAAAGAAGACATGTTTTACTAAAACAAATAATAATTACTTATTCTGAAAATCCACTCATGTTCATATAAAAACTTGAGACTATACAAAAGAGTGCCGCACTGCTCTGCGAACTATCTATAGCATGACGAGTGCCATCTCTAGTGCTAGAAGAAAATTATTAGTGGTTTGATAGCGAATCAGACAAGTCTCTACTTGGATTATCACAGTATTTCATAGTATTAACTTAGTATTGAAGCCAGTGATTTAGAAGAGAGAACAAATCTCATTAGACTCAAGATGAATTCTTGTAAACAAAAAGTATTGTCATTACAAGGGGAAATTAATACAGTAGAAAAAAATGTACAAGAATATAACGATTTTCTATGGATAGTAAAAATTTTGATTACGTTCAAGGTTAAACTGAAGAAATAGCGATTTCATTCAAGAGTTCCAGCCAGAGTTCTTAGCTGACCAACAACCTCTAACGAATGAATAGCTGTGCAGGACTGAGAGATGAAGGTGGAAATCAAAATGAGTGGCTGATGAATAGTAGACGACGTTGGCTGTCATGCGGAAGTGGCCTAATGTAATTTAAGGACTAGATGCACGGTCCGACCTGCGCTGCGCTGCTCAGCTTCTGCTCGTTCCCCTGCAATATTCTTCCCCGGCAGTAAATAAGACCGGCCAACGACACTCGGCTACGCAGTCGTGATTCATTTTAATTTATCGGATTTTTTCCTACACGTCGATCTCTTGATTTATCCCGGTCTCACCCTTCCACGCCAGCAACCATTTCTAGATGCAAGCAAATAAGTTTTCTTCCCACAGGAAGACATTCCACTTTGATACTGCTTCGGCAATCTCACAAACAATGAACATCAGTAGCAATGAGTAATATTAATCAAATTAGATTTGTTTAAGGAAATTCTACAAAACAAGAAATTGATCATATTATTCAATTGAAATTGAAATTGATCATATAACTTCAATTACAAAGAACAATTGAAATGTTTCGCTTAGAAATTTCAAGTGATATTCTAAAATTTGATATTCTAAAATAGTTTTATATATATATATTTTTTATGTTATTCTGACTTTCAAATCAACCTACAAAATTATAAATTATAGTTTTTAATTTTTGACTGTGAAAATTTGTGAATTTTGATAGTGTTTGATGATCTTGTAAACATAACCTCTTTTTAAATAATTATGTATCAAATTTTGGGAAAAGACTTTGTTGTCTATGTTTTAACCCTTTATTGTAATTCATCGACAGGATAAATAGATAAATGAATAAATAAACAATAATTACAATAGAATAATAAAATTTGGTGCCACATGGGTTTGCAAAACCTTTTCCATTGAATAGATACTTTGTCGTAGTTCAATTCTAGTGCTTCTAATTTTGGCGTGTTAGATTAAAATTCAAGTTTAAAATTCATATCACCCAGTTCTTGTTGTTGGAAGAGTAGGCTACTAATATTATTTTGAGGAATTTACATTTTACATTTCCGTTCAATAGTTTCTGGTTATTCTTGTTAGAATTCTCTTTTAAACTAAAGATGATAGGACTATCAACTATTTCTTTAATATTCTATAATGTGCCAGCAGTGCAAGACTTTACTAATTCATTATTTTCTAATTTCTAGAAAAAATATTGTTGTAGGGCTTTTTGAACAAGATACTCTACAAATTAAATAAATAGGCTGAAATGTAGTTATCATCTCTCATCATAAACGCTTCTAGTTTGTTACCCTTCGATCCTAACAGTACAAATCATTATATCTCCCCCTCCATTACATCTACCTATTCCCAATAACATACGTTTTTGCGGTACTAAGACGATGGTTGTTTGTTATCTCTGGTAATATAAGATCACTAACCATGATAAAACACTAATAACTTTTTACGAATCCCTCTTTTGTATTATTTTTCCTTCCGCTGTTGTTCTCTGCCGTTCTGCTCTCTCGTTGCAGCCCACATCACGGAGATCTCCATTGGATGCGGCCTGAGAATAGTTCATCTGCTTCCGCACCCTTTTCCCTACCCGAGAGACGTCTTCCCCTACCACCCGTATGGCTACAATCAGAAGGAAACTCTTCCTATCACGAATCTGTTATTTCCGACACTTAACAAAATCGCGATTCTTTAAAACCCAAGTATGAACCAACAAACTTTGAAAATATGACTTAAGTGAAAGCCCGCCCAGAACACTCTTTACTGTGCCTGATTTTCCAATCCATGTGAAATAGTGCACTTCATAATGCTGTGATCTCTTGTAAATAATATTATAGGAGCCGAAGTTATCAGCCCGACGCTGATGACCTGTTTCAGAGACTCTAACATTTTAATTAGGTTAAGTATCATAATCATCATCATCATCATCATCATCATCATCATCATCATCATCATGTGCTGCTCTATGATTGGTTCTGGGCTTTTTGGCCATTTAAATGATGCCTCGTACTGACGACTTAGCTCGCTCGCTTTCAATAGATGATAATAATAATAATAATAATAATAGTAATAATGTTAATGATATGGGATTTCAATTGTATAATGAACTCAAGCCCTTTAACAAGATTTTAAAAGCAGCTCATCTTAATGTACAGTCCCTTAGCTATCATATAGACGAGCTTAGAGCAATCTTTCGTTTTCAAAACTTCCATATTGTTGGTATTTCTGAATCATTTTTAAAGCCCAGTATACCTTCTTCGCAAGTCGCATTACCTGGTTATAATCTTTTCCGTAACGATCGTTTGAATAAAGCTTGTGGGGGAGTTGCATTATTTGTTAAAGATGGAATAAAAACTAAAATATTAACAGCATCAAAACAAGAATACTCAGCCAAACCTGAATTCATGTTACTTGAATTGTCTTTTAGTAGCTCAGACAAATTACTCGTTGGTATATGCTATAGACCTCCAAAAATAGGCCATTTCCTAGA
Source organism: Sogatella furcifera (assembly GCA_017141385.1). Classification (NCBI taxonomy): domain Eukaryota; kingdom Metazoa; phylum Arthropoda; class Insecta; order Hemiptera; family Delphacidae; genus Sogatella; species Sogatella furcifera. The sequence goes on along the minus strand of CM029548.1, from coordinate 32,224,164 downwards.
TTTCGAAAATGCTCTACTATCCTTCATGCCTTTCTACAGTCGTATTTTAGTTATGGGTGATATGACCACAGATCTCAATATGACAAACCGCAACATTGACTATTATCAGTTGACAACAACTTTTCGCTGCCTTAATATGACTATCCTACCACTTGACCCAACACATCATACAAACGAATCTGATACTTTTATCGACCTTTTAATAGTTAGTGACCCAAACGAGGTTGTTCACTTTGGTCAGCTCTCCGTTCCAGCTATTTCTGGGCATGACTTGATCTATTGTGTACTGTCTCATAAGACACATAGACCTGATCAGAAATTTATTACTTATGGAAACTTTAAACACTTTGACGAAACAGCTTTTTTGACCGACTTAGCTCAAACTCCTTGGCATCAAATTGAGGCATTGCCCTCAGTTGATGATATGGTTGAATCTTTTGAAAAATTGACTCTTGATTTATATGACAAACATGCACCTTATGTGACTAGAAGAATAAACAGAAAACGACGAGTACCTTGGATGACTGACGACATTTTAAAAATGATGGGACAGAGGGACAAAGCTCATAGAAAATTCAAGAGGACATCTGACTTGATTAGTTTACTTGAATACCGACGTTTGAGAAATAAAGTTAAGCAGCAATTACGTAATTCAAAAATCAGATATCTTAACTCATTCATGACTGACAATAAACTTGACTCTAAATTATTATGGCGTGGAATAAAAGAATTTGGTCTAGGTAAACAAAAATCTGAAACTGATATAGACATACCTTTGGATGACATTAATGACCATTTTATCCCACATTCAACTCAACGTGACGAGACTACCATAGGTGATCACATCAATAATTTAAAAAACCAAGTTACTAATTTAAACATTTCTATTGCCAATAAATTTCATTTCAAACCTATTTCAGAAGAAAATACACTCAAAGCTATTCAACAAATGCACAGCAACGCTACTGGGGCTGACAAAATTTCTATTAACTTAATAAAGAAAATGTTACGTGTAGTTCTCCCAACTATCACTTTAATTTTCAACAAGTCTCTTGAAAATGGTAAATTTCCTGATAATTGGAAGTTTGCCCTAGTTCGTCCCTTGAACAAAGTTGCCTCACCTATTAAAGTTGATGACTTCAGGCCAATTAGCATTCTGTCCGCCCTTTCTAAAGTACTTGAAAGACTCATTCATGGCCAAGTTGTAGCATTTCTTGAACAAAATAACAAACTTCATGACTTTCAACCTGGTTTTCGTAAATCTCATTCTACTGAAACAGCTCTTCTACGCGTAACTGACGATATAAGGCTAGCTATGGACCAGAAGAAATGTACTGTACTGACCTTATTTGATTTCTCCAAAGCATTTGACACTGTTGACCATGAAATTCTGCTTCACAAATTAGCTATACTTGGATTTAGTAATCTGACGCTGTTATGGTTCAATTCCTACTTGAAAAATAGAAAACAATGTGTAACTGTTGGTGATAAAAAATCAAATTGGAAAAATGTTAAACATGGCGTTCCGCAAGGGTCAATTTTAGGCCCCCTTTTATTTACCCTGTATGCAAATGACCTTCCAACTGTTATCAAGTTTGCCAAATTCCATACCTATGCTGACAACCTTCAAATTTATGCTAGCTGCCCTATCACTATAATTAATGAAACTATAGATAAAATTAATCAAGATGTAAAATCAATTTTTGAATGGACAAATAAAAATGGTCTTAAACTAAATCCTACTAAAACACAGCCAATAATTATCGGTTACTCACGCCTCATAAACACTATTAACTTCAACACAATCCAGAAAATAACAATCGATGGTAACGAAATTCCTTACTGTAGTTCTGTTAAAAACTTTGGTATCATCATGAATAAGAATTTAGATTGGTCAGAACAGGTTAATAAAACGTGTAAAAAAGTATTTTCAGCTATGCATTCATTGAAGAAATTGCAAGACATCCTACCAAGAAATATCAGATTGCTGCTGGTTAAATCACTAATCTTCCCACACTTAATGTATTGTAACTCTGTACTCAATGACATGACAGTAACACTTAATGATAAGCTACAGCGCTGTCAAAATTATTGCTTAAGATTTGTTTACTCTCTCCAACGGCATGAAAGAATCACTCAAGCACATATTTCAAGCTCAACTTTAAAGTTACCCGATCAGAGACTTTTTCGAATTGTCAAGCTTGTTAGGGATATTTTAAAATATGGTAAACCTAATTATTTTAAAAACGATTTTAAATTTGTTTCTGATGGTAGGAGAATAGACGCATAACGCACGAGAACTGGAGAAAATACTTTAAGGATTCCAATTCACCGAACTACAATCTATACTAAATCCTTCCTAGTCTCAGGCTGTCGTGAATGGAATGCTGTCCCTGAATCTATTAGGTCTATTGAGAGCCGAGCGAGCTTCATCTTGAAATTGAGGAAATATCTTGTAGACAAAATGATCGAACATGTCCAGACTTAGAGCAACAACATGACAAATTCCATTATTCACCTTATTATTACTCATTGCATACTTGAATAAATCGAATTCTCATCACACACCATCATAACTGTCTCTTCATACTTTTAATTATGAATTGAACTTCCATTCCACAATATCATCACATATTCACCATCCAAACCGTTATTATAATATTAATTATACATTATTTTAATATTAACCTAGCTCTTGTCACTCATCACATTATCATTTACTAGCATATGCTTGTAAATAATTTTACTTTGAGTTATCTCAATTCATAATACCCATTTCCATTACAATTATTTATTTACCATTATCATTTTTATTGTTACTCATCTTATGATATAGCTCAAATATCCATTAAGTATCAATTTATCTAAATCTAGTCTTTTAATTGCATAAAAATTTTCCTCTCTATCTTTAGTAATATTAACAGCTCGTTATAAATTTTCAATTCAAGGTCAAGTGTTAATAGAAAGGATATCCTTATTATCCTTTCCCAAGAATGGACATATATATGTCTAAACTTCGCCTTTTCACTTAGATAACTTACACTCCTTATTCATTTTGCAGAACCTCGAATTAAAATTTTGTATAAATTTTGCATTCATTACTTCACCGTTTTATTGTATTTTTACTAGAAGTTTCTATTTTGTAAAATTTATAGGATAATTTTGTTTTACTCATATATTATATTACAATGTAGAACCTAAGTCGAATTTTGTTATCTATTTGAATAAAGTAATCTAATCTAATCTAATCTAATAATCATCATCCCTCTTATTACCCACGCACAGGTCTAGGAACCAATGTGGGCATCACCCTCAGAAAAAATAGCAAGTCTGTTTCGATACGAATGCCAGTCACTTTCTCGATCTGATCCTTCGCTTATTCTCCCACTTTTTAGCGATCGTACAAGGCGGCAGTAAAATTGTTTAATTAACATACCATGAACGAAGCGCAACCGACCAGAACAAAGACAGGCCCAGCTAAACAGTCGAGTTAATGAAAGCAATAACACTGCTCTAATCGTATTTAAGTTATTGTACTACCTGGTTGCTATTAGTCGATGCTTCACCTTCCAATACAACAACGTTCACAATCACCAATAAAAATCTCTTTTACATTTTGTGAGACACGTTTCCTGGCTGGTACAACGAAAAAATATTCTAATTGCCACAATTTTTTTTAGGATTTTAATAGATTTTCTGTAGGAAGTTGATACAGAGTATCGTGCATTAACTTTTCAACCCATTCATTTTTGAAATTTTTAAGAACTTGAAAGAGTCAAAATTTGATATTATTTTTAAAAAGGTAGTATACATTGAATTGGAATAAGAATACTTTCTAGAATAGAAAAATATAATAGAGACTTTCAAGTATTTATAAATATGATCATTCATTTGAAATTCTTGAATTGAAATTCATATTCACATTCATGAAATTCATATAGATCTTGAACATGATATTCTCCAGGAAATAATAAGTCTAAAAATCTTACAAGTCATTTTAAGGAGCTGATGCTGGTCGAGAATAAATATTAAATGTCATACTTAATGATAACGCAACTGAGTGTTAGCGCATTCCAAGGATAAGACGTGAATTCAAATAACGTAATAATTTTAAATGAACGTTTATAAGTAGAAAAAATCTATCGTCTCTAACACTTACTTATTTTACAAAGATTAATGATCATCAAGTTATATCAATTATGAATAAAATTTATGAAGGTGTAATAATAGGCCTACAAAAATGGTCAGGTAGTATGTTGGATCTCGTTTTGGCCCACAGCTATGCTGCTGTAGAATGTGATGACCACTTAGCATGTGTAATTAATAGAACAAGAGCCAAACAAGGGGCGTATAGACTATCTCCAAGACACGAACAAATGAAATGCGCCGTTTATCACACGTGTCGGTGAATGGAGATTTGTTTTTTCTCAGCTACGCTTTTTTATCTTGTTTGATGAGCGAAAAAATTCCGGCTACTGTTTGAATGATAATAATTATTCACCCAAGCAAAATATCTAACACTTGCTGCAAAATACTCGGATACTCACGGCTGTAAGATTGAATGTGTTTTTGGTAATTGAAAGTGGTTGCTGAAAAAGTTCTTCATGACATGATCGCTTATGTTCATAATTTTCAATGTTACGTACATGAATGTAGGATTCATAACATGAATACGACCACTCCGTTTTTCGGAGCAGACGATAAGCCATCGGTCCCGATTGCCTGATGCATCATCAGCATCATCATCATCATAATCATCAACATCATCATCATCATCATACCTCTCATTACCCACGCATAAGCCTTGGAGCCCATGTGGGCATCAACCTCAGAAAAAAATTACTACAATGAACTCAAAATTGGGTTAGTATTCGTGGGTAAGTTTAGTGGATTAAGTTTAAGTTTAATATTCACATTTCTCGAATATTATTAAATAATTATAGGATAAATTTTATCCTAGATTCCCAATCCATTATACTATTACGCCAGTAAGATGACCAGCTCAGGCACAAACAAAATCAATTATTTGATGAACATTGAGCTGAATGTCCATTGTTTTTCAAAGATAGTTTATAATTTACCAGGGCTGTTCAAAATAAATGAATGGAAATCAAAACTGGAACTATCAAAGTGTCTTTCAATCCAAACGTTTCCTTAACAACTTTATGCAACAAAGAGATACACATCTTGATTTTGTGAGAACCAAAATAATAGACCAAGATGTGATAAACTTACTCTAGAATACTTCTGTGAGATTTGAGAAGTTGCAAGAAGTAAAGCACCTGTTACTCAGAATGCGGTTGCCAAATTCATCGACTGCAAGAAATGGGTGTTGAAAACTTAGTATAGGGAGACATTGGTTGCCTAAATGAGATGATGCAGACGGGGGTGCGGAGGGCAATCGGCTCTAAGCCGTCTTGGTTTCCTTCGGTAAGGTAAGTAGGTTGAAGATCGTCTTCAGGAGCAAGTTATTTAATAACTCAAAGAACTTGCCAGTAGGGCTCGCGACCGCACAAGCTTTTGAAGGGTGAACTATGCCAGCCAGACTTTCCACCCTAGAACGGCCGCTTCCCTCCTAATTCATCTTATAGCCGTGCTCCACTGTATTCTTCAGGAAAAGCCTTGTGTTCATCGAGCGAAGCCAATCAACAACATTCCCCCATAATTAATGGCACTGATCTGTTGATGTTCCACAATTCAAAATGAATAAATGAGTTGCACACAAAAGACATCGCAATAATTCATAATTCACGACTTACTTGCTTTCAAGATCTTGTCATTTATCATCAGCATGGCAATGCTGAAGGGAAGCATGACAATATTGTTGCGGACTCACTTAATTCTGAGTTGCATAAAGAGAACAATGGATGATGTTTCTACTTGCGAATACCGTATCATAATTAGAGTTCGCGCAAATTGTGAAGACACGCTGTTACAATGAGTTTACATGGCAACAGCGTGTCTACTCATTTTGCACCTTTTTCATCATGCCAAAGACACTAATTCAACAAAGTACAGAAAATATTTTTGAAGTACATCAAGAATAAGACGGAATCGACAGAAACGGAAACCAAGAAATAGCTTGAAAGTAATGAGATCGTTGATTCATATGATGAATGTTGTGTACTTTGATCTCTAGTGGGAGTGAGTTGATGAATTTTCTTGTCTTATCTTTCAGAGTTTATAATGACCCATTCTGTAACAAGTTCCCAAACTTTGTGATTTAATATAAGGAGCACACAATAAGCAGCTAGAGGATCGAAATAATAACGACCAATAAGATTACATCTGATGATCAGACATGTATTATTCATACGGTTCATTATTATTAATCGACTAGTTTTTCTGAAAGTCCGAATTCGAAACAACAGGATGTGCCTTTTTCCGGCCAATTGCAAAACGATTGATGTCATGTTCTTCCTACGTTTAATCAGCCGCCCAAAAGATACTATTGCCCAAAACCGAACTAAAGTCACAACTGAGTTGAATTGTAATCAATTGGATTACAATAATAAATTGCGAATTAAAGTTTTAGGAGGGATCCGAAAATAGATTTTCATTTTTATCAGCGCTCAAAGCGACTCAATAAATAAATAAATTTATTTCTTCACAGAATACAAATACAAACAATGGATGAAGAGAATAAAACAATTAAATTTAGAATCTAAAATTATACAATAATAAAAGAAAATATTCACTTCAATAATATAATATAAAAACTCAAATATTCAACAGATAATTGTTACAATATTCTGCAAAGAAATTAGGTAACTCCTGAGGCCCGCCTATCTGGGAGTACCAGCACATGAAATATTACTAGCAAAAAAAAGTGGTGTATGCAATGCATTGTTTACTTTATTTAAAAGCTGTGTCCATATTGATTTCTTTAGCATGTTAAAAACCATGTTACAGTTTCTTCATTGGAATATTTAGTTATTAATTGGAGTATTTTTAATAAGGGTATAAAATAAACTGACTATGTAAACAAAATCAGGGTATAGAACAAAATTTAAAACCTAAGAAAATAATCACAAAACAAAATACAAAAGTTTAAGTCAACTTTTTTAATAATTCCTCTATATCATTTATCTCAAAAAGCCATTTTTTCAATTCTTTTCTAAATTTGTAATGAGTCTTGAGCTGTTTTACCTCAGTCGGCATCATATTGAAAACTCTAGGGGCCACATAAAGATAGAATCTTCTATACATTTCTTTATTAGGTTTAGGTGGTACCCAATTTCCAGTTGAGCGTGAATTATAGGAGCTACAAGTAGACATTTTATCACCGCTTCTTACATAAAATATGATTAATACCTTGTAGAAGTATAAGCATCTTAGCGGGAGAAACCCCCATTCTTTGAATAGAGGAAATGAGTTGGCCATTCTGTGTTTTCTGGCCATGGTCCTCATAACATACTTGTGCCCTATTAGAAGTGGTTTCAATGTCGAGAAATATGCGCCGCCCCATACTACAATGCCATATTGTAACCTGCTTTCTACAAGTGCGTAATACAGGGACCTGACCATGTATTTAAGACAAAGATTTTGAATAAAATATAGCTTCCTACAAGTTGAGTACAGCCTTTTTTCAGTTTGAGGATCTGCTGTGTCCAAGTAAGGTTTGAATCAATCATAATTCCCAAGTACTTTGTATTGTTTGTTTCCATTATACATCTGCAAACACAGCTTGTTTGGTTGGAGTCCATGCAAGCTGAAGAATGGAAAGTCATTTCAAGGGCCGGTTCGTTTTTATCTCTTGATGTCAGTCTGAAAACTATGATGTTGGACTTATCGGTATTTAATTCAAGAGAGTTGATTTGGAACCAAGCACTCAAAGAGTAGAGGTCGTCCCTGAGCATTTGCATAAGTTGTTCCCTCCTATTAGCACAATAGCTAAGCGCTGTATCATCAGCAAAAGCTGTAATGGAACCCTTGAGAGTGCCATTACACAAATCATTGATATAAATCAAGAATAGCTCCGCTGAGAGTCCAGAGCCCTGAGGTACCCCACTAGTGACTGTCATTTTTTCACTCAAAGCTTCGCCTATTTTTACCTGCTGGGTCGTGTCCTGCAAGAAGCTTTTAAACCAACTTTTACATAAACCTCTAATGCCTGCATTGTCCAATTTGGTTAGTAGAACATCATGTTTGGCCGTATCAAAAGCCTTACGTATGTCAAGGAATAGGCTAGCGCATTTCTTATTGTCATTGATTCCATTATAAACCTCGGTCATCAATTTCAGCATAGCATTTTCCATATCTCGTCCCTTTTGGAACCTGAATTGATTTTCACTGTAAAAATTGCTTCTGGCTAAAAAACTTGCTAAAGCTAACTAATTTTTCTAGTATTTTAGCAAAAACATATAAGAGCACAATAGGTCTGTAATTTTTTGGATTTTCTTTTTCACCAGCTTTATAAAAAGGGACGATAATGGCATTTTTTAGTTTTTTAGGTTATTTTCCAGAGCTTAAGCTGAGATTGGAAAAGTAAACAAGAACATTAGATAAATTCCCAATTACTTTTTTTATCAAATCTATTCGAATGTTATCAAAACCAGGAGATTTTCTTGATTTCATCGATTGTACTGTGTTTACAAGTTCCAAGTTCGACACTGGTACAAAAAACATCGATGATAGAGTGCATTTCTTAGGGAATTCATTCTTAGTGCTCGTATGTCTACGTTCAAGGGATGCAGGAGAGATAGCAGATTTAGTAGTAGATATTTTGACAAAGTGAGCATTAAGTTCATTAGCAATTTTAATATTATCTTTAACAATTTCTCCATTTCTCGATTTTATTTGTTTAACTATCTCGTTTGCTTTTCCTTCACCAATCAAGATATTCATTATTCTCCATCTCTCTCTAGCATTACCTCTTAAATTATTTAATTTTAATTAAAGTACTCTTCTTTAGTAGTTTCTATTTCAGTTTTTATTTCATCACGTAATCCCTTATATCTTGCAATGACACCTTCGTTATATGGTTGCTTCAATGTTTTTTTGTATAGTTTATTTTTTGTTTCAATTTTATTCAGAATATGAGTTGTTAGCCATGGTTTATTTATAGGCATGAAGGAAAACGTTCTGCGTGTATGATTCTTATAGCTTGCGTAAGTAATACACTTTTGAAAAATTTGTAAAAACTTATCGAAAGCAAAGTCTATTTTGTTATTCATTTAGACACTAGACCAATCAGCCTGTGCTAATTTATTATTTAATAATTCTATATTCATCTTATTTCGTTCAATACTAAATGTGTTCTTATGCTTAGTTTTGCCTGTTTCTATGTTTATGTATAGTTCTATTGTGCAATGATCAGTTATACCATTATTTATTATTTTAATCTCTTGAAGGAAGTTGTTTTTTGGTATAGCATATCGGAAAAATATATGATCTATACAAGTGAGGGAATTTTAAGTAATACGTGTAGGTTCATTAACGTGTGACTTGAAACCAAAGCTTGCCATGATATATCTATATTCATCAGTCAGTGCTCAGCAAATCAACGTTCATATCGCCCGCTATTATAACAGTTTCCTCTCTTAGCGTTTCTAAAAGGGGTTTCAACTCTTCAAGGAAAATATCTATTGGTATTGAATGAAATCTGTAAAGTGCGATAAGAGTGAGTTTAGTATTGTTATTGAATACCAGGTTTACTAACAATCCATCGGCTGAAACGAGCACTATCTTACCAGCTTCTGCTACAAAAATATCTCTTACGTAGACAGCAACGCCGCCCGATCTATAGCTGTCATTACAATTATTCAGGCATTTATATCCTACAATAAAGTACTGTCTTACTTCTTCACTATAAATCCACGTTTCAGTTAATACTATGCAAATTGGTTTGATAGGATATTTACCTATCTCAATTGTAAATAAGTCGAAATTTTCACGCATACTTCTAATATTCTGGACTAAACAAAATAAGGAGTTATCGCTATTCATGAGAAATTGATGACGAATGGAACATAATAAATGTAAGTGTGGATGCAAAACATGGAAAATATTGAAAACTATAAGCATTGTAGAATATGTTAGTACCAACAAATAGATCAAAAAGAGTAAATTATAGAGAAACCATAATAACATGTAAGTAGAGTCTATTAAGACAATAGTGCAATAAAAATTACAGTTTTAAATATATAAGTTCATACCTATATTTTTGAATGTTTGCTTGTACTTATGATATAGTATTCTCAGCATTATCCTTGATTGTCTCCTCAGTTGGTCCTGTTTGTGATATTATATCTTTAATATCTTTGAATCAAGCCGCAGGTGGAGATAACTTCTTCAAGTCCATCACATGTTCCAAAGTTATCACAGGTTTTCCGTCTGTTTTCCTCATAAGTATCTTGCCGTTCCGAATCCAAAGGTACTTGTAGGCGTGTTCCTCCTTCGCTGCTCTAGCTAGAGCTAACACCTTTCTTCTTTCGGGTGATAGGCTCTCATTCAAGTATAGTGGGATGTCGGTTGGGAGGTCCATGTGACGTGTGGAGAAGTCGCGTTTCACTCTTCGTCTGCGTAGTAACTCTTCTTTATCAATCCTTCTCGTGAGCATAATAATGATTGGGGCTGGTTTGCCTGCTACACGGGTCGGTAGGCGATGACAATTATCTACTTGTAGGTCAGTTATAGTGTGTCCTAGAGCTTTACTAACCGATTTGACTACTTCTAGCACATTTTCGTTTTTCTCTTCAGGAAAGTTATGCAGTTCGAGACAGTTCGCTCTGGAATATTGTTGCAAATCTGAGACAGCGCGATATAGATCATCGTTTTCGTCAATTTACAAAAAAGTAAATTTCTACAATTTCAATTACATAAATATTCAATTTAATGTCCAGATCTACCACTGATTGAAGGCCTACGTATAATGTATGAAAGTCACAGTACCATTTTGCTATATTTTTTTGATGCTTTCAAATAAAAGGGTAATGTAATTTTTTTTATTCATGATATGTATAATGTGTTTCAATTACTTTCAAGTTTTCAAACAATATAAACTTTTAAGCATTCATTTATCATTCCGATTTATTTAAAAAAAAAACTGGCCATGATCCGAGAACACGTCTTTGAATAAAATAGATTCAATGACAACATTTATGACGAGGCCTGAAGCAATGTTAATTTAGTGGATGGCTTGTGGAAACGCTGCGTGAATATTAGATGCGAGGGAGCAGCGTGTGAACTGCGTGGTTTATAGACTAACCTCAGACAAGGTTATCTCTCAGCAATAATGGCACTCCACGTTTAAACGCACACAATCCCTCAGCGCAGCTTTTACACCTTATTCCTCCCAGGGGACAACCCCTAGTTGCACTTCCCCAGCCCGACCCTTGCTCCCTATCAACCAAAACGATCATCAAACAGCATTTGACTGCTGTAAAAGCGGAGAGATAGGCCACTTCCAAACGTACAAAGTTACTTTTCAACACCAAGTTCTCTCCAAAAAATAATGGCATTATTGTATATTTTTGAATACTCCATTCATACTTGTTTGTTTGTCAATGGCGCAACAGCCCTATGAAGGGCCTAGGCCTACCAGCTGGTTGCCAGTTTCATATTCACCAAACTATAGAGTCCATAAATTGGTAAAAGAGACTAATATAGCTTTACGTAAATTGTGTAACATGTTTCCTAATTGTAAATTTATTGAAATAAGTAATTTGGGGAGAAGATTTCATACTACACACGGCCTTCATCTTAATAATTTAGGCAAAAAAATTGTTAGCGAAAGTATTATCAAGTGTGTGAAAAATATTGTAATTAATGCAAAAACGTCTCCGGCAATTCCGCTCCACAACTCTTTTTTAGTTTAGACAGTCTCCCATTGGATTCAACTGACTTTTATTCAGGTATGAAGCAGCCATGCTTCTCGAATGTTGACTTATCACAAGCTTCATTTGTGACTTATTGTAATGACTATGACAATCTTGAACACAGCTATGTAAATAATACTTTTAAAGGAATGACAGGTATGAGCTCTCATAGTGGCCGAGATAAATTGAATTTTTTATTCTGGAATGTTCAGGGGATTTGTAATAAATTTGACTATCTATCGATTGTATGCAAAAAATATAACATTAAGGTTCTTGCAATCGCTGAGCATTGGGTTGGAAAATCTGATCTGAACTTTATTTACTTACCTGGTTATAGAGCTTCTGTTTATTGTAGAACAGATCAAATACGAGGAGGTGCAGCAATATTTGTTGAGGATGGATTAGCATTCAGGGTACTTGATCATATTAAAGATATGTCTATTGAAATGATCTGCGAAATTGCAGCTGTTGAATTAATTAAGGAAAAAGTGGTAATTCTATCTGTCTATCGACCCTATAATAGGAATATTAATTACTTTAAGAGTTTTCTAGACTGCTTATATAATGTTTTGACTGCAATTTCTACAACTAAGAGCAGTTTAATCATATGTGGCGATTTTAATGTTAATTTTATTGGAGATGATTGTTTTAAAAAAGATTTATTGAATATTTTCCGCTGTTTTGCCTTGAGTATCACTGTTATGGACGTTACCAGACCTAGTTGTAATGAAACTATTATTGGATCATGTATTGACAATGTATTCACTGACATCCATGAGAGCAGATGGTCAACTGAAATTATACACACTATGTTCTCTGATCATGACGCTATTTTGTTTAAGTTCAATTGTATTGCTGAGCTTAGGAATGATTGTAAGGAAGGCACTGTAAATAAACCTATGTATAGATTAGTTAATAATGATAATATAAGATATTTCGAAGGTCTGGTCAAGTCGATTAACTGGATAGATGTGTATTCTATTGTAGATGTAAAATTTAGGTTTAAAAAATTCATGGAAATATTCCTAGCTGCTGTGAATGGTACTTTTGAATTGAAAACTGGAAAATCTTATAACCCTAACTGGAACAACAAGTGGTATAGTAATGATTTGATGAATTTGAAAAATGAATGTGATAAATTGTATCATTTGTACAAAACTTATCAAAAGCCTGAAATTCTAGTTGCTTTTAAAGAGTCCAAAAAGTTGTATAGGATGGAAACTAAGAATGCAAGAATTAAATTTTATAGCAATTTGATTAGTAGCTCAATAAATAAAAGTAGAACGTTGTGGAAAATTGTTAATAATCTCACAAATGTTAACAGTTCTGCTAGGACTTATAAAAATGATATATCGTCTGAAGACTTCAAAAATTTTTTGGTGGAGAGTGTTTCTCAAATAGCAATGAATATTCCTGCTAGTATCAATGATACCTCTTATTATATATGTAATTTAGAGCAGCCTAGTGTAAGTTTCTCATTTAACCCTGTTACAGTGGAAAAAATGTATGAAGTTATTTTAAAATTGAATAATAGTATGTGTCTTGATATATATGGATTAAATTCAATGATTTTAAAACTTGCTGCTGGAGGTATATGTGAGGTTTTAACTTGTTTGTTTAATGAATGTTTAATTGCCAATAGTCTCTTTCCAGATGAACTAAAATTAGTAAAAGTATTACCTATATACAAGAAAGGCTCTAATAATGATGAGAATAATTTCCGACCAATCTCAATTGTACCCATATTTTCTAAAGCTTATGAAGTAATACTACATCAACAAATTTCTCATTATTTTGAGGGTAATGAAATCTTATCTTGCAAACAGTTTGGTTTTCGTCCGGGAAAGAGTACTCAACTCCCTGTTATTAATGTAGTCAATGGGATAATCAACAACTTGGAGAATGGCAAAAGTGTAGGCTTTAGATCATATGATTTCTCAAAGGCATTTGATACAATAAAACATCAAATTCTAGTAAAAAAATTAATTCACTATGGTTTTGATGAAAATGCAATTAAACTTATAGTCTCATATTTAAGTGGAAGGAAGCAATTTGTGTGTAAAGATGGTATCACTTCAAGTGGAAGGTCAGTTGAATACGGAGTACCTCAAGGATCCATACTGGGGCCTATCCTATTTAATATCTATATTAATGATCTACCATCTAATATTGACAACATAAATAATGATGGTTACCTCTTTGCTGATGATTTAGGTTTGAGAGTAAGTTGTGCCTCCACATCTGAGCTACAAAATGAACTATGTAGTAGTAACTTAATAATTAATGATTGGTGTGCAGCAAACAATTTATCCCTTAACAATGACAAGACAGCTGATTTAAACTTCAAGTTTTCTAGGGATATGAATGAACCTCCTCTGAAATTTTTGGGGCTCTACTTGGATCAAAGTTTATCTTGGGATGCTCACCTAGACTATTTATCAGGCAGATTGGCAAAGGAAATGTATATGATTCGTAGACTAAGTATTACAGTGGATTCGTCTGTCCTCCTAAATGTATATTTTGCGCACATCCAAAGCATCATCATGTATGGTATCATTTTGTGGGGAAATAGTGTGAAGGCCAAATCTGTCTTTATCCTCCAAAAAAGCAGTAAGGATAGTTGGAAAAATGCCATACAATACTCACTGCAAGCCTCTGTTTGTGAACTTTAAAATTTTGACTCTGCCCTCAATTTATGTACTTTATGTGTTATGTTATGTACAAGGTAATTTGGATAAGTATCTTACAAATAGTAGCTTCCACAGTATCAATACACGAAACAGGCATAAACTCCGAATTGAACAATATTCTCATACAAGATCGCAGAAAAATTTCCATTACATGTCAATTAAACTATATAATGCCACTCCAGATTGTTTCAAGCACTTACCTCTGTATAAGTTCAAAAAGAAATTGAAAGAAATATTAATTAGACAATGCTTATATACTGTAAATGAATTTTTTGACATTGAGTGGAATGAAGTCTTGTAGCTAGTGTTCTCTATTGTTGTATTATTTTATTTCTTGTATTTTGTTACAATTAAGCATTTATTATTGTTTATACCTGACGATGTCTATGTACTTCATGTAAGTATTGATGGCGAATAAAATTCTTGATTCTTGATTCATCCAAGCAAAGAAGACACTCCGGCAAGACGGGAAAACGACTCCAGCCCGGCCAGTACCGGCCCAAAAGCCATAAATTCTCAATAGAACCCATAGCCCCCGAACCAACACCGACCGAGCCGAAGCCACCCCCACCCCGCCAGAACGCCCTCCCAGCCCGGACAGAAAATACAGCAGGCGAATAATCATCAACCAGGATAGAGGTAACGTGTGGTTAGCACGTCGATCCTCTCAACCATAAGCAAGTCTTCACAACCAGGTGAAGATGCAGAACACCTCTGAATAACATGCAGTTAATTAGTTAGAGTGTAATGCAACAATTACTATTCCTCCAGAAACGGGAAACGACTGACTGTCTTTACTAACGACAGCCAATCTCCCGAAGGAGGACCATTCATACTTGACAAACCATATTATTGGAAGACTAACGAATACATTTTGTAGAGTGCTAGCTTGAATGACGTGGAACAGAATGGCGTCTCCTCAATTTCCTATCTCAATTGAATTTATTCATGTATGAACAAATTATACAACTTCTTATTTTTAAACTAATGTAGAGCCCACATAGACAAAATCTTCTGAAAACATTCAAAAATTGAGATCGGAAACATTCTGTTCACCATTTCAATAGCCTCTTACTTTCATTGGATTTGATGCAGAAATTATCGGCACAAAACAAGCGGCTGATGCAAAAGAGCCGAGCTTTCATCATAGGACTACTTGAGAAAAATCCAAATAATGATCATGCTTGAAAGCCAATTCAAATGGAAAAAATATTGGAAAATTCAATTGGATACTTCTGACTTCTTGTTATACACCGGAGAATGTTGACTGGTATTCAAGCAGATACATATAACTAGTAAGCCCCATGGGCTGAAGAACTCGCGTGCAAACTCTTGAAGTTGACTTATGGATTTAATAACTTGATGATAAATTTTGCAGTCAAGTCCACGTGATCAAGTTCTCTGATGCGTTGGATGCCGTGAATTGTCAAAATAGGAACCACGAATCTTGCCAATACCTATATTAATACAATTCTGAATGAATCCTTTTTGTGAGGATATAGTTATGTACGATATATTTTGATATAGGCTACCGTTTTAATTTGTTCCTATTCCAACTATCCGCAAATCCGCTGCAGCCAATGCACCAATAAAAACGTACTTGTTCAAGATGACTTGATCATAAAAAATTACAAAGAATAACTGAACAACTCTAACAAATTTGAATATATGGATGTAATAAAATTTTATTATATTTTTTGGCGGAAACTTATTCATACTGTATTAAAACTTAGAGTATAGAGTTATATTGATCGCATTTTGTATTGAATTCAATAACCTTAGTAAGTTATGAAGTGTAACAAGTAACAAATCGGAAACAGTTGAGCCATTGACAAACGTTGTAGAGCTTTGTTCAAGAATGGGATTTTCCAATATTATAGTATTTTCATTCGGATAAATCAAATATATTATTAATCAAAGATTCATTCAATATAGCATTCCTCAAACCCCATAGTGAATGAAGCACAGGTGACATTATTATCAGTTTGACCTATCAAAGCATGTAATGGGAATTAGATGGAACAAAAATTTGTTTTAATGAAGATTGGGGATAAATGTCTAATGGTAAAATAATTCAAATTGCCGCCTCTTGTCAGTTGTTCTAATAAATAGACGCCTATTATTTAAAACAACTCCGTATAATCAGCTGATCACAGCTATAAGAGGATATATTTTTTTTTTAAGTGACTGCGGCCAGCTGCTGTCGATCGCGGTTGTCAACAAGAGCTGAATGCTCCATTGTTGAAGCATTCGTCTTCCTCAAACGAATCCAGTCACGGCCGCATCAAGCAAAACGAATAAAATGTATGCTTTCAACCATTGTTGACCGCGGTACGTTCTATCAACTAAAACCTACCTCAAGAGTGATACAGTAAATACGCCAACGAAAAAGGCGATTGAAGAGCTGTTAGTGATAAGGAACTTTAGCAGGAAAGACAGTCGGCAAGCGATCTGCAAGAACTTATTATTGAGTAAAGAACAAGCGGAACTAAACCAATTTGCTCATTTAGACAACTTACAGACTGTCCTGAGAGAGAGCTGAGTATTCGCCAACCGCAATTTCTGTTACATTGTTAACATCGTGTGATAATAACAATCAGATGTGTATTGAAAAATTTGTTAGCTCTGAACAGATTCTTGTTTCTTGGATAATTATTGTATTTTTATTTTCAATTTTTGTCTTATATCAGTTGCTAAATTTGAACCGGATAATTATAATTTAAAAAATCCATAATCATGATTTCTCATCACATTTTTTACTGTGATGGCTGCCCAAGAGCAAATAAAAGCCCTTCTCTACCAAAACAAATACTGGAAAAATGTCTTGTGATGAAATAATTCAAATTTGCCGCCTCTTGTCAGCTGTTTAAGTAAATAGACTCCTATCTCATGTTTAAACTTTGAGATAAATATTCAACATATGACTTGAATTTAACATGAAAGTATTTTTCATTTGAGAACATTATTTTTATGATGGTTCTTTGAAATTTGCCGCTAATAAATCAGCTGTTTTATTGAAATCAGATGGAATATCCAAAAAATGATTTATTCAAATTCCATATGACATTTTTTCTAGCCGTGATTATTTTGTTGAAATATAATAGATGCCGGAGTATATATAGATATATTGTTGCTGAGAGCTTATCCTTTTTTCGCCTGAAAAAGGATGAAAGAGTCGGTCAATTTCATTGTCCAACGAACTTGACCTGTATAAAAGTATGAAGAATATATGTTAAGAATTTGAAGTTGATTAATTGAGGCGTTCGAAAGTTATTGTCGAACATACAGACTAACAAACGAACAGACGGACAACGACTTCGGGCTTGAGTCAAAAGAAGGAACTCGCTAACGCTCGTTCAACTAATAAATCGATACTTCAAAGACTGGATAAATCATTATCAGAGATGATGAAGATCCTTTAACTATCCGTCTTGTAAAGTTTATTGAGTGGCTTAGTCGAAATTTGTCTTCAGTGCAGCTGCATAGATTAATACTGCATCATTATGAGGACTACATCAAACTCGTATGTTGCTCTTTCTATTGCTTGTATGAACAATGGTCAATTTTTTATGAATGTACTGATTATGGCAGATAAATAATAATTTATGAATATGATTTTGAAAGATCGATCCTCAATAGAATCTTAGAATCTTCAATAGATCTTTCCTATCAAACCGAGAACAATACATAGAGATAAAAACTATCAATGTGACCTTTAAGTCTGAGTTGAGGGAGGTTAAGTTTGGAATCAGTTTTGGGTCCGCTTCTCTTTAATATTTACATGAATGATATAGAGTGTATTAGGAGCAGATATAACTTAATATGCAGATGATACTAGCATCCTGAACTCTGAGAAAGACCATGAGAAGCTGGAAAGGGGTGCTTACATATCTGTCAGTGGCTCAATAGCATGTATCTTATTATAAATCCCAGTAAAACTGTAAGAATGGCCTTCTCAAATAGTCTATGTAAGATAGGTTTATTGCTTGATGATAGGTTAATTTCAGAGGTTGAAGAATATCGATTTTTAGGTATTTATCTAGATTCTAATCTTAACTGGCAACCACATGTGGATCACACTTGTTCTAAATTAAGTTCAGTAATCTTTATTTTAAGAATATTATCCCAATATTGTAATTTAAAGATACTTAGATGTATATATTTTTCTTTATTTTAATGCCATTTAAGGTATGGAGTAACAGTTTAGGGCAACTCTTCTGAAATAAATTTAAGAAAAATTTTCACATTGCAAAAAGATTATTATTATTATTATTATATTCCTTAGCATACAAAATACACCTGTCTACAATCTCTCTGTCTCTGGGTAGCGTTGGTGAAGACACCCAAGGCAAGCATCCAATATATTCGGGGATAAATCGCATTTATAAGTAACAGCTGTGGCGGCAGCATCAAGCTGAAGACAGCGAAAAGACAACTGGGAAGAAAGACAGAAGAGAAGAGCGGGAAAAGAAGGAGGAATAGAAGAGCGAGGAAGATTCTATTTTATTCTGGACGAGCGAGAGAGAGCACCGAGCTTTTTTCATCATCCAGTACACGCCAAAAGGGAAGTTGTATGTTTAGGGTGAAGAATGCGCGGTAGCACACAGGGATGGACAACAGAAGTAATGAAAAGACAACGCGAAGAAGATGAAACAAGGAGGATAAAGAAAAAGAAGACGGACAAGAAGAGAGGAAGAACCGCGCTAATGAAATGGCTATCACGTCGACCGCCAGCTGCTTGGACCCAGCGCACCAATAAATGTTTGATCGGCACCCCCTCCCACCACTAACAACACACGCTGGAGACCTTTTCAAAATTCAAAGCCAGCTCGCCTCATGCACCCCTCCCCCTTTCCCCCAACGATGACTTTTTTCAACAAGAAATTTGGCACGTTGTCTGCTGGAGATGAGAAAAGTGATCCGAGAAAAAAGCTGCTTTGCTATATTATAGCGCATTTTCGAGAAATTCTTGGAACCGCAACTTGGTGGCAGTAGAGGCAAGTCATCAAGCATTGATGTGATGTAATGATGAATAAATAAACAAGTATAGTCTGTCCAAGCGAAGAAGACCTGCGATTATGACTCCAGCTCAGCCAATATTAAGAATAAGAATATTGGTTCAAAAATTATAAATTTGGTCTCGAAATTTGGTTTATTTTGATCAAATTTGAACCATTATTGAACGAGCTGCGGTCATTTTTACATCTTGCCAGCATGTCTTCTTTTCTCGGACAGACTATGTCATTTCCTGTTGGATTTTTGAGTATTTATTTACTGAAATGAATTTCGAATTTATTATTTGAGATCAGCTGAACTGCCTTACCTTGAGGAATATTGTCGTTTCGGGAAAGATTTCCATTTGCCGGAGTGTGACTGTATTGTCTTTCAGCGCTTTTCCGCACTCGGTGACCAGTTGCTGATCGTAGGGTGCCACGTTAAATGACCTCATCACCTGTAATATTCGATTTCGGATTAGAATAATTATATTTATTGCTAATTTACACCAATAAAATATTTTTGTCGGTCCCGAGTAACAAGGAATAAAGAAAATTGTCACAATAATGGGGAATACACAAAGATATTATCAACTATGAGAAACATAAATAAAAATTCGTGATATTTGACAAAAATTACGATATTTTTCATCATACACTGATGATGACTGAAATTATTCGAGACGTATACATTTTTTTTCAATAAATAAATCTGTAATAGTTGAAAATATATATCACTAAACCTCAACAGACTCTTAGTCAGATCACCGTAATACATTTTATCTATAGATCCGTACAAGGGTTTATTATTGCAACTACAATGAATTGCTAATATGTTTATTTATAGGTTCAATTCCATCCAAAGGCTTAAATTATCAATTAATTTTAATGATGGTTAAATTTTAAAAAATTCTGATTTTTCAAAAAAGGGGAAAAATCATTTGAAAATTGAATCACACTTGGAAAAAATGCTGTTGGAGAAATAATTTATAAGAAAATTCATTTGAATGGGGAAATGATTTGATAAATCCATTCAAAAAGCTTAAATACAAAAAGGAGGGGGAAATTGGGAAAATTTAGCACGAATGAAACATTTTTTGACATGACAAAAATTCATAGAATTCAATCTTATAGGCTTAAGGTTAGGAGCCAAATGTAGCGTGAGTTGGTCTGAAAAGCGCTACCAAGAGGCATTGTTTCCCAGTGGCAGAGATAAAAAAGAAAACTGACAGCCCTAACAAAGGAAAAGCGACGATGATTCTGCAAACTTGGAAGAGGGTGGTAGCGAAGAAAAGAAGAATAAGAGGTTAGTTTGAAGGGGTGCTGGAGGAGCTGTTGTTGTTTCATTAGGCAAGGGATGTGTTTGCAAAGGGTGCGCGTGCGTGCGCGTCATTAGTGAGCGGCGTCGCGTTTTTGCCGCCGTCCGTCCAACACGGCCTAATCGCCTGCAGTCTTAACTTATCTGAATGTCCGGCTAATTTAGCTGGCTAATACCACACCCGTTAATCAGGGTTTTGTCCGGCTGAGTTATGGAATATGCCTTCAAGATGACGGCTTGGCCTGTTGCGGGGGGCAGCCGGTTGGAGGCGGCAGTCCGTCTTCCCGCCAAACACTTTTTGCCCTCGCGGTTTTGTTGGCTTACCCCCACCCCCTCCCCCCTCATCATCACTCACTTGTTCTAATTGTTGCTTATCAACCTGGCCGCTCGCTGCATTTGACACCGACCTATTTGTCTCTAAGCAAGCGGCCACTCTCCGTTTGTTTGGAGATTTTTTACTTAAGGCACCCCTCACGCAGACTGGACGTCTCTTTATGCACAACATTTTTGATAGCCGGCAGTCAGTGAGACACTGGCTGTCTCCTGCAGAACTCTTTGCTGGCTTTTCAAGTGACCGTAAAACATACTGAATAACTTTCAGACACATTTTCTTCTAATGTATCAAACGGTCTCTTGCTCATTCATCACATTAATAATTCTCTAATACAGCTTATAACTGAATTCTTCATTCCTCAATATCTTCATTGATTCAATTCACAAATCCATAAATTTATAATTTACAAATGAATCAGAGAAATCAAAACAAGGAACTGAATCAAATAGATCAAAACAAATATATAAAATAATAATTGGAACCAAAGCTGACTAGAAAATAGAGACAACTAATGCGCATTTTTGGAATCATGAATGAGGTTAAATCATGCTGAGTGGGATTTATTTGCATGATACCATATGCATAAAAATACTGTCCTATACAGTCATACTCCTAGAAGCAATATGACACTGATTCAAGTTACCTACAATAGGAATTTACTCAAAAACTTGAACCTCAATAGCTCTTTCATTAATGAGTTTTTCTATTCAGAATAAATAATATTGGGACGATAATAAGGATATGGAAACAGATTAACGCTTTTGTGATTCAATGATATGATTCAACTTTTTTCTATATTATTTCACTGTGCGAGGGGAAAAGCATGCACATAAGAGGTTATTATAGCTGTGTCAGTGCGCATTATCGAATCAATAGTACATCAACAAAATAAATCAAAGCGGTGAATTTAATTCTTCTGTATCACTTTTAGCTATATCATTCCATTATTACTTTACGTTACTCACAAATGAAATGAAATACAGTGTACTGAAACATCTTAAAGGACATAGAATGATTTGATATTAATAAATTTGGATATTAATAGTAGTAAAAACTTGCAATCTAAGACCGGAAAGTGAACAATTAGCCAAAATACACGCTTAATTTTCTAGATCAATCTGAATTTTTACAACAATATTTTAAACATTCATTTACTACAGAAGTGTATCTTGAGATATTTTAAAAATATGTGTAACTTCCACTTACAATAATTGTTACCACAGCTCAGTAACTTACAACTAGGAAAACAATTGTTGGAGAAATCGGTACCAGCCGAGCTGAATCTCAGAAAAATCTGAACAGAGGATTCGACTTTTACGAGCTACTAATGCGGATAATTGTGGAAAGCGGCGGAGGGAATGCAGTCAGATAACGAGCGGAATATCGACGCAGTAAACAAACATTGACATTTAGAGGGCAAAGCGAGCGAGCGAAGCTTAATAGGAGGCCGGGGGCGCACTTGCTAAATAATATAGCGATGCGACTACGAGCGGATATTGTTTACTTGCCGGAGAGGCGCTATTTAAAACTATTAGCCGCAGGAGGATGCAGCCGCCAACCTGTGATTAGCGCATTGTTCTCGGCCAACTATTACCCCAACCAATATAGAATTTGAAGCAGTTGCTGGCCTCTCGGTTTACGAGCTCTCACCCGCGAGGGCCGGGGGGAGGGTGGCGCAATTGAAATGTTAGCCGCTCTTCTGTTTTACGACGCTCTAACCATCGCCCTTCGTCGTGCGAGTTCAATGTCTTCATTTTCAGACAGAAATTCTGTGCTCAACTCAACACTCCTCAACAAGCCATGAATCTAAGCGTACCTGTTTAAGGTCGAGCCAGACAACAACGCCTATTCTAAGGACTTTACCTGAAACGTACTAAGCTTGTAAGAGTATTCCTAGAACCAACAACAATGTTATTGCAGGGATTTGATCTAAATTGAACAGTGGAGTCACTGTTATTATTGCATTTTTCATTCGATGACCAATACATGAAGATACTAAGATGAGAACTACTAACATTTCAAAAGATAAGTATTGAAAATAACTCTTATAATTATAGAAAACAAATCAGTCGTTAGCATGACATGGTAGAGTGCTGATCGTAGCTATTCAAGGTGTAGATTCCTAGTAAAAGTGTAGATTAGTAAATATTTTGTAGTAAAAGTGAACAAATTTTATTTTTGACATCAAACCTTTTGAGTTATCAATTTTCCATAACGTTGAGAAGTGAGTACAAATTTAATTGATGAAAGAGGCATAATTTTTTCTGTCTTCAAGAATACAGAATCTTTATGATACAGAAAAAAATCAGATGTTACCACAACATAATATTATATCAGATACAGAATATATTTAGGATGGTATGCTCCAATTCTTAAATATTCCTATGTCCTTCTATGTCCTACTAATATTTAAATGCGTTTTCAATCATTAATATAAAATATTTGAATAGAATAATAATTGAACAGCAATATAATTAGCACTTACTGATGCTTTCAAATCTCTAATGAGCATGTCTGAAGAGACCTGGATGGCCTTTTCCCCTTTAACCTTTTTCCGCCTTGAGCTACGTCGCACAAACGAATTGGAGTTTTCATAGATCATTTGCAGCTGGGCTTCTGGTTCAAGTTTCATCTTTTTACCCTGGAAAAAACATAAGGATAATTTTTTCATCATTTTAGAATGTAATTCAATTGGTTTACTCAAATTTCACAATTACACTAGATCAATTTTATTATTATGACTGAAATATTTCCTGGTTCATCAACTCAGAATTGATATTCCTGTAATATCATTTGTTTTATGATAGTAGAGTGCTTGAAGAGTAGATTTAAATAGTTCAGATTTACAAAGGGTAGAGATATTTCCAATTTTTACATACAGGTAGTGATAAACAAGTATAAACTTCCTTAGAATTCTTCATCTGATACCGATGTTCATTATATTAATAGTATTTTTCTCGTATGTTATGCAAATTATTATCTTTGAATTCAGCACCATTTGAAGAATTAATTACAAATTTTATTCGTTCTATACAGCATGAAAGAGAAACAATGAATATGAACGGCTTTAAACAATATTGAAGCTCATAGTACAGACAGCCTCGAGTCTTGTGTACTCTTGTCTGCAATTAATGCCAGTGCAATTCCCAAAAAGAAGCTGATTCCTTATCAAACGTAGGAACGATGCCTGAGAAAGGCAGCAATCTATGGCTGGCTAGCTAGCTGGGCACGGAGAAGCTGCAGGGCCCCGCGGCAAGAAAGGAGATGATGATTGTTGGTGAATAGGAATTGTGTGTGAGTGAGAGACAAAGACAGAGAATACTGAGAGGATGCTGAACTGAACCAAAAGTAGATACAGCCGGCAGATAAAATCCGAAGCAGCAACGGCTACCGAAGCAATTACCCGGGGCAGGTGTTAATTTTCAATAATAAATCGATTTTATTCGTCGATGACAATACGAGCGGCAGTTTTTCGGGATGTGTTATTTGGTATATGTAAACCGGGGCTGGTCTAATTTAAATACATCCGTTGCATATTCATCGTGTCTGTGAGCGGGCGGGGGCGGGGGAGGGAGGTAGCACCTAGTATGGCATTACCCTTTCACCGGCCTTATCGCTACGATTGTCGCTTATTTATAGGTGGATATCTTCGGATTTCAATCTGGAATCGGTGCTTCGTTGCCTGGCCAGGATCGAGAGCTGTCGGGAGCCGCTGCGGGCGAGATAACCGCACCAATTAACTGCTGATTATTGTTTTTAAAAGCGTACCTACTGCCTCTTCCACTATTCATGGCTAACAATTAAAACCAGAAGTCTTCTTGTCAATGAGAGGTTGGGACAACACAGCGTTGGGCACTACGCAAAACAACAATAACAATATTTTTCATCGATGCTATAGCTGTAACTATACACACAATAGATGTGACTGCTTACGAAAATTATGAAGGAAGAGCGAGAGGAATCATAAAAGGAGAAATACTACACAGCTCTCACTCTCGAATAGCTACTGGGTGCCTCAGCCACACTCAGTAATCACACACACACACACGCACAGCCTCCCATGTCACTCACTATACAATTATACATTCAATATTTATTATCAGATAGATAACAGTCTAACGAAACGTTTGTACATTATAAACGGCTACCTTATCGCCTTTCGATGTTGGTTTCATCGGCGTATTTAACCAAAATTATTAATGAGAACGATGCTGTTGAAAAATAATCACCTTATGCCGGCTGCTACCTAACATGCTTTGCCTTGCTGCAGTACGCACAAGCATTGCTCATCTAGTGAATAATCATCACCAATAAATAATCATCGCCCAGACATTGTTTTTTATGAGTCTGGTTATTCATTGAGGTCCACATATTGTAATAAACAGTTCGTCAATCATAAATTCATAGATGATTCATTCTTATTATTCAAAGATCAGAGGCAAATATTGATAACTAATAACAAATGAGCACTTGGATAGGAATACAGAGGTTCTACCAGAAAATTAGAAATTTATTAGAAATAGAGAAACATTTTCAAGACATGGTGTGTGATACTGTATTAATTTTCAGCTATTGTATCAATATTGTTTGGTAATATAATGTTAGACATAATAAGAAATCACCTCTGTATGGTCTCACCGAACTAGGAAATAATGAATTTACACAGTTCTTTGGAGAAGAGCTAGCACTCTATTTTTGTACTCTCACCAGCACTAGCACTCTCACTAACAAAACTATGATACATTGTTACAATCCATGTAATAAATCTCTAATGATATTACTATTTTAATAAACATAATTCTGATTTCAAGATTTCATCCTTTTTTCAAGATTGATTACTTTTATCGATTAAACTACTAAACGAGAAAAAAGTATACATTTTATCGTTTTGACAAGATAGTAAACTATTGAGGATTCAATGATAATGAAAAATTGTGATATTTCTAATTGAGATCATTTGCTGTATAATAGAACTTTGTACTAAATACAATTTGAGGGTGTAATAAATCTCAAGAACGTAGAATAATAATCCTTAGATACACCATATTTCACACAAAATTTGAGGTTGAGATTACACACTCAATAAGGAATGAAATTCCAAATAGTGTTACAAAATTTCAATCATATTCCACAGAACAGTTCACATTCCAACATTTAGCGCCATAATCAATCAAACTAACAGAATAGCAAGGATATTTATTTATTTAGAGAAACGTTTTTTCGGCACAATGCACAAGATTAATTTTGACATTTTGGGAAGCAGTGAGAGGTTAGAGCAATAAATAAATTGGGCTTGCGTAACAGTGGCCGCAAGCTGCAGCGGAATTTCACTGATATATGTTGTGGTTCGGGGTGCTGAATTTCAAGTGGGAGGAAATTTTGTCACATGCCGGACATGTATTCTATATAAATGGGGTGGATTGGCGGAAGAGGAGCAGGAGGTCTGTGGCGACGAAAAGGCGAGGAAAATGAGAAGAACGAAGAAGGAGGAAGAGGAAGAAGAGGAGGAGCCCTGTGCGTGCGCGTGTGCGTGAGCTTGAAAAATGACAAAGTTTTCTTTTCTTCATCATACACGCCCAGCTTCCTGAACATACTCTCCAAGTCAACCCCTCTTGTCCATCACTATTGTTCTTCCCACCCTCCTAACCCATCACTACAACAGGAAAAGAGCTCATTCCAAACTTTCCTATTCTTCGTACTCTTGATTCTTTCATTCAGTGGAATTATATCATTTAAGAAACAAACCATTTTCTGTAGGTCTCAATTTTCATAATTTTTAATAATTAGTCGAGATGTTTTATTAAAAAAAAAACAATGATAACCAAACTCATTCTATAGCATCTCAATGTTTTTCAAGAATAATTTTAGAATAGTAATGGAATTTTCCTTGGACAGCGGCTCAATAAAAGGTTTCCCTCACAAAGCTTATTTGTTCTAATATAGTAGAATAAATGAAATATTATTATTCAACATTGTTGAATTAGTTAATGGAAAAATTGATACGAACAGTAGTGGGACAGCGGTATTCTAAGGTCATTCTACATATTGAAGCTTTCAAAACATAAATAATCCTGAACGTCTTTAATTAATCAACAATATTGGGAAGTTGGCTATGAGTTACATGAAACATATTTTGCAGATATGCACGATGAATGTGCGGAATTATTCTATCTAGTTTATTTATATCAGACTAAATTGACATTCACGTCCGTCAAACTGAAGTCTACTGGACTTCCAATAAAATTCAAAAGTCCAATATTTTTACTCAATTTTTCTTCATTTTGTAGGATTGTGAAGACGAGTCGTTTTTCCCAACTAAATATCAAGATTATGTAAGAGTAGCTTACAATAGTTTTTTTTACAGTTACAGAATCAATAAGTAACGTAACTCACCTTAGGCTCATTCGATTCCTCAGCTATTGTGGGCAAAATGCTGACTTTTTGAACGTACACATTTGCTGAAACGAAATTCAACTGGGCTTTCTCCTCAGCTTCAAGACGTTCCAACATGCAGGGATAACATATTTCTGAAAAATAAAATTTTACTCAAATCAAATCTGTAAATAGAAATAGATTTGAAATTGATCTAGCAGACACTAAAAGAAATGGCGGTTGACCAGTATCTAAATTCTTTTATTGAAGCTTATATTCTATCAGGACATTATGAAAGCGGTATTCGAGAGCAAAACGGTTTTGCTGAGGCCGTTATTGATTCTAAATACAGTAGAACGTCGATAGTCCGGACGTCGAAAATCCGGACCGTCGATAATCCGGATTGGTCTTCAGCAAGAAATAAAAAATATTTGTACCGTCTAAAATCTTTACTAGAGAGTTGGAGATGAGAGAATACATACTGCAGTGTTTAGCGAAGAGAAGGAAATAATTTTCTATTATTTCCCTGATAGAAAACATACTATTTTGAACATTTCTTTCTCAAATAGGGCCAGCTGGCCCTTTTTGTAAGGTAATTTCGATGATTCGGATAGGGTCCAGTCCCAATTGATCCGGATTATCGGCGCTCAACTGTACTACAACATACAGCACGCCGACTGTCCTGACTCCTGACCAAGATCAGCATCAATATAAAGTCATTTGCCAACCACCAGTTTTGTTGGTGTCTGCAAAATCTTCTTATAAAACACTTCTAAATAAAAATTTAATCTACAGATTGAGTAAGTTATAATACAAAGATTCTAGAGTGATCAGATATAAATTGAGGAAATTATCATTGAAACATTGTTAGGATGGAGGTTAGTTAGGAGGAGACGATAAGCCGTCGGTCCCGACTACCTGAAAAGTAGTCGTCATCTATCATCCATTTCATTACTCACGCACAAGCCTATGAGCTCATGTGGGCGATATAAATATAACATAACAAAATATAAACATAACAACGGAATATTGAATGTTGGCTAGGTGGCTAATGCACATGAATAAGTTCAAAATAAGTTTGATGTATGATAGTGTTGATTTAGTGTTAAGTGTTTTAATTATTTTAGTGTTGATTACATATAAAAATACCAGTTATATCAGCCTATCTATTTGAAAGTCTTTTAAAATTTAGTGATTTATGAAACCTTTACTGATTCTAGGCTTTTCAAGGACTACATTGAGAAGTCTATAGATACGTCTTACTCTCGAAGGTATTTGGTAACAAGTATTTGTTATTTGGTATAATTTGGTATTTTGTAGCAGGTAAGCAATCGTTTGAAAAAAATGTTAATAGTAATTCAATTTAAACATTCTTATAGTAAACTTGAGCAAGCTATTGGTACAAGTAGAATTATTTTTATTGAATATTTCGAGTTGAACACCGAGAAATGAAGGAAAGAGATGCTCGTTGCAACGGAGGTTAAGGTGATGGCTCAATCCAGAATTCTTCAGAGTTGTAGGATGAGAAGGATGGTAGTAGCATCGGGCAATTTGCTACAACGCTAGCTCAAATTAGATAAGAGAAATGCCAAGACACCCTGCTCCCTCTCGACCCCCACCCACCCCTAAATCGCCTTATTCGGCTACCCACTGTGCACATTAGCACCCTCTCATCACAGCAAACTAACCTCTCCCCCCTTCCACCCCAACACCCTCCTCAACATACAACGCTGGACAGCTCACTCCTTGGAGCCCCCATCCCCCTCCAAGCACCAGCAACCTACCCATCTGAACGGTTCCGCATCGCTTGATGGTTTATTGGTAAAGTGATTAAGGGTTAAATAATTTCTTTTCCGTTTTCCCAGCGCTCATCTCCTGGACCAAGTCCCATATCCCACCCTGCTCCACTATACTCAAACTTAATGTTGTATCTCTTCTTTGCCTCCTACTTCTACTGTCTCCTAAAACTGACTTTTATAATAGAAAAACAATCATTATTGTCAATTTCATATAAAATACAGGGTCCGACAGTGAAACGGGAAGATTTAGAAAATCTTTCAACATTAGAGTTATTATTATTTATAATTTTTTTGGGAACAAAAATAATCTACATAATTGGAAATTAATGTTTTAATATGAATATTAAAATTTTTTGAAGACCGTTTCTGTAAGATAGCGTCCTTCTTTTTGAACGCATTCTTGAAGTCTCTTGGTGAAGGTTTCCATAACTCTGCGTAGCGTAATGAAATGTTGTTGATTCCCTGTTGGATTCGTTGCTTCAACTCGTTCCTAGTTATTGGAGCTATCTGGTGCCAGTCACGCAACCCTGCCGATCTCTGCCGGGAACCTTCACTAAGACTTCAAGAATGCGTTCAAAAAGAAGGACGCCATCTCACAGATACGGTCATAAGTGTCATTTTGAACTACTGTCTTTTCCTCCAGTATTCCTTCAGTGTGCGTCTTGGATAAAAAAACACACCCACCACCTTCCGAAGCACAAATTCTTTTTAATCGCAAATAAGACTTATCACTTGATAATAAGAGCCAGACGATTAAAATTGAAAAGCTGGAAATATGATGACCGAAACCAACAATATTTCATCCAGAACTTGGTAAGTTTTCGTTCAGTTCTCTCTTACACGCTTTTTCCTTAGTAGTGTTTCTCCTTCTTAAGGTATGACTTGTAGAGGGCGAACGCTACGTGACAAGAGGTCCAGCACCGAAAGATATCCAATTAGAGGTTGTGGGGTGGAGAGGGGGGTGGGGGGAGGCATCAGAAGTGGAAGTAGGCCAGATCTGACCGCCGCGGCCGGCCAACTTGTCCCCAACATTTAATCTTTGTCGAGTCGGGGAGGGAGGATCTCATCGCGTGTGATTAATCCCCGTTCGCCAGAGTTTGTCTTCTTGGGGGATGATGAAATGGCGCGCGAGAAAAAACCGGCGGTCGGGGGGTTAGGGGGGTACCAAGCTCTCATCCCTTCTGCAGCTCGCCGGTAATTGGTTTTTACAAAATGCCGTCGCAGAGCTCCCACTAGCTCCGTGGTACCACCTGACACACAAGGGGCCAACACTAAATAGCCGATTTGAAAATTTTTAAGACGTTGGGCAAAGGCAGAGAGTATCAAGTACAATGAGCACCAAATCAATCTCAAGTTTTGCGAAAATTAATTTGAACGTGAATTAAATCTCAATTATTGGAGATAATTAGTATTGTTTTCAAGTCTATATTTTAACTTTATTTAGTAGAGATGAATGAATTCGAGGGTGGAAACTCAACCTCTGCGCTAATAAAAAATTATGTGTGAGAGTACACGAAAGCATGCTCCTGTAGAATATTTTTTATTGGAAATAGAGTGGAATTGACAATGACTCAAGTTTCTTTGATTATGGAAAGATTCCACAACATCAATATTAACTATATATAAATTTAACAAATTGAAAATACTTTCAACTGATTATTAATCTTCTCAGAAACAAGTAAGTAATTCTCATTCTGCTAAGATTTTTGCATATTTACGAATTATCTATAGATAGCTCTAATAGTTAGTCTCACTACATCTTGCCTACATCTAGTTTACATGAAACACCTAATGTCGAATTTAAGCCCATACATTTTTTAATCCACACGTGCATGCATTTGGTAGTCTAACCAAGATAATAATTGCATTTCAACCTTCTTGTGCCATATTTACAAAACTCATTTCTTGCTATGGAGAACTTTTCAACTCATAGGTTGACTAATTCCTTGACTTTACAAGTTGGAAATTTTTAAATCAGCATTCCTACTAGCATTTTTTTCTCATATCTAAAAATTTAGGAAAATTCGTCATAATGAATCTAAGAAAAATATCAATGTACGAGTAAATATACAATGACAATGTCTATGTACTCCAAATTGTGAACGACTCACATTATTGACATTGATCAAAAGAATTCAAGGCTACTCCTAATCCTTATTCCATCTATTCAATCACTTCATTGAAGTGGAGAAGCATTTGCTCTTAATCTGATAGTTAGTTAGCGTGAGTGCCCTATTAACCTTGTCAGATTGAATCACAGAATATTTGCGAGTGGAATGAACGCTT
Source organism: Sogatella furcifera (assembly GCA_017141385.1). Classification (NCBI taxonomy): domain Eukaryota; kingdom Metazoa; phylum Arthropoda; class Insecta; order Hemiptera; family Delphacidae; genus Sogatella; species Sogatella furcifera. The sequence goes on along the minus strand of CM029548.1, from coordinate 32,192,552 downwards.
GGGGGAATCTCTATAACAAGCAATGACGGGTCGTAAACCGCTTGTCTGCAGGGGATAACACGACTCTCAACGTTTGCTGCGGTCAGTGAAGTGACCAACAGCCAAGGGTTGCCCAACACTATAATTCAAAAGATCCCGACAGTGGTCAGGGTGGGCAGGAGGAGTGTAAGGATAGGGCTTTTAATTATACAGTGGAAATAAAGACATTGTGGAGATGGAGACGAAGACCAAGGTCCCGGTTATCTCTAATTGAATTTACCATTGACTAATGAACGGGCACCAAACTCTCCATTAGGCACGAATTATGAGCGCGATGCGACCGTGCCCGAATAACGTGTGATGATTTAGCGCCGGCAAGTAGCTGCCCCTCACCGCGGGTATCTACTTGCCGTTTTATCAAAAGTTAATCCAGTTCCAGTGTCACGTGACCTGACAACCAAACGTATTAATATCAGGAGAAGGTCTCCTGTGTCGTCTTGTCCAACACCCAACCCCCTCCCATTTTCTTGCCGAGCTTCTTGCAATCCACTCCTAGGTCTCCCTAGCGCCAACCTGGGAGCGAAATTAATTCTGGATTGAAATTCATAGTATTGCAGTATCAAATGAGCGGCGGGCGGGCGGCGCGGCAACCGCAACTCGCCAGCGATACGATACTGCCAACAACAAAAAGTCCTCCCCTTCCGGCATCTAATCCTCCTCCAAAGGTAACAAAGACCCTCGTCCGACCCACATTCATCCTTCCTGACTCTCTCTAACAACCGGCCATTCCTTTAATGTAAACAGCAATCGCACAGGGAATATTAAATATACCCTGCTTAGATGTTGGGGTGGAAAACGAAAAATATGTACTTATGTGGATCAAGACATCTGGAGATAATTTTCAGGCAACATCAACCCATAATTCGAGGCCAAAAATATAGTGTATTATATCTTCATTGTTTTTCAAAGATTTCTGGCTAGAGGCAAAAATGGTTTTTGGGTGATAATTATGATATTTTCCAATATTTTCAATCTTCGTACATCAATGAAATACTCATTCCCCGGCGTAGAAGGCATGTGGTATAGCTGACTCCAAGAAGTTAGGCGGTTTCGTCTGTATCTTGTACGTGATGTAACCTACTAACAGCTTATATAAAGCATCTATTGTATATTTTGATTTCAATAAACATTATCTAGGCATAGTCAATGACATCTTTTGACATCTTTTTGTTAGTTTAGGATATGAACTCTTTCCCCACTCACGGATCTATAGTCTATGTGGGGAAATATTTATTTCCTATAAACTTTGTATTGATGTACTGAATTTTTTATTTTTGTAAAGAATTTGTTTTTGAGAAATAAAGAATTGAATTGAATCTCTGACTCTCGCCAATTGGATCACACTAGGAGCAGACGAAACTGCCAAACTTTTTTGTGGCATCAGCTATAGCAAAAATAATGAGAGAACTGAAATGATCACAGCTTTTGAAATCTTTCAGTATAACTGGTGATATGAAATAGATAAGCATAAAACGCCCATCAAGATCAAGATGTTGGATGAAAAAAGAAGATTTTTCTTCAAGATGCTGCCCACAAGTAGCTCTGGGGTACCCAGGTGAGAGGTGATGAAAACTATGAAGACTATAAATTTCACAGAATTTTTATGATTATGTTTGTACTTTTGTTTATTGAGAAATAAAATGTATTTTATTATTACTCTTGAGGCCCCTCCGGCTACCAGTCACTCTAGATTGATGAATTAGGAAACATGAATTCATATTTCCAGAAAATTGGCTGGGTTGAGACTGATGACTGAAAATACGTCCATTATATACGCTTCATAGACAATGATACTCGAGTTGATTTGATACAGTATAATCAAAACACAGAACAATACAATCGAAGGACAATCAAAACTTGGATACTACTCTACATATATGATATGTACGGTAGGAGAAGCGGCATGTAGGTTTACAGCTCAGTGCACAACTTTCTTTGCACTTGTTGGGAAGGAAGGGAAAGCTGAGCTTGTTTATAAGACGGATAGTGCATTTTATAATACTGAACGAGGAAATGGGATAGAACGGAGAAAAGGGCCGGGAACAATTTGTCCAATAAGAAGGCATTTGTATACAGAAGTTGAAGTTCGGATCTTTTATTGTTCTTGCTGATGGAATGGCACTTAAGGGTCCAATCACACCACATTTGCCGTCTCTTCAACGATTGTTGTTCGACACTTTCACACCCTCGGCGCTCCCTCGCCCATCGAAAAACCCCAACACACGCCACTCTATATAAGTTACTCTCTACATCCATCGACACCATCTCACAATTTACAGATTATAAACTTATAACAGCACTCACATCCACTACACACTCTATTCGTAAACTGAATCAGTAGTAAACAAATCATCCAAACACTGGGGGATTACATCAGCAAATTTCCCCACCTAATATCTTGTCATAAGTGTCTAATCTTCCATTATAAGTTGAAAATTAACTACGGCAATAAATGCACGAATAAATAAATAATAAATAAAAGTGTTGCTCTTGGATAGCTCATCGTTTTCAGGAAATAAAAATTATAGCAAGTTATATATTTATCCCCATAGTTTTCAGTCTACTTTCCCAGTACGAATATTCTAACAAGATACAGTATTAGTACTATCTACTAGTTTATTCTTATATATCAATGCTTTGAACCATATAATGACAATAAATAGGCTCAGTTGAAAATGATGTATGGTAGTGAGTTAGCTATCGAGGCAAATTAATTCCAAATAATACGCAATTTACAAAATTTCTCCTTATGATGTCAAGCTATTGGTGATTTTATTATTTGAGAAGAAAAGTGAATTAAAGATGATTTGAGAATCAGCTAAATTCTAAAACACACAAATAGCTCAATGAATATTAGAGCACATTGATATTAAGTGTGCTTTGATTAGCATTGAGCTATTAATTGTATACATTTCATATAATCAGCTGATCCATATCTCGTCCCATCTCTTCCACGTCCCTTTCTGTCTGAATTGGGCCTTGGAAGGCTACAAATTCCATGTTTTCTTTGTACAGGCTCATCACGAATATTGAACAACAATACTGACAAAAATTTCACAATTTCGGTAATGAAGACTACTGATTTCAGCTAAGACAATAACTATAATTCAACAATATAAACTGTGAATTAATACAAACACTATCGATTTATTAGCATACTAATAAATACAGAATACTCAATAATTTATAAGTATACTCAAGACAAATATACAAGGTAAATTAGTGTAGTGTACTAATAAATTCATCCGAAGTGTTATAACTGCCAGTTAATGCAGAAAACGGTGGAGTGTGAATGATAAGAAACAGAGCCTCTCGACAATGACATACGATTACAAGCAGTGCTCAAAGTAGATGAACAGCTCACACCGATGATGACAAAGCTTGTTGGTGCATGATGGGATGAGTGATGAGCCGATTAATCTGAGCAGAGAGCGTAATGGTTCCGTGGGCATAAGCAAATAGAGGCACCTTGCGCCGTGGACAATTTGATCCGTCAAGCCAAGGTGTCGGCTGTTAATGAAAGAGCATTAGTCTGAGAGGCTCGATTTGCATGAGAATAACATTTAAAACAGAAACTGCCGAGAAAAGGGCGGAGCAAGTGTGTGACAGGGGAAGGAAGGAAGGAAGCAAGGCAAAAAGCCGAGGGAAGCCTACTGCCACTAAGGGACACTTTACACTGCACCTGCACTTGCATCATGAGTGATCTCAAAAATAGTAACAGTATCATTCAAAATTCATTTAAATTTGAACTATTATGAGAAGGATTCTCACAATTCTAAAAACAATCAACATTTCTTGGGTGTACAGATTTCAATGCGAAATTCTCTTCTGCCAATGAGAGACACTTTAAATTGCACCTGCACTTGCATCATAGGAAAATAAGCGAATTATTTAATATCATGCAAAATACGAGTATTAATCTTATTTGTATTTGATGAGATACTGTGGCATTTCTTTACATAATCTGAAAAATAGTAACAGTATCCTTTAAAATTCATTTGAATTTGAACTATAATCAGAAGGAATTTCAAAATTCCAAACGAGCTCATAAACCAATCAACAATTCTTGGGTGTACAGATTTCAATGCAAAATTTAATCTAATTTGTATTTGATAAGATACTGTGGTATTTCTTCACAATGAAAAGAAAAAGACTCAGTTGTTGTTATTACCACTCCTATCATTTTGATATTTGTTGAAATTCCATGGTTTCTAGGCTACAGAACAGAGACAGGCTGAATCTTTTTATTTCATTGATCTCATTATTTGTGTCAAACAGTGCATTTTCTACTTGAGAAGAAAATAGGGCATGTAAAAAAATAATATTCATTTTGTTCACATTTGTGGTGATATTAAATAAATATCAGCAGAATAAAATTGAATAGAACCACCTTTCTCAGGACGAAATACGGTTGAAATAATCATTCCTATTGATAATTTTTTTATATTGAATGCGGAGATACTCATGTTTCATGAAATTATGAGACCATTTACTAGATCAATTGTGATAGTCTTTTAGACACTGATTTTGTTATCAATACAAGATGGAGTCTAAGTAGTGTAGGTCATATAGAGTTTATATTATACTCGCCTTACACACTCACTCAGTCTTAGATGCTGGAAATTGGGAAAATTGAATAAAATATTTGGTTTCTCTCGTATATCTGTACTCCTGATGTGTACATTTGGCTGGTTTGAAACAAATTCATGCAAATTTACAACTTTTGATTGTAGGAAAATATCGGTATAACAAGGAAGATGGTAGGTAAACCCACCTAGGTTACCTACCTCGGTAGGAAGGATGGCTAACTAGGATGGTAGGTTATATTACCTACCATACAAGCCACCATCATAACACTATCCATTCACAGTTACCAAAGTTACTACCCAGTTAAAAAAGTAGACTACTTTACAAACGTTGAAAAAACGTTAAAGGTTAATGTCTTTATGAGTTACTCGAGAGAATAGACGTTATTTCGAGTGAGAATTGAGTTCTGATGAACTTACCTGGATCAGTTTCGGGTTTGTCTTTCTGATCTTCTTTCGGCTTATAAGCGATAGTTGCTTCGCATGAATAGAAGTTCTTGAGAGTCTCCCACTCATTCTCTTTCACAATGCATAACCTGCAATTGGAAAAAAAGTTTTATTAAAAACTCAAAATTATGTAAATTGGATTATATTGAAAAATAGAATTTCAAGGCTCAATTATCAGAAATGTTTTAGATACTTCATTATAACTATAATTAATAATTGATTATTTTGATTAAAATTATTTATTTTACAGGTCACTCTTATATCAATTTTATTAGAGAAAATTAAAATCAAATTGGAATCAAACATTCGACTAGTCATCAACGAGTAAGCCCGGTCTCGTTTGACGATTTGTTCAAATTAATTGTTATTCAACATTTCTACTGTTTTTATGTGCATCTAAATCGTTGAATCCATGGCAGAGCACCCGATAAAATTCGGGAATGAACAATGAACGCTTGGAGAACAATTAGCTCGTTGACCTGAAAGAGGTATACAGTTCTAACCATAGAAATATAACTTGTTACAGTTCCAACATATAGATTTAAACGTGCTTCAACTCTTCCTTAATTTTCGTTAGTAATGCTGTGTATCAAGGACCGTTGAAGAGAAAAAAATTTTATCCAAAGCAGTATCCACTTAATGGGTTCCTAATCAAAAATTTTAATGATTATATACAGTACTAGAAATTATCAATACAGTATCGCATAGGTTAGAATAGAATATTTGAATGCTTAGAATAGCATATAGCCTACCAGTATCATTTCAAATTGAAATAAATTCAATCCAAGTTTTAGAAATATAAAATAATAATGATTAATTACTTCTTATTTCTAGTAGATTCTCGGGTATTATTAACGAATTAACATCAATATTATAGGTAGGGATTGATTTTTTCAAATATTAATAGGTATAGTAATTTACAAATAATCATCCTAACCCTTGAAAATTATCTCATGAGACTTCTACGAACTAGAACAGTGAGCATGTAGGCATGCATTTCCTTTTTTCAGAATTTCTTATTTAGAAACTATTAAGAATGGGTATGGTCTGAGACTAATTGTCACAACGAATTTATTCAATGATCGTAGAAATTATCAAAAACAGAAACATTAATTTGATTTGAATTTAATTGAACAGTGTAGAAAATAGAAAATTAAGCTGAATAAAAATGAACACATTTTCTACTATCTATATAGAGCATCTGTAAACTACCTTTTCTGGGGGTTTCCAAAATAATTTTAAATCAGTTTACATGGATAACTCAACTGTCAGATCAGAAAAGTGTCACATTTCCTAATCTTAATTAGATTACCATCAAAATTTCGCTGACACTAGAGCAAAGTGTCACTTGATAGTGTCATTGAAATCAGAGTCAGTCAGAATCAAGTCAGAGAATAACAATGGAGCAATTTTAAACAGTTGTTCAAATCAGAATAGTTACTTAAAGACCCTAATTGAGGGTTAGGATTGTTGGTGTGATGGAGGTGTGTCCTCAAGATGAGTACTTCAGGGAGGTCTCGGATAATTTTGAATAATGCATAAGTAGTCTGTGGATTGGAAAGAGTAAGCGAGCGAGCATCAACAACAGCAAACAGCTATGCAGAAATATTAAAAGCTAATTTTTGGGGGGGGGGAGAAGTGGTGTTGTCTTTTTGAATGTTGTTCACTTCTCGGTGTGTCATTGTGGGGTATGCCATTGAACGATATGGTAATTAGGTGTGGTACATCTTATTAAAAGTGATTTACTGTGTGTACAGGGGTAGTCATTATGCAGATAGGCACTTGTTCGAGGCGCGAGTGCTCGCTTTTTGTCGCCTCGGACCGACGACGAATGCCTACTCTCTCTCTCGCACTCTCTCTTTCTCTCAATCTATCTCTCTTGCGATTGCCGCCCTCAGCGCCATATTGACAATTAATAAGCTATTAGCGGAATACTAATAAGCCACGCACGCGCACCATAGCCAAATCGCATTTCCGGTCTTCCAATTCTCAATTTCCAGCTCCAATAACGATTAGCACAGATCAACTAGCCACAATGTCATCAATATTGTTCCCTAACAAACACCCCTCCCTTTTCCCCTACACCTAAACCTCACAATAATCGGGGATCAATTTTGAACGGTGTTTGGCAAGTTTAATTACCAACATGTTCAATCTACAACAGCTGGTCTGCTATACTCCTACACACATTTCAACAAGAAAAACTCAATTTTTTGGACGGTAAATGAAAATTGTCGAAGCTGTCATGTTCCATCAACAGTGACAAGCTAACAAGCAACGATTGTTTTTATTTTGTATTCAATACGTTGATTATAAAGATTGATTAGGGAATGATTGTTCCGGGGACACATTAATGATTTGTTTGTGTTTGCTTTATCAATTAGTGAGGAAAATTTATTTATTTACTACTATTCTTTTTAAAATTTCCAATATAAAGTATTTTGTACAGTATACCGTACACAAAAGTCGTTTTATCAACGTCATTTGTCATGGCACATCTTCAAGAAAAGTCAATTTTTACAATCAATGTAAACATATAATACTCACTACTTATTCCATAGGTATCCTATTTATTATTATAATAAAGAATTTTATCAACACAAGGAAAATTAAAATATCAAGAAATTTCCCAACTTTGTTCGCGCTGGCCTTAAAATTAGAACAAAATCATGAAATACTATTAATTCTGAGCCACGGAAACAAAGGTAGGTACTTTCGATAACATGTATACTTGGAATATTCCATGACAAAATATCTATCAACTTGTATTTTTAATTTTTCCATCCTCTTTTTTCAATTCAAATAAGATCTACTTCACTAAACTTCTACATCAAAGAAACTACCTTAAAATTTATTTAAAAAGTTATTATTATTTTGAAGTGTGATCCACATTATAGAAAGAAACTTAGGGAGAAATCATTCCATATCCCATAATACTGAGAATACTTAGAATAGAATCAATTTTTCGGCTACATTACTACAATTAATTCCACGGCTATAATATAACTTTTTTGTCTATATGTCAACTCTATGAGGAGAGGAGAAGGGGCTCTCGTGTCTCCACTTCACCAACAGCACTTGTACACTGTAATGTACCAAGTGGAAGAATAAAGGCTATACCAAGCCTTTAAAAATAAATAATCAATCCATCCATCTACCTAACGATATTCCAAGTAACTGAACAATTTCTACTGGGCTGAGCATTATTGCAAATCGAAAAACTAAAAACGAGAAGTGTTGTACTGTCGATGAAGTGCGAATCAAGGGATTTGAAAGAGGTGGCTGGTGGCGGTTGCTGTATGGTCTGTCCAAGCAAAGAAGACATTCTGGCAAGATAGGAGAATGACACCAGCTCAGTCAAAATATTGGTTATAAAATTCTAAATTTCATCTCAAACTGTAGATCAGAATGTTTCCTACAATTTGAGACCAAATTTATAATTTTTCAACGAATATTGACGGAGCTGGAGTCATTTTCCCATCTTGCCAGAATGTCTTCTTTGCTTGGACAGACTATAGTAGGAGAGCCGATCCGACGCGATAGATAACATCTCGTTGAGCTTCTTCAGCAGCTTACAGCAGTATTTCATTTCAACGATAAATAAATCCTTTCCACCCACTTCCTGGCGGCCAGACTTTACAACGTGCTATGCCGCTGCTCACTGCTCCCACCTCTCACTGTCGGCTGCTCTCTATTCTGACAAGTCTCTTATTCTCTCACATTTTTCTTGTCTTTCTCCTCCCTATTATATCTCACACTCTTCTCTCTCAAAATACAAACAAATGAAGAGGGGGGCATTTTTTCACTTCATTTCAAAATTATTACAGAGTGTTAATTGAATAGAATTGAAAAAAGATTGAGAATTATCAACAACATGATTTTATGTATCGACTTAAGAGGAGGAAATTTCATGAACAATTGAATTGTCAGCATATTATCAATCCAGTTTCTAATTAATATTATGATATTGGCCATAGATTGATTCAAGCTGAAGTTTCTTCAAGTGTTTGGAAAATTAAAAAAATACATACACCTATACATAGACATTTACAGTAGACCACTGGCGGCTCGTGCCCACGAAACAGGTGAAGTGCTGTACAGTAAAGGATACGAGCACTTCACCTGTTTCGTGGGCACGAGCCGCCAGTGCAGTAGACAGTCTGTGTTATAAATAATTGCGAGCTTGAAAAATAATTCGAATTACAACTTCCATTTATATCTGGATGTACATCTATTGAATAGTAATGTTGGAAATATATAAACATTATATTGGTCAAAAGGAATTTGAGTTTAGGTATGAATTTAATAGTTGTTGTTTGATCAAACATTATTATTTCCACTACATCTAAGCCCAATTCATGAAAACATTGAATGCTATTTTCAGAATTGAATCTATTTTAGCTTTAAAATAATATTATTTTTCAGGTTTATTTTTGAGATTTACATTTCTTACATTTTATACAGACTCCAATACCACATCATTCTGAAGGTGAAGCCTACATGAGGCTCTTAAGCTTGTTTACAATAATTCAATGACTGATAAATATAAAATATTTTTGTTATAAATCGATAAATACTGTTAATGAAACATTATTATCTCAATATTTTTTATTCTTCTTAGCTATTTACAACCAACATTATCGATTGGAATGTTTGATAGGTTTTCATTCTTCACACACTTCATTACAATATGGCCTATGGCGTCTTGGCTACTGGCTAATGAAGTGATGAAAAAGGTGCAGGAAAAATCTCCAATTTTAAATTGGTGCAGAGTTTAAACGTCCTGAGGGAGCAAAGCACAGCAAAGCAATCCAGTTAATCAACACCATGCATCAACTCATTAAAACGAAAGTTTAATACATTACTAGTTCATGAACGGAGAATGATCTCACGTAAAGAATAAGCCGTAAACCTTTTAATGAGACGGTTATTAACTAAAAGCAATAAATATGAGAAGAGAAATAGTGGCCAGCTCGGGTCGAGATCGACAAGAAAGTACTGACAAAGTGAGAAAATGGGCTGAGAAATGGTAGGAAAGGGGAGAAATATTGAGTTGAAAGGTACACTAGCGAGAATCAGGAATTGAAGCTCTTCAATAACGTACTTCTTCACTTCTATAACAAATCATTAAATATTGTCTTCAATAAATAATAGATCTCATATTATTTTATCGAAATCAGATTTTATTAACGCTAGATTTATTAACTACATACATTAAGATTTCATTGATTAAACTGGTAAATGAAGTGCTGTAACACTGAATATGTGGAAAAGCCAAATCTAAAATCAAAAATGGGTGAAACTGATTGATTTGGAATTAATCATCATCTTCAAGTTGTTTTGAATTTTTAAGGATTCAAGAAAAAAGCACAAAAATTGCACATATTAAGATTGATTCATTGCAGAATTCTGGGGAGAAAACCTTCCAATGATTTGCTCGTAAGTAAAATTATATATTGTTCATTATTATTAGAAAAATAAATTAGTTCTAGGTCTTCATCAGTTACTTTCTATTTATCATATGAATTCACAAAAAACCCCATTCGACAACTTTTCCGTAACAACTTAATTAATTGTTATCTTGAAATATATTCTAGTTTTATCCATTGTTGCTGAAAAATCAATCATATTTATATAATTTCTGATAGAAATCAATTATATTTACTCTAATTATGAGCTTGATCAATATCATACAATTTGTATTGTTATGTTTGTTTAAATAGACTGGAAACAGCAATTGTAGTACAATGCTATGCAATCCAAAAGAAAATGAATTGGGCAACATAGACAAATTTAAAGCTCTAGTTTCAATTAAATATAACGACAATTCATGACTTGTGAATATCATCATCTGATTCCCAATGTATTTGGTGCTCGAGAATCACTCTTTTCTCAACTAGTATTAGTTTAGTCTAAAAAGTATGTGCTGGAGGAGAAAATACTTGTAACAGAGAGAGAAAGTAATATGGGAACACGGATTGAAACGAGTGGAAGTTGTAAATCGAACGGGTCGCGTTTGCTAATAACCAATCGGCGCGCAGTTAATTTGCAAGTTAAACAAGTGGCAAGTATTTTGTCACACTTGTGAGATGTGCGGCATTCGATGGAAGATATCACCGGCGCACTCATTAGGGAAGTAGCATGTAAAGGACGGGAGCGCACATGCCTTTCTGCGTGGCAGCCAGGCCATCAGCTGTGGAATTCGCCCCACAACGCGACCCACCTGATTAAACTCAAAATAAATCGCCCTCGATTAATTAACTTTACAACTTTCAAGTAATTAAAACAACGCGCTTTTCTACTGCATTAAACCTCAACACCCGGGGACCAGCAACCACATTGATGGGCAGATCGGCAGAGCATGTCACCTTTTTTGCGTTTGACAAAAAGCGCTGCCACAAAACTCAGTTAGTTCGCTCAAGTGTAGACATCCTGAGCGTATTACATCAACTCGAGTGTAGTACATACGCCCCCACGAAACTTTCAGCAAATTGACTCGCAAACCGTCATCAACATTTACAAGACTAAGAGTAGATAGATAAAATTAATAATCATGATTACTACATAAGGGATTTTTTAAATAAATTATATTGCAAATTTTTTTCTCTTATAAGAATTGAGCTTGAGTAGATGTTTTAATATTATATTTTGCTTTGTCGTGTTTGTTTCATTAACATACTCTAAGACTGGAAATAATTGAATTAATTAATTAATTGTCGAGTGAATGAGTCAAATAAATGAATAACTAGGTAAGTATTAACAAAATACTTGTAACATAACAGAACCTGTAACATACCATAAAGTTTTGTGGAATAAGTTTGTTAAAAAAATGATGTAACTTACGTTACAGTTAATGCAACAAGGAGCATAGCCTAATGACTAGCAACATGTGGACCTGACTAAACTAATGTTAAGTGTTAATTGAGACCAAGATTAGTAAAAAATTCAACTTGTGTTTTTATGCATACCCATGCCTGCAAATGTTTGATTTAGGATTAATAAAAAAATAGTATTGTGAGTATACCCAATCGATACAAAATTTATCAGTCAAAATTCAAAGACGATTTTTTTTTTTTGTTAAAACGTTGTAGTCTAATTGGAACAATGAAATAAGTCTCTAATATAAGATAATAAACCAAGGATAAACTCACCTTGCATTCTCTTTACTACTACTATGATACTACTATTTCCAATTACCAATCAATCACTTTTATTTAGTTTATTCATCAGATTCAATGGGAATTTCATTATTTTATGAATCAATTATTGATTTATGGTGATAATGAATATATTGTAATATAGTTTGTTTTTTCTGATTAAAAGAACTTACTTTTCTTCGTCGATTACTGGGTGATACAACAATTTTTCATGTGGACATAGCAGAAGATTCGTTTTGAGGCTTGTTATGACATTTTCGTCATCCGGTTTCCTGAAACAAAATCAACTATAAGAACAATTGTGATACAGAGTAGCAATAGAAAAACGTTTAAATTCTTTACATACAAATTATTTCATAATATTTGTCATGTTGTGTAAGAGAACTGAGCACTAAAGACACATTTAAGCACTGTACATGATGAAATTAGATTTTCAATTGCTTGCATTCTTTGCTGGTGCCAACATGAGTTTTTTGTGTGTAGACCTGAGAGGAGAGTGATGAGGTGATGACTTGATACTTCAAGGAAAATTTCAACCAAAAATAAGGAAGTAGACATAAGATGCTTGCAGTGGACGAAGCCTTCAGTAAATTTGATGATAGGGCCTATTGTTCATATTTTCCTACATAATTGGCATAATATTTTAGCTGTTTTGCTGCACAAGAATAATCAACAAAATACCATTCCAATATTATAATTTGTATTTTGTTATAGAATAAATAAATAAATGATGACTATGAACACATTTTTGGCATTTTTTCACGGATTGTAATATTACAATCCTATTTCGTTGGCATTAATGTGATTTTCTTGAATACAGTATTAACATTTTTGTTATTTGATTGAAGCGACTAATCAAAATTTCATTTATGAATTGATGACTCGTCCGCACCTGGTCGTCTTTCAGTCAAGTAGTCTTAAAACAAAGTCGACTCAAATATAGCCTACCTTGAGAACATAGGTATTTTTTTGTATTGGTATTTGTTTATGAGGGTGAAGATAAGATACATAGATACCGAGACTGCAAATAGAACTAGGTTATTCAGTCAAAATGGGTGCTACAAAACATAACATCTCGTCTAATGATACTTTATATTGATGGATATACGAGTACTAATTATCAATTTTAAGAATAAATGTTTTCATGTTTGTACGGCTATTTCAATTTGGTTTTCAATGCGACTCTCTACCAGTCTCTCTATGATCTAGTTAATTGTAAGAATCTTCTTGATCGAGGCGACTTGTCTAAACAACGACCAGGTATGGACAAGTCATAATAATAATACCAGTTGTAGTTCAAGTGTTGCTAATCTGTAAAGTGTGAAAGTAAAGGTGAATGCCTAGATAAGACAAGATTAGTGGGAGATTTGGCAGGCGATGGATGGAGGGGTGTGTTTCGGAATTCGAAGAATAACGAAGGTGAGCAGCACTATGTCTAGAGACCTTTGGCCCAGGGGCAAACACAGCAGAGCAGCGCAAAGCAGAGCAGCGGTGTTGTGTCTTGGGCCGTTTTGAAAAATGATTTCCCCCGCAGAGCTCATCAGGAGCGCGGTGTCATTAGGCACGATCCATCTCCTGGTTAAAACCATCATTATCCCCCAGCTCCATCACAGTCCCCCTCCCCAACAACACATCTTCTTTTTCCCGTCTAGTCCGCTTCCCATTCACACTCCTCAAGTCCCTACTTCAACACGAGAGTGCACAATACTCGTGCAAAAGAAATCAATTTATCGTAGGTAATTAACACTAACACACCTGAGACCTGGTATTACATACAGTATTAGTTACCATTCATAGTCCAAATCGATTGTTGTTATTTATATTTTATTCTTCAATCTAAGAACTTCTACTAAACATATATTCTTTTCTCTTCGCCATATTCTATCTATAGTGTTCTGTATTATTCTATACTCATCTTTCATCATTTGTTTAGGCATCAATGACATCGAAATCAAAGTTGTACTTTTAAACAGTACTGTGAATAAAAAACTTTGAGAATGAATTTCAAAATTCATAATATGTTCTTCATTCTAAGAACTTCTACAAAACATATTCTTTACTCTTCGCCATATTCTATCTATACTGTTCTGTCTTTTGTCATATTCTATACTCATCTTCCATTATTTGTCTAGGAATCAATGACGTCGAAATCAAAGTTGTACTTTCCACAGTAAATAAAAACCTTCGAAAGTGAATTTAAAAATTCAAATGGTTGAAAGTTAAAATACTTTTGAGATTCAAATCATAATATTGGAATTTTATACATTGGCTTGGTAAATTTAATTGATTATCTCACATGTCTCTCAATATAATTTTTACATCTATAACAGATTTTAAAGAGTTGTTGTAAAACCCTATCAAATAAAAAAAGGAAGTAGTGGAAGATAATTTTCAACACAGATATATAATTTTATCCGAAGTGGAATGATTTCAACTTTTCTCTTGGCAGAGGTGATAAGTTTCGAATTACTTCTAATATTTTGTGAAATTTCTGATTGTTCGGTGTTTCGGAAGGTTATTATCTATAGTTTGGATGTGAATTAATTACTATCAAAAAGGCAAGTCGAATGTTGAGCTAAGCGAGGAAGGTGATAGATGGAGCACAGCATAGCATGGCACAGTTCGGCACATAATACGGCTGAGTGCCAAGTCTCGTCGAGCTTTGCCCGTCAGTCAGTTGATGTGACGATCGCAACCCCATTGGCTCCCTTCTCTTCTCTTCATCCGATTTCCATTCTAAATTCTAATGGATAAGATGTGGACTTATTCGAATCGCTTAGCCATCCATTTTTCATGAGCTCACAAACGCCAACTCGCCAATCCTTCAAACAATTACCACTTCATTCCAGATCTGTGAATTACCCAACTACTGACAATTTTAAAACTATCAGATAAGTGATATATCCAATTTTTTTGTGAGGGTGATGCCCACATGGGCTCTTGGGCCTGTGCGTGGGTAATGGGAAGGATGATACTACTGCTTCCTACTGCTTAGGTGGGTTCCGAACCACCGGGAAGCGATTTTTGAGGCTCATAAATTGAATTCAGAGGAACCGGTCACCATTACAACAGTGGTGGTAGAGGCACGTCGCTTATCTAATCTCACCGATTAGACGCTCTCTACCACTGGGACAAACCGTTTCCCTAGCACATTTATCTAGCAAATATTCTTCTTATTTCTTATATCTTAATTCTTATTTTTCTTGTTTTTTTCGTCCAAGTTATTCCTCCCATTTATATTCCAATTTCAATTCACCAAAAAAAGAAACAAATCAAATTAAATATTTATTTATTTTGACACTTGAGCAATAAAATTTATCAAAAGAAACAAGTTTTATAAGAAAATGTAAGTATACATCATAAAAAAGGTTTATCAATAATGTTTCATATACAGAAATGCCAAAAGCTGAAAAATGCCAAAATAAAAAAATACTACTTGCTAAATTTTTTAATTTGTTCGCAAGTAGGAAATTAGAACAGGATTCATCATCATTTATTATCTGGCATACGAATGTTTTCGTTATTTCCTCAACATTTATCTGTATAACATTATAATAATTGAGAACATGCTCCAGTAATGATAGAGATTTGTACTTTACAATGTATTGAAATTTTGTTTGAAGCTTGAGAGTTTTATTATATATAGTACTATTTATTATATAATATTACTATAATATTATAGAAACGATAAGGGAATCCTCTTTAATTTCGACGTTTTTAAGCACTTTTTCTTCAAAAACATACAAGTAAGTTATATTGATTCGGAAAAAATCACCTAAAATATATAGATTTTCTAATTGAATAAATCTTTCAAACGTTTGCCTGATTGAGATTTTGAGAATTCTTATTTGAACATTAGGCTACACAGAACCTGAATCAACAGAGTTTGAAACGGTTTTCAATACAAATAAGGAGCTTGGTAGTAAGTACTGGGAAAGAATTTGACTTTCTTGAAGAACTGCGGCATTTACGGATGAAATGTGATGAAAAGGTCGCCTCAGTCTCCCAGAAGCGTGTCAAAGAGAATAACTCTTCTTCACACGCAAGTCACTCACGAAGATTAACTGAGAAAGCGTAATTTATTTAGAATCAGAACAATTACCATTGCATTTCTTTGGAGGCACTTCTTACAGAACTAGCTAGTTTATTTGCGATCCAGAAGTAAAAACCTGAGAAAAAGTTCGGTATGCAAGCTGAAGTAGTGCAACGATTAAATGTGAATGTCTTAATATGAGCTTGAAGAGTTCTAGACGTTAAGTTTATTTACACTTCATAGTTTACAGGCAGTTGACTTTATTTTCCAATATGAATAAGTGCAGATAAAGAATCATTATAACAATTAATTATTTATTATTAGATAAACTAATCTCTTTTGATTCTTCACCGACAATAAATATTAGTGTTAATAAATATTTTACACTCATAAGACAAAGCAATCTTTAATTCGATTAAGAAATTAAAATTTTTGCTGGGGTAATGCCCACAAGACGACAAGAGCTATTGACTTTCAAGCGGACAATGGAAAGGATAACGATAAGGAACGAATGAATTCAAATTTAATGTGAATTTCGAACGACCGGAAAGTGATTTCGATCCTCATAAATTATATTCAACGAAGAAGGCCTCAAAAGTCGCCCTTAGAAATAAAATTGATTTTTTTTAATTCAATTGAATCAAAGTATTAAAGCACTCCTTTTTCATTTGCATTACAGAGGGTTGAATTGAGATAATTCATTACTTTAAAGATGATACAACTTAAATAGTTGAATATTCAGATAATAAAATATTAAAATTGAAGGAACATTGTTGAAGAAAGTTCCTCTACATTCCGTTCTCAATACATCCATACCAACGTAACATTCAAAATTGTGACATTGTGACATATACTTTTTTGTCTTCGATAAATATTCTTCTGGTGATGATAAATACCACTTACCATGAGAATATAGATGTAGAAAGATAAGAAGAAGGAGGAAGGAAGGGTATCAAGGGACTGGTCAGTTGCACAGTCACTGATCAGACAGTAATAGATGACAGCCGTTAATCAGACGCTGGTCAAATGTAGTAAGTGAGGAAGGGACACCTTATCTGCTCGGTGAATTAGTAAAGAAGGGAGGAAGGAAGAGGTGACTTTGCTAAAGGGAGCAGGCAGCACTCATTAGCGTGGACGCATACGCGGTTAGTGGTCTACGGCCTCCTGGGAAGCCGGGCTTAATTGGACGCTGTCATGTGGCGCTCTCTTTTCGGCGAAGGCATTTTTTCACTTAGGAAAAAGACGCAAGCCAGCCGTTAAGGGAAAAGGCTTATTTGTTTTTCGCCGTCGAAATTTGTCGGGGGATTTCTCATCCGACACGACACGACAACGACTCCAGCCTTAGAAGGCAGCGATGCCACTTTTTAAGCCGCGCCACGTAATTAAGCGCTCTTATTCGAGTGTCAACACACCACGGTCCACCCCTGACACGGTGGTGCACACATTTACATTTTTCAACATTTCTCAACAACGCTTAAGCCGACAGAAACAAGCTGCTAATCCAAACCGGCACACAATTCTTACCACAATACGTATACATGCCATTTTCTAGTCTCATCACCACCACCCTTACCACTAAGATTCTACAGCTAAGATGAATAATTAAACCTCATCTCAGAAGAGTCATAACATTTCATAATTATTATTAATAAACAGGATATTCATCAGAATATTGAATTGATATTATTTTCCAAACCAGGTAACCATTCTTAAACGCTAAAGACATTTCTCTATTCTTATAACACCATTCAACAATCGCGTTCAGATTCGCAACTAAATTTATTATTTTAGAAGATGAAACAGGTAAGATAAAATACTGTATTGAGATCAATTTTCAACTTAGCACTTATTTGTGTAAATGATTTTCAATTCTCATTTTAGGGTGAACACTATCGACACAAACATGTCTTTTTATAACACTGTGTTTAATTCATTTCCATCGTATATGAAATACGTATATATGAAAAAGGGTACTGAGATTAACATTTTCAATAAAAAACTATGTAAAATAATTAGGTGGCATTTTGTCAAATATTTTTTCACAGATCAACTTCTGACGGGTTGATGCTATAAATCACACTTAGAAGAATGAGATCGTACAATATTTTTCAAGCATCGATAAAGGAAAAAAACCCGACCAAAGCTGTTTGTGGGGCTGGTCTTACTCAGACAAATTTTAATCCCGAGGGGGAGCAATGACGTTGGAGTGAGTGAGAGGGGAGACTCGAGAAGCAAGCGGCTCATAACGTCACGAAACGAACAGAAAGGAGAAACCGCTGTAGAATTAAAACGTCATTTGCGACATAATTAAAAGCACATTTTCATGCAAGGACAAAGATATGAACGTTCTCTTATTTTGAATGTCGAGAGCCAACACCCGGCGACTACACTGTCACTGTCAAGCCGAATCCCTTCCTTCGATTGGCCACAAATGCCCCTTCATTTACAAATGCAAATGTCTTCCGCCACTAAATGAGCGATTGATGAACGAGAAAATTATCAACACAATATGAACACTGCTATCTCAAGCTGTATTCTATTAATGGCAATAGAATTAGCATTCTATTATCTGTAGGAAATTGTCTATATCGCAGTCAGCAGTGAAAACCTTTGACTGGAATAGAAATTTGAACTCATAACCTAAAAATTTGGAAGTCTTTTTTAGAATTTAAAGTATTTCAATGAAAATTGTGGTAGAAATACAAAGGGCTATGCCTGTTCTTTCTCAAGTGTATGTTTATCATTATATTGATAAATAAATGAATAAATAAATAATTGTGTTATCACCACTAAGTTGAATTAAAGCAGAACAAGAAACTTAAAGAAAACTTATAAAATTTAATTATTCTTAAATTTGAACAAAATTAGTTTGTTTACAATATTGATGTGATACAGTTTGAAAAAATAGTTACTGATACTCTGCAGAATAACTCCAATAATAAAGAATAAAATTTTTATCGTCACGAAAAATCATAAATTAATGTTGTGCAGTGTCAATGTAACCCGAGCATGAGTTTCAAAATCCTTGGAGATGAATAATGATTAGTTCAGAGGTGATCTTGAGAATAGAAAGAAATTAATTTGCATATTTGGAATTCTTCTACCGTAAAAGGCGATTACTGAAGCGCTGCATGCTACACGGTAATAATTGCTGATTACAAAATTTGACAAAAGAACAACGGAGCTGAGAAAAACTGCTAAAAAGGTTATGGAATTTTTCTGGGCGAAAAAATAAGATGTGACGTGGCTAAATCTAATAACATTTGGGGACATCAATAACACAACCGACATCAACAATGAGAACGAAAGATGAAGGAGGAGAGAGAGAAAGAGAAGCCTCAAACTTGTGGCGGAGGCAAGAGAAAGATGACTTCAGGCAAGGGTGAGGAGTGGGTGGGGGTAGCGCCCTTAGCCCAACGTCGCACAAAGCTTCTGCCCATTCTCCGCTTCAAATTAGCTGTAAATTATTAATTACATAAGGGCAGCACACTCAAAATGGATGACTTTCCGAAAACTTGGACAACAACGACAACAACCTCTAACACTTCTCCAGCATAAGCATGATTAATTAGTTTTAGACATATTGTTTCCCGGTCATAGTGCACACCACAAAAGGCAAGGCAAGCCAAGTCAAACCAGCTTACACATTATTTGTGGGTGGGTGTGTTTCGGAATCTGATCCTGCAGATTCAAATGCGCGATAGAGCAGATTAATTAAAAAATAATATATATTGATTAGATGAACATAAATTTTACAGTGAAATCACTCTAGTTTTTGGCGCCACAATTGTTTCATACTGGTATTGCACATGCACATTATCAAGCAGGTTAGGCACTACGCACTTGATTAGTGCCTAACCTGCTTGATGATGTGCAATACATGAGTAATTTCACTATTAAGTTTTTATGTTCTCTCAATTGATTTATTAGTGAAAAATATAGATGAATAATAAATATATGTTAGTTTATACTTTGGTACGACAGACCAATAATTTATTGGACCTCTGATTTATTAATGAAAAATATGAATTTATAATAAAATCCTATTATATTAAGCAAGTAATTTCTGTATGTATGTTTGTATGTGGAACCACGGATCTAGAAAACGGCTCTAACGATTTTCTTGAAATTTGAAATGTAATATAACCGTGATGGAAAAATAAGATTGCACCAGGTCTCATCTCCGAGAAAACTCTCTTGCAGGATTAATAAAAGAATAAAATATTCCTTATTCAGGCATAATCCCAAGTTGTACTACTGTTATCGATAGCTGACCAAAACTATCCAGCTGGAGTAAAAGGAGTTACATTCAAGTCTATAACACATGTTCATGCCAAAAAATTGTGAGAGTTGATCATATCAATTTTGAATTTATTTTTTATAAGGAGTTTCCTTGATTTTTTACAATAACATATTTATGTAATTCAACAGTTTGGCCGCAGCTTCAGAGCGAAGCTCGGTACCAGATATTTTATTTAATACACATTTAAATTATAAGATTACTGTATTATAAAATTTATCTAGTATATGTTGGTTTATATTTTAGTACGGTTACGGTGGATGAGAAAGCTAGGAAATGAAATGATCAACTTTAAACAGATTTCATATTAGAATAGGGGAAGTTCCAGCAACGCAATTCAATTAAATAAGATGAACCCAATTCACAACAGCATTATTCCACCATCTACTGGAGGATACAATTTATAATAACAAATCCATTCTCATAAAAGCAACAGGAAGTCTTGTCTTCTTAGACAATAGATTCAGTAGATTGATAATCCTACACATAAAAAATGGAAGTTTAAACAATAATTTTTTATTCCATTACCTGTAGTGGTTCCTAACCGATATAATACAATCGAAAATAGTTCTATTTAGTTTCTCTTCCATCGAGCAATACTATAATCTAATTTCCTATTATGTTGTATCACAGGGGTAACTGGATTAATGTCCGTTTGAGAATGAACAATTTATTCAGTTCCAGTTAACTTACACCAATAATAAATATTCAATAGTCTGTTTTCAGGTTGGGTTCCACTGAGTTGCTTACTCATTGTGCTAGTTAACAATTTTCTTTCAAAATTTTAAAAAATAATTGCGTTAAGCTGACTAATGGAGAAGTTATTTTTCATACAAGCATCATATTTTGAAGCATGTTATTTTGACACATTACTCAACAACGACAATACAAATATTGATAAACTGTGCAAATAAAATCATAATTTTTGCAACACAACGTAACAAAATTTACGATTTATTACAATAGTTTAATGAAACTTGGGAATTATTTTGTGTTATTTGGATTTAGATCAACCCTTTTAAATAACTATTATTTATGGTTCTGGAATATCTTTATTGAAGTGGAAACCTTCGGCTGAAAATGAAATTTTTACATAACCTGAAAATTTTGGACTGTACTTTAATTCAACTAAATTTAGAAATTTAAGAAGTTTTGGGCAATGGCCTGTTTCTTATTTCCACTGAATTTGTATTATTTTGTACTAATAATAAATATGAATATGAAAAATAAGTCACGAGTGAATGAAAATACATATCTACAAGACTTTTGGTCAGCAGGTGATTCCGATAAGTGAGCAAGCACATGACGCTGACACATGTTACAAGACGGGTGATTTCTGGACTTGCCAGAAGGGTAGTGGTGAGGGGGGGGTACAGCAGCATCTTTCATCTCCATCGCGGCTTGATAAATGTTGCAGGACTTGGACTGGCTGGGGACTTGAAGAAAGGATGTTAACGGGGTCATTTTGAGTTATGGCCGGCAGACCGACCACCCTCGGTTGTCCGCGCGCGACGCTCCCGCCGACCGACCGACTTTTCGCCCTTGCGATTTAGCCCGATAAATCATGCACCTCCCCACCCCTCAACTGCCAAAACCATTTTATTTGATCTGCGATTCCCCTAGTCGATCCCCGTACTCCATCTATTATCTGTGCGTTCTAGAATAATTATGCTATCGTTCTTATGCTTCCTCAGAACCCCCCTTCACCACTGCCACCGTCCATCAAGACAATACCGATCGTCTTCACTGCTCACTTGCTATCGTTGTTTATTCAATGTATCAGCGCTCCCCGACTTTCTGTCACTAGGACGTTAATCTACTTACAAGATTGAATTAACCGAGGGAAGCTTGGTCAGTGTTAAACGAGTTGTTTTCAGTAAATCTGAAAGACTTTGTATATACAATGGTGGAAAGAATGAGAAAATGAATCTATTTCATGGGTAAGCGTTTTTTACAAGTAGATTCTCTAAAATTGTTAAATTTCAACTTTTATATTCTATTGATAAACCAGTGTCAACATGTTTCAACTGTGTGTATAGCTGTTTTAACTCGTGGTTAAGTGATGGAGTGGACATTACTGTCCAAACTTCGCCACGTCATTAAAATAAAGAAGTCATTCCATTCTATTGTATTGACTTATTTTCAACAATTATAATTATTGGATTGTAATTCAATTTATGAATTTTCAATAGATTTATAATTACTACATCAAATTGTGTCAATTTTCAAGCAACTTGCAACAATTTAACTGAAGTCTATCAGTTCACAATAATTAAATTAAATATGAATATTTATTGTAGAGAAATTTAGATAACTATAAATCAATTTAGATTTGACTAATCGAAATGTTCAAGTGCCCAGTGTAGACATATATCTTGATGTAATCCTGATTCACTTCTTGAATAGTGAGTAAACGTTGATAGAGTTGCTGGAGAGATGATTCAGAAAGATTATCAAAAAATACATGAATCCATAATTTGATACACAAATCATTATTATAATTTGATATGTGTATCTTATTAGGGCATCTTTCGATTAAATACATTCAGCAACTGTATCACTGGGTACACACAGCTTTAGATTTGGATAAGAGTGACATCAACTGCTTTATATAATAATAGATTGACTGCTTGATTACAATTAACAGAAGGCAATAGACGAAGAAGATAGATATTTTATGAGTATCAATTATGTAAAATTATATATTAGTTAATTTTTATAACTATGTTGACCATATTGAAATGAAATGACCATGTCTTATGCAATCTTGTTATTGTTCTTGGACAAATATTTATTTATTGGACAGGAATTTCGTTCTTACAAAACTTTTCTTTTAGGGCATTTCATTCGAAGAAATGCACTATTGGTCTTGCCCTGACAATCGAAAATTTATGATGTGGTATATTTTTTACACGTTTCCGAGCCCCTAGAACACGAATTTGATGTCCGTCCGAATTCATATATCTCTATATATATATATAGAGATATATGAAACGTATGTATCGAACATAGAAGATATATATATATATATATATATATATATATATATATATATATATATATATATATATATATATATATATATATATATATATATATATATATATATATATATATATATATATATATATATATATATATATATTTAAATATTTATGTATTTATATATGTACAGATTCTTGTGAACACGATAACTCCCGAAGGGCTTGTCGGAGAGCGACCAAATTTTGCACATAAATCATTAGTGTTAATATCTCGGTAAAGTTCGTTAACCAGCCAAATTGGTTCGAGGGTAGGGGTTGAAATTAGGGGATGAAAGTTTAGAAAAATCACTACAAATCGACCAATAACTTGATCGTTTTGAAAATTGGTGTGTATAACACCCCTATTATACCCTACAATTTGAGCCATCAACGAAAAAAAATCCAATCAAAAATGGCGGAGAAAATGGCGAATAATTTTCCAAAAATTATGTTTTCATGGGTTTTTTGAAAACGGCACTTTTGAATTCATACCCTAAATAGCTCATTATAAGTCATATGATTTGAGCTATCATGGAATTGCATTTGAAATGCACTCTTTCCGACCGCCAGCTGCCGGAGCGAATTTTTACAGGTTTATATTAACTGTTAATGAATTTATATCAAATATCAGCATATGTTTTTTTCATTTTAATTTCAATACTGAAATTTTTCGTATTAATTGATCATGAATTTACTGAGCTAAGCCAATACCTACTAATACATCAGGCCCCACAACTGAAGTAGGGCTCTATAAAAAGGGCCTTTTTATAGAGCCCTAAACTGAAGCTCTCATAGACTATGACGTCATCATAAGTAGATGGACGGTAGATAGACAAAATAAGAGCGCTAATGTTTGTTTACTTTTCCATTCAATCCCATTCCATGTGATAACCCACAAAATACAAATTCCATTATTGCAATCTTTCGCATTTATCGCATTGAATAGAGTTCATTCATCATTTTCTCCAATTTTTGGTGTAAAGTGAGTGAGTTGATGGTGGATTTGACATTTTAAAACATGAAATTTTACTGCCATATCATTATCATAGCGAGAATGTTCTTTCTTTTACAAAAAATAGCCTAAAAGAAAATGAATCTGAAGAACACATTCCAATCAGGTAAAAGTGAAGTTTACCGGCCACCCTTCCAAAAGTCAAATTTCTGGTTGCAATCGATTAAGTATGGCCTACTGATGACAAAATTAAAAAAAAAGCTGTTGCTGTCCAGTAGTTTTGAAATAAATTAAGTTTAAAGTTTGTTCTGCAGTTGCTATAATTTAACCTTAACTGAGCTTCATCTAACCTAACCTGAACTTCAACTAACCTAATCTTAGCTCAAATTAACCTGAGGTTAAACTAACCAATCACAATGTTCAGCTAACCAAACCTAAGTTTCAGATAACCTAACCTTAGCTACAGCTAACCTAACCTAAGCTTCAGCTAACCTAACCTGAGCATCAACTAACCTAACCCAAGCTCTAACTAACCTAACCTGACATAAGCTTCAGCTAACCTAACCTAAGCTTCAACTAACCTAAACTAAGCTTCAGCTAACCTAACTCAATCTCTAACTAACCTAACCTCTAACTAACCCAACCTAAGCTTCAACTAACCTGAACTAAGCTCTAACTAATCTAACCTCAAACTAACCCAACCTAAGCTTCAGCTAACCTAACTCAAGCTCAAACTAACCTAACCTCAGCTCTAACTAACCTAACCTAATCTCCAACCAACCTAACCTAAGCTCCAACTAACCTAACCTAAGCTCCTACTAACCTAACCTAAAACTAACCTAACCTAAGCTCCTACTAACCTAATCTCTAACTAACCTAACCTAAGCTCCAACTAACCTAATGGAAGCTTAAACTAACCTAACCCTTAACCAACTCAACTCCAACTACCCCAAACTGAGTGTTAACCAACCTAACCTAAGCTTCAACTAACCTAACTTTCATCTAACCTAACCTTCAGTCATAAATAAATCTTATACTAATAATTAGTGCTGTTTTATACAGTTTTGATGCACTTTAGAACTTCTAAAATAAGAATTAGTGTACATGTGAGCCAATTTTCTAGCTTCCACAGACCAAACTTTAAACTTGATTTATTTCAAAACTACTGGACAGCGACAGCTAATTTTTTTATTTCGTCATCAGTAGGCCATACTTAATCGATTGCAACTGGAAATTTGACTTTCGGAAGGATGGCCGGTAAACTTCACTTTTTATTCCATTTATGAATTTGAATTAGCAATTCATAGAAAAGTACTTACAACATTCCAATTATACTTATCCTATAATTTATGCTTACTTTACCAATCATACAGGAATTTTTTAGGTAAGTTATTTCCATTCCAAATTGCTCTTAATTACCCTAAAAATTCTAAAAAAGGTAACAATAAAAATTTTTACAACAAATATTTCAATACAAGTTTAGATATAAAATAGGCCACAGAGTAGAATAGTTTCGTGATGAAGCTGGTAGGTCAAGTACAAGTTATTTTGTTCACGAATCTGAAGGTAGATTCTGATAGGTGATTTGGAAATCATAAGGAATAGTTCTTCATCATAAATTATTTTTTTCTCTTCATCTTGAAAAGTAGGCAGACCTAAGAAAGTGAATAGCTCATTCTCAAAAAATTGATGTTTTGTAGCTCAAATAGAGAACTCAATCTAGCTCTAGTTTCTGTTTAAAAAAATGTACACAGCGCAGGTAAAATTAGAAAACTATTATAATTGAAATAAATTTATGAATTTGAATTAGCAATTCATAGAAAAGTACTTACAACATTCCATCAACTCTTGATTTGATATAATGCTTATACTTCTTGTTTCAGGTATGAGAAAAGAGCTTTGATGGAAAGGATATCATTCAAGTAGTAAAAGCTCACAATGAGAAGGAAAGAGCTCTTTTGAAAAATAATAGTGTAGTTCTCCTGTGCTTGAGGACGACAAGAATTGATTTTCAATACCTAACAAAGAATTTTTGATCAATGATACAAACCAGATGAGCATAATGCTCAAGAACGTAAGGATGAAGAACAAACATTTTCAAATTTGGAAAAGTGAATCAAGAAAAATGAAGAGTCAACTATTAATTGAATCGGCCTACTGGCTATGGTGATAGAGTGTTAAAACTAGAAAGTGTATGAAAAGGCTACAGTTGTTTAAATTTTTAAAAACGGGTCCAAGAACACATATAAGTGACTATAAAATAGTTTCTGACAAAGAATGCAGTGGAAATCTAGTTATACCTGGAAATATTTCTTATATGAAATTGGATGTGTTAATTTGAGGCAATATGCATATCAAACTGTCTATATAGTATCAATAAAGAGGAATGCTTTTACTGATTTGAATGCAAATTTATTTGTTTGATGGGTTTCTCTGTTCCTCTACCACAGATTTATTTCTGAATCAAGTCCTTAAAAGCCTCTTCCCTATAAAAGAGTTACCCCTGATTTGGTGGTGGGCTTGATATTCCTTGAGAGGCTTATCACTCACAACCACTGATCACAGTATTACTTATTATAATTACACATTAGATATTTTATTCCACATAACTTACATAGACTTATAAAAAACATATCCTAGATTTTTGAAGTTACAGCAAATTATAGTTACCACTTATCAAGGCTGATAATGAAAATAATTGATTATATTAATCCAGCTTTCCATTATTCTTATATTATATAGTTATATCCGTAAGTATTTTAGCTAAGATGAATTGAATTCGTAAGGATGATAGCTCTATTATCGTATCAAACGTATCCAGGAAGCTAAGTCATGAATAAATTATTGCATTTGTGGAATAAAGTGCTTCAATTCAAATTAAATACTTCTACATGGAAGACAGAGTCTTTTATTAAGAGATAAGAATGCATTTCACCCATTAGAGTATCAATGTAGCAAGGAAAGTTGAAGAGTTTACATTGATATGACAGGGAACTTCACTGTCATTCTAGAGAAAATCCATCTACTTGTTATGACGTCATTAAATCAGTTGTGGGGCCTGATGTATTAGTAGGTGTTGGCTATGTTGACTGTGCGCCGACGATACTAGCATAGATGACGGATTTCATCCACTAAAAGTGATTGAATTTCGCCACCTACTACACCAAAAACATTCATAATAGTGCGGCCAGCTATCTCATAACTGCACTGACCTAGAAGTAGCCGAGGCGCACGAGCCAGAAGGGAGCCACCGCTCGTAAATCACGGCTGCAAAAAGAAGCCAGGGCGAAAATAAGCGCACAAAAAGTCGACATAAGAATCGAAGGATTGGAACGGGAGGAAAGCGGCAAAAAAGCAAATCTCGCCGGAGGAAAAGCCGAGCTGGAAATGAATCCTTGGCAACCGATAAAGAACAGAAATCGACCAGCTGATACGCTAGGCACACTTCACTGTGTACGCTTTGTAGCTTCAAATCATTTCACAATCAGACTTTGAATTTCAAATTCGGCCTAATAAATCGACATCAAAACAGGTCAAAAGCAGCCATCAAAGTAGCTTTAGCAGTCAAACGACAGCTAACATCAACAAAAATCTCGCTTTTACGCAAAAATTATAAAGAACTAAGAATATAAACCATAATCTTGGATATATAATAGCTTATTGTTCACTTTGTTATTGGGGCTACTAATCAATAAAAATCAATAACTTATTGACTACAATACCCTCAAAATAAGATTATTTCTTCTCAAGTTGATATTGACTATTAATATTTAAAAACTGGTTGTGAGAAAATATAATCTTATTTTGAAGTGTACTGTGACTAATTATTGATTTCTTATACTGTAATAGCTGATATATATTTTGTAGAAAATCTAAGATACAGATATTAAGCTATCCAAGACGAATAGATACATTACAGTTAGTATGGTTAGTTCTTTATCGTTTATCAAATTAACCAAAAATTGATGAGCATTCTTTTTAATCGTATTAGATGAGTCTTGTAGAAGTCATTATACCTATCTGATATTACAATAAAATAACATATCCAAACTACACGTTTGGAGCAAAGTAGCTTAAATAAGAGCTTCCAGCAATCACACGAGAGCTCGATTCTTCTACATTTAATCATCTACTCATCATTTCCACAATTATCTAGGTTTATGGATAAGTTCGAGTGAAAAACTAAATTTATGATAATAAAATGTTAATAGGGGGAAAAAAGAAAACTCGCCGTAATTAGAATGGCAATGTCGACAAAAATTGTATGATGGGCTCATAAAAACATAGTAGAATTTAAATTCTTTGAATACTAACTACATAGACAGATAATTTCCTGGTTAACTGGTAGAGTGCACAAAACCTTCCAAACTTCGCCACGTAATTAAAATGAAAGAGTCATTTTATTCTATGATATTTGCACGAATTCCTGATATCAATAAGTCAGTCTATTTTAAAAATTTCATAATTTGAATGATTTGATTTTCAGATTTCAGGTGATCTTTCAATGAAATATGAAGTAAATGGGATTGCAGAGCGATTCTGAACGACCATTTGAGAAATAAAGGGACAGAAGCTGGTTTAGCTGAGCCAAGTTACAGACATCGCTGTATTTTTTTTTCAATTTCGCAATTTAGCATGGGCTACATATTATTATCACATCATTCCAAAACTTTCCGCATTACAAGAGCATTGAAAAATGCATTTTCAAGAGACGGGATGGAAAAACTAATTTTCTATGAAGGGTGTTGCCTCCAAGAGCTCTGGATTTGTGTGTAATAATCAGAATTAGCGACTACTTTTTAGAAAATTCTTCAGCGATAATAGAAGCGAATTGTGGAGTTGAAAACGGCAATTAATCTGAGATTTATATCTTCCTAGAAATAACTTAGCGATGGAGTAATTAGTTTCAAATTAACTATTGAAAGTTTACAATTTACTGAAATGAAACTTACTTGAGAAATATTTTCCAAGGTTCAATAAAATA
This sequence comes from Sogatella furcifera, assembly GCA_017141385.1. Lineage (NCBI taxonomy): Eukaryota > Metazoa > Arthropoda > Insecta > Hemiptera > Delphacidae > Sogatella > Sogatella furcifera. Next base: position 32,163,031 of record CM029548.1, on the reverse strand, counting down.
ATCCTTGGACACAATGTAGAAGGTGCCACTCTTGAACTGCCGATTACGACCAATGAAGAGGTCTTTCAGTTGTTCCTTTTGAGCAATAGCCGCTTTTTTCTGTTTGTCTTTCACTGCTTCATCCTTACTAGCCAGACTCTATGAAAAAAGTTGGAATTTAGTGCACAATATTATTAATTTTAGTTTAAAATTACATTATACGGCGAATGTCGATAATTCCAAGAAACCGGAATACAAAAATTTCTAACAAATGGAATAAGGAAGCAATATCAATAATTATGATTTAAACAATTTATTACAGGCGAACTTTCCTGATGGATACTATTCATCGAGTCATTCATTCTATTACAAGGATTAGAAGAAAAAGTCAATATATATTATGGTATAAAAATCTAGGTTCCAACGCTTTATATTATCATCAGGTCTAACCAACACTTGTAAATTATTGAATGAAAAGACAAGATATTGTCAAACCACAGATTTATTTAAAGATCGAGATACCGGTTTCGGTTGCTACACCATTATCAATCTCTGGTAAACCGGAGTGGTAAATCTGTGGTTTGGCACTATCTTGTCTTTTCATTCAATATGGATATCTAGCACAATATCACCTTCACAAGAACTCGAAAAACTTATAAATTATATATTAAATAAAGAAAAACTCAAAAGTTTTTAATTTAAGCGCTTCATCTGTCACACACTTTTATCAAGTCTTTAGTGAAGCCTTTCTTAAGTTAATAAGTTGGTCTTCAGAAATTCATTGTTTCTTTTTATTGATTTAGAAAGGTTATTGATATGTACGATCCTTGATAAACTCGGTAAGATGAACATTTATGGAAAAGGTATTGGCAAATGGTAAACGAGGCTACATTGAATAGCAAACTCAATCATACGGCCAGAGCAGCCAATCCAACGGTTTTCGATAGAACTGGGCTACCTGTAATGCTTTTAAAAAATTTTCTCTCCGACATTTTAAAATCGTTATTTGCAATACAATATAAAATTTAGAGAATTCAGGAATCTTTGGAAGTGGGAAGAACATTTTTTGACATAATCCTTGTCTACATGATCGGTGAGTTGATATATCCTGTGATTGAAACACACAAACCACAATGGAATTTGAATAATATGTGTTGAGATTATTTTTTCATAACCGGCATACACTTGCTCTTTTGTTGTTATTCTGATACAACTGGGCAGTTCTACTACTACTACCCTTTTGTAGTTCTACTACCCTATATGGAGCAGTTCTACTACCCTTTGCTATTCCTGTGTAGTCGGTCTAAGCAAAGACATTCTGGCAAGATGTGAAAATGACTTCAGCTCGGTCAATATTGGTTCAAAAATTACAAATTTGGTCTCAAATTGTTGGAAACATTCCAATCTACAATTTGAAACCAAATTTATAATTTTTGAACCAATATTGACCGAGCTAGAGTCATTTTCCCATCTTGCCAGAATGTCTCCTTTGCTTGGACAGACTATATCTGGCGACTGATAAGATTTTAGATCATGAAAGTATAATTTTCCTAGAACATCACATTTCACTATAGCTGCAGCACAAGACTGCATATCAATGACTTGAGACTATTCTTGACATAATGACTTGAGAAATTATCTTCAGGGTGAAGGATATTTCCATGGATTATGTATCACATATGTCTAGAATCTAGATGTATACCAGGGTTGTTACAAGGCTAACCTTGAATGAATACTATTTCATGTTCCAGAATTTCGTGTCATACACGAATCATCTCTGGGTTTGTCTCTCTTGAGGTGTAAAGACGAAAACAAGAGATAATAATAATAATGATAATATAAGACAAATTTCCTCCTTCAATATACATCTAAGACAATATAGATCGTGAATATATCTCTTATCTCAAGACAAAATTTCCTCAGTTTATATAATTGATTTTTTTTCATTAAAATTTTTTTTGTTCACATAAAATTATTACATATGTGAATCAGCACTGAACACAATGTTCAGAGTGAATAATTATTGTTAATGAACAATAATTATTACAGTATACATGCATAGATTGTATCAAGTATCAGTATCAAAATCAGCAATAATAAATTTGAGCATTTCAACAAGGACAGATTTCAAGAGCATGTCTGGAAAATGAAGAGATCATAATAATATAAAAAAAACTGTGTTTATAGATATCTTTTGAATTTTAGTTCATGTTTATACGATTGACAAAAAGAAATTCAAATTATAGAAGAATCATGGTAAGAGAACTTGAAAAGTAATGAATTTCTGGAACATACCTGACAGTAGCCGCAAGGAATGGCATCATGAGTAAATGTTCTGCAATTTGGGAAATATTTCATCAGAATTTCCCAAACTTTGACAGGAACTAATCGACGTACTGATTCATCAATTGTTAGGTTACCTGCAAACATATTATATTTATAAATCAATTAAAGATAGAGCAGGAGCAGCATATTAGAGCCATAAGAAAACTTGATCATGATTTAAGAGAAATGAAATTTATCTAACTCTACCACTACATATTTGATTATGCCTAACAATTAGGCATTGATGATGAAACTGATCAAATCCACTTTTTGGTTCTTTTTGGCAGCTACTTCAGTTATATTTTCTCAATTCGTCATTGGTATTTTACGAACGCCCCAGCCAGAATTGAATCGAATATAGTTTTCAGAATAGATATAGTCTCCATCTTCCGTAGTAGACTATAAGCCGTCGGTCACAACTACCTAAAAAGTAGACATCATCTCTCATCAACATCCCTATCATTACCCATGGACAGACCTGGGAGCCCATGTGGGCATCGCCATCAGAAAAAAAAGAATATCACTAGACAGTATTATTTCAAAAAGAAATTTAATCATACTGAGCACACCGAGTTGGAAGACTAGCTGTTCTGTAGCCTACTTTGCTCCAATTGAGATGGAGGTCTTTATTTACTTTTCTGAATAACTAAAATGAATTATTTTGAAGGAGTGGTAGAGGGACGACAATATACATTTTTGAGGATACTAGAAAGAATATTAAAGAGCAAACAGTTTAGTATAATACAGAAAACAATTCAGCAAGAAACTAAGTTTAGGGATTGTTGGATCAATGGGAAATGATAAAACTATTCATCTAAGTCCAATTTCCAAAAAACCGGGCGTTTTGCAATGAAACCGAACGTTTTCAAAGACGTGACGCGCACATGTAACACATGATTGTCCACTCTACATCATGCAAACACAAAGACCAGAGTATTTGCTTGTATAGAGTGAACGAAAATTCCATGTTCAAGCGCCAAGCCATGTATTAGTGTTGTCCTATTCATGTTTCATACCAGTATTTCTAGACTTGAAGTTTCTGACAGTATATTTTAGATAAATTCCTGGGATCTAAACTCACTTGCATCATGTGAGCTTCATCTATAGCAAAATTTAAATAAAGCAAATCAGATAATGAAAGAGTACAAATTGGACTTGTAGTCCCTATACCTAGAAATCATAGGCCTATACATCACGAAGGGTAAATTTTTTAAACAGCAACTATAGTTGAATCACTGGGAAAAGAGGTTTTTCCAAGATGATAGATGCTATTTTGAATGCATAGAATCGCTACGGAGCGGGTTAAGTGGGTAAGAACATAACCCTTCACAAAAATGAACTCTATTTATTTCATAGAACAGCCGTCATCTTGGCAATGGCACTTTTCCCTGAAATTCATACAAACAAATTAAGCATTCAAATTTAAGATTTCATCAGACCCTTTGCGTGAGTAAGCTGAAAGCAGTCTGCTGCTATCCGCAATGGTTTAATATCAACAATAGTGTTCCAATTTGCAAAATTGAAAAAAATGTTAAGTCGATACATTTTCTCATTATAGTTGACTATTAGTGAAATAGCTTATTTCGAAATACTCAAAATAAAAAATATATGCTCACCATTCTTATAAGTTATGATAACTCACCATGACTGCAGGCAAGACGTTCATTAAAGGGTGAGTCATCATCGTCGCTATCATCGTCATCACCATCGTTTTCTTCCTCATCTGCTCTACCGTCATCTTGAGAATCACTTTTCTCGTCGCTCTTTTTACACTCTTTCACTTTGTCACTACCTTCTTTTTCCGAGTTATGTTCACTAAGTATGTTTTCACATTTCACATCGCCGATACGTTCATTGATCGCATCTTTTCTTGCACAACTAGAACCACTACTAGCATCATTACTGCTTTGAACAGTTTTGAAATTATTTGCAGTTGCTTTAGAATCAACAGAACTATTGAGCACAGTCTCACCTAGCTTAGAATTGTTTTCACTATTATGATTGTTAGTATAGTTACAAGTCGTAGTCTTATAAGAACTCAAAATATTACTCTTCAAAATAGAATAAACAGAATTCAATAGAATCCAATCCCGTTTTATATCGCAGATAAGTTCAGAGTCTTCGGTTTTGATTTTATTTAGAGCAATATTGAGCCGGCTTAGGATATTATCAATTCTACTCAACGAGTCTGCATTGTTTGCTGGCCCATTCATACAAGGAATATCACCATTCAATACTTGTTCAGAATATGATGATACCTTTTTAGGCAATAATTTTGCAATTGCCAAGCTGTCATCTTCATCAGATTTCGCTTGAGGACCATCTTCATTTTTCAATTTCTTCCTGTAGTTGCGCAGATTACGTAACGAAGAGGCTCTCTTTTCCGGTGTTCCTGTGCCTTTTCTGGGGGATTTTTTCGCTTTTGTTGGTGAATATTGCTTATTATTTTGACTATTTTCAGAAACCATCTTTTGAGTACCAGAATCCTTTTCAGTTGAATCAGATACTTGTTCCGGAGTCGATGAGCCATCTTCTTTCTTCTCGTCCTCCAGCTCACGGTTTGAATTGATATCACAGTCATTCCTTTCCAATTCAACTCTGGATTTCCAAGTCCTCAATGATTCCTTGTCCACCCAAAAACCTGGCTCGCCCCTAGAAGTGATCGATACTTGATTATTTCAACTTATTAATTAGCATTAATTACATATTTCATAAACTCTCACATATTTTATACATAAATTCATCAACTCAATTGAAATTGTTATTTCAACCTTTGTCCATTTCAAATAAAAATAAAATCCATGTGAATAACAAAAAAAAAAACGATTGCAACCTACAGGAAAAAATAATAGAATGGAATAGCTAACAATGTAATAGCCTAGGAAATAACAATATTTTCATCAAGGAAAATATTATCTTGAAAAATTTTTTTCTTTCACCAACATCAAATGTGTTTCAATGCTCTTCTGGCATTATTCCTATTCTATAGCTTCAAGAAAAAAGCAAGCTTGCACCAAAACGCCTCTTGCAATGAGAAACAATGATGTTTCCGCACAAGTAACAAGCTAATATCTTCTACTTAAACTATCCTTGTAAACTTAATGATTACGGCACCAATATTGTAAGTAGCATTTTGATTGAAATTGATTTTGGGACAATTTGGAATCATCAAAGATGGATGGAAAAACATGAATAACATTTTTCATTCAAGTTAACATAGGTTTATTCAAACTAATATTTATTCAAGTTGACCAAACAGCTTTATTTCTTTCATATTTGTATGCTTCTATCTCTTTCTAAACAATTCCTCAAACCCAAGTAAAAATCGAGTAGAGTCTTCTAACAGCGACCTTAAAGGCTTGGGAAGCCTAATAATATGCGAATAATATGTATTGACTATAAGTTTGAGGTTGTTGTATGATGTTAATCAGTATTTGAAAATGATTTCATAACAATACTTGAAAAGCATAGGCCTATATTGATTTTGATAATAATTTGATTTTGTTTCAAAATTTAATTATTTTACTATTTGAATCATTTTAAATTTTCAACTCACTCTTCCATTTTTGTCTTGAGAAGATTAGTTATCTCCTTTGCATCATCCGCAAGCTTGTTCTTCAAAAATAAGAGTTTATTCCTTGAATTAGTACACTCTTTGCAACAAATGAGCTCTCCTTTGAGTCTTGGCCCTCCCTTATACTTTTCATACAACTCGTCCGCCTGTAAAAAAAATTAAAATATATTTTTTTAAAAGCCAAATTAGGTTTTTGAATCTTGTGAATCGACGATATGATAAAAATAATTAAATGGAAGAAGGGAAGAAGAGCATTGTATTTCCACTTTTGGTCGAACCGTTAACGAAAAAACATTCATATTACATAAAGTTCTATAAAATAGAATCGTGGATTGTTTCATAATTATCTTTTGAACTTTGAGCTTATTCTAGAAAAAATCATATTATTCCTTGAAAGTTGGAAAGAAGAGTATTAATCGATTCACTTATGGTTAAATTGTATGCAAGAAAAATTATTTTATTCCAATATAGAGTGACGCAAAAAGAACGCATGGTTTTTGAACCTTTATAAATAGTTTGCTTATTATAATCCTACAACATTTTATTTTAATACCAAAACAAACAGAAATTAACTCAATTTTAGAATTTTTTATTGTGAATTGCAAAGACCCTATTTAATTTTCATACATAACATCGGAGAGTTGGACATTTGGGACACCCTCAAGTTGGAGCCTATGGCGCCGTTGAAGCCTTTGGAGCCGTTGGAGACTTCGCCTTTGAGGACTATGAAGAACCGAGGCTCTGACAGTGTGAACATTTTGCGGAGTAGGCACGGTACAAGGACGGTCAGTCGATTCACTTTTTCACAACTGATACTGTTGTACAAAATGAGTTCTCCCAACGAAGTGTAGTGTTGCGATCAGGTATCGAACCATTTCGCTCTTCATTCAACTCTCTGCGAAAGTTTCGTTGAACAGTAATGATAAATTCATTATATTTAAAATACTGTTCAACAGCGAACACACGATGCTCCACTACGCCATCTCTACTAAACTGTGTGCTTCAACGTATAAAATGCCGTCACTGACACCTCCCCAACACTGGTACTACGTTACTCAAATTCATGCGTTCTTTTTGCGTCACTCTATATATGTGGATTGTTTTATTCATAATTATCTTTTTATGCATTTTTGAGGAATTTTAAATTAAATAGCTTCGAATTATTCAAGAAATAGAGAAGTAGTGTTCAATGTAACTCGGATACACAATTCATATCGACTTCATCAAGTAGATGCTTAGATGCATTTGATTCAATGGAGAAGTCGATCCACACAAGTCAAGTCAAATCAAATCCATTTAGGCAACTACTCGAACAAATCATGCTCGTACTTCCCAGGCATTACTTTCAATAGTAGCCACGGAATTGTGCGCCATTGTCAGATAGCAGGGAAACAGTAAAGCAACTTGGTTCAAACATCGCTTGCAGCCAAGCAAAAAATGGCATGTTGACTTTCCAGTGTTTTTCCAGTATCAGTGACCTTCCAGGGAATCAATCACCAGGATGAATTGAGTAGCCAGTCGGCAAGACTTGACAACAGTTCACAATATCTCAGCCGCCTAGCAAAATCCAAAACGATTTTCAAAGATTCAAGTAGGGTTCAATTTCCTTTATATTTTTGCAAAAGTTTTAGTATCAATGATGTAGAATCTTAAAATGGACATATTTTAAATATGACGGATATCCAAATTATAATTCGTATATAAAAACAGGATAGCCTGAAAATTAAAGAAAATCTGTGCTATTGTATTTAGTAGAATCTTACTGAATACTATAGCAGTTATAACTCACCGTCTCGGAATTGACATATTTCACATTTGAAATTTGGTCAGGATTCAAAGATCCGTGGGTGCAGACACATTTGCTATTATCAATGGGATCAGTTTTACTACGACAATTCTTTATCCAATCCGATATCCAGGTGGTTGATATCGCATCAACCATCGACCAGTCGGCTTTTCCCGGAACAGGAAGGTTGCTGATCAGCCTCTTCATCTCTTCTAAAAATTCACGGTCACTTTCAACACAGCTATCCTGAAACAGAGATTGTGTTCAAAAATGTATTATAATATTATATAAGTTTGTAGAATGTATGGTTATTACTCAGTAAGGTTGATGATTCGTGATTCTGATGAAGCATAAGAAAATACGTAATATGATCCAATGTGAATCAATATAATTGAATATTAAACACTGAAATCATAAAAATAATAATTGAACCACATCATAGCTTCCTAGGTTTGATCTACAGTGACTAGATAAAAGGGAAAAAATAGTTCCATTATGAACAGATTCAAGCATATTCATACAGATGGAAACAACATGGCGGCAATGGTCACTCTGTCTTTATCTAGTCACTGTTGTTCGATCCAGTTGACAACACGGTTAGTACATAAACAAAACAACCTGGATAATACACAATAGTATACGAGGAAGACGGAACCAACTGAACATCCGTAAATCTCTGCATGCAGGAGTCTGTGTTGAAAAATGAGGATGATATGTCAATCACAATTGGAATATTTGTTACAGAATAGAAGAAAAATTCAATTTGAGTCCCAGAGTAATAACGTAATTTCATTGCTGTCCTATTTGTTCATAATTTGAATTCTTAAGGTGCGTTCACATTTCCCAACAGGACATATCGCAACAAACTTTTTGCTGCGGATGAGTGGGACGACTTCAGCATTTGTAGGTGAGTCCAATTCAAATTTTATAATGTATATGCTCGGTATATGGGTCGGTCTGGGTGTGAACGCACCCTGAAAGACAGTTTTTTTGTTTGTCATTGTATCAATTGCCATTTGTCAATGGCCCTATGAAGGGCATAGGCCTACCAGCTGGTTGTCAGTTTCATATTCACTCCACTACACAGTCCGTACTGATAAAAGACAGTAAATTAATTAATTCATTGGTTTTGTTATCAACTAATTGGGTAATAAATGAGGTAGACAATAAGATTGATGAACGAATCAGTTCCTTTTCTTGTTATTCTATAGATGGAATCATTTTACGGCGAACTATTTCAATTGAATTTTCGATCAAATGGCCGAGATTAGAAGCTATCACTAATGAGCTGATCAAAGTTCTAATGGTATACAAAATCAAAATAGTTCATTGTTAAAAAGTTTATAAAAAACACACTTACTCTTAAACGAGAAGTTTCTTCAAACCAAATATCAAATTCTTTATTATGCCGATTTACATATTCTTGCAGTCTTTCACAAAGCGAGGTAATTTCAAGTTTATTGGGAAGTCTGTCGGAGCTTTGATTGTCTGGGGAAACTCTTCTGTAGACCAACATGTATGCCTTGGTCGAAGACAGAAACCCCTTTGGAACCCTGCTACTTGCACCATTCTTTTTTCCAAATTCTGAAAAAGAAAATAATAATGAAGCTCATACAAAATGGAATATATTTAAAATGTTGTAGTAACTTACAGAGTGGTTTTGTTTTTGGCACATACCTCAATTTTAAAAATTTGAGTAGCTAAGAAATTCAGAGAAATGAGTCTTGAAAATGTGAGCTTAGTACTTCACCAAATTTTCAGATAAAATTAGTTTTTGAGCCTGTTGTTGCTCAACACATTGTGATTGAAATTGTTCAATAGCTACGGTACTAATAATTGGTAATAAATTATAATAATTTAATTATCATAATAATTCAATTGTAATAATTAAAATGAAAATATCCATACATGAATTATAAACATTTGTGCAGTCTAAAATTGAATCATATGAATGAAACAAACTTATTATAAATGAGAAGTTATAAATCAGTAGTAAAATTAATCCAACGTTTTTTATTCTATTCATTGCACTTGAGAATAGGTGAAATGAGACCGAAACATGTTATGCTAATATAAATAATCTAATGTCCGGTTTTTCCAAGCACACTCAAAGTTGAGGGACCCTCAAATATTAAGTGACACTCAAATATTTGAGGGACCCTCAAATTTTGACGAATCGTCAATTAACAGCTGACATTTCCTATGCTTTTAACATAAGAGAGTTGAGGTGCCCTCAAACCAAAGTTGAGGGACCCTCAAATTTTGACGAATGCTCAGATATACAGCTGACATTTTATTAAAAATTTCTGAAGCAAATCTGCATTCTCATTGGTTACATACGGTACTCATATTATATTGTAAACAAAATAATATTATCATCCGTTCAAAGCGATTACCTAAAATCCAGCATTAGCCTACTACGAGTGTTTGCATGATATTTTGTAATTATTTGAATGAATGAAGAGAAAATAAATTGTGGCATGAATTTCGATATATTTCGGTGTATATTTCTCCCTTAAACAATAAATTAAGATACTTCAATGTTTGCTAATTTGGAGAATGCATAATCTTACAACGTACTGACGAGTAGATGTAAACAAAATAACCATATTTATTACTTTTATATTTTTTTCAAAGAAAATGTCAGCTGGTTATCTGAGCATTCGTCAAAATTTGAGGGTCCCTCAACTTTGGTTTGAGGGCACCTCAACTCTCCTATGTTAAAAGTATAAAAAATGTCAGCTGTTAATTGACGATTCGTCAAAATTTGAGGGTCCCTCAAATATTTGAGTGTCCCTTAAAATTTGAGGGTCCCTCAAGTTTGAGTGTGCTTGGAAAAACCGGGCATAAGAGTACTATGGTTTCTAAATTTTATTGTTAATGAATGAAAAATCATTCAACAGTTCTGAGTAAATAAACATAATGGTTAAAACACAATGATTTCCTTCAATCATAATACTTATCAAAACAGAATATTATCCGTTATCCCTGATTCAAATTTGAGTTTTGATAGGAATAATTATAATTATCAGACATATATATTACAACGTAATATTGAATTAAGATCTCTATTCAATTGAATCATACTATTGTTAAAAAATGTTATTTGTGTAAACAATCCGAAGTAGGAAAAACTTTATAAAGATTATCAACACTTAAATAACTAGTTTTCAATATCCTCTAATACCTTTTTGTAAACTATTGTAAATCGTGATGGAGTATCTATTTTCCATTGAAACACATCGGTATCGCTACAAATTTTCAGAGATTTAGATACGTTGAAGACTCATTTTGAAGTTTGGTGTCGTCTACCTTAATTTGAACTAATACAACTACTACCTTAATTTGATTTATTTTGAATGCTGTTGTGATTCGTCTGTCTACATTAATTAAAAAAAGTTTATTACTGATATTAAAAAGTTTATTACTGATTTTAAAAGTTTATTAAAATATATTATTACTGATAATAGATTACTCTTTCAAAGTCAGAAAATAAAATAAGTTAACTCAACGTGATATGAAATCGAAGCCAGAATAAAGTGATTCTTTTGACAAGTTAATCATTGTTGAAATTTCTCAACATCCCGTAAAATATATATTCAAATGATTGGCACACTTACCGTCAGATTCATCCAACTTTAACTTCAGTTTTTTTCCATCAGTGTTTTTCTCTACAGTTTCATCGTTGAATGTGTACCAGTCCCCTGATTCATTGTCCTGAATGTAAGCTGAAAATATCGTAATACGATTATTCAAAATAGATGCATTATTTTCAAACGTACAGTGTAACCTCGTCAACCAATACTAATTGGTCTTAAGCTCACTTCTGGTAATCGGCCTTACTACGATTATTGCAGTTTATATTTTACAAATTACACAAAACTGCGACAAAATGATGATGTTTTTTAGTCTAAACTCCAACTGAATGAAAATAAAAAACAAAGAGTTGATGAATGACTATGTTGATAAATTATTTTATAAACTTTTAAATCCAAGCTCGTTTGGAAACTAATAGTTATTCAATCAAAATACACTTTCAAGAAATAAGAAAACAGTAGCGGTTCCAGACCCGAAATACTGGGGGGGGGGCAAGGACTCAAATTCACGAGTGATTTTCTAGGGGGAGGGGGGCTGGAGTTTATAAAAGGGTATGTGGGCGCCCTTACCCCTACCCCAGATAGTAGGGTTCCCAGGCGTCTTTTTTCCTTGGGAAAAATTGAAAATATCATGACAAAGTAAATAATTAGTCTAACTCAATTTTATTATTTTTCGAGCTAGGTTGGAAATCTTGATGCATTGAAAACTTGGCCTTATTTTATTTGAAAAGTAAAATTTGAAATATAGTCTTGAGGTTCAAGAGTAGATAATTTGGCAATAATTTCTACTAACTACTATTGAATTAATTCCAATAGTTTCATACTACGGCACACAGAGTGTTTCAGAAGGATGCGCAATACTTCTCAGGCTGTTTCCTTATACCAAGTAGAGAAAAAAGTACCATGGAACATAGGTACCCTCAATAATGCTTTGTATCTCGGTAACAATGGAGAGAAATTGAAATTTTTCAGAAAGTATTGATTTTTAGAGGTTTTATTCAAGTTATAAAATTATTTATTCCCATGTCAAATTACGACGTGATAAATTCAATCAAATCTTGAAATTGCGACTTTACAGTAATTTTTTACTTGTTCAATGTTTTGTCTCCTTTTGATCACGATTTCTGAGAGTTAGGTAAAATTTACACAATCACCGCTATTCAACGTTCTCTTCAGAATATCTCCTGATTCTCTTCAACTTCTATCAATATTGAAAATAAAAAATTATGGTACCGGTAGCATATTTGCTCTATTATCTCAATAACCATTCAAGTTAAAAACTCCTCATGAAACAGTCATTGAATTCCTCAGATTTCACAACTCCATTTCACATGGGAATTAATAATTTTAGAATCTCAATAAAGCCAGTGAAAAAATAGAAAAATGAATATTTTTTGAGAAATTTAAATTTTTCGCCATTGTTATCTAAGCGGAAACAAAGCGTTTTTGGTGATATGTCCCACGGAACTTTTTCCTCTACTTGGTGTAAAGAAAAAGCTTGAGAAGTATTGCACATTCCTTCTAAAACACTCTGTGTAGTATGAAAAATTTGGAATTAATTCAATAGTTGGTAAAACTTATTGCCAAACTATCTACTTTTAAACCTCAAGACTACATTTTTAAATAAAATAAGGCCAGGTTTTCAAGGCATTAAGATTTTCAACTTCAAAAAAATCATCAAATCAAGTTAGAGTGATTACCGGTATTTACTTTGTAATGATATTTTAGATATGATGCAATCATCATAATCCACTTTATTGTAGATTGGAGGACTCAATAACCTTAATTCATGGAAGATATCGGCAAGCTTCTTTGGCTGAAGTACCAAACTATAACATGAGTGAGGATTTTCAATTAGGCTTAGAAAGTCCTTTAGTCCATATGAGCTTCCAATAACAGATATTATCTATTCTATAAACCATTAAATGATTTTAGTCTATACTAGATTAATTATTTTAGAAATAATTATATTATGTGCGTCTAACTAGAAAAACAATTGGAAAAATTCCCATGAAAACTGGGGGGCAGCTGCCCACCCAGCCCACCCCTGGAACCGCCACTAAGAAAAGATAAAGCTTGGTCACTATACAAATATCAGTTCTGGAAAGTCATAGGTCAGACACATTCTAATATCCTATTCAACAACTATATCCTATATCTAAAATCCTATTCAAATTCAAATTACACGTTATAAATTAATTTTGCGCGGTCCACACTCACCCGGCACAATTCTGACACAAGCCCGTCAGTCGCACTTGGCGTATCCGACTTGGCAATCTTCAGATTTCTTTCAAATAATAACCAAGGAGGTTTTTCAACCAATAATATTTTATTTACTGATTTTCGACTGAATTTTGGCAATCTTACAGTGAAATTTTGAGTGCTGAAGCTGAACTAAACTTGAACCGAACTGAGATTGGTGACGCAGGAAAATTTGAAATAACAATCTCAAGGGTAATAACGTTGTCATAATACGTATTTTTGAACCGTACATCAATATGAATAATAATATGAAATTATTCCATACATCGTTCAATAATTCAGTGGACTATGGTAAACAAAAAAATTTTAAATTCCCCGTTCACACTGAAGCAGTCAATGATTCTGCTGTTTTATTGCATTATTGTATCGGCATTCATTTCTTACGTTATCAACGATTTTGATAATTCATGAATTATCTTATCGCCATGCATTAAAAATATTAGGATCTCACCCTTATGTTACATCTTAAATGCTGATCATATTCGTTGGCAGCCGAAATGATTGAAAATGCCGTCAGAAATTTATTTATTCTAACCAACATAATTATGGTCTCACATAATTATACAATAGAGAATGTCACAACCTTAATTTTTTTTCTTTGAGGGTGATGCCCACATGAGCTTTTGGGCCTGTGCGTGGGTAATGGGAAGGATGATGATGAGAGATGAATGAAGATCAATGGTAAAAATATCAGAAAAACACTTGTTAATGAATGTTCTAACAACGGAATTTTAAATAATTATTAAATTATGAAAATATAATTGGAGTCTCCTTAGTGACATCACTAAACGCATTTCTCATCTCTCAGCCTAGAAAAAGAGTCAAAAGATTCCTTTAGTTGAGACAGCACACTGCACACCCGTGGTTTTTCTACTGTGCAATAATGCTTGTTTGGACAAATGTAATCGAAATGATCTCTAATAGATCCAGTTCCATGTTTAGTATAAATTCAGGTATTGGAAGAACAATAACAGTAAGTATCGCCCCAAAATATCACCATTGTTTCCAGAAATACAGACAAACGACTAAGAAACGTAGTCTGAAGAATAATCAAAGTTTCTTCGTTTGGACAATTAAAGGAAAGTATTCTTCTCCATATTATTGTTTCTACCGTTCAACGTTGAGTTTAAATTTTTCTTAATCGTGTGTGTTATTTAAAAAATTTCCCGTTTTCCTGCGCCACCTTCAAATTGTATACTGTATGTTAGTGGCAACCTAAAGCCAATGTGGCCTGTGACAATATGTTCGTCATGATTTGATCTTTCAAAGATCTTCTATTAACAATTCTATTGAAAAATAATAAGCAGATAGAATACAAACCAATGTAATGCCCTGAGTTGGCACTGAGACCTCTATGAGCTAGGACGGCAGCGAGATTATACAACAGTTGACTTTCTTTGGCATCTTTCACGTATTTCTTCATGTCCAAAACCTCTGGGAATTGAATAGGCGTATTCAACTTTTTCTTGTCTCCTTTTTGCCTGTCGTGATGAAATTATACAGTCAATAATTTCAGAGACAATTATCAAGTTGAAGATTCAACTTTATCTTTGATAAAGTGTTGAAACAAAGGCGTACAAATAAGTATTTAACCAATGACACTTATACTAGCATTCCATATAGCCTTACTTGCATACTTCTTATCATATCTGCATACTTCCATGGCACTAAACTTACACCTATTTCTCTTTTTAGTAGTTGTTTATTACATCTATTTGAGAAAATTAAAAACTGATTAGAAAGGTTGTGACAAATCAAAAAGAATTGAATTGGTGTATCATTTTAAAACTATTTCAATATCTTGTATTTATGTAAATGGTCAACAGTTGTATTTGTCCTCTGCTCTGTCTTTTGAGAGATTTTTTTATACTAGGCATAGGAATTAGCCACTACGTAGTAGTACTATTTAATTGGAGATTTGACAATTCAAGCATTCTACAGTTTTCTTGATATTGACTTATTTGTTCAACAATGTATAAGAAACTAAAGAGAAATTAATCAATTATTAGCATAATAATTATTATTAAATTCATAATTTGAAAATGTACACACAGTTTAAGCATACATTAGCTTGCATAATTAAAATGTCTATTTCCAAACAATCTTTGTAAGATTGTAAGTTAATCGGTTCGGGTTCCAGCACAAACGTCGAGATACACTAAATAAATGAATGAATAAATACATGTGAATTATGAAAAAACATTAAGTTACATAAAAAAATAGAATTATCTCATAATATAAGTTGTAAAGAGTTATTAGTTACCTGTCGTAGACGAATCTCATCAACTGGAAGTTGAGAATAGGAGGCAGACTTTTGATATCAATGAATCTGGCAGCTTCTTGCTTTTTCTGGCAGACAGCACAACTGTAGCAGTTCGCTCCATCAAGTTTTTCTTCTTTCAAAAACTCGGTGAGACTTTCATCCAGAGTCTTATTACCCTTTACATTCAACTCTAATTCAAAAAACTGAGATGGATTGATAGATTTGGTTCTACACTTGGAGCACCTGAAAGTGAAAAATACAAATCTTAATCACACACAAATCAGCTCATAGCAAGTGAAACGAGTAATACTTTGAAAATCTCGATTACATTACAACTGAAATTTATTGAAACCTCGTTTTGACAACAAACAATCATTACTGTGACACATTGCTTGAATATGAATTATGCCTTATGCCGTGATATTCAGCAACTTAAAGTTAGTTTCTAGCGTTATTCATGCATAATGGTTCACTTCCATCCCCTTCTTTAAAAACATAGAAATTCGATCGCCAATAAATTTTCAACACCCTTTGTTAAATGACATCTTGAAAAGAAACTAAATTTGTATTCAACTATGAAATATTGACAAAAACTCACCTTGTCACATAGGAATATTCTCCTTTGTAGTTATCGGACACAAGATTCTTCACATGAGGCCGGGACTGGCTCTCTAGTTTTGTTTCCAAAAGATTCAAAAAAAGCTTAGAAAACTCCTGAAAAAATGAAATACACAAATGAAGAAATTAGGCTTCCATGAATAAATAACATGAAGAGTTGTAATTCAGAAACTTATGAAGACTTCAACTTTTATCTAGGATTAAGATCCAGTGGCAAATTTGGAATTTCCAAACATAGGTAATGTATTTATTTATTTTACTGTTAAAATCAAAAGATTTTCTGTTGAAAAACTACTGAAAAAGCTAATTTTCAATGAAAGCTTGGGTGATTACAAAAAAATAGAGGAGATTAAAGTTAATTAGGTTTAATACCTATGTTCTTTTAAATTGTATATTAATGAGAATAAAATCAATTTCAAGAAAGCAGAGAAAATTCAGGGCAGGTGGAAAAAGGCATCATGTATTTAAGTCTGGTGCGTATGTCATCGGAGTTTTATATAATTAGATGAAAATATCCCTTCCATAATTTTATTATATTGGAATAATAAACAAACCTGTGCATCCTGCTGTAATGTAGTATCCAAGCCAAGCGACTGAATGAGCTCGGTAGGATTGATGTAGCACCTCTTCGAAAATCTCATCAAGGAAAATAAAACCTGAAGTTGACCTATTTGAGAAATCGGTTGGTAAAGGCTGTAGTCCAATACTACAGGATTGCTTTGTTCGAAAGCATCTTCTAATGGATCCCAATCAAAAATTGCTCTCCTGGAAATGGTTCACGTAATATAATACAATAATAACAGAAAATAAATGAAAGAAATTCATTAAATGAAAGAAGGATAATATTGCAATATGATTGATAGGTTGAGATTCATTGAACGTTTAAAATTTAGGTTATTTTACAGCCATGTAATATTGTATGAATATTAATATTTAAACCATTGTGATCGTGCCAGTTTGTTAGATGCACATTATAATGTCAATTAAAAACTTTATTCAGGGGAGCTTCGATATTGAATCAAGTGATTTATCTATTCATTTACGGTATGAAGATGGTTCATCACCAACATGAAGAACATTGCTGAGAAACTCCATTGTGCCATCTGAAATGTTTCAGGGAGATTTTTGAACATAAGAAATACGTACTTGTAAGTTTATTATGGTAGTTCTGGCACACCTATTTATCAACTCAGATAGCAAGTAGTACATGAGAACATTCTTAATAATAGCTAAATAAATAGTAACATAATAAAAGGTGAGATGTACATGATATGGGTCAAAATTACTTAAATATCATTTTTAGAATGAATAAAATTAGTTTACCTGAATTGTGGTGTGTGAAACCACAATTGTAATAAACTATTTACATAGCACGTCGCTCCAAGATTTTGTAAACCAACGTGAGCCCCTAGCTCGCGGCATTGGTCTTTAGGATCATCAATCACTTCCGACTCTGATTTACTTTTATCGAACCATTGCGACTCTCCAAGCCCCGACACACATCGAGGACTGGTCTTGCAATTCTTTCTGCAATAGCATGCACAACAAAATTACAGTAAGTTTATGAAATTTCAAAAGAGCTAAAGCAATTCAATAAACTATTTCTTAATATTGTATTTGTATTATCCGATTAGTAGGCTAGCATAAGTTGATCATAGTTGGTTGGCCAATAATAATTATAAAATTTACTTGCTTAGCTTATTATCAGTCTCTATAATCTGCACCGTTATTATCAGAGTGTAAAATAATTTAAAAGCTTGAGAATGTAGCTAGAATCATGAGAAGTAATAAGGGTATTTTCAGGAAAACCCCAAATTTGTTCATTTTTTACTGTTTATTCCAATTACAATTGCATGAGAAAAAAATATTATAGTGCCTTAAAATTTGGCCGAATTTGGGTCATGATTGTTCTGTCCGTATAGTAGGTGCCTTAAAGGCACGTATCAAAAAATAGTCACAACAGGATCTAATCCTATTTGAAGACACACAGTCGCAGTGGCAGGCATTACAGCACTGAGTGAGTTTCAGATGATCAGTAAAGGATAACTTCACAGTCTCTTCCGCGAACTAAAATCAAACAACTCTGCTGCATACGTCATCACATTAAATATGAATATTGAAAATTTGTGAAGTAGAGATAACAACTCTTCTACATGAAATGGTGATTTCATACCTAGATCATGTTGTAAATTATTTCCACAGGCCTTTAAAATATCAAAGATCTTCCCAAAAATAATTATAAAGGAGGAGATTAAGTGGACCTCAGCTGTAGCCAATCACAGCTCAAGACAACAGTCTTGAGACAAGACAAGTCGGACTGTAACCAATCACAGCTCCAGACAAGAGTCAGCTATTTGACTGCAGCCGACTTTTTTGCATTGAAGAATACCTTTCATTACAAGCACACATACGCAAAAGGTTTGTTAATTTCGTCTCGAGTGATCATGAATGGAGTATAGTCGTCATCATTACCCACGCACATGCTTAAAGCACATGTGGGCATGACTCTCAGAAATAATGTTTGTTTGTTTATGAGGGTGAAGCCCACATAAGCTCATAGGCTTGTGCGTGGGTAATGAAATGGATGATAGATGACGCATAACCATCTATCAATTCTCAGACCTGAATGTACAAAACAAGATGGCGGCAATATGGGCCTAGCCAAGCGCAATAGCAATAGTTCAAGTTGCTATTCTTTAGAAGTAATAAGAGAGAAATAGCATATTTTTTATTGTTAATCATTATGATATTACAATACAATTAATATCCAATACAAAAATAATAATCAATACAATATGATGAACTTCAAACTAGAATCTGATTTATTATTCTATGTGAAATAGAAATTCAAGACACTCAAATTCCAATCAGTTTCTTCAAACATGGTTGTAGTCTACTTCACTTGCTGCTCATTTCAACTTTCTTCCGTCTCTGAACCTTTCCCCCAATATTTTCAGTTTTTTTTCCTTTGGCTTGAAAGTTTGAGACATCTTATTGTCTTCTTCACACTCCAGTATCTATCCAAAAAATGTAATTTCAACTCCTCAAAACTTGTTTTTAGAGTGTTATTTAAGCTTTTAGTTGTGTATGTTTACCTTTGCTTTACATATCTCAGATCTAAACTTTGAGAAAAAATATAATTACTCCGGCGTTGTAGGCCTACCGTATTGTAGGCTATAGTCACAAATTAAGCACTGTTTGTAACCCAATCATTTGATATTTTGAAGCTAACTGGTAGGCCTACACAAGGCAGATCACTGATTTCATTAATTATTGTCTTTCACTTTTACAAAAAGCACATAGGAAAGAAAGAAAGAAAGATTTATTGCCAAAATTAAACCAATTTTACAAAAATATGGAAAAACAGGAAAGTTTCATATACATTGACTTGAAAATTAAAATTTTTTTTTCACTTTATAATTGATAATAATTTTCATTGGCGTTACCAGCAAAACTAAGTTAGTTTGAGCGCTGGCAACGAGTGATCAGTATAAATTAGAGATACAGTCGAAAATAAAGAGAAAAAACCACATTAAATGTATGAAAAACAAAACAAATTTTTTTCAATTAAAAAAAGAATGAAGCACTTAGAGAGTATGATAAACTGAAATGAATTGATAATAATCTATAAAACTAAAAATAAAATGTAAGATTCATGTAATTCTGTATAACTTAATATTATTAATTAACAATTCACTGTACATAATTATGTAATTTATCCTGTAAATAAAGAGAGATCTGAAACAATACAATACAGTATACACAATACAAAAATGAAAGTTGAGCTCAGAGAGAGAGAGAGAGAAATAATTTGTTTTCCAAAATTAATTTGGGAGTATTTATAGAGCATAGCCCTACTAATAATAAAAAAATCATAGGAATTGAGGAAGATTATGAAAATAAAATTAAAATATTTTAGGTATGACATCTTCTGTCTTAATCCAGTTCTCGATTTTTAATTTAAGTGCTTTTGTGGGCTTTCTTGATATGAAATGCTCTGGAATGAAATTAATAAGTTTTTTCGTTGTATAGTTGAACTGTCTTCTGCATATAGTTAAATCAGTTCGAGGAATAAGGCATCTATGTACTGTTCTGAAACTATAATTAGATGTATATGGTATATAAAGATGTATATTGTTGCTGATATATTCAACAAGATTTCTGATATACAGTTGTCTAAGTGACATAACTCCGAACTCCATGAAAAGTTGCTGGCTAGGGTACCTTCTATGCATTCCCAAGGCTGCTTTGAGGATACTCTTTTGAATAATATTTATTTTATTGAAATGTGCATTAAAAGCACCACCCCAGACTCTAATTCCATACTGGAAAACTGATTGGGCGTAAGCAAGATAGACTATTCTACTCAATGATTTCTCTTTTAGTAAGCTCAATTTATAGAATTTATGAATCATAAATTTCATTCTGCTACACATACTATCTATATGCTTATTCCATCTTAGATTTGGGTCCAAAGTGACACCCAAGTACTTCGTTTCAGTCACCCTCTCTAACACAGGACATGAGCAACTCATATCACCATTGTTGGTAACACGGTTACAATTCCTCTTGTGCACTCTGACTGCATTTAAGTTATCTATAATGTCAGTGGGCTGTGTACTAGAGTTCGGAGAAAATGTTATATAAACACTTTTTTTATAATTCAATGTCAGAACATTCTTCACAAGCCAAGACCTCACCTTGCAAAGTCCAATGTTAGCAAGAGATATAACATTCTCCCACGAGGACCCAGTAAAAGCTAAAACAGTGTCATCCGCGTAAGACAATACCCTACACCCCTGAATAGGAAGACTCAAGAGATCGTCTATGTAAGCTAGAAATAGAATCGGGGATAATACTGTTCCTTGGGGTAGGACGAACCCTGACAAAGCTGTTTTACTTTCTTTTCCATTCAAATTAATTATTTGTGTTCTGTTTTCTAAATAACTAGCAAATAGTCTTAATACTGGACCACGAAAACCATTTCTTTCAAGTTTCTCAAGCAGGTTCAAATGAGGGATGGTATCATAAGCCTTAGCCAGGTCCAGAAATACTGCTAAAAATTTATTATTTGAATTAAAATTATTTGTTATTATATTCACAAGTTCAGCCATGGCATCCTCGGTGCATTTATTTTCTTGAAAACCATATTGATATTTGTTTATTAAATTGAATTTATTCAAGTATGGAACAACCTGTTTTTTTATAATTTTTTCGAAAACTTTAGATGTATTACTTATGAGGCTAATTGGACGATAATTGGTTGGGTTTGTTTTATCTCCTCACTTATGTAATGGAATTATGTTGGCAATTTTGAAATGACTTGGGAAATGCCCTGTTTCCATAAATTTGTTAAAAATCAATGTTAGAGGTGGAGCTATGAAGTGTGCTATCCTTTTAAGACAAACACTACTTACATTATCGAAACCAGGGGCAGCACTATTTTTTAAACTATTTATCTGATTTATAACTTCATCATAATTTGTGGGACGTATAAAAAATGAATTTAAAAGTCGAGAATTAGATTCATTGTCGGTTTCTTGAGGAACATTTTCATTTTCTTCAAATAGTTTTTCTGCGTATGTTTTTCCTACCTGTGAAAAATTATTATTTAATAATTCAGGATCAATATCAGGGAGTAGTCTATGGCGTTTAGAGTCTAATATTTCCTGGATGCAGTTCCATACTTTTTTACTGTTTCCCTCACATGATTTCAGTTTATTTTTATAGAATTCGAATTTAGCTGATTTAATAAGTTTATTCAATAAGTTCCTATAGGCTCTATACCTCTCTTTTAATGAGACATTGAAAGGTTGTTTTTTCAAGGCATTATGCATTTTGTCTCTTGTTCTTATACAATTTACCAGGCCTAAGCTTATCCATTCCTTTAGGGGTCTATTCCTTCTTTTCAATTTTATTTGACTAGTTGATAACTTTATGTAAGATAACAACTTATTCATGAAACGGTTAACTATATTATCCAGGTTGGCAGAATCATCCAATTCTGAAATCTCATCTATCCATGTTTCTTTTTCTAAAAATTCAAAGAGTTTGTCAAAATTAATTTTTTCTATGAAATTATTTGCGTTATTTGATTTATCAGATGCCTGTTTTTCTATTTTAATATGAAAGGTTGTACAATAGTGATCGGTTATAGAAGTTTTTTGAATCACTCCTAAAATATTTTCTTCGCTAATTTTCGCACTTCTATAGAATATGTGATCGATACAGGTTTTCGTATTATTGATTACTCTTGTTGGTTTGTTAATAAATGACCTGAGACCGTTTATCTGCATTAAACTTATATATTCATTCGAGATTCTACTGTTTTGCAAAATATCTATAAGTCTATCAAGATAATTTTTTCTGTTCTGCTAATATCTCTCAGTTGTGTATCAAGATCAGATAAGAAATTATCAATGTCAGCGGCAGGAGACCTATATACGGCAATCAAATTAATTGTTGAACCATTCATTTTTAATCTTATTGTAAGAGTATCTGCTCCTCTGTTTACATGAGTAACTTCGTTAAATTCTATAGAATTCTTTATAAAAAATACATATACCATTACAGTTATTTAGTTGACCTGGTTTACTAATTGCAGTAAATCCATCTAAACTATAGTCGAAAAACCCATTATCACTTATCCACGTCTCTGACAATACTACGATATCATAATTCACTTTGCAATTTTGTAACATATAAATGAAATCATCAAAATTTCTTCCTATACTCCGAATATTCATGTGAATAATATTAAAAAACTCATTCTCAAACTGATTGGGGTGGAAATTTAATATGTCATCATTCTCAGATGTATTGTAACATTCCAAATCTAGAAAATCATCGAAACTATAATTATTATTTGTCATATATATACATATATTATCTCAAATTAAATGTACTGTATTATGTAATTATGAAATTCAATACACTTCAGAAAATTATCAAAGAGAAAAGACAATTTAGTGAGAGGAAAAAAATGTAAAATTTAAATATTATGGGGGAGAAAAACTTTTGATAAAATGTAAGCAAAAATACTATACAAAAACCTTAAAGAAAAGTATGTAGAAATATAAAAAAATGAAATTCAATAACCAGCCCACTGCGCGTTGAAGCTCAAAAAATAACCAACAGGAAAAAAAACTTAGGCCATTAATTAATTATTTAGAATAAAATATATGCTCCTAAGTGCTTAGTTAATTATATTCCTCCAAGTCCTCATCGCTCATAATATTTCTGGTTTTAGAGTGTTCCGTTTTTTTCACGAACAGTTTGCAGTCCCTTACCCAGACAAATGTGAGTTTTTTATTATTTTTCAGGTCCTTCGCTTTTCCAAGGAGGCGTTTGAAGTGTGCAGAGAGGTGTTCATTGATGTACACGTCCGATGGTGGTAAACTACCGCTTATTTCGGTGGATTTCAGGTTCTTCTTTTTTCTTGCAGCGGCGACCCATTCCGTTTTCTTTTGCCTTGAAATGAATTTAGCCACTATCGACAAATTTCCTTTTGTAGTCGGCATCCTATGGACAATTGACACATCTTCTTTCTTGAAATTCACGTTGATAGCTTGAGCAATGGATTCCATGATGCATAATAGATTTTCACCTTCAGTCACGGGAATACCAGCTATTTCGATATTGTCTTTTCTGGAATACTGTTGAAGGCCGATGATTTCTTTTTCTAGTTTATTTATCTGTTTTTTGGAGACAAGGTTTTCTTTCTCGAGGTTATCACACTTTAGTTTCAGAGCTTTATTTTCTTCAGCAATAGCGTTCATACGTTCTATAACACCGTTTGTACTTGAAGTGAGATTTTCTAATTTTACATTAAGTTCTTCTAGCTTAGTATTGAACAGGGAGGTGAGTTCTGTGCGTAGAGCAGAATTATCTGTACGTAAACTGGCAATTAGGTCATATAGAGGTTTCAAATTGACATCTGATACACTAGAAACGATCGATTTTTCAGTCTTACAGTTGTCGCATTTCCATGCTGATCTTGCCTGAGTGTTCATTTTTTTAAAATTTTCGATTGTTTCCAATCTAGTACACGATGGATGAAATATATTTTTACACTCACTACATTCCACTGAACATACTTTATCCGCCAACTCGATTTTGCACTTGAAACACTGCACCATGATGATCGATTTTTGTTTTCGAAAAGTTCGTTCTTATATTTCGCGCAGCGGCAGGTTATTATAGATTACAGCGAAACAAACAACACGACCGTTCTCATCGAAATCTGAACTGATACTGTAGGCCCCTTTTTATAGAGCCCTAGAGTAGGGCAATTACGTCCGCCATTTTCCATACAATCGATAGGTACATTAAGGTCTGAGAATTGATAGATGGTTATGGATGACGACTACTTTTTAGGTAGTCGGGACCGACGGCTTATCGTCTCCTCCGAAAGACGGGGTGGTCGTATCTATGCGATTGTGCTGTGGTCAAAAATTGTTCTCCGCTTGGGATTCGAACCAGGGTCCACCTGGTTATCAGACCGACGCTTTATCACTCCTCCAACGAGCCACCCAATGTGGAGTACAACTTATATCAACACAACAGCATGGATTTAGAAAGCGTCAAGACACAACAAAAGCAATACCTGGATTATTTATTTATTCTGTCGATGAAGGGTTAAAACACAGACAACAAAGTCCAAAATGACTTTTCCCAAATTTCGATACATAATTATTCAAAATATTAATCTCAAATTATTCAAATAAGGGTTGTTTATAAATTTCTAAAAACCTTCTATACCTTCGACTGGAACATCCTAATAATTGTGAAATTGAAGAAGTTGAAAAAATATATTCTTATGGCTTATAGTGGTGGGGACACCCTTACGGGTAGTTCCACCTCGCCAATGTGAACTTGGCCAAATACCGGTCACCCATCCAAGAGCAGTCCACAGTGTTCGTGACTTAACATCACGTTCACCGATAGATCACCCTCGCCGAGAGACCAAACAAAAACACACTTCAATCCCAAACACATCTCGACAGAGCTCTGAGGATACAGATCACTGTGATCCGCTGTTAGGCTGAGGCCGCACTGCCGGTGGGTAGAGCCTGGAGGGTGGAGGGTAGTTGGTAAATCTATAGAACATACACACCATCCACAGTAAGGCCCATTCTACACGGGCGTAGGAAACGCGGCGTAAACGTCGCGTCGGCAACGCGTGCTCGACAGAACACATTGTGTTAAATGAGCTTGTCTACATGAGCGAAATAATCACGCGTTTTCACAGCGTCAGCGGGCGTCAACGCGTTGCCGACGTCGAGGTCGGCGTTAGCAACGCGTTGAAAACGCGTGATTATTTCGCTTGTGTGGATAAGACCATTCAACACAATGTGTTCCGTTGAGCGCGCGTTGATCAGCTGGGTTTTGTATCACGTTTTCTAGGTTAGGTTCATCAGCAATTTTGATTTTCTCTTCACGCGTTTGCTACGCCTCGTGTAGTTTGCAAAAAATTTTGACGCGTTGACGCGACGTTAACGCCGCGTTTCATACGCCCGTCTAGAATGGGCCTTATACATCGTATGAATGGTATGACGTCATTCTGTTTTTTTGTGGTTATGTTGTCCATATTTCAAGATGGCGGCTGAACACATACCGTTCATACGATGTATTACTGTGGATGGTGTGTATGTTCCATAAATTTACCAACTACCCTCCACCCTCCAGGCTCTACCCACCGGCAGTGCGGCCTCAGCCTTAGGCCCATTCTACACGGGCGTAGGAAACGCGGCGTTTACGTCGCGTCGAAAACGCGTGCTCGACAGAAACCATTGTGTTAAATGGGCGCGCGTTTATCACGCCCGTGTAGACAAGCCCATTTAACACAATGTGTTCTGTCGAGCACGCGTTGCCGACTCGACGTCAACGCCACGTTTCCTACGCCCGTGTAGAATGGGCCTTAGTCGAGAGTATAATCCTGCTGTTCATGGATGGAGATTCCTGAATTACTTACATTAAGAATAGGCTACCAGGATATAACTACAGTATTTCAACTTAGAGAACACATTGTTGATTCAAGAGAACAATTTTTCAATAGTTAGTTAATGTAAAAAATGATTTTTTAAACAAATTTTTTCAACTTTTTTACTCTTAAGAGTTTTTGAGCTATATAAGTTAAGTCAAGTCTATATAATAAAGCAAAAATATATTTTATATCAGTGATCAACAATTAAGTTTCATGAAGGTCTATCTCAAAGTCTTGTCGAGCTTCCGCGGTCCATTCAGGGGGTACCACTGGTGGGGGGAGGGGTTATCCCCAGAAATAAAAAAAATTTAATTGTTCAACTACATTAATTTTAATCAATATTTGAATATTTGGAATAGTTATTACTCTGTATGCATTTCGATGTTAATGTTCTTCAAATGTATTGAAGTTTGATATTATGCCATTGATATCATTGATGTATTAAAATTAAAATAAAAGTCGCTATTTCAATTGGATTTGGCATTAAAAAATATAATAATAATAAGAAGAATAGATTTATTCTCTTGCACAATACAAATAAAAAATCAAAATTACTTAATTGTTTATTCTATTCAAGTTATTTAATATATATTTACTGCTCAAAGAATTGCCAAAACTATTCTCAAATTTTTTAGTCCTTGACTGTTATGTTTTCAGCTATTGAAATACTAAGATAAATTACAATGAATTCAACTATCTCTTTTCTAATTTGGTTACACTGCCGGTGTTCAAGTTATTTATTGTTAGGGTTGTTTTTAATAATTCCATTTAATCTAGACTTTAAAGAATTTCTTATGGATTTTGTTATAGGATTTATTTCTAGTTTTTCCGTTGAGATCGGTACGATATCGCGGTCCGCAAAAAACTAGCTGGCGGTCCGGATCCGGACCGCGGTCTGCCATTTGGTGACCACTGTTTTAGATCATACCATATCAAATAGATAAGTTTATGGGCATTTGATATTTATAGCAAGATAATGGGAGGAGAAATGATCAACATAAGTTATGATTGGATAATATTTCAATTAAACTTACCGACAATTTCCTTGTTTAGTACAAGTTTTATTCAATCTATACAGAGAGTCCAAGTCTTCAGGATTTAATTCTGATATGAAGTCTTTGCCTGTATTTTTTGATGATTCTTTTTTTAATTTTCCCATGGTGAAGTAATTATCATCACTTTTTGCAACCGTGGAGTGGCTAACCGGGAAACTGTGTTCAATTTACAACAAACATTATCCTCTAACAACAGTCTACTAATAGTAATCTATGGCAATGACAAATACCTCTGAATGATTCACAGAAATTTTAAGCTGAAATTGTATTTTAAAATAAATAGCAGCGTGATTGAATTCTCTGTACACTGTCATCACATCATCAAAACAACAAGCACCAAGTGAGGTTATGAATGATCCATTATCGCTGGGTCGCTGCCAGCTTGACTACATCAGATTAACAGACCTTGAGCTGCGGCAAGGAGACTAGCGCGACCGGTGTACAAAAAATGTACTTGTTAGCTGGTCCCTAAGCGCGGTTAAATTCAAATGCATGTAGCTACATTCGCTTGTATTTGAATTTTAATACCACTTGTATTTGATACCAGCAAATAGAAAAACTACTTACTTTTGAAGAAAAGATGTCGAAGTGCAAGAGGAAATGTTGTGTGATGGATTTCAATAACAATTATTCCTATTCTGAAGGAAAAGGTTTCCTATTTATTCTTCTCCTGGAAACTCGCGACTCGTGATCGGGTGAGAAGAGGAAATCAAATTGGCAGATACGGATAAGCCTAACCAAGAAGCAAGTGATATCAGATTATTTGATGGGAATGCTTTCAAATTGACTGATACATTTTTTTAATATTCCAAACTGATAAATACTTTATAGATTTACGATATTATTGATGAATCAATGATAAAATTTAATTATAACCCAAAACATGTTCAGTTAATTGACATACGAGCGTCTCGCCAAAGGAATTCTCCTCTGTACTGCGCATGCGCCATTGATAGCTAAGAAGTACAAATTTCGACCACCAGAGACCGGGTCAGTTGAATCACAAGTGAATTTCTGGTGGTCAGTGCCTCTGCTGGCAGCTGGATCACTGGATGTGGGGTACATTTTCCAACACATGATACTTCTACTTGACAGTTTACCACAAGAGCCAATCACGGCTCTTGTTGCTTCAGCTCATGGATGAGACAAGAGCTGTGATTTGCTCTTGCGGCCAATCGTCGAGTAGTGTCCTTTGACGTTGAAGGTAGATAGTAGAGAGACCTTAATTGGTCCCGATATTCGAATTACTAGCGCTTCGGTGGAGAAAAAATGAACAATTCATAATACTGTAGTTTAAAAATGTGAGCTGTACATAAGCTGTATTATTCTCAACAGGCTATTTTAACATTCTGTCAAAATTGAATGTATGATGCTTTATTCTCAATTGAGATCTCTCAAATAGGAGCATGCACCTGCATATAGACCATATTTCCCTCTTCTGGTATAGTTGGGCCAAGAACAGAAGAGCCTCTTGTAAGATGGCAGAGGGAAGTGAGAGTGTAACTACACATGCACAGAACTGAAATTTTCAGGGAAAAATCACTTCAGCCAACCTACCGTTTCTTTCTACACTAATCATAATCATATTGATTTAACAAATGAAAATATTTTTTTATTCATTTATTTATTCAATTATTGACACATGATAGCACAAATCATAACATAATTATGAACTAAGACAGAAAAAATAGTCTGAGCCTGTACTATTTCTTCCTAAATTTGGTTATGTTAGAACAATTTTCATTTCGACTACTGGCAGCAGTGAATGGCAGCCATGTTGCCAAAGGCTCTTCTGTGCTTGACACAACTATACCAACTGCTAATTATAATTATTTTTCTACTGGAGTCGGAGCTGGGTACCAGATATTGAAATCTTATATGAGACCCCAGCCCTGCCTTTTGAACTATCAAGATGTATGGATGTATTCGATATAAACATGAGTGGACAAAAAAGGAAATTTGCAATAACAGTGGATGATTTTTCGGATGTTATTGAGATTGATGAATTTTTGAGGACATGACATCACAAGGACAAGGAGTAACATTTTAACATGTAAGTGAGATTTTAGCAGATACATACATTAATGGAGTTTCTAAAACAGTGATTTCCAACAATAACCAAATTTTGTATATCAATAAAATAATGACTTCAGAGAATTCAGTTCAAGTTGGAATTTCGGCTATGCAACTGTTGCTGCACTATCCTAAAAGAAATGGAAAAGCAGAATAATCGCAGTCAAAATAATGAAAAAAATTATGAAAAATGTTTGGAAGAAGGTGGACTTATACAAAATTCTTCTGGTCTACAGAAATACGCCAAATAAAATTATTGTTGACTTCAGTCCTTCAAAAATAATTATGTTACGGTGGTTGACCAAACAAGATCCAAAAGAAGTGAAGGAATAGAGGATTGATATAAAAAATAGAAGAATTAATCTCAAAGAAGAAACAAACTTGAAAAAATTATTTACCAAAAATTATTTTACCAAAGTAAGCGCTTTCAAAGCGGTGCATAGCCAAAATTACAGAACTATAGAAAATAGAAATTCATAGAAATTCGAATAATAAAGTAACTTACCTATTGTACACGTTTTAAATAGAAGAATGTTGTTAATTTATTGGTGGAACAATTTTTTATACTTCATCTTGAAGCACTTTATTATTAATTTTGTTTTCATGATTTTATTAATCGAATTTAAAGCACATTCATTAGAATAGGAGCTGCTGATTTTCTTCTCATATCAAGTTAATAAGGATATGTTATTATAATTTCCAATTGTTTAAATATTAATTATTATTGTTGATTATATTTAATCCAATAAAAATCGAATTTGACACATTATTTTTCCAAAGGTAATCATTTTGAACATCAATTATTATTATAAATGACTGACTATACAATTTATAATCAATTCAAATTTAGACAACACTGAACTAAATTCAACACTAAGACAACACTAAATTCAATAATAAAAGAAGTTAAATCAATAAAAACACTGTGGAATGTGAACTGCTCTCTTTCGAGACATCCAATATTTCATGTCTCTTTTGAGACATTAAAATTCATATTGCGGTGGATCACTTAACGGTGAGGGTCTCCCAATCAATAATAGCCACATACATGACCATTGACCATACATGGTTGGCTATGTGCATATCTTTAATATACAATTTAAAGATAATTTATATATTCAATATACGCACTCTGTTATCTCTCTCACTCTCTTGAATGAAGAATATAATTCTGAAATAATATGACTTCTCAGTCTGTCTCTTGAGAACAGTCTCAGAGTGGTCTGCACCAAGATTGTATAATTTGACAGTAACTCCTGCTTTCATTTTTGAGACAGGTACCGTTGGATAAGGCTGTGCTTATATGGTACCATGCATGTCCCAACTTTATTGCTATTTCCAGTAGCAGCCCTGGATGTAATAACTAATAACGTACCTTGTACTGAAGGCAGCTCATTTATTTTATTAACTTATATAATTAAATGTTCTGATATCATTTAACAATTTTACAGATTTATATCTTCAACCCCTGTTGTATCAGGTCATTGGCTCATCAGTAGTTTTATTATTTTTATTGGAAAATTCTGCAAATCTGGGAAAAATGAACTGGTCAAGTGGAAGAGGTTGTTTTGATGCAAAAGAGAGTGAAAGTGTGTGCATTACAGACCAATATGTTTCTTAAACTCAATTTTCAATTCGGTGACAAAAAAGGAATATAGGCTATTACGATTTTATTTAGGAAGAACCAGGAAGAACAATAAGCATTACAGTAACTAAACTTCAATTTCTCGAAATTTATTACATATATTATTATGAACATTGAACAATACATTCATATAATTATAATAGTCTACAAGTCCACATAATAACTTCAGGAAGCTATGAGGTAATATAGAGCCAAAGTTAAATGGATCTTTTATAAAAAAAATTGGGCTTTCCAGATAAATATTAATTCTACTCTTTTGTAATAGATATAGGCTATAAATCTCATATTATTGTCTTACACAATACACAAACATGCAAATTAATTAGGCAGGATTCCATGAATGGCCTAGAATTATTGTCTTTATTGAGTACACTCAATCCATGATTATATTATCAACTATTTGAACAGAAAATATACGCTTAGGCCTATAGATATATTATAATATTGACTATTTGGAAGATTATTCATGATGAACATCTTTCGTCAGGCAAAATGAGCACAACATATTTCATAAATTGACAGTATAAAATATTGTGTGCCCGTATTGCCTAATTTTCACTTTGTACGGTACAAATCGCCAATAATATAGGCTAAGCTAGTGTATAGCACTAACTCTGGTCAAAAATTTAATTTTCGGAAATGCATATGAGAATAATTCTTAAAAATATCAATTGCTTTTTCTACATCAAAGTCGGCACCACCAAATCTGAATTAAAATCATTTTCGAGGTTGCACTTTTATCATTCCAATGAATGAATCAAATTTTACTCGATTCAAGAGTCGTTTCACATCTGTAGGCCTACAACCTACAATATTCACAAATCAACAATTTATGTAGGCAGACTTGGAGCCGTGATTATAAAGGCTCAATAAAGTATATGGCCTATCGAAACAGAATTTTATCAAAGATGTAATAAATCTCCAACTCCATTAAATAAACGCCTGTGTGAGGACTATTTTTCTCATTATGGCTCTAAAAAGACCTCTCTGTAGAGCCTCATTCCTTGTGAGTTTGGATATGAAAAAATTTACTTCTATAATAGCATAGCTCCCTTTAATAGAAGCTATTGAAGGAAGCTATGATAATAGGCCTACCTTGATTCAAAGTGTTTCAATATAATATGCCTAGATCGATTCATATGAATGTTGTAGGAAAAATTCTTACAACATAAGTGACACGTTGTAAATTGACTGATATATAGGCCTAAAATGATATGGTAAAATAGTGAACCGGTATTAAATGCTATTTTTCCTACGCATCTACAATCCTTTGTTATAATAAGCTGTATTTATTTCTGGATTTATCTTCTCAGCTGCCTCCTGAAATCATCAAAAAACTTTATCTAATGGATCGTCCCGTCCTATGCCACCTACTTTATGATAATAATAAATACAGAACAATATTAAAAAATCCACCAATTGATCAGTCTATATGAGAATAAATTACATTCCTTAACAAGTCCTAAAAAATCCGAAGGTCTAATAGCCAACATTCTAAATTATAGTAGACTTTTATAAATATTGTATATATTATTTGATTACAAACTTATTTCAAAGCTACCCGAACAGTAGATAGCTACCGTACGGTATACGGTAATCAATTAAAACATATTGTCATTCTTATTATTGTAATCGCTAAATATTGGATTTTCCCATTAAAATTTTTCAAATCGTCATGTAATGGACTACCTATATTATAATAATTATTCATTATTGCGCTATGATTAAAATTAATAATGTTAGTTTTATTATCACGGTTTATCAAGCTGTGGTGAATAATATAGTTTAATAGGATAGAAGGATACGTATAAACGATAATACATTAGAATATTTTCTTGTATGATAATAGAAATATTCAATTAAAAATATTTATATAATAAGCTGCGTCCTCATAACTCACTCAAGTGAAGTATATTACTGAATATTATTTAAGACGTTTCAATGTTATAAGGTATAACTTTCAATTCATATCATAGAAAAATTTATTTCTACACTACATAAAAACGAAATGAAGAGGAATGACGAATGAAATTTTTTGGAGTGATAATTATCACGTACCATATTGCCTAATTCTAAGATATTGTCACTTTTACAAACCTGTAAGGATTTCTCCAATCTGCTCACTGGAATGGCTGCCCTCTGAGAGAAAATAGCACAACACATCGGTGTTGCAAATGTCAATATAAAGCCACAAAGTACTAGATTAATCGGACCAGGAAGTTTTGGATTCCTTTTAAAGATACCTCTTTTCTCTAGAGCATTCATGATTATGGGTGGAATCACTGTAACATAAATTTAACTGATGAGAAGAATTGAATAACAGGCAAGGACTATCAGTCATTACTATACCACATTACTGAAGTCATTAGACTTTCCACTCATGTAGGCTACGGATATAAATGCATTTATGGAAAACATTTCTGGCTTTCATATTGTTTTATTATCTCTGGACTTTCCGTTCACTGGAGAGTGTGATCAACTTTTGACTCAAACATTGAATTTTTATTCTCCAGTTATCGCATCCAAGTCTTTACACGGGAAATTGTATTGTTGAAAAAATTGTGCTTCATCTATTTACGTACATTTTTCCAATCACTTATAATGATAATGGCAAGCCATCCAAACACAAAATTCAAGTTACATCTGAATAGGATTTTAGGCTATTCAGCTACTGGTGGACGTTTTTTGTATGTAGGTAGTGAGATAGGAATTATTATTCCATCAACTCCAATAGCAATATTTCTTGACAATAATTATTATGACTTGGACAATATATAAGTTAATAAATCTGAACCTAGTATTGGATATTTTTTTGTTGTATTGTTTATAAAGTCTAATAATATTTTTAACATTTGAATGAAGATCAGAATTTTTGAAATTAATTTCTTTACTAATTTTATAGAAATTATAGCCAAATGGACTATAACCATTAGGCCTAATATTGTGCTCTCACTTCCTAGAACTAAGTCTTCCATACAGAAGCCCTGTGGCAAAATAATGACTTGGGCCTACTATAACGAAAATGAGAACAATAAATTATTATAATGATCATAAGATAGACTTACCGAGGGGTGGTACAGCCATCATGACTCTGCTGAATACAACCTGAGCTATTCCCTCCCTAGCAGCCACTTTCGAATTTCCAATTCTATTGTTATTGGCATCGAAAACAGGTACCCCATCTGTTATCTCCCTAAAATAAGACAATGAAAAAATTGATCATATACCCACATTACTTAACAGCCAATTTCAGGAAAAAATTCAGAGGAACAATCTCACTCTTCATTCCCA
The DNA here is from genome assembly GCA_017141385.1 of Sogatella furcifera. NCBI lineage: Eukaryota > Metazoa > Arthropoda > Insecta > Hemiptera > Delphacidae > Sogatella > Sogatella furcifera. The sequence goes on along the minus strand of CM029548.1, from coordinate 32,128,579 downwards.
GTCCCAGTTAACAAATTTCTACTGATATGAAAACGGAATAAATTTCTATTATTTGAAAACGGTATCTTAGAGGTTCTAAAGGTGTGTGTGTAATAGAATGCGATTCGTTAAAAAACTGAATTTAAAAAGAATTGATCTCTGGTCATTTATCACCATCTACTTCATAAGTTACCATTGAGTAGGCTGTAGTATAATAAATTATTATACCCTATACCGGAACTTATCCTTCTACATAGAATATCTTAATTTTTTATGAAGCAGCTCAACCGTAATTAGCTACTATAGAGGCTTGGTAGGTAATATTATATAAGCACTTATAGAGGAAAAGAAACAAAAAGTTGAAAAAACATTATAATTATAATCTTCATTACAAGAAATATTCTTCTTTCTTTATCATATATATATGATATAAATTTCCAAAAAGGTTGGCAGAATCCAGATCCAGGCTTACAATCTATCACTATTTATAACAAATCTTACCCTTATAAAAGGTATTGTGAGCCATATACTGTAAATGTCTGTTAACTATGATTATTTTAACTAACTATCATTTTAGTTGACTATTCGTTATTTTAATAAGATTTGATATTATATAATTAGCTTAGTTTCTGTTTGAAATTAATTATTGAGAATAAATTATATATACTACGAACTTTCTACTTCCTACTGATATTCAATTGGAAAAATATTGAAACAATTATATTGCATGATTACAGTTATCATTATACATTCTTACTTTCTTCTCATGAATGGAATGTTGATGCAATTAGCAGCGGCTACCGCAGTGAATGGCACTAGTCTACCGATCAGGGGTGGAGCATTCTGAAAAATAAAAATTACGAGCTAAATTCAATTATGAATACGAAAGCTAGTGAATTAGGTACTGTATCTGTGTTCTTCATATACTTATTTCTATAATATTACAATATAAAACTTTTAATATTTTCTATGTAACTCATTTATTATTTTCAAATCACCAGAGACAATACTGATAATATTATAATCTATCGAATTTTATAGGAAATAAGAAACGATTTCTTGGATGGGTTTGTCTGAAATTATTCAATAAGAAAACAATATTCGATAAAGGTATTGATCACGACTAATAATAAACAATGATATGATATGAACAATGATTAAAAGGCAAAGTGTTCTTTTAAGAATGAATCTAATAAGGGTGCAGCTATTTTGCCGCTAAATAGCGAAATTCAATTTTCAAATGAACTTCGGTAAGTTCAGCATTATTTTGCTGGTTGACGCTCATACAGCGGAAGACAGTTGGACTTGAAAAGCATGCATCAATTAAGGCTAATTTAATCTTTTTGAATGTAACAAAAATGGTAAGTATAATACGGTGCCTACCGTAATAAATAGATTATATGTCTGACCTTTAGAACCACCTCAAAAACCAAACGATCATAAAACAGCTACTGTATATTGAAAAAAACATATCCTACATGAACGAGAATGAAGTTGAAAATGGGACTTTTAATATGGATTGGATCTCACCTTTACTTGTTTATTTAGAGTAAGAGCAGTTACAAGAGCACCGGTGGTGGCCAGAAGATAAGACAATCCTATTTCACTGCATGAAGAGAGAAATATTTCACTCAATTGTTCAAGAATCAAAACACAATTCAACATTCAAGTTAGTTCTTACAAATCATGGTGATTTTTTTTCAATTCCATTGAATGAAAAACAATTTAATTCATAAATAATTTCAAAATGGAGGGGAACACAAGATGAGAAATGAAGCATTACGTTCAAACATTGATTCTTACATCTTATTAATTGACAGCAATAACATTGGATTTTACCGTAGGCTACCGTATAAAATTAAAACCAATTAATGAAATTATTGATCTATAAAATTATGACTGTCATGATGTCATTGACAATTTGTTCCTATTGATGGATTGTGAATCCACAGATAAACACGGTAGGTACCCATACTATCAAGAAGCGTTTAATAGGTTTTTCCCCATTGACGCTATTTTTGACGCTGATTTCAGGAAGCCCTCCCCCCTTAAAAACTCTTACATAAAATACTATAGTCTATTAAAAACAACTAAATTATTTTAATGAGCCTTATTTTGAAATAAACTAGACACAGTCATGATTGACGTAGGCCTATAATTTTTTTTTTTTTTTGAGGGAGATGCCCACATGGGCTCTTGGGTCTGTGCGTGGGTAATGGGAAGGATGATAATGAGAGATGAATGGACCTACTGCTTTAGGTGGGTTTCAAACCACCCGATGTACCAATTGGCCTCAAAAAATGTCTCGCTCAAATTAAGATATCATCAGTTGGAAAAACAGTACCGTATTTCAACATTGAAAAGCGCAATTTTACTCACTTGACGCTTATTTCTGTATCTCCACTCCTGTTTGAATAATTGACTAAAGCATTGAAAGACTGATTAATCCATTGCCAGAAAATGACACCCACATTCGTTCTGCAAAATAAGAAGTAATTTATTGAACTGTCTCTATAGAATTCATTAAAATCATATACCATAATAAAGAAATTAATGAATAGTTTGAATATTATACAAAGATTTGATTGATTCTTCAAAATAAATGAATATATAGCCTATTGTCAATTTAAACTACATTATGAGATTGCCTATAAGAATTGCTGTATTTTAATAAAGCCTTTCAAGAATCTTGCAATAAACAGCATATAAAACTACTGGATAGCTGTAGATCAATGCACCAAAATTAAAAGTAAATATATGTTTAGTCTACTATTTCCAAATAGATCAATATGCATGGAATGAATTATTGATTATTCATTTGGCAATTACCGAAAATATATTATTCAAGTTATAATTTTTAAATATACCAAAATCTCCTCTTTATATCAAGTATTTCTCTCAAAAGAGTAACTTAGAGTAGTAAGTTACTAGGTACTTCCTCGTTAGAGAAAAAACTTCTTATTATATAAATAAATAAAAACAGAAATCTATTTCTTAGAAAGAGCTATGCAAAATCTTTGTACATAGATAGAAATCACAACTTTAAATTAATTTGTCAATAGAATCATATATCAATAGATTCTATAGTCATATAGAATCATATCAATAGAAATCATATAGTCAATAAATCATAGATCAAGTCATATAGTAATAAATTCATACAGATCAATGCCATTACAGTATTCACTGGGATTCATCACCAAAATGCAGTCAAAAGTTTTTTACAGAATGGAAACTGTTTAAATTACCTTGCAGGAGTGGAGGTTTTTTATCGTTCTCCTCGAGCACATAGTTAACACTCTGATACGAGTGTTGATTGAGCACTGAGTGATGGCAATGTGCTGGAGGAGCACGAAAGGCCTCTACTCCAGCAAGATAATTAGAACAGTTTCCTTTCGGTAAAAACTTTTGACTGCATTACCGGTGATAAATTCCAGTGAATATCACACACAGCTCAGCTCGTCATGGATTAAGAAACCACTTTCGCCGCCATTACAGTTTTTGACTTGTGTAGGTACTTACTTGTAGAATGTCATCATTCCTGCATTGATCATCATATTACATGGAACCTGTGCAGACATCCGTCCCAGGATAAACATCTCCTCGCCGGTATCTGGGTGAAAAGCCGAGTCATACAAATGCTTTGCTGTCCACACATCATCCATAGAAATTCCATCTGGAGGGGATTGTCCAGATCTAAAATAGAAAAAATATTAGATGGCTCACAACTAACACTAATTGCAAATTTTACACTTTTTTTAAACTTGGGCTATGCTCTCTCCACGGCTTCTCCATAGGAAGTATCTGTTGGCAAATAAAATTAAAATAAATGTAAAAAGTGCCTAGGTACTTGAGTAAGAATTAAAATTATAATGTAAAAAGTATTTGAGTAAGACATATAATTCGCAAGCACTGTACCGTATAAATTTCACTTCAAGCATCATGTATGAAGTTTTATAAGGGAAATACTGGGCAGTAAATAGTTGTGAAATAGTTGGAGGAAAAATTGAACACTATTAGCCTAAATAGAAATCAGTAGATATTGACGTACTACATTATATTATTGAGATAATAAAAATAACTTTGTCGATTCACAACATTAATGTCAGTCTCACGTCAACCCTAGATTAGTTTTTTGGAGTCTCTTCCTGCTGTTATAATGAATAATATACTGTGCCGTATATGACTCGTCATTTTCTTATGAATGAGAATCGATTGAGTGAGTACCGTACCTAGTCCATTCTTTACGCGGTACGGTACCAATAACAGAGTATTGAATCAAGTCCAAAAGTAAAAAGAACGTTCTGACTTATCCATGCAAGACATTTTTCATAAAGTTGATAAATGTATTACCTGTATTTAGTAACAATTTCTTTTGCTTGATTGAGCTGTTTAGACGATGCAAAAATATTCAGGGGGTTCGTTGTAACAAAAAAGTGTTTAGCTCTCCCTAGGTATTGGGATTGATCCCATTTGGGTTGATCTATATTCACCTGAACCAGATCTTTCATATTTTATTCTCTCACTTGATGAATCCCAGAATTTAATTCAAATTATTATCTATGAAGCTAACCAAAATATACGAGTCAACAATACAACAGTTTCAAAAATGATAGATTAATATTCCATATATGATTTAATGAATCATATTTTATATCATAATATATTCATTGTGAACAACATTTAAATTTCTAAACAAGGTAATCTAACCGCCAAAGGCACTTATCTGACACAGAAGCAACTATCTGTTGTGCGAGCGGGTGATAAGGCGGGTTTGGTATATGGTCGGAAAATCAATAGACTTTTCACTCTTGCCACCATTTTCATGAGGGAGAAACGATCTGTTGGAATTCGTGAAATAAGTTTTGGTTTTTGAATTAATATTCATCAAATTCAGAAAAAATGAATCGGGATCTGGAATTAATATAAAAAATGTGCCAAAGTTGTAGCCTAAAGTAATCCCCCTTCAGATGAAAATTCTTATCTTAATTCTTAATTATTGCCATGCTGTAAGCAACGTGCATCGTTCCGTATCTACGGAAAATGTCTGTTGCGTATCACAGGTGTAATAAGTTACTGTAGGCTACTTTGTATCCTGTTAGCAGCAGTTTCAATGTTAATTAGAAATCTCAATAATATTGTGCAGACAATAGGCATGTAACTTTTGGACTTATTTTTCTGATGGGAGACTGAACTGTATTATATTATTGGAGGTGGGAAAGCCTATACTGATGAATTCAGATGTCAGGGGCGGAGCCAGGGGTAATTGAATTGAAATATCGGGATGTTTCCCCCCAAAATTAGAAAAATACGGTAGTCAAAAAATGCATTTTTTGCATTTATAATTTTTTTTTTAATTCAGAGGGAGGGCCCCCGGTCCCCCTCAAATTATTTCTGGCTACGCCACTAAAAAAACTGTAAGTTAATAAGTTTAATTATTTTTAAATATAGGGAGACATATAGGCCTACCGTACTTCAAACTGTTCCATTAAATTACCATAAAAAGTGAAAAAATTATAAAAAAAATGGTTGGAAGTTTGAAGTTTAATGAGAAAAAAATTATTCAATGTAGGTATAGTCTGTCCAAGCAAAGAAGACCCTTTGGCAAATGAGAAAATGACTTCAACTCGGTGAATGTTGGATCAAATAAATATTATTGATCTGCTGGTCTCAATTGAAACATTCTGATCTACAATTTGAGACCAAATCAATATTTTTTGAACCAATATTGACCGAGCTGGAGTCATTCTTTCATCTTGCCAGAGGGTCTTCTTTACTTGGACAGACCATACCGTACGGCACTAATCAGCGCAGTGGCATGCCGGTGGCTCTGACATCATCTGTCGCTATATTCTGTCCTTAGCTAATCTAATTACCTTGGTCTGTCCAAGCAAAGAAGACATTGTGGATCTGTCAAAATGGGAAAATCACTCCAGCTCGGTCAATATATTGGTTCAAAAATTATAAATTTGGTCTAAAATTATAGGAAACGTTTTGATCTACAATCCAAGATAAATTTTTTTATGCTCAAACAAATATTGACAAAGCTGGAGTCATGTTTCCATCTTGCCAGAGTGTGTTCTTTACTTTTTACGGTTCGCTTACGATTTGAGTTGCGGCTCGCGGGTGCGTTTTGAACAATGCGATGGTCATCTCCGGACTCCGACAGAAAGATAAGTGAATAACCAAAATAATTTTACTATAAAAAGTTATAATAACTTTTCTTGGCCTACACGACAATCGCAGGCCTACGAGACAATCGGTGCTCTTGTTGCTTTGCTTGATTGTGGAGACGAGAATCGTGTCGTGTAATCTCGAGTTAACATCTTGATCAAGCAAACCAGCTCGATGCGCTGAGGATGAACACCATTGTTCGAAACGCGCCCGCAACCGCAACTCAAATCGTACGAAATAATTAGAAGTAAGTTACCTAGTTACCATAGGTACCGCACCGGCATTTAAAAATATTGAAGAAACCAAAGAATATTCTGTCTAATGAAGATAAAAAATTATGGCCTAGGTATATAAAAAATTACAGAATTTTTATATTTCATGTCTCATGTAACTTGTATGTTACGATAAATTTTTTTAAAAAGTTTTAGAAATTATTTATCAACCCAACTTCAAATTTGTTAGGCTTAAACTTGACTCACCTTTTAAATAATTTTTTATTGAAATGTTCGCTAATCACAGTACACACACAGAGGATACTGTGCTAGAGAGCACAGGCAGGCACAATGCAGTGGTACTGCTTGCAGAGTCCGATACGAGGAAGAGAGGAATTAAGACAGATGATAATGATTTAATAGGCCATGGAAAGAACCTAGCGGACGACAAACTGTCAGTTGCAAGAATGTTTGTCGATGTTGAGTGTTAATCCATTTTTTCCTCGTGTTATCCAATATTCCTCACAGTGTTAGAATTTTTTAATAACTGACAGATGTGATTATGTTTACTTGCATTCGTGCTCAGAGGAAAGTTCTTCGAAAAGGATCCACCTAAATTCGCCATTTTTCCACTCCACCACACCCCGTCCGTTTTGATCTATAACGAAGTAAACATCTTACATGGGACAGGGTCGACTTCGGCCCGGGAGACGGGAAATCAAGCAAACTGGAACTCATGGAATTGGAGAATATCGTTGCAAACACAGTTTATTTAAAAGCAAGAGAAGGTATGTGAATAACTTTTTTCGTTTTCTCAAAAACAGCCGAAGATTTAGTTGACCTGGAGAAATCAATACTCATGCATTTAAAAGACGAGGTGGAATGCCTGGATGTGCTACGAATTATGTCCTTTTTTAATTTAAAATTCATCTATTCATAAACAATTTGTTTAAATCTACCTTCTATTTGTTGATTTAATGTGACATTTCTCTTCATTCCATTGAGAGTTTAGGTTATCCGTTGTATGAATACATAGCATGGTGTCAAATTCTGTACATGTGGTTATTCCCACAGATATAAATTCAAGATTGATTTTTTACAGAGTTCAGGCACTTATAATCTAACTGATCAATTGTGTAAATTATCATTTTGGATTAATTTTTACCCGAAAATTGAATGCCAGCTTTCTCATACATTGTGTGTGTACAATTATCTAAATCATGAATAGGTTAGGTAGCACATAGTAAATTAACAATTATGTGCCTGCAAAGTTTATACTTTAAGTTCAACTTAATGATATTTTACATTAATACAAATATTTAATATTGAATCTGAAATATATAGAAACTTTGGATTCGAAATCATTTTATTCAACTTGAGGGCTAAAGCATAGACTAATCATTCTTGTCATAGTCATAAGTTTATGACTGTTGTAAGTTTAAGCTCAAGTATAGGCCGAATTCAGTATGGTCGAGGCATTCGAGTGCAAATGAGATGGGTTTTATTACAATTCCATAAATACAATATTGATGGAAGCTATTCAGTTCATGTAACTTAGGCTACATAATAAGTTAATGGTAGATAAATTAAGCCTATTTTGTATTTAAATCATTATTATGCAGCCTATAAGATGTTTGCAGGTTACATTTGAGAAGTACGGGGTTTGCAATTGAAATTATACTTTAAACTTAATAATTTCATGTATTGTAGGAAAGCCAAATTTTATTGATAGTTTGTCACATCAATGTAGTCCCTATCAACATAATAATTTCGCTATGCAAACTAGCCTTTTTATCACGAAAGTACACATCTAAGTTAACTTATATGTGTGTAATCAGAGTTTATATTCCCTTCAATTTAATTTAGCCTAACTTACTTGCAAAATTAGTCTCTAACATTGGATAATTATTACTTTCTAGTGAAAACATGGATCAGGCCTAACTTGATATACTGTATATATGCCCTAATGACATCGATCTGCCCTACTCCAGACTTGCAAGAGCACACAACAGTTACCCTTTGCATGCTCTGAGAGTATACAACAGACTGCCTCAACATGTGCGCGATCTACAGCCAAGCGGATTCAAGAAGCTCCTCCAGGATAAACTGGTTGCTATGCCATTGTATTCGCTTGGTGATGAAGAATTGAGCTTGTTTTTTTGATTATTTTGAGACCACACACACCACCTGGTGATGTCTCAAGAAGTGTTTACATTTTATGAACTAACGAAATCCACCCAGTAAAATTACTGGTCAAAGATTGAAAAAATTGAATTGAATATTTACATTGTGGCCAGAACCCTGAAGCAAGAAGTGCTTGAACTTAATTCAAGTTTATTTTTATCTGTATATCCTAAATAGAATCAGTTTTTGAGGGATCGTCAGACACCTTTAGTTGAAGGTTCATCAATCACATCAGGCTAACCATACGCAGATAATAATTAAACAAAGACTCTCATGGGTTTTCTAGAGAGATGGAATTCCCTTGCTCAATTAATCTAAAAAAAGTAGGCCAACTTTTTTAATACGATGTACTTATAACTTTATAAATATTCATTATAATGTCCAATACTACATTCAAAAACTAATTTAAAATAAATTTTATTTTTTCCAGGGGGAGCAGATAGTAACAAAGGGAAGAGTAAAAAATGGAAAAAAATTCTCCAATTCCCTCACATATCTCAATGTATTGATCTTAAAAACAAAATAGGTGAGTTTACTTGTTCTTTTAAATATTGTTTTCACTCTGGACATTCAAAGCCACATAATATTGATTAGTATAGGTAGGTGAATCGCCGGGTGAAGACCATTTGCCAAGTTGGGGCTGTTCCACTGGATGCATAGAGAGGTTATCAGCGAGTTGGGTCATGTGCTCACCCACCACATCCACTGACCAGACCAGGTCGTTTTTTAGTAATCTCGGTTTGATCAAGAAGATACGTCCTGTTGAGTAGATAATAGAGAGACTGGTTGTAAAGTTGAAATAGCAACATTAGACATTATTTAAGTAAAATAGCCGTACAAGGAGGAACCTGTTTGTCCGCGGCTCACCAGCCCACGAAGGGCCTAGGCCTACCAGCTGGTTTCCAGTTTCATTTTCACTCCACTATACAGCACCTGCGGCTCGCGCCCACGAAACAGGCGAAGTCGCCAGCGCTATACAGTCCACCCAAGCAAAGAAGACACCCCGAAGACGGAAAAACGTCTCCAGCCCGGCCAATACCGGCCTAAAAGTCATGAATGCTCGAACAGAACCCACATTCCAAGAAGGAACTATTTAATCTTAAAATTGATAATTAGAATAATTTAGTATTATTGTGCGAATATAGCTATGTGATATGTGGTTCCCATTTTTACTATCCCATTTGGTTCTATCTATCCATCTACTCGTCATAGCTACTTGATCACGTCAACTTGACTTGAAAACTACCAATACTCAATACTCAAGCCAATACTCAATAGAACATATTGTTACAATCATATTCATGATGATCGTGCAAAATGTCTTCTCTTTGTGACTCGTCTATAACTTACTTATTAATTCAGAAGTGTCCTCTTTCATTTAAAAATAATAATAATAAAAACATTGGTTAAATCAAGATTATTGAACACATTGAACAGTCACTTAGGATATCTTGGTTTTCAATTATTTAGTACCTAATTTAACGTTGGTTCTGCAATATCATCTTCAAATTAGTCTTTCTTTAATATTTCTTAACTATCTCACTCACCTTAAATTTGATTTATTGTTCATATTTTTAAACTATTTTCGTGTAAATTTGATTTTTGTAGCATATAAGTTTTATTAGGACTATGCCTTTATGATTATTAAAAAATGTAATCTGCATTTTTAATGAGTTCATGTTGTCTAGGCAAGTCATAAATTACTAATTCAGAAAGCTAAACTCTCTCCTAAAATAATAGAAAGGTTGCGTGTGTCCTTTAATGTGTTTAATCTCAATAAATTATTGAAACTAATTAGTGCAACTAAAAAGTTTCTTCAAAGCTATTCAAGTATTAATTAACACATCTGTTCAAATGAAGGTTAATTTTCATCGTTCACTAATCATGCTACTTTGAAATAATTACAGACTAATATAGATTATGTGTTTCATATTACAGATGTAAAATACAGCTACATTGTTGATCAACAGCCAATCGGCAGACTGCTTTTTAGACAGTTCTGTGAGAACTACAAATATGCCTATCACAAATATAATGTGTTCCTCGACTCTACAGTAAGTTTATTATGTTTCATTATCAAATTCCATCTGTTGACAATAATATACATAAATCCATATTTTATGAGGCTAACCGCTATTATTAGATGATTAACATACATATTTTTACAACCCATGATTTCCGGCCTTTGCAATGAAATTTATACTGAAGATAAAATTGGATATAGATTGTAGTAATGGATCATCATTGGAAATCTATAAACTTATAACAAATTGACTTGTTTCTCGTGTTTGATCTTTTTATTGTCATTCTTCCATTGATTTTTTGTTCATATTAACGTAAAATAAATTTCTACCGGAGTTTTTCTTCTTACTTGGCCAAGTATACTCCGTACTTGCCCAACTTAAATATATTTTGTAGTATTTTTCCTTATTCTTTTAACGTTGTCTCAGAAATGTGAAAATAAGTTGTCCCTATTTCACTCATAATATTATTTTAGGCTACGGTATTCATTGTAACTACATTATTTGGCTTCTCTATTGTTGGTAAACATTTAATTTTATGAGTCATCTATTTCATACTCAAGGTATTATTGTGAAGTATCCTACTGGGTACTGCATTTGCAATTTGTGTATGTACATGTACTATGTCCATGTGAAGATTGAACAATTTTGTTTTCATAAAAACAAAGTATTGAAAGTGTGTCTTCTTCATATTTCTCTCTATTTACTTATTTAGTAAGTTGATTTTTGTAACAGAAAATATTGTAGTTCAAATTTTCAAAGTTTTAATGGAAATTTGAAAAAAAATGTTGATTTGGCTTTCATAAAAACCTTCCTGGTTTTAATATTCATACTTTTTCAAAATTATGTTTTCCAGATTTTAAGTTGTGTGAGTATTGTATTTCAAGTTGTATGAGTATTGGTAAGGGAAATTCTGAATTTGACCTGAATTCTGGCATTTTAATCATCAAAATGGGAATAGCCAAAAACTGCCTAAGTTTTGGGCTAACGCCTGTTTTTCCATTCCTGGCTGTATTATTGTAATCAAATTAATAAATAAATCAATGAATAATGATATAAATCAATCGATTGACTGGAAATGTTTTATTGTTATTCTGCAGGAACAATACGAGATTGCACAAGATGAAAAGAGGGGTGAGATGGCACTGGCTTTGTTTCAACGTTATTTGCAGAAAGATGTAAGAAATCTCCTCAAATTATTTCATTTCTATTGCATGAGAATGATTTTTCCATTAATCTATATTGTTTAAATATTAATGTAGTCCTATTCCTTCTGACCTGTCTGTTCCATTGACTATCCTCACTGCTTTTCACACTTCAAAGATCACTTAAAAACTGGAATAAGTTCTAGAACATGTTCTCACCTTTTAATTTTCCCCTCCACCAAATTTTTTCATTAGCTTACTGTATGAGGTTCAACATCTGGTGGTGAAATAATGTTCAATATTGGAATTCTGACAGTTCATAAGAATAATTAGCAACAGAAACCAATTGCTAGGGAAGATAGATTAAGAAGTTGAGTATTCTTTAGAGCATGAACATCTAGTTCTGAAGATTCCATAAGCCTTTGAGTTGAGCTGTGAAGGCTCAGTATAGCTTTTATTATTATTTAAAATTCAATAATCTACTTATAGCAATGCCTCCTCCTCTAATCTCAAAGCATCTAATCTGAACGTTTCCTCCTTTTTCGACAACGCCTATTGTACTTCACATTGATAAGAAGTGGTGATATTACTTTTCAAAATCTAAAGAGAAAGACACTCTTCTACAGACCTGTGTTGTGTCAATCTCAATAAATGAATAAAAAATCATATTTGAGTATTCACTACTCATGGGTATAAGAAAAATTTGGGAACGGCTCATAGAATAATAGCTTATATAAATCAAAATACTTATATAAATCTTGAAACTTAATTTCTTTGAAGAACCTTGGATCCATATCAAACAATATACAGTGACTTGACGACAAACATTTTCAGTCTGGGGTGGCGTAGCTGAGTGGGTTAAGTGCTGGCGTTCCAGCCCAAAGGTCCCGGGTTCAATCAACGGTCCCAGGTCAGACCAGAAATTTTTCTCAGACTACTTCCCGTGGTTCGGATGTACACGTCAAGGCGACGGTCCCGGCTGTCTAAAAACAGTCGTTAAGTCATGTCAGAGGCCCCGAAATTGATCAGGAGCGACCTGAAAACTCTGACATCAGACCTGAGCCAGCCATATTACACGAATATTATTATTATTTTCAGTCTACTGATTTCAGGACTATTTCAGTAGCAAATTGAAACAATTGATTTATTAAATACTTCATATTCAATCATTTCTCAATCAGGACAATTAATCACATTCATCACATAACTCATAAATTTCCTCTTTTCCCTCACTCCTATAAAGTAATCCTGGGTGCGCCACTGGTAATTTGAGTTTTTTATTTTAAATTATTTAATGAGTATTGTAAAGTTGTAATTGAATGGCTTATGCTCATCCATGATTTCTCGAAATTCAAGTGATTTTTTGTAGCACGTAATAAATTGTATAATATTCACCTCACTATTTTGTACTGCATCTCTTCCATTACAATTCATTATTATTATTTCTTTGTATCGTTTTATAGCAGAATATATATCAATTTTTATTTTATAATTTTTAATTGTAAATTTTATTGTAATATGTTTTTAAATGCAATAGGTTTTTCAAGACCTGGAATAAATAAATCAATCAATCAATCAATCTGGAAGTTCGTAAAATAATTAGGTAGACATCAATAGTTTAGAATAATATTACCTCCTGAAAACAATAGTTGATTTGTTTTGTTATCTTTAGTAGAAGTGGATCATTTATTTTAATACTCGATTTAGCTATATAAGATTTGATATATTCTGAAATGAAGTTTAATGAGATGTACTTTTGTGTGACTTTTCAGAGTTCAAACGAGATCGATATACTTGGTAATGAGGTAGTGGAACAATGTCGGGAACGGCTGTGTTCGGCCAATCGAGAGCTCTTCAACGAGTGCAGTTCGGTCGTCAAAAACTATTTGGCTGGCACGCCTTTTAGTGAGTTCGAATCTTCCATGTATTTTCATCGGTACCTGCAGTGGAAATGGCTCGAAAGGTATGGGCTTCGTGCTTTAATTCCACTTCGTAAATAGTCTATCAATACATTTGAAAACATGTTTCTGACCCCTTAAGACTTTTATACTAAGCTTATTAGCTGCTAGGTCATATGCTAAAAAGTATTCAATTCTCATCATCATTCATTCTCTCAATACCCACTCACAAAAATCTAGAGCTCACCCTCAGAATAATTGATTTGATTGATTCCATGACTATCAAGTTTACTATTAGGTGAAAATTCTAATTTGTAAATTCCGTATCCTAAAACTGCTCTACGTCAGATTTATTATAAGAAACTCAGGCTTAATTTGCAATTCGATTGTATTGGCCTACCTCAAATTACACACACACAAAGGACAAAAATAAATACATTAAATTTCAAAAACAATGTAAAATCTATTCAAATAGATCTCATTCTGTTCAAATCCATTCAAAGTTTGATAGTGCCAGATTTTGGCATTCCATCCACCTCGAGTTTTGGACGTTTCCCGTGTCTATCAATTATTGTGGACTATTTTTATTAAAAAAATTAATGGAAATAGATTATTTTCGTGTTGAAAATATTTCTCTGAAAGTGGTTGTAAATAACCAAATAATTAGTTGACTAGATACAATTCTATCAATTAGAATAATTTTGTGAAGTAAATCTATTTTTAGTTTTTGAGCAATTTCCTATGACGGAAGTAAATCTTTAACGTTATTGTGATATAGCTCCATAATTGGAAATAAACTTGATAACTAGTAAATCTCGTGCTTTTGTATATTCTATATCATGCTTCGAATACATAGCTATAATACTGTAAAGAGTTATTTATATTTTATCATATCTATTAATTCAATAGTAACTATATCAAGATATTAAGTAAGTAGATTTTAATTGTTGTAGGGTTGATAACAAATATCATGGTTGATTTGAAATATCTTAATCTTGAGAATGATAAGCAGATGACATATATTTGTGATAGATAGAAGTGAATTTTGAAGGCCATGAAGACGCAGCAATGATAGCCTTATTTGTATTGAAGAAAGAATCGAGGTCGATTCGATTTGTAAAGCATCATTGATTGGGCCTAGTGAATGAATCTCAATGCAAATGGTATTGGAGTTCAAAGTTTAGTCTTCTAACTGAGATTCGATTGAGCTGTTATCATCTTCGGACAATCAATTCCAATTGAATTATCTTGCTCCAATAGGTCACTATACTGTAGCATATAAGGAAGCCAACTTCACAATCTGCTGTTCGTCGCTATATATTGAAATTTTGGACTATATTGAAATGAAGATTGTGTCGGAAATACCAAGGGCTATGCCTGTTCTTTCTTGTCAATGTGTGTTTGTCAGTATAGATTAATAAAATAATGATTAAATAAAAATCACAAGCATTCCAATTGATCTCATACCATTTTTATATTGATGAATTGAAATGAAATATGATAGAACAATATTTAGAAATGTAAGTCAACTCATTTTTGAAAATTGTATTTGTTGCAGCCAACCAGTAACGTACAAAACATTCCGGATGTACAGAGTGCTTGGGAAAGGAGGTTTCGGGGAGGTGTGTGCGTGCCAAGTGCGGGCCACTGGCAAAATGTACGCGTGCAAGAAACTCGAAAAGAAGAGAATAAAGAAACGAAAGGGTGAAGCTATGGTCCTAATAGAGAAACAAATTCTGCAGAAAATCAATTCAAAATTTGTGGTTAGTACCTCAATTATTATAAGTTAACCGGTTTCCTTATTTAAATCAATCTGGGCCCTGGCTTATAAACATTTCACAATCCACATTACTCATAATTCGTGGATTTTATGGGCGTTTCTGTCTCATAAACGTTTCCAATAAAAAGAAAATTCTACAGCATCAGCTGATTAAAAAAATGACATGAAAACAATCTACCTCAAGTAAATAGAATCTCGGAATAGTCCAATGTTATTCCTTTAAAACCAAAACTTTGCTCCTAATCTAATGATTTTAAAGAATAAATTGATTTATTATTATGAATCTATTTAATAATAAATATCGATAATTATTTTTATAGTGAGATTTGAATAGGAATCATTTTTGTCGCTAAAATAATCTACAAAGCCTAAAATCATAACCTACAAAGAAAATCGTAATAAGAAACCAAGTCAAGTCAGAAGACCCTAGCCTTGTGATCTAAAATGGCCGCGATGGTTCGAGTTTGAACAGCTGATATCGTGAATTTGTCGTCTGTACATGGGATTTCCTATTTCACTCGAACCATCGCGGCCATTTGGATTTGAATGTTAGGGTCTTCTAGTGAGTTTTGGCTGATCGTTGATTCAACAGCTGATTCTTTCCAAAATTTGAAACATTGTAAATCGAACGTTTTATTGGTGAGTACAATCCCAATCACTTGTTTGTTTTTCATCAGAAAAACAAGCTGTAAATCTTTAAAAGCCAGGGCCCAGCATTATTTTATGTACACTTCTGGTAGGGGTTGGGAAAGTTTTATTTAAATCATTTAGTAATAATAAGTATTTTCCTGGATAATGGGTGCATCCAGAGAAGTTTATTAAAAATTGTATGACTTGTAAAACTTAACATAATTCAAAGTGCAGTTAGCCTAATTTATTACAAAATTTTTTGAAATGAAATTATGCCTCATTATATGAATATAAAAACTTGGTGTTGTTGTGGGGGGGGGATGCCTGGAGGGTTAAGTTATTAATAAACCAACTTGATATAAAACCAACCATTTGCAACCAACCAAACCAACCATTTGGGAAATTGCTTGTTTCGGTTGTCTCTCGACTGCATGAACCTAAAATGAACAAACAATTATAGTAAACGTTTTTGTGTCAATGCTTTGGTTACAGTCCCGACAGCAAAATTCGGGATTTCTGCATTGCTGTGACTTGTTTATGTCGTGGCTAAAACGAAGCCACTCCAATCGAACACACACACATGCAGAGCTTTTGTTTATCTCGTCTCAAGCCATCGTGAATGGACTATAGATACTTATTACTATCTTAAGTAGAAATAAATCTATTTATATCCCATGTAATATACAGTACTATGAGTTCTCGACCAAATTTTTCATTTTACGTCATTAATATTTCCGCATAATTTAACTTCCCTGATATTATTGTTGGATTTCTTGAGCTAAATTCCATTGATTTATGTACTCTTCTTTCATGCCAGGCTACATAATTCATCAAAAGGATTCTAAGAATTTATACTCGTATATTAGATATGAAGTTTATTACTGTTATGGAATATGTGTTCCTGGTGTTTTATTAGTGCTCTATTTACAAATAAACTTAATAATTAACTTTCAAATTGATTTTTTTAAATGATGTATTTCTTTAATATTAGATGTTATTATTTTCAGGTAAGCTTAGCATATGCTTATGAGACGAAAGACGCACTTTGCTTAGTCTTGACAATTATGAACGGCGGTGATCTCAAGTTCCATATATACAACATGGGTGGTGAACCAGGCTTCGATATAAATCGGTCAAGATTCTATGCTGCTGAGGTAAATGTATAATCTTACACACTGAATAATTATTATTTTTATATCTGCTCCCAACAGTTTCGCACTAATTCTTATTTGGAGGATAAGTCTCTATCCATCATCTTCCACTACTTGTATTTCCATACTGTTTCACACTGAAAATTCTGCGATTCCCCAAATGCATATCTATGGATTATTACGCAAGCATGTTTTTGTGACTTGAACTCCTCCGTGGTTTCATCGACGTAACATCTGTGTCTAACAGAAAAGTCATCAGTGTCGGGTAATTTGTGCTCAAAGCTCCATTTTTTTCCATAAGATTACTATGTGAGAAATTATTTAAGGGTCTTGGAGGATTCAGTAAGTTCCAGACTTTTATGGTTATCAAAGTCAGTTACATTGTCCATTGACAGAATTTGTAAGTTATTTAGTGGGTATGAATTGGAGAGGGAGAGATTGAGAAAGGAGAAGGAGTAACTTACTTTACAAGATTTGATTATGACAAGCGTTCTTGCGACTCGCGCGTTAGTAGTATCCTTCAACTTGTGAATATTGGAGAGTTATGAAATGTTTCAATGAATAGCATCAAATTATTCTATTTGGCCGATTAAAAATTGAAAAGATTTTTTTTGGCTAATGCTCAAGCTCTAATTCTTCAGAGGTGGATAGTTTCTTAAATATTCTATACTACCATAGTTGTACTGTTTTTTAAGCGTGTGTCAGTAGCTCGTTCACTTCGCCATGCAGATCCTTTACCTTTACACTATAGTTTTTTACCGTGTTCAAAACTTTCATGAACTGAACTTTACTAAACTAAACTTGAAATTATGAACTAAACTTAGTTTTGAACAAAGACTAATAATGTTTTGTGATAAAACTGTTAATATTATAGTCTATACTCGTCATCAAGTAATTAATTGATGTGTCCAATTTCCAGGTTTTGTGTGGCTTGGAACATCTTCATTATCAGGGCCTCGTGTATCGTGATTGTAAACCAGAGAACATTCTACTCGATGACACAGGTCATGTCCGAATCTCAGATCTTGGTCTTGCTGTAGAAATTCCCGAAGGAGACATGGTTCGTGGAAGAGTTGGTACTGTCGGCTATATGGGTCAGTTCTAAGTTTTTATTCAAATAACAGCTTTTATTCTATTCAAATTCTGACCTCAAATGTTGATGTTGAAATCATTCTTCTATTAGAATGAAAATTATCAGCAATAAAAATACTATTTTCAAAAAAAAAAAAAAACATTTCGAATATTTATTTTGTAATATGTCGGTATATGTTCACTATTAAATTAGCATAGTGAAGTATAGTTGAAGTATACTTCAACCATAGAGATAGCCGATAGAGTACGGATATCTGTACTCTGTGCTACAACTGTCCTTTCTCTATGTTATTAGAAACTAAAGCATAATTATTAAATTACAATAATCTTTCAAGAATTTTGTTAATTTTAATTGAAAAAAGTATTGAAGAAACTGGCTTTACTCTTCCTACACATTGTATTCAAAATTACTGTAATTTGAAACCAGACTTTTTCTTTTCCAGCTCCGGAGGTGATTGATAATGAAAAGTACACATTCAGTCCAGATTGGTTCAGTTTCGGGTGTTTAATTTATGAGATGATAGAAGGGCAGGCCCCTTTTAGAGCGAGGAAGGAAAAGGTATATTGATGAGCTTATTTTTATATTTATATAGGTTGAGTTATTTCCTTGTCAAGAATCTTGTAAATTTTAGTGATCCACTTTATAGTTCTATTGAGTATTTTCAGTACTATTTTAGTAGTACAGTAATCCACCTCTATAAATACGATAAAGAAGAAATCATACTTGAGTACTGGTTAAATGACTCTCATCTTCCTGAATAGGTAATCAAAATGTTGAAATTATTGTCAGATTCTAGATCCATTATTTTTCTTAATACGTACTTGAATAATCACCAACTGTTCTTGTTCCAGGTGAAGAGAGAAGAAGTTGACAGGAGAGTGAAGGAAGATCAAGAGAAGTACACGCACAAATTTACTGAAGAGGCCAGATCGTTATGTAAACAGGTGAGGAATAGTTCTTCATAGAAAATTGAGTTCAATAATGCTTCATGGTTGCATTTACCACTGGATAACCTGTGATAAAAATGACTAGTTCCCTTAGATCAAATTATTAAGGAATAATAAAATCAATTTTGACGATATTAACGAATTTTGACGTTATTGAGATATTAACGATTTAATGGCTGTAAGTAAGCCTAATTGAAAAATATCGAAAAATCTATATAACTCGAAAACGAAGGTCGATAGAAAAAAATTTCACTGGACATTTTTGTTGTAGAATTTCGTAGAAAAAATTTCACTGGAAATTGCATTTAGAATCTATAGTTGCCGGCTTTTACACCGTACGCGGGACACCCTGTATATCCTCCAATATAGAGGGTCCCTAAATCTTGAAACTTCCCTATTTTTTTGTTCAGTTAGAATGCAAACGGATTAAAAAACAAAAAAATAAATACATATTTGTTCAATATCTTGTTCAAATAAAGTTTTATTTTCATTTCATTGTGCTATCGGCTAGTGAGATTAATGTGAAATGAGCATAATAATTTTATTCGCCCTTCATGAGTAAATTTGAAAGTTTGACAAAATACGTCAATCAGAGAAGAAGGTTCTTGCATCACTGAGTGAAACAAGTTCATTGAGTACACACGCTTGATACAATATATTTATTGTGTATATAGCAATAAATTGAGATTCGAATTAATTATTATTATAATTAATATTATTATTTATCTTGTATTATGTTTTTAAAAAAGCAGAATCTTTTATAAGGATCTGTATAAAATTATGTATTTTTATAGTATATTCAAGCGTAATGAAGGACTTTCTGAAAAATATGTACGAGTTATCCAAGATATGTACCATGATGCTACAACTACCATTAGAACCAGTCTTGGACAAACCACGCAAATCCCAGTGAGAGTTGGCTTGCACCAGGGCTCAGCCCTAAGCCCTTACATTTTTGACATTGTTATGGATGTGATGACTGAGGGTGTGAGAGGAGGTGCCCCATGGTGTATGCTCTTTGCCGATGATGTGGTGCTGTGTGGGGAAAGCATTGAGGGAATCCAAGGAGATCTGGAGCGTTGGAGAAAAGCATTGGAGGAAAAGGGTCTTAGAATAAATAAAACAAAGACAGTCCAGCTGAACTTCGGACATGAGGATGGGCGTGTTATACATAAGGTGACCAGACGTCCCGTTTTCGCCGGGACAGTCCCGTTTTCTGGAGACTTGTCCCGTTGTCCCCACCGAACCTCTCGGGACGCTCATTTGTCCCGTTTTAGCATTTTAGAGTTTTTTCGCTCTTTCAAGTTTCATATTTTGAAGACTCAGTTATGATTTCTACCGTTAACTCCGAAGTTTTAGTATTTTTAAACTATAAATGACAACAAATCGTATTGAAACAAGATGGAACAAAGAGTGGAATGGGGGAATGGAGTAGTAGTTGACAAAATGCTTTATTACTGAGATGTGAAGAAGCTCCATCAATCCATGTTCATAGTTGTAATTTCCTCTCCAATAACTCTTCTGAAAATTGTAGTGACTGTCCATCCCTATCTTTGGTTAGTCAAACACGTTACCTTGGTATAATGATCGATAGTAGCCTGAGATGGCATCCTCAAATTGACTATTTATCAAAGAAACTCTAGGCATTGAGCGCAAAAATATATTATTTACATAGAAATATCCCAGTTGAATACCCAGTCTATACCTGAATTATAAGTCATTAATAGAATCCATAATCAGATATGGAGTTGAATCATGGGGTTGTGCAGCCAATTACCTATTATTTAGGGTTGAAAAAATACAATTCAGGATTCTCAAAGTTATAACCTCTAGAATACCTAATCTAAATTTAAATCTGAACAACCTTCAAATCTTACAATTTTTTTATCAAACTCGGACACCAAAAAATTTTTACACTTTCAAAATATTATTTCTTAAAAACAGTTTCCATTATAGATTCTTAGCTCCTCTTGCCCACTACAATTTTGGGTCACCCGTAATTTACCAAATTCCAAGATTCAATAATATTTACGAAAAAAGATCTCTTTTCTATGTACTGCCTTTCATATTTAACAGATGACCTGCTAATATAAGAGACTACTCAAAAATGGATGTAATGATCTATGTAATTATCAATCTAATTCGCTTTCAATCTAGTAAAATCCCAAAGTGAATAAATTATAGTAAAATTCATAAATGAACAGTCTTAAATTTTAATATTATTATTATTATTATTATTAGCCGTCAAGCTCCCAGATGGAAGACGCTGAGCAAAATTTGGTTCATTTTTTGTTTTTCTTGTTCTTTTTATCAATCCACCAGTTTTTCATTTTCAGTGAGAACTCCGCTTTCCTTGCTTCACTCCATTTTGTTCCCACTCTTGGCACAGTCATCTCTGGTTTAACTTCCCATTTTTCAACCTTTTCTCTGAAACTGTTCCTGATGTATATTTCATCATTGTTAATGTTAGCAAGTACTAAGTCCTTCTTGACGTTTTTCATCCATGCACCTCCATTACTAAGGGTTGCTACATATGTCACTATTCTTTTTGTAAGTCTGTGATCTGGAAGCCTCATTATGTGACCATAAAATTTAAGGCGCCTTTTCCTGATGTCTGCTTCTATGTTGGAGTATTCTTCAACTTTGGCCGTTTTCTGTAGTCTATAACCATCTTCGGTCTTTCTTGGTCCAAGTATTTTTCTAATTATCTTCCTTTCTTCTTTTTTCAAATTTTCCGTATCTGTTTTCCTGCTAAGTGTTAGGGTTTCGCTGGCATACAACATTGTTGGCTTGATTACTGCGTTATAATGTTTGATTTTGGTATTGATAGACATGCATCTCTTATTATAAATATATTGCACTAGCCCTAGGCCTTTACGAGCTTTCTGTATCCTTTCATTTTGTGCATGTTTTTCTGAGATAATTTCACCAAGATATTTAAAGTATGGTACCTTCTTAATTGTTCCATATTTTGTTTGTAATTTAGTAACTTCTATATTTGATGTTATCTTATTGATTTTATATTTATATTTGATTTTAATATTATTATTATTACTTTAATTATAATTCAATAATTTGTAAGCGTCTGATGAACATTTCCTTTTATTTATCTTATTATTTATAATATTTGCTAGTACAAAATTCTTTTCATTGTATAATCACTGCCGCCAGCCTGAACGACTCATAATTTAGCTTTTATAATTACATAGGCCTATAGTATATTTTAATTGTTTATTTCCTTCTTTATCTATCTTTTACTTTTTCTTTTAACTTCTTATCATGATACTATTCCTCATTATTTTATTAATGTTTCCTAATCTTTTTGTTTCTCAGCAATAATAACTATAATTTTCTTATTTCATTTTTGTAAAGCATTAATAATTAAGACAATAAGATTTTTCTTTTTAATTTTTTCAAACTGTGAATTTTTTGTATTGAAATTGGCACCTGCTGAAAAACCTACGGGTTTAGCGGGACCGAAAATTGTAATAATTTATTTGTCAATAAAATTGATTGATTGATTGATAATAATGGTAGAGGATTTTACATTATTCTTCAAATTTTCATTATTATAATTTTGTGGCAAGTTATCACATCACGAAGTTTGTTGGTCTGTTTTGGAAAAATTCTGTATAAATGAGCAAAACAACACCCCTTCCCCTCCCCCCCAAGCCGGTCTTGTGGCCGTCCCGTTTTCAGTACCTCAAAATCTGGTCACCTTAGTTATACAGCTTGAGGGAACAGCTCTGAATCAAGTGGAAAAATTCAAGTACCTGGGCTCAACTATTTGTAAGGATGGAGAACTGGACAATGAAATAGCACATCGAGTGAATACAGCCTGGATAAATTGGAGGAAAATGACTGGAATACTGTGTGATGGAAAAATAAATGAAAAACTAAAGGGAAAAATCTATAAAACGGTTGTGCGGCCTGCATTGATGTATGGAGCAGAGACATGGGCAGTTAAAAAAGCCCATGAACACAGACTGGAGGTCACTGAAATGAAGATGCTAAGGTGGAGTTGTGGCTTAACGGGAAGAGATAGAATCCGAAATGAAATAATAAGGAACAAAATGAAGGTTACAGAAATATCAAGGAAAGTACAAGAAAAGAGACTGCAATGGTATGGACATGTGGAAAGAAGAGAGGACGACTATGTGGGAAAAAGGATTGACCGCTTGATTGTTAAAGGCACTAGAAAGAGAGGAAGACCTAGGAAGAAATGGAAGAATTGTGTTGAACAGGATCTTGCGGAGAAGGGACTAACACCGGACGAAGCACAGGACCGAGACTCCTGGAAGAGACAGACTCGAAACGCCGACCCCACCTGAGTGGGAAAAGGCTGAGAAGAAGAAGAAGAAGATTCAAGCGTAATAAAACCCGGAAAAAACTTTAATAATACGCTAATTTTTCGAGCCTGATTTTTGTACACCCTGTTCAAAGTTTTAGGTGGAGAATAGTATAATATGTACAATCCTATAGGAATGCAATCAATATATACATCTGCAAAATCTGCTTGTTCAATGGCAATGAATAATCTTTAGTTTCATACAATAACTTATTGATTTTGAAAATTATAGTTTATTTAAATGTTCTGTATCAAGTTATATGATCAAGTTGAGTCTCTAATTAACTAATGTTTATTACAGTTACTGAGGAAATCTCCTAAAACACGCCTAGGATGCCACTGTGGTCGCTATGGTGCGAGGGAAATTAAGCAAGTAGATTTCTTCAAGTGCCTCAACTGGAAACGGCTGGAAGCTGGCATGCTTGAGCCACCTTTTGTACCTGACGTGAGTCTCACCTCTCTTACTTTGGTAGTTAATAGAAGGAAAATAATATTGAAGTAATATTTCAATTTCATATTTATTCAATAATGAACCGATAGTTTAAATTATCTGTTGAATCAACAATTCAAAATATTATATTAAGTTTTTTCATGGCCAAACTCTATTTGCATATTGTTTCAAAATGTTTAGAAAATACAAATAGAAGATTTATTATAAAATTAATCTAATCGTTAAATGCTGTAATGTCTTACCAGGTTTTGTCTCTTCATAATCTATGTCTACACTTAACACTTTAATATTTTTCTATTGAAGTAAAATTTATAAAAAAATTTTCCAGTGTATGCTGGAGTATTGAATGTAATGGTAGAAAATTTCTTTCTTCTGGATTTGAGCAACTGCAGATTCATTAATCCATAGAATCTATTTATTTCTATCCATTAGAAACTGATACATATTGGTTTTGCAATTTCGTTAGTTTTTATTTTCTACTTGGTACTGGATTTTCAAATTAGCTGCAATGGTAACCAATCAATTATTTTTCTAGCCTCATGCTGTCTATGCCAAGGACGTTCTAGATATTGAGCAGTTCTCAACAGTGAAAGGAGTGAATTTGGATTCTAGTGATGATTCCTTCTACAGCAGATTCAACACCGGCTCTGTCTCAATACCTTGGCAGACTGAGGTAATAAACATTACGTACTTTGATGAATAATTGAAACCCCTACTAGTGAAGACGGAAAGATTTTTTAAATTCGTGTTTATAACAAAATGTACTCTTCTTCTACTGTACTGTACTTGGAAAAACCTTCATGCATAGCTTTATTACTATTTTAAACTGCAATCAACATATATAAAAATACGTTTATAAAATCAAGTACTATCACAGTTCCCCATAATGGGAAATTGTGTTTATGTCGGCTGTGGAAGCTCATAATAATATTGTTTTCTTTTTTTGTTATTTTTTGTTAACAAATTCTAATTCAGCTTATTGAAAGTAACTATGAATTTTTTTTGTTTCAGATGATCGAAACAGAATGTTTCAAGGAACTGAATGTGTTTGGGCCTAACAATAGTCGATCGCAAGATCTTGTTTTGGATGCCGTTCCTGAGCCCGAGAAGAAGGGCTGCTTCCCATTCAGAAGGAAGGTAATTGACTTTTCACCTTACTTAGGCCTAAAATTTCTTCGCAGATAGTCGTGAGAAGAGGATTACCATTCGATTTAGTTGTTTTTGAATTTATTTTAATTTTGTGAAAACATCCCCTATTTTGGAACACTGTTGTATTTTAATAGAGGTTCATCTTATTGAAGATCAATACAATAAAACAAAAGAGCTGTTTTATTGAAAATTCAATATGTTGAGCTTGAGCTCACAGTTCTCGAAAAATACTTGATCGAGCAGCTTTTATTAAATCAGAACGAGAAGACCAATATTAATACGAAGTATTGTTCCATTTACTCTATATTTCAGTAGACTAAAGTAGCGGATTCTAAGAATCTTACTTTAATTTATGATATAATAGAGGAAAGTCCACTAATAATGAAGCGGTTATGCATTAACTAGTTACTGCTCAATATAGAAAAGTAAGTTGAAATAATTCAAATTCAATTGATTTTATTGCGCAATTATTTTACTCTAGACTGCGTTTCTCAATTAGAAGATTCGCTCTAATAGTGCAATATTTAAAGGAGTTCAAATAATGAAATTCAATTTCCCCTTCTTACTAACCTGAGAGTAAGGGTTTCCTTCTCTGAAAAAGATCCCTTCTACTGCATTCTGTTTTTTGATTTTCATATGGTCCATTCTTGCGTCTTTACTATGTTAAGGATTATGTCAATTCTCTTTTTTAAGCAAGTTTTTCTTTTGTTGCAGAAAAAGCAGAATTCTAGAGATAGACCGATTCCTATTGCAGATCACTATTTGAAGCAGAACTCAAAAGTGGATGAAGTGAACAGCTGATGTATGACACAAGCAAGTTAGGTATTAGATAGAACTACCTGAAATTAATTATTTATAGCAACAGACAAACGAAATCAAACAATCACACTCATCCGATTATCGCCAAACTTTTCCAATGTCGTTTCATCGATTTCATTATCATTGTTACCATCATCATTATCCCAAGCATCATCATAATCACAATCATCATCATAATCATCAAAAACATTCAATCCTATATTAAATATCACAACTATTGTTAATTCACAATCAACTATCGGTGTAACCTATAATGCCTCTGTAGTGTGTTTAAGAATTGTATTCCTAGTGGATGGCTAGTCAATTACATTGTTTTCTGCGGTGGAAAATTAATAGACTATGTACACATCTCCCGCGAGATGCTCGTGCATAAATCTTTGACAAATTTTTACTTTCTCATCCTTTCTGTGATTTATGATTCTCATGAATTTCGTGAAGTTTTATATTTTAACCATGATAGTGTAGGAAATTGGGACTTCAATCTTTAAACCACAATTATTTTTATTCTAACTATTGACTCACTTCAATCAGGTAGTAGAGGAGGGTATATAAATAATATCGCATCAATAAATCAGTATATATGATAAATAAATTATATTGAAAACAATTTTTACACTGCAGATAACTTTGTTGTTCTAGTCCATCTTTTAATTGCCCTTTTAAAAACATGCTATTACTTGTACGTATTGAATAAGAGTGTGCAGTTGGAATATTTGTAAGTACATATTCCTTCCACAAAAGCATTTATTCTTCCTGTATTTTATATAGATCAATTGTGGTAGTTATGAATGGTACGTTTTTCTAAAACCTTGTATCCCTTCTTCCATTGAAATGGTGTCTTGTATGTGAACGTTACCTTTTTCGAGCAATTAGAAATTCTAAAATATCTCAACGCAAAGCTTGTCTATTCGCATGAAAAAAGAAGCTATATTCCAAAAATATTTCTGTACAGTTACAACGTCGAAAACTAAATCTTCAGTTCTTAATTGAGGTTGAAATTTTTCATTCGATTGATCATTCCAATGAGTAATAATTTTTTTCACATCAGTCTGCATTTCTTAATTACCACAATATAATTCTCAATTTCTCTTCCGTTTGGGAGATTTTCATAATATGTCTTAGAATATATTACTTCTCAAGCCTCCTATCTCCTTTTATTGATTGATTTGGAAAACCATTTGTTTATTCTCATTTAAATTAAATTTGTAAAACCTTGAGTGAAAAATTTAGTCAAAAATTGATATTTACCAATGATGATGGAATCATCTATCGTATGAATATGTATTCAAATGGTTGATTGCCCAAGAGCCAATTGAATTTAGCCTTCGTAAAATGACGTTATCTGACGAAAATTTATAAGGAAATTACATTGACTCCGTCAATTCGTAAACTTCACTGTTTCTCAATTTACCACCTGAGCTTGTTTTTAAAAATAATCTTTGAAAAATAACCCATATTTTTCATTGCTCAAGATTGCTTAGATGCTCATTTTTTACGAAAAATTTTCTGTATTAAATCATTTGTCAAATACTACTGACATGATCATTTCAATTGATAAATTTTCCATTAAGTATAAAGATTTGGTGGTGTGGAATATTCCAGCTTTTGAAGTAGAAGTTTTTTCTTTCTACAGTATTATTATTTCTTGTCGTTTTATCTAACTTATATTTCTTGTCGTTGAGTGATCGACTTACTATTATTTATTTGTAACAGTATTTCATTTGAATACTCACAAGTCACAAAGTAACCAAGTCATTACTTGAATTGGTCGCAAGGACATTTTGAAATTTATCATAAACTATATAATAATTTTAGTTATTGTATTAGGAATATATAGTTAAGGGTTGAAAGCCATTTGCTCATTTATTTAGTCCAGTCCCTTCGATCGGGGATGTGTTATTGTATTATGATTGTTGTTAATCTGAAAACATAAAATATAATTATAGATTCGAATTTCAAAGCATCTTCAATCCCGTGGATGCCAATGGACAACGAATTCTCTCATAACCATTTAAATTAACTTGATAATAAACCTTTTTTTCCAGGATTGCAATTATCCTAATCGTGTGTTGAGACTTACGTTTAACCGCTAAAATGGTATAATTAGTGGCTTGAAAATAATTTACCTTGAAAGTTTTACTTTGAAGTTAATTTTTTTCAAATCTCTGACAATTTCATGAAAATCATTACTGCATAGTCAGATTGCCTTTTTTCATTATACTTTTATAACATTACATGAATAAGTATTTGCTGTAAGCTTACAAGCTTACAAAACATAAATCGAAAGCACAATATTGGATTGGTACAAAATGAGGAAAATCTTTTTTCCAGAAACTAAAGAGTAGGAAGTTCTACTCTCAGGAAAAAGTAAGAAGTAGGAAAAAGTGTAGTTTCTAATGTAACTTTTTCAACTTGAGTAATTCTTGCTCAAATCTTAATGAAAACATGATTTAGTTGCCTAATTTCATTTCATACTTGTACATTATTAGAATCCAATTGCAATTTTAATAGCTCTAATTTAGCTAAACTTTACGTGAATTTAATTTCCTATTGATGAGTTCGGGATATTCTTGAACTTGATGTATACGAGTTCTTAGAACTCGTTCTGTGTCGAATCGTTCAAATTTATTCAAGTCTAGTTTCTGACAAGAATTAATTAATTTCTGGAGTCATTTAATACCGTAGTTTTTTGCTTATATTTTTATATGTGTATTTCATGTGATCGTGATTAAATATAATTGACTGTATAAGAAATTGAATTGGGTGCCAAAATTCGATTTAAATTATTCTACAAATGATGAAGTATTAAAATGCCAGCTATTGCCAGACTTTGATCTATTGAGATAGAGCTTGATCTTTAATATTAATGTTAACGTTCAGAATATGATAGATAAGCACAAATTTTTTATCATTATCCTAATTTTAGGCAACTATTTGTGTTCCGAAATTACAATTCAAGCACATCTTACTAAGTCTTGGTTCTTTTTTTTGTGAACTTCACTAAATCAAGCACAATTATTTTAAAGGATTCTTATCGCTGCTCATGAAAGTATCCTTATTTCCACAACGACTTCCCTAAAATTTGTCACAAATCTTCAATGATTTTCCGAATCACAACTCTTCTAAAAAACTTTTTTGTTCAATAGTTTTGTTGAATTCAACTTCTTAAAATAGCATATTTTATCCAAACAGATAACTTGACTAACTTGACGGAACTAGGATTCCAATTTCTGTCAAATCAGACTTGGATGTTCCAAATGCATCACATTAAATCTTTAATGAATTTTATTTTTTTCCTTTCTCTCGTGAACACCTTAGTGAATGAATTTAATTTTTTAACGTTTTACTTTGTCGCTTACGCATTTGTACCAATGAAAACCAGTATTAAAATTCGTCTTGTCTAGGGACTAGTACAAACTGAAGTTTAGAATTGATTAAATATTTTTATAACAATTTTTATAAATTATAAATAATTTCTTTATGATATATTGTGTTTATTAATCATAATTTTTCCTCAATGGAGATTAAGACAACATTCTCTCATGAGTCTCAATTATTATGATTGTTACAACTTAGTAGTTGTGTTTATTTAAGAGTTTACTAGTGTTTGTGAACTCGGAATTCCTTTAGTAGGTTTGTATAGTGTGAATTACACAATTATATTATTATTTTTTGACGAACAAATTCAAAAATATCTGAACTATTTTTCTTTGATTTACCAAGGAATTTTTCGATGTATGAATATGATGTTCAGATATGGTGTTCAGACTTACAATGATAATCTTGACTCGAAGATCTAAACTCCTATGATCAAAGTACAAGATTTTCAAATTTCCTATCACTTTTTTCTTAAATTTGAATAAAGGTTACTGTGTGGAATAAATTCAATTGTACTCGTAGTTTTCAAATATTTAATTATTTAATTGCGAAAAATGATCAAATAAAAGTTCAAACCTAATTTTAGTTTATCAGTTAGATGACAGAAAAATATTCTATTAAAGTTCTATTTTATACATCTGAGTGAATTGTGCAAATGTCATTATTTTTGCCATTTCATATTTTGAATTAGTGTACATAATTATCCACAATATCTATTTCATTTTTTAATTTCTTCTATGCTTGCCTCTAGTTTAAGATCGCTCATACTTATTCTCATGATAAGTTGCTTTGGAAATTCGACATTTTCATGTACTTGAAATTTAAATCTGTCTCAGAAAACATGGAATTACACTGAGGATGGTATAATATCCTTCCTAGATAAATTCAATTCAATTTGTTGAGAATTATCAGATTTCAGCTCTGAATATGTCTTAATTTGACCTCAGTTTTTCATTCATTGAAGAATCTCCTTCCATTATCTAATTTCTATGATATAGCATCATCAATTCATCATTATTATTATTGCTATAAAGTTATTGTTTTACGGAGCCTAGAGTCATACATTTCGTTACGTTTAAAGATGAATCAAAAACAAGATCGTTACTTCTTACTTGGCTGTAAGAAGTGATGGTTGTTTTGCAAATAGCTCTCTTAACTTCATAGTTTCCCTCCCAATGAATGTGAATGAATGCATTAGAAAATCTTTCTCAGATAGCTTGATGCACTGCTTTCTACTTTTAAATTCTGCAAGAAGTCTTTGTAAATATTTTGAAAGGTTGTGTTTCTTCTGAAAATATTGAATAGGTGCTAGTAAATTAGTATTCATCCCATGTTTGAGCCTTGAACTCAATCTATGATATTAAATCACATAAAATTATTAGAGGTAGAATAAATATAATAATTATACACACAAATGTATTCATGTTAATACTCTTATCTATATGCTACATAAGTACTGTGTATTCATGCATTTTGCCTAAGAGACGCAACCGATACTAAGCTATTGTACGTATTATCTTCCTGAAATCAATTGATTTTAATGTTGATAATTTTTGTAAGGGGTAAAATGCCAGCATTAGCACCTACTTTTATTAAGTTACTCCTTTTAATTTTAGAGAAAATATTCAAGGAAACATTCAGCTTACATAATATTTTTGTGAATGAATTTGCATTACACAAATTCTCTTCAATTTTATCACTGAATTTTTTAGATTGACACTGGTAAATTTTATCTGAAGTACCTTATTTTTATATGAATGGAATTATCTTGGATTTTTATATGATTTAATGATCTTGGATGAAAAGACTGTCAAACCACAGATTTATTAGAAAATCGAAATACCGATTTCGGTTGCTACACCATTATCAATCTCTGGTGAACCGGAGTGGTAAATCTGTGGTTTGAACTATATTGTCTTTTCATTTAATATGGATAACTACCGGTACCATAATATCACCTCCACAACTATTAAACAAAAGAATAGATCTTTCTGAAGTTAGTAAATATTACTTTATAATTTCTGATTGAAAATTACGGGTTGATGAATCTTTATAATCGGAACTCAATAGTTTCCTTGTTCATAAATTGTAGTTTACAGTGAAGTGCAATTTTTATGTGCAAGCATTTTTATACATTTGATTAATAATACGTTATTCAGTGTTCAATTCTGTACTATTGTATGGGAAATAATTGTTTTTAAAAAAATGGATAATTGTTTTTGAAACGCAACATGTATATTAACTTACTCATTTGGAGTAAAAGAACTAGATTTGAGAGATAGATTTGTGAAATAGTTAATTGATGTTAGTTGCATTTATTTTTAAATGAGCCACCTATAATAATTACTCCGTAAACCAGAAAATAAACTTGAAATTCACTATGTTTCTGATCTAAATTACTATTGATATCAATAAATTTTGATATCAACAGAAACTATGATTTACACATTGTTGTTTTTTTTCAACTTTTTTTTCTCATAAATCATTTTAATATAGCTTCAAATTAATTTAGCTCATCTTAATAATTTCAATATAGCTTGAGCAAATCATAGCTATTTCATATTTTTGTTCATTTTCTTCTTTATTTATCTGTTGAAGACCATTTCTTAAATTTATTCTCAAATATATTTTTGGCTCTATTATGCTATACTTGACACTAGTACACTAGTGCAATCCCACACTTTTATTGAGTAGCCTACTACTCGTAAATATTGCACACAATTATGGTGTGAATATATTTATTAGCACACTCTCAAGCTTAGCTACAAAGAATCTCAAAAAACTTCTCATTTGAATCTTTGGTATTGATTAAAAACAACTTTGTACGAAAGTTATTCTTTTATTTAAATATCTTTGTTTATAGAATTAGTAATCTCTATTACTGGTTTTAGTGGTTAGAGTTCTTAAAGAATCTTTTTATTCTTAAATTCGACAAATTGAGACATTCTGTATTTTCATTCATTCTATCAAAAATTCTATTTGGAATAATAATAACATGACAACTTACTGGAATATCTTCTTAATATGATTCAATATTATTGGTTCATTCTCTAGGTAAAATAATAATTTTGTTTCACTTATTCACTAAATCCATTTTCTATGACGGCGTTGTTATATTGTTCATATTGAAGTGAAATGAGAAAACTTGAAAATAAAATAAATTTCAAGACTAAAAGAATTTGGAAGTTTTATCACAGAATCATATTGTTTTTTTTTTTGAAAACTCAAGTGTATATTCAGAATGGTCCATGAAATTTAAATTTCTTAAGATAGTTGGGTACGAAACGAACACACCTCTGTGAGCTAATAAGCAATCTTACTGCCAAGCTAGACTATTAGATCAACATACTTTATGATAATATTGTTATTGGGCAGTATCATCATTTTACCAACAATAAATTTAAGCTCTAATTTCCCATTTGCTACATCAATTACTCATGTAATCTCAATATGAAGATGAAATTGTGTTCATTTCTTTCATTGATGTAGCAAAAAATGAAGGTTTTCCTATTGATGTGCAGTACTTTATAGACCGCTGTAATGCGTTTACACTTTCAACAGTGTACTTTTAAAAATATAATATTTATCACAAATTATATATGGCTAAGCTAACATGTATATATACTGAATAACTATTCATCCCGTAATGTATATTAATATTCATTGTATTTCTATGAACATAGATCGTAACCATGGAATTTCTTATTCATTGTTGAAAGAAATATACATGAAATAAATGTTATGTGCTTTGTGTTATATTGAAATAAAATTAATTATATAGGAAACTTTGTTATTAATTCATCACGTTTAAAACTACACCAATATCTTTGAAAACGGTTAAAATTTATTAACTTCATTGAATTTCTTTGAAATGCTTGTAATTTAAATTATTACACTTTCAACATGAATACGATACCTCGTATTAGTTTGAACTTGTTGGAAAATAGATTTCTATATTTTTATGGTTATTACAGTTTATTCAAAAACTTCAATTTTCTTAATAGAGTGAAGAACTATTTTCTATGATACAGATTATAAATCTATTTGTATTATTCAACTCGAAATTTATTATAATATCTACGGATAGTTTACATTACAATAAAAACGATACCAGCAATACTTGGTACCTGATCTAATATAGTCTAGCCGGTTGGGGTTTTTGCGTTTTCCAAAACCTGGTATATACAAGAAATGCCTAATTGTTTTTCATCTTATTTGATAACCGATGAGTATTTTGGCATAACTTATTATTATATTGTAATGTTTATGTCTATAATGTGGACCCTGCATTGGGTAATCTTGAATAAACAAGTCAAGAAAACAAATTAACGTTCAGTAGTAGCATTTTCACAGCTGAAAAACTCATTCAGTACATAGAAAGGGTTCTCCTCAATTTGCATATAAAGGAGCATCCTTAATATTATCTTCAGGCTTGGCAGTGGCAGAGTCCCCGCTGTAATGGGTGGCTTGTTTAAGACCTTCCCACGCATATAAGTCGAGCTATAAGCCTATAAATAAATAAATAAATAATTTTATATAGTCGAGCTGACCTGTGTTCTCATGATGCCCACATAAGCATTTTTTTTGTGTGTGGGTAATGGGAATGCGAGGGTGATTGATGAGGTGGTTAAACGACCATGCCTCTTGTGGGATTCGAACCCACGACCGGTTAGGGCTAGCGGACTGAAGGTTGTAACTCCCCAGACCACTCGGCCAACCTTGCCGGCAAATATAGGAGGTCAAGTCTATGACTATTTTGGGTATTATACCCATAGACATCCCCACTGGTAGGCAAGACACCCTCTCAAGACCTCAAGACCTCTCCAACTGTCTCAAATCAACGACCTGAAAACGGAAAGGCCAAACACTTTTAAATGAGGGCATATATTTGATTCAATGTACATTTGAATTCAATGTGAAATTTATGACTGACTTTTCTGTTTACTTTTTTATTTTTTCTCTTCTTTACTAGGAGCATTTTCATGATTTTTAACAGTATTCTACAATGTAGTGGAAATAATATCACAGTCTTGTGGTTAAAACTATCAACTTTCAACATTCAAGAAATTAACTTCAGAGAGATTTTGGGTGAGTAGCTAGCCTTCATGAAGGTGTTGCTTTACTGTTTCATGATTTTATCCAATGAATTGATTGTTCAGTGTTTTTATCATTTATTTGTTTTACGAATACAAGAATGTAATAATAATAGTAATAATAATATTATTTTGTATTTTCATAAAATAATCATAAAAAAATATATTATTAATTTTTATTTAATATAATTAATTTTATTGGTGGATATAATAAAATTGATAGAGGAGAGTCTGGAGAGATGATGAATAACTTTAATTAATAGTTTTTGGGTAGGCGGGACGGTTCAACTAACGTCTCCTTCGAAAGACTTGCGAGTAGCGCAGCGGTTTGTAATAAAAATCTAAGTCGTCAATCAGGATCAAACTCAGAAGCCATTGATTATTAGACCAGCGCTTTGTCGCTCTCGGCCATGTTCACTCCATCGTAATGCATTAAATTTATACATGTATACATTTATGTATGCATTCATTTATACATTCAATTTATTACAGTATACTCATTATTCAACATTGCTTTTTCATGATACATTCAATTTATTTCAATAGATCTTGGCCCAAATTTGAACCCTTGTCTTTCTTGAATATAAGAATATTGACATTCATAATTCCATTCAATCTTTTTCTTCCCTTTTGATGTGAATACGTTTAAATTCAAGTTTTAATACTTTTCATAATTTTTGCATTTATCATAGATTTACAAAGAATTCAATATGAAATATTTTAAATTTATTACTCAATGCCAATAAATTCGTAAGCATAGTCCTAATTAAAAATTAAATAAGTACCGTGATATCTGTTCATTAATTATTACTGAAACTATATAATATTAATGTATTTCTATAATAATTTTGTTACATAGCCCTATGATATTCCTTCCATATTTAAAATTTGTGCTAGGTACTGAATTTATATTTTGTTCACATTATTGTTCTATTGTTCTGTTACGATGTATAATTCTAAAATTAGCAAAGAGACTTCAAATAAATCGTACATTTTTCGAAATCCATCCCATTCAAAAATGGAATGTTCTTGAGAATTAATAAATGAGTAAATGGGTATGAAATTGCTTTAGGATACGCGCTAAGCTATAAAGGCACTATTGTGATAGTCTACGGCTAATTTGTATGCTGGAAGCAGATTCTGAGCCACTTGACCGCCCCCAATCTTCATGTAATGATTGAACAATGGTCATTTCGGCCACTGGAACCGTCTTGGACACATCGCGACCCAATTGTGTTCGCTTTTTGCCATCCTCTGACACCAATCTGGATACACCCTCAAACAAGTAAGACTATCAATCACTTTTTCATTTCCTCATCAGGGTAGAAAATTATATATATAAGCCGAATACATTATACTTAATTATATTGTTCTATGAAATAATAATATAATAATGCTCGTCAAGTAGTGAAATGTTTACTAGGATCCACGCAAAATGCGACACATAAAGATGCAACAATAATTGAACTAATAGAAAAAATATACAGAAACAATTATTAAAACTTGAGTAATAATTCATATTGAATTGTATCGGTTGATTCTGAAGTACTGTTAGTTACCTGTGAATCTACTACTTAACTTGTAACTTATATATACTCCAAGAAACTTTTTATGGGGAAATGTGGAGAAAAAATTTTTCCATTGATTAGGAATTCCACTTCAGTATAAAATAGAGCTGATTTGATCGAAGATTTTTAATTCTGTAGAATTATCCAGGTGGCGAAAAATATTTTTCCATTGAGATAAAAACGCTTTATTGAAATGCTTTTATAAGAGTTTATAATAATATTGTCAGTAGATCTCCTTTTAACTACATGAAAACTTTGCAAACTTGGCTGGATTTAGATTTTTTTCTAAAATTATCAGATTACAGGAAAGTTTCAATTTTGTTTTTATGTTGGTGCTTAAAAACTAGATTACATAAATATTGTAAAATAGATCACTTAGGTTTTCATTTTGGTCTATCAGACTTACAATGTTTCTTTTCCTCATACCGTAATTCTTGCATCAATATACCTAGATAAAAATGTCACTCACTGGAATAGCTGCCAATCAATTAATTGATTTTTCATTTTTCAAACTTGATATTATTGGTGTAGAAGAAGAAAATCCTCCTTATTATTGGTTATTGTTCTGAGTGTGTGTATGTTGAATGGCGTTTTTCTTATAGAATTTTCAGAAATTATCCAGAATTCAATACTGGATGAAAGGAATCGAACATGAGGTTCACCTGGCTGGATTACTCAGTTTTCGCCTTCATGCTTTTTGCTTCGACACTGGTTGGAGTGTACTTTGCTTTCTTCACCAAACGAAAACAAAACTCAACCGCTGAATACCTGGTTGGAGGGCGCAATATGGGAGTCTTTCCAGTCTCCATGTCTTTAATTGCAAGGCAAGTATTTCCATGATGAATTATTAAGCTTTTTTGCATGAATGGATACAGTATAGGCCTACTTGAAAAACATTTCTTGGTAATACCTATCTAAAACTGTATTAATGCTGGCTCGATTGGCACTGTACTTTTATGCTACGATCTCAGTAAAGATTTACTCTTCGAAATTATAAAAATGAATTTTGAATGTGTTATTGAATAAAATTGTTGAAGTAACTATTAAACTAGTCATCTTTCCATTATACCTGTCAATAAATTAATTTATCTTTAATAATATTAGAAAGAATTCTAATTATTATTCATAGGAATGATATCATAAAAAATAGGAATCATTAATAAAAAGATAAAAACATATTGTCAAATATCAGTAAACTATTTTGAATAA
This sequence comes from Sogatella furcifera, assembly GCA_017141385.1. Classification (NCBI taxonomy): domain Eukaryota; kingdom Metazoa; phylum Arthropoda; class Insecta; order Hemiptera; family Delphacidae; genus Sogatella; species Sogatella furcifera. Next base: position 32,091,350 of record CM029548.1, on the reverse strand, counting down.
ATTTTATGATTGATAAATTGATAATTGATATTTTAAATAGCTCTAAGTTTTAAAGTTTAATTTTCAAATTTTGTGATATTTGAAAATATATTTGTGTAGGCTATTCATTATGAATAATTATCACTATTATTATAATATTAATATATATCTCACCAGACCCTGTGTCAGAAGTCAAATAATTTTATATAATTTCCACTCTTATTGCAGAATTAATTCAAAAATTTATTATTACAGTACTTGAATTTATTCCTTCATTCACACTTCACACTCTTATTTCAGAGTAAATAAAAAACAATCTGTCTTCAATATTTTTCAATCTAGTGAGTGTATGCAATTATTTATGACTATAAAGCATTCTACTGAAAAAATGAAACATTATAATGTCACTGAAAAAAATTTCCCCCTTTAATCTTCCTTGATTCTTCTTTTGATTTTTGCCTTTGTTTTTTCCTTTGATTTTTCCTTGTTCCAAGAAGTAATAAAATATCTTGAAAAAAATGTCAGTGTTCTCTTGAAATTTCTATTGAGCATATAAAAATCAATGCTAGAAAAAGATGAATATGAGTAAATTTTGTAACTAGAATTCCCAGAACTTATTAAGAAATAAGAATTCAACTTTGATAACTTATACAAAACAAACAATTAACATTTGTGTGAAAACTTTAAAAATGTGTAGTTGTCCAAGGGACTTTTCTTTAAATTTTCAAATGTTATAAAACTTCAATGTTTCTCTGATGAACTGTTGAATTGATGAAATTATCTCTTTATTTCAGTTACATATCGGGTATATCACTCCTTGGCATTCCGGCTGAAATTTACACTTACGGCACTCAATACTGGTTGGTGATGATAGCCGAAGCTCTAGTCAGTTTGACCATGGCCTATGTTTATCTGCCAGTATTCTACAGTTTGAACATCACGTCTTCCTATGAGGTGATTATTTATTCATTTTGAATTTACTTGATAACTAGGTATGAATCCAAACAAATTAGCATAATTCTTGAAACGAAATAGCATTTTCATATCGGACATTTTCATGCCAGTTCACAATAATAATAATAATAATAATAGTTGTACGTTGTGCCCAAATTAGTCACCTAAATGGGAAATTAATGATTGTCATTACAAATTTTCATAATTTTAAAAGAGTTTAATTGATCAGACACATAAACTCTCCTAAATATCATATTTTAATATCATAAACATCGTTTTATGTTGTCCATATTATACACGGATCTTTGTTTTCCTGATACCCACCTGTATTTGAATTTTCAATAGCTCCATCCCTCCAAATTAAATACGGTACTGCAAATATGAAAAATATCACAAAAATAATGTTTTTTATGTTAAAAGCTTCTTTGTTAAAGCTCCAGAATCAGTTGATCTCCCCCTTTATTTTTCAGTATTTGAGTCTTCGCTTCAATTCAACTGTACGTCTTTTTGGATCATGCCTCTTTCTTCTAAAAATGGTAAGTAACCCTCAGATATTGGTAATTCCTACAATAAGGAGTAGTTAGAATTGTCTGGTTTGTACTGATGACTTATGTGATTAAGTACTTCAAATGTTTTTTCTTAGTAAATCAAGTTTCTTCCGAGCTTAGTTATTCTAATGAATAAATTTCCGATAAATAATAGGTATTGGACATACCTATTGTACGTACCTTGTACGTCATTCGACTGATAGATAATTGATCACTTCAATAAAAAAATTGAAACATTGAGTAATAAGATAATAGAAGGAGTTGTTTTGAAAAGGGAGTATAGTACAATTATGAAGTCTATAATTAATAATTTGAATTTCACTCATTAAACATGTTCCAGGTTCTATTAACTAAACATTTTTTCCAGATGCTTTACATTCCAATTGTGATTTATGTTCCTGCTCTTGCTTTAAGCCAAGGTAGATATAATTTTTTCTCGCTTGTTTTTTGAGCTGGTTCTTATTCTAAATTCTTTATTTCAACTCATTACATGGTCCATAAATATTTAATCAAATAATATTCATCCATATATATATATATATATATATATATATATATATATATATATATATATATATATATTTATTTATTTATTTAGACACAATATCAATAAAGTAAAAACTTCTTCTAAACGAATCTATCACCTTTATGCAATATTGCGCTATTAGAAGAGACTGTTAGCTACCTGCAAAAGGTTTTTTATAATCAACAGAAAAATTAGTTTATTATTAACTTGGAAGTTATAGAAGCCATTTAGTTAACCAAATTTTACTATTTGGTTAACAAAAATCAAATAAAGCAAAAATTATATTAATATGCTAATACTGTAATAATTTTCAATTTTTTTTCCAAAAAGGGCCTCCGGAAATTCCGGAATTTCTGGTATGCTATGGGGGCATTGTATGATACCATATTTCTTATTGTCTTTCTCCGAGGATGAGGAGAATTGACAACAATATATTCTTTAAAAGAACCTCTTCTACTGTAAAATGTTGAATATATCGCTCAATTATGCAGTTCTCTTGTTTGCGAATAAGTCTACATGAATATTACATACAATTATATTACCGAATAGTTTATAATTCAGAATAACAGTTCAGTGAAATAATACCTAGATTAGTAGATAAGTGTAAATACATCTAAGAATAATATGATGAAATTTATTTTTAGGATTGAAATAAAATGAATGTACCTCATAGCTATGTGAAATGAGTAACTAATTCTTAGCATTGTCAAAAAAGTTCCAACGAGATTCCTGCTCTAACAATAATTAAATGTTTTGTTCTTCAATTAGTTTCAGGAATCAATCTACATATGATTACACCACTCGTTTGTGCAGTTTGCATTTTCTACACGTCATTGGTAAGTAGATTTCAAAACATCAAATTTCCCTTGAAAAATTCCATTAAATAATATTGTATTTTTCTCTAGCTTGAATCTTGAAAGAATAACTCATCGCATAATAGTTTCCATGCTAAGTGAATAAAACTTATCTGCTACTAAACTCAATAAAGAATAAACTCTATCAAGGGTTGTTTGGTAGAGAGGACCTAGAGTCCTAACTCCGCCCTAATAAAGGAAATGATTCAATTCAATTCAATGGTCAATCCCCGTGAATTATAAAAAAATGCCAGTTCTATGTGCGAAATCAATCATGAACTGTTTGATCAATAATAAACATACTGTAAACAAATAATTGGACTGATGTTGAGAAACTGATGTCGCAAATTGAGACCGAACGGTATTATTGAACATTATACTCGTAGTAGCCTATTCAAGAAAAAAATTGAAAATATTAAACTTATATTGGCAAACATTAAAAACAGGGGGCATAAATATAAACTGCTGTATACTGATGTATAGATTGATTGAGAAATTCATTATCCATCCTGAGCTTGACATCTTATAGGAAGTAGAAATAATAAGCCGATGAATTTATTATTGCAGGGTGGCGTGAGAGCTGTAGTGTGGACTGACTGCCTCCAGACCATAATGATGTTGGCCGGTGCTGTTCTTGTGGTCATGATTGGATCTAGAGATTTGAGTCCGTCCCTTGTGTGGCAGAGGAACATGGATAGTGGTCGTATCGATTTTTTCAAGTACAGTACTGTATTAAAGTCAAATTTCAATCTTGGGATAATAAACTCTTCTATGCAGCCTAATAACAATACAATTCCAATCATGTTCATAATAATTAATAGAAAAATAAATTCAATAAATCATTTGCATGATGTATAAATTATGGCATCGTATATTAAAGATTTAGTGGATTTTATAACCACGAATAACGAACAATAATGCTCATTCATAACATTTTATTTGACCCAAAATTCTTACGGTACGCTTTGAAATATGCCAAGCCTGATTATTTCTCAAATACCTGATGATTTTCACGATATGCAGACAATTCATATTTTCATATACAGTATTAAACTAATATTTTTGAAAATCATACATGATGTGTAAAATGTGTCCTGTAATAACTAATTACTTTGCATCATTTTAAGGCGGTTGAGCACAATTTAGTTTTTGTACAAGTGACCGTTTGACCACAAATTAACAGCCATGTCTATCTCTCATTGTGAACTAATAATAATTAAACAGTCCATACTGCTAATAAGTGCTGCTCTAAAATTCTCTCTTGTTTGATATTTTAGAGTAAACGCAGCTTATTTAGGCTATTATACTACATATATCTAGTAATTCATGCAATAATAATTTTGTTCTTAGTACCTATTACCTACATTACTGTGTTGTTTTCGTTAATATTTCAGTTGGGAAATCGATCCAACAATCAGGCACACTGTATGGTCAGTGACGTTTGGAAATTATTTCTACTGGCTAGCAGCCTGCTCTGTGAACCAGGCCATGGTGCAGAGGTGTCTCTCGCTGCCATCCGTCCGCCAAGCCAACATGTAAGTAAGTTGTTGAATACAGAGACTACCTTCAAAGAGAAATATAGGGAAGAGATTTGTAACATTTTCATCAAAATCAGGAGAGAAGACGTTTTGCGCATGTGTCCGTGTTTCCATCTTCAAAAGTGTCAATATGTATTATCTTTTATAAATCAATGAATACAGATTTGAAAAAATGTCCAAATTCCACACAAAAAAGTTTGCATATACAAGCCTGTTTCATTTGTAACATCAAATAATTCACAGAAGCATCAATTTTATAATGATACAATTGAAGTGTTCTTTATCATTTTGAGACTTGGATGACATAGATGGTATCAATAATGCTCTCAGACTGTTTGCAAGATATCTGGCCTCATCCTGACCTCAACGGTTCTCTGACATAACACTGTGTGATTATTTTCTGTGGAGATACGTCAAAGATAATGTTTGTGCTCCTCTGTAAGCACGTGATATTGAGGAGGTGAAAATTAGGATAACTTATGCAATAGCTACCGTCCGAGAAGATATCTTGCAAATGTTTTGGATTTGTACACCGTCTAAATTTCATCAGAGCCTCAAAAGGAGCGCACATGGAACACTCTCATGTCATGACACTCGCAACACTCTCTCAATACATCATCATGGACTTGATGCTCCTATGAAAAGGTATTTTAATCTAAAATTGGTTTGTGTGCATCGTTTTCATTCAACAAGTATAAATTGTTCAAATTATAGGAAATTGTCTATAAATCACTCTATCAGCTCTATGAAATTCCTCCTATACCAAAATCTACTTCGAGCTATTCAAAAAACATTAATCTCATCTATTTGTTCTTTGCTCTCAGGGCGATCGCCATTTTAGCTGTGGGAATCGCAAGTATTGTTTCAATATGCTGCTACACAGGCTTACTCATCTATGCGCATTACTATGACTGTGATCCAGTATCTACAAAGGTGAATACTCATGGAATTTCTATTCTTGAACAAAAATAAATGTGTGTAGCAAATATCTAACAATCAATTTACTCATACAGTTTTAATTTTTTAAAGTACCGCCTTATATCATATTTTGAAAGATAAATAGAAATATCTCGTCATGATATTTCTCATCTGCTCTAGTAGTGTTATTATGTCCAGTAGATTTTCGTGCATACAATCATATTTCATTCAAGTGAAACTGAATTTTAACTTGTTAACGAATTTCATTTATGCGATAATATTCTTCTTTGATCATTTCTCATTATTAAGATTGAATTTAATTTATAAATTCAATTACAATATTACTGTATCTAATCGACATTGTGGAAAGTTACAAGGAAAATGTAGATATTGCAATCATAAAAAAGTTTTTAACATTAGGATTTTAGGATGTTATATAGTAATAATAAGCTACTTCCTCAAAAATCAATAAATTTAACTTGTTCAACAATATATATAGTACGACTGGCAGTCAAATTGACTTTTTGACCTGATTGAATTTACTTTAGTTGATCAAAAAGTTATACAATAGTAAGCAGTCGTGACGGAAAACGTGATTCAAGATTCTAAATATATAGAAGCGTCTATAAATGTACATTCATAGACGCTTCTTATTATCAAGACTCTTTCTCTTGAAAAATGTATTGAACACTGTTTATACGCTTGTTCTTTTTCTATAATATTTATAATATCCTATTTGTCCCTACAGAGGATTGGAAAAGCGGACCAGCTACTACCGCTGTATGTGTTGGAAGTTGCCAGTGTGCTTCCTGGACTACCCGGTATATTCATGGCTGGAGTTTTTAGTGCAGCTTTAAGGTTTTAATTATTGGCAATTAATTTGAAATACGATTTTTCAATAATAGCTCGTGACGACCTGGTTTGAATTTCCCTTCTTGTGTTTATTACACAAGTATATACATCTTGTGTTGTGTCTGTGGTAGCCTATATACTCAGTCTGATTATAAATTTCATACCGTATGTAGTATTAAGTAGTATAGGCTTTTGAAATGAGTATTTTCATTCCATATAACATAGAACTGAGACCGGCCTTCGGTAGATGAATGTGGGTGGCCGGTCTGATAACCAGGTGGACCCTGGTTCAAGTCCCAAGCGGGGAAATAAAAGTTTCATATATCAACAGTTTTGAATATTCATTGGAGTACCAACTTACTCTCTACTCATGTTTGTGATGTTGAGCAAAAATAGGTATGATGAGGATACTCTTAATAGAGGTAATTAGATTTCAAACTATTATTGCTACCAAGATTTCAACCAAGGACTTTTAAATTATCCGAACCTTGTTGTGTAATCACTTAATTTTTCTGTGCGTATGATTTCACAGTTGATCATTGCTTCATGACCATAGTTGACTGTTGGCGATAAGAGTCTTCAATATTATTGTTAATCATTACGCTGTTTATTTTTCTCCTTTATAACAATTGCCAATTTTACTCCATTGTAAATATATTCGGTCTCCATTATATATAATTTTATAATTTATAATGTGCGGCATTGACAAAGCATGAGATTTCACTTGTTTATTTTCTGTTGCAGCACGATGTCAACTGGTTGGAATTCGATGGCGGGTGTTATTTATGAGGACCTAGTGAAACCCCGACTAAAGAAGCCAATGTCTGAATTAAACGCCAGTCGATTCATGAAAGGAATCGTGGTCCTAATTGGAATCTTGTGTACTGCCCTTGTTCTTGCAGTTGAGAAACTTGGTATGCTAATTCAGGTACATAGCTTATCAGTTGATCTCATACGAAAATACGAGTATAGGTATTCAATTGCGAATGCGAATTTGATACATTGTTGTGTATTGTTACCATAGCCTATATTTTGCAATAACTATATAAATAAATACGTGGTATTTAATATATTCAATAACCGATATGAATGAATATTATCTTCTCAGTACAGTAGGACTACCGTATCAGTTTGAAAAATTAATATTTCGTGGAGTGAGTGAGAATTTCCTGGATTTCAATTTTTCCTCAAAACAAATTTATCGAGAATTGAAAGTCATTAATTGAAAGTAGCTAGAGAATTCTATAGAACCTACTGTTCTTTAAGGCAAGAATAGTTTTTTGTGATGCATGGCAAATGAATGTGGTAGCTACAGTATTACATTTTCTAATAAGAATTTATTTCAGTTATTGGTTTTTTTAGTAAGAATATCAAGAAGGTATCAATAAAAATTTCAAGTGTGTCTTTTTGTTTTCTTTCAGGCAGGAAAAAGCCTTGGGGCAATCACTGCTGGTCCTCTGTTGGGGATGTTTTCTCTTGGAATGCTTTTCCCATCAAGTAATTCCAAAGTGAGTGCAACCTCATTTCTTGAATAAACTAGCTAACTTCACAAAACTATTACTGTCAGCATCTTACGGTATTATAAATATTGAATCATGAAAAAATTTCCAAAGGTCCAGTAAGTTATTGAGAATATTCAAAAGTCATATATATAGCTAGAACACTAGCGGGAAAGTGTAAAGTTTCAAAGGTGATTGATTATCTGTCACATTTCAAGTAGGTACTTATGACTTTGAAGCTCTCATGATATATTGTACTCAAATGAATAATAGTAAATAATTCAACCGTGTTCCATGTTTTTATAATGCATTTCGTTCCACAAGCTAGATATTAAATTTTTCTTCTACAAGATAATTGATTAATATTAAAGATTGTTTTCATTGTTTACGTGTTAAATTATTTGTGTTTTTTTAGATGTTTTGTAATCTATTAAAAACCCCAATCTGGGTCTAATAATTCATACCTTAATAGAAACAATTCTATGTTCTAGGGAGCATTGTGTGGAGGATACGCAAGCATCTTCCTTGTTGCATGGATATCTCTCAATTCCCAGGTTGCCATTGCCAATAAGAGACTTGTCTATCCAGTGAAACCGATTTCAACTTCTGGATGCAATGAGACGGTCTTTCCTACAGAATTTGATTCTTCTATAACCGTAAAGGGGTAAGGGTGGATGGAATAATGAGAAAATATGATAAATCTAAAAAAAAACCTCTAGGATGGGGCGTAACGATAATAACAAATTATCGTTATAAACTTCCCTCCTTTGGGAGATTGGCTTGTCTTTAGTAAATATAGTCAGCCGTTTTCCGTCTCTAAAGGAACAGTAATTGATGCATTACACTCTAACTGATTGAATGGATGTTATTCAGAGGTGTTCTGGGCTGTCTCTTGGTTACGGAAGCTAGCTTATGGTTGAGAGGATCAAAGTACTACCCACACGTTACCTCTATCCTGGTTGATGATATCACCTCTGCTGTATAGTGGAGTGAATATGAAACTGGCAACCAGCTGGTAGGCCTAGGCCCTTCATGGGCTGTTGAGCCATTGACAAACTAATAAAACTCAATAAAAAACACTTATAAATGGAAATAAACTTACTTAGTAGTAGTTACTATAGTTTCGACCTGTTGTGTGGCCATCTTCAGACTGAACAGTAAACTCTGTTCAAGGTTATGTTGTGGAAGGTGGTTGGAGGAAAAGGGTGGGGATAGTGGTGTGGGGGTGTAGTTGTTATAAGGGCGGGAATTTTGAATATTGGTGAATTTTGTCAAAAAGGGTGTGGGATGAGAAGTTCAATTGATCATTTAGGATATTGTTGGGAAACTGTTTTGTGTGATTGAAAATTCAAATTGTTCCAATATGTTTAATTTTCTGCTTTTTTGTTGTATGTGGAGAATTTCAAGGTTGGTGTTTATGTCAGTATATGTGTGGTTGGATGTTATGAGGTGGTCAGCAAAATTTGAATCATCCAACATCCCATTCAAATTTTGCTGACCACCTCATAACATCCAACCACACATATACTGACAAACACCAACCTTGAAATTCTCCACACACAACAAAAAAGCAGAAAATTAAACATATTGGAACAATTTGAATTTTCAATCACACAAAACAGTTTCCCAACAATATCCTAAATGATCAATTGAACTTCTCATCCCACACCCTTTTTGACAAAATTCACCAATATTCAAAATTCCCGCCCTTATAACAACTACACCCCCACACCACTATCCCCACCCTTTTCCTCCAACCACCTTCCACAACATAACCTTGAACAGAGTTTACTGTTCAGTCTGAAGATGGCCACACAACAGGTCGAAACTATAGTAACTACTACTAAGTAAGTTTATTTCCATTTAGAAGTGTTTTTTATTGAGTTTTAAATTTCAAAGTGGAAAAAAGAATGGATACACAACCCCACAAACTAATAAACTTGATTATTAAGATCCCCACGAATTGTATTATTGTATTAAAATAAATGTAAATGTAAATAATCATATTCGCATTTACTGAAACGGTGTGTTTATAGTTCAAACTACACTCTCAAGATGATAGTAAATTATCTACTTACAAACTTCATTCGAGAAAATTAAAAAGATGATTGTTGTATCATTACTATCGTTACTATGTTGACGTTCAAACGAAACGTTTTAAACGCTAGTGAATTTGATTTTATTTTCTATACAACCTTTTTGGACTATAAACACACACTTGTTTTTAATTATACCATTACATAGTATTTGTTGAGAAAATTTATAAAATGCCCTGTTCTTTTTAAAAATGCTGCCAACATTATATAATTTGAAGTATGAATGAATTTATAGTAGTATTATATAATCATTGAAACTATAATTATAGTCCAAATCATTGAAAATTAAAATAAGAATAGTATTTAGGGCTCTATTTGTAACTAAATAATCAATATTACTTATTAGTCTCTCATGTTCATCAATTATTCATACTCAACTCTTCTACTGTAATCATAATGATTGATTGTATTGGTGCATTTTCCAGATCTGATGATGTTCCTCCATTTTATCGGCTGTCCTACATGTACTTCACATTCATCGGAACAATTACAGCTATTATTGTAGGTTTGATAGTGAGTAAAATTTCTGGTGGAAATGATACCAGCTCTACTGATCCCAGATTGTTCACGCCTTGGATCAGGAGGCAGTTTGAGAGAAATCTACCCAAGAAAGAGAAGGTATGAAACTTCATAATAAACTATAATCTATATTCAATATGATATTAGCACTTTTCAATATGAAAAACTTGACTAGAAGTTATGAAAACCAACAATTTAGATATTTTATTACTGGCTATATTATGCAATTTTTCTTAATATTTAGAATTAATAAATATCAAAAGTGTGATAGGTACTGTAGTTTTTTTAATTCATCGTTTATTATTACAATGGCGACTTGTTAACAAGTATTTGAAGACAAAGTGATGATGAGTTGAATGATGTTAAAATGGTGAATTGGTGAATAGATCATAAAAGTTTTCATTACAATTTTTCACATCACAATTTTCAAACAATTCTCACATTGAAAACTTTTGAATTTTGATAAAAGTTCACTCTTGAATTCCGAAAATAGACTAGATAAATATTTTTAAATGTTTCAATATTTTGAATTCTCTACAAAAAAATTATGAAATGAAAAGAAAGTCACTGTCGTCACTAATCAAACTAATACACATGTCTGATATGTATGATTTATATAGTTGAGTGTGGACAAAAATATATTGTATTTCAAGCTTTTATATTCATGTTCTAGCTTTCAATATCTTCTGCTTACATACTTATTTACTATCCAGCTCTACAGTTCAACGTGAACTTTGGCCTCCATCGCCATGACTCTCCTCTGACTTGAACTCATCCTCTCCTTCTCATGATGAGCAGGTCCTCCTGGATATCATTTAGCAATCTCAATATCTTCTAAGCTATTTGATAGGTATAATATTGTGATCAAATTGTAGTGAGTTTTGTTTCTCCATATTATTCTTGATAAAACTCTCTGTCATCCAGTGCAACTGTTTTCTAATATTCCGTGATGGTAAAGAGTTCTAATTGCTAGTTGGGGAATAAGGCCCATTCTAGACGAGCGTCGAAAACGCGGCGTTTCGTCTACTCGAGCGAGATAAACGCGCGCTCATTTAACACAATGGTTTCTATCGAACGCGCGTTCCTGACGCGACGAAAACGCCGCGTTTTCGACGCTTGTCTAGAATGGGCCTATGATGGGATCAATACTGTGATTTTCCGCATTTATTATTGATGTATTAATTTTATGTTACAGGTGATATTGGAAGAGCATAAATTTTGATAATTAGCACCCATGTAGGCTTTTCACGTAAAGAGCAGACGTTCTATAAAAACAATGTTGACATTTCACCTTTATCAAAAACATTACTTAAAAGAATTAATAAAAAGTATTACCTACATTACATTGCAGCTTCAATTCCTTTTAGAACCATTATTATTAATGCTTAGTGAGTGAAAGTGCTTGTTTCTCGAGAGATTTCTTAGAGCTATTTTATGATGACAATTTTTATTGAAATCAAAATCGCTTACCAATGCATCGAAACCCACCTTAAGTTATAAATCTCCTAGCTAGATCCATTAATTAATCTTTCATAATGCTGGTGAAAAAATTGTCAGCGGTACGGTACCGGTAGTGCAGCAAGATCCTTGACAGAAAGAATGCAATAAGATATCTCTTATTCATATACAATAATGATATTTTACATTCTCATCGTTACTAACAAAATACAAACAGAACCAGCTTTCAACACTATTTAGGAACGAGGAAGGTGCCACATCACACCGGATGTATTTTCCAAACAAGCTTTAAATAATTAAAATCAGGGCACCCTTTTTAAAAAATAACTACCAATAACTTTTAATAAATATACAACTGTTGTTTACTGTTATTTACACTTGAAAATGGCAAATTCGCCGAAACATGTTATGTGAAATAAAAATATTTTTTAAAAAGGATACTTTGATTGTAATTATTTTAAGTTTGAACAAATACAGTAGCCCTAAAGAGAATAAGTATTTCCATACAAGATATGTAATTTTCCAAGTGTTTTTCATTTCCACTGTTCTATTCCTGTATTTTTATTACAGATATTGTAAATTGAAGTGATTTACATGTCTGTGCATGCAAGGCTATAAATGAATAAATGTGTTTATAGAAAGCCCCCATCTACTGTAATAAATAGTTTAATGGAAACGCCAAGCTGAGAGAATATATCATTTTCATTTTTTTTTTATATTCAACAAATTAGATAATATTATGTTGAAATAAAAATTACAATAACTCTGCATTCGATTGAATTTTTAATTTCATAGAAATAGCTTTAAATTCCGAGTGTGCTTAAAAGCCGGAACATAAACGTGCTGCAAGAATCTTTTTTTTAGGCTGAGCTAAAACTGCTATATTTTATTCTAAAGTAAAAATATACAGTATTTTAAGTTAATATAATAATTCGTTTATTTCACTGCATTTTAACATACATTTTGACATACATTAAATCTGTATACATACATTAAGTATAATAATTGAACAATAGATAGGTAAATAAATAAAATTTTATTGTCATAAAGCACATTGGCATTAAACAAAGTCAGAGCAAAAACTACAGTCAAAATGATTATCATAAAATGATTACTAGTCAAAATTATATAAGGTATTCATTGTGTACCTTACCTTAATAAAGGTACGTTACACAATGAATAAAGTATGTAAACACATCATATGAACTTATATACATACAGAAATGTAAAGCTATCAATTTATCACATATAGAAATACGGTACTTAAAGAATTAGACATAAACAGTAGTATTAGAATCCAAAAACTCCGTTATTGAGTACATTGGTACCTTCACTAACCAGTTGTAATGCTTTATCTTAAATTAATCTGCAGTCTCATTTATTAAGCATTCTGGCAACTTATTGTAAAGTTTCTGTCCAATAATATCATAACTATTCATTGTCTTCGATAGTCTTTGGATTGGTATACTTGGCTTATTTCTATTTCTTGTTCCATAGGAATGTATATTATATCTTGGAATTTTAACCACCTTTGTCTTTATATGAATTAGAACGGTGTATATATAGAGGTTTATTATTGTCAATATTCTTAACTTGAGAAACAGAGGTCTACGATGGGTTGTTCTGCTATCAGCACCAGCTGATACCCTTATAGCTTTTTTCTGAAGTATAAGCACACTGTTAACATGGCTACAGTTACCCCAAAACAACAATCCATATGAAAGAATGCTTTGAAAAAATGCAAAATAAGCAGATCTTACATAGCTATCGGGAACATGATTTTTTAAATTTTTCAACAAATATATAACTCTAGACAATCTACTCAATAATGGGGCTTCCAAATTAATTTTTCATCAATATATAAGCCTAGGAACTTGACATTGTTTACACTATTATCTATTGGTATACCTCTTAAGCTAAAAATCATTTGTTGTGTCTTATTATCATTTAACAAAAATCTATTTGCTCCGAACCATACACTGGCTTGTTCTAATGTTTGCTCCATTGTACAAGTGAGTTTCTTGAAATCAGAGTCAGAGTTCACAAAAGTTGTGTCATCTGCGTAAAGCAATGATTGAGATGATTACTGATAATGGTAGGTCATTTATCATTAAAGTGAATAGTAGAGGTCCCAAGATAGAACCCTGTGGGACACCAAACTTGATAATTTCCACCTTGGATCTATCTGAACCCACAAAGACTACTTGCTTACGACTAGACAAATAAGACCTTATCAACCTGAGACTATTATTGTTCATACCATAGAAACTAAGCTTATTCAGCGGAATTGTGTGGTCGACACACTGAAATGCCTTACTCAGGTCACATAAGGTGACCTGAGCAAAATGATAAACATAAAATATATTTTCGCCACACTGGTATGAAATGGACTGTTTTACATGCTTTATACGGAGGCCGAAAACGCTCGTTTTCAGGCGAGGTCGCCAGCAACTCGCCGGGAAAATGCGTTTTTCGGCCCTAGGGCGGTAAAATAACCTTGAATGTCAGCTGACTGAAGGTCGTTGTCGATTTAAGGGTTAGTCGATCAATAGGTAGCATTCCGGTTTGATTGCATTGAATGTCAGCTGTTTTGGGAGTCAATGTCGACTTATTGGTATTTCGATGTAAAGGTAGTCTCTCATCTGTTATTTTGATTGTTAAGATCCCTTGTCAAGAGAACTGAACGTTGAAAGTTTTCAAATTACTCAGTAGTTGAATAATAAAGGAAAACTGCTTCAATAACTAATACTTCAACTTTGATAAGATTAAAAATGTTTGTATTGATTAACTGATGAATAATGATGAACGTGAAATCCATGTTTGAACAATATTATTGTTGTCAGACTCTGTGTTACTTCGTCTAGCAGGTAAGCCAGCGCCATCTAGCGGCTGATAATGCAACTAGACAAAGCTTCTCTGTTAGCCAATATCTATCGAAAATCAACAACTTTGAATTGATATTGTACAATTTAGGATGATCGTACAAAAATTATCTTGGGCTTAAACGTTTCTGAACTAAGAAAATCGAATACACTGATAGTTATAAAGTAATATTCAGTCACTAAATCAATAAACTTTTGACGCAAAGTTCCAATAGCAAGCAGATGGCACCTACTCCAAATTCAGCATAGGGGAAGATAGCATAATAAGGCTACTGGCCTAGCTGTTCTTGGAACTAATTAACTGATAATTTATTTTGTTTTGTTTTCATTGATGTTGTGTGCCGAAAAATAAAGTTCGACACCATGGGTCGAAAATGTAATATTCCGTCTCTCAATCTTTTCTAGTTTGAGGCCTACGGCCTCGGACTTGAAACCCGATTTCGAGCAGGTAAACGCACATTTTCGGCCCTAGGTACGAAATATACTATTACATGATAACATATTATAATGAAAAAGTCGTGGTCCCTTAGCAAATGCATGTAAGGAGGCCACTCTACTTCTTGTGAAAGATACTTTTGATTTATTAGAGAGATTACGACGAGTGGAATATACATGTTCTTCCATAACTGGAAACTCTGAACGTCTCAAATACACCAACTTCAAAAGATTTATTTCAAATAGGGTATTAACACTAAAAACGCCAAAATTTTTGTCTAATACTTCAGTTGGATAGATTATAGGTTTTTGTGAACATATTTTTATTATTATTTTATGAAGAATTATGAGAGGTTGAACTCCCACAGATTCCCCAGGAAACAATGCCATAACAGATAATTGACTGCATCAATTCCAAGAATACCATTCTTAATTGATAAATAGGTAGGACATTTCTCAACTGAACAAATTTATAACTTAATTTTCTAATTTTTGAGCAAATGTATGAAATATGCGAGTTCCACCGTAAATCCAATATCCACCAATATTTTATTTCATTTTCATTCTTCAATGTAGGACATCCGCAGGTGTAATATGGACTGGTACAATTTACATTATGTGTAACTACTTTGCAGTCAGTATTATCAGGAGGCAATCCAGTAACAAAGAAAAAGGAAGAATTTTGGTTTTAGGATATTTGAATGTAAAAGACTATTCTTCAACCAAGACTTGATAACATTAAAACATTTATTGGCTCTCTGGAAAGCGATTGGCCATGTTTCCCCCCAAACTATAGCAACTGTGTCATCTGCAAAAGAGTACAAGGAGCAATTTAGAAGATCTATATTTAATAAATCATTAATGTATATTAAAAACAAAATTGGCCCAAGCACTGTGCCTTGTGGAACCCCAATATTCACATTTAACAATCAACTAGCATTTTTATCAAGCCTAACTTCTTGTTTTCTACAACTCAAACATGATTCAAAGAATGACAATGCAATGCCTCTTATCCCTATTGCTTCCATTTTGTCCATTAGAATTCTATGGTCAACTGTGTCAAATCCTTTTTGTAAATCCAGAAATATTCCTAAACATTTATCTCCATTATCTAATTTGCCTAAAATTTCTCTAGTTACTTTAAAAATTGCATCAGATGTACTCATTCCCTTACGAAAGCCATATTGATTACTGAATAAAATTTTATATTTTTCTAAATAGGATACCAGTCTCGACTTTACACACTTTTCAATAGTTACCAAGTTCAGTCCTACTACCACCCTTGTAGAGAGGGATAACTGTAGATCTCTCCATTTCATCGGGGAAATACCCCTGTTGGAAGCAAAGATTTATAATTTGCTCGAATGTGTCACATATTGCTGAAGAATTTTCAATCAGACATTTTGAATAGAATCCATCTACTCCCGGATCAGTACCTTTTCTAATCCCCAATATGTTATTTCTCACCTCACAGGCAGTAACTGGATAGAAGAAAAACGACCTAGAAAATGATCTATCCACCTTATATTGGATATGATTCGAATTTGACCTTATATCTCTTTTACCCTATTTGAATTTTTTTTCCCAACATTAATGAAAAAATTATTAAACTCTTCAGCCATTTGTTTACTTCCAGTAGCTTTCACTATTCTACCATCCAGTGTAGTAATTTCTTGAATAACATTTTGTTGCCGAGTCTCGGAATCAGTAGCTTCATTTATAGTTTTTCGCAATTTTTAACATCTTTCCCACAATTTATAAACTTATTTCTAAAGAAAATTTCTTTTGCAGAACGTATCAGTGCCTTCAAGATAGTATTATATTTATTAAATATAATAATGCGCATTTATCGTATTGAACGGTTGCTCCCTTATTTTGAGTGACGCATATTATTTCTTTTCATTATACACTTCAATAAACCTTTAGTTATGTAGGGTTTTAATTGTTTCTTTCTATTTCTAATTTTCTGTTTCAAGGACGAACACGAATTAAAAACATCAACTAGCTTTTCATAGAATCTGCTAAAGGCTACTTTAGATTATTTTTCATAATAGACATCGTCCCTGACACTTCATTAATTTTAGTTTTAAACTGTTGATCGTCAAAAGATAATGCATCATACTGTACAGGCTCCTTTTTAGGCTCTAAACTACTTTTTATAAACTAAATTGAAAAGAGCATGTAAAACATTAAAAAATTGTAAGGCAGGCGAGCGAAGCGAGCCCATGGGCCACTTTTCACCTACTCAGGACCTACGGTAGGCTGAAGGGCGCAGCGAGCATTTATTAATTTTGATCAAATTGCTTTTGATGAATATGGCAGATGCGTCAAACTAAGTGAATCGAAG
Source organism: Sogatella furcifera (assembly GCA_017141385.1). Taxonomy (NCBI): domain Eukaryota; kingdom Metazoa; phylum Arthropoda; class Insecta; order Hemiptera; family Delphacidae; genus Sogatella; species Sogatella furcifera. The sequence continues at coordinate 32,073,945 of CM029548.1, read as the reverse complement.
AAAAAAACCTATGTAGGCTACTATTAAATGAAGAAAAGTATCAAGTTATTTCTACAATAGGGTAATCCTAAGTTAATAATATTGAATTTTTAAACCAGTCCCGATTCTCATCGAATGTGCCTCACCGTATTATAGCCTATTCCCTATAGGCCTAGTGTAGGCCTACTTCATATTTTTCATCAGGTTAAACTTGAACTTAGAAAATACTGTATATATAATAAAAGAAACACTATAAAACAGTTTTAAATTCAAGTGTTGCCTGTTGCAATTGCGCCACATCACTATCAAGTCTAGTAAAGTTTTCAAAAAAAAGTGGGACCCCCCCCAAAAGCCACTGTGTGTGAAAATCCTTCCAGCTTAAAGGACCCTTCGCCCAAAATAGATGGAGTGGAGGGGCTCTTTGATGTCACACAATAATAATTTATTCGATTAAGTTGTATTTATATTATATTATTTACAATATAAGTATTGTCAAATTTATAATATTATTATGACTATTGACTATTTAAATAAGTTGCCGCCACAGAGCTGGAAGTGGTATCAACTAGTAAGTTACCGTACGTTATTTTCACAAGTCTGTAGTTTTTGTAATTTGAACTTCAAATGGTTTCATAGCAAAGAAATATTACTCAATTTTCTTCAAATTCTCAAATTAGTAAGATTAATACAAAATAATTCTTATTCACTCATCATACGACTCTTATCTTTTGATGACCGTGAAGAACAAGGAAGGAAGTAGACATGAAAGTAGGTCTTCCTATACACGACACGATACGATGATTTGCCGCAAGAGCCTATCACAGCTCTTGTCTTGTCCCTGAGCACAAGCAAACAAGAGCTGTGATAGAATCTTATGTCTAACCATCGTATCGTGTCGTGTATAGAAAGGCACTCCTTAACTTCAGCCTTCAGAAAGCTGAGTGAGTAGTATTTTCTAACCTCGAAAACTGATTAGTCAAGTTCTGTGCTTCGGTGGTTGTGGATGAGTGAAGAACACGAATTTAAGTTATAAAAATGAGAAAATTCAATATATATTTGATTCAAACTTGCTTTCTAGTTATCTCCGTAGCTAACGCAGAATGGAATACAAACGATTTCATGAAACGGGAACATTCACTAATCAAACCTTATCACAGTAAGTCATTTGTTTACTCAAATTACTTTTTTTGTAACAAGCTATAATTATTTTCAAGAGTAACTTATTCCATAATACTTCCTCAAATCAATTTTCCACTATCTCAACATAATCTGTATTTTTTATTAAATTTAACAATGCTGTTGACTCATTGTAATAATCTTCTCTAGGTACCGTAACTTATTCTAAACAACAAATAATATTGGGATAGAAATTGACAATTTAAGTTGATCTAATTTAAATCAAAGGATATTCCATTCATAATTTTTTTTCATCTTGGAAATAAATTTTGTTATCAGATGTTTAATGAGGTGATGTTTGATAAGATTTCAACCAACTTGACTTATCGTATTTGAATTCTATTGATTTAGTTTAACGATTTTGTGAAATTCAATTGGAAAATTTGACTGTTTTCCTGGTTTTCGAACCTGATAAAACCTGGAGAATCTCTTAATAGAGTTTGGTGGATTTAAATTAATTGTTCTTATCATGGATGACTCTATAATTACTTACACTTATATTTGATTTTTTCAGGTGTTGGAATAGCGATTCCGAATTGGGATTTCATGGGCAGTACTATGGTTACACACAACCATGTAAGATTAACGAAAGATGAACAGAGTTTACAAGGAGCATTATGGAATTCTGCTGTGAGTCTCTATTTGTTCCCAATTCTAGTATTTCTTGTAATAGCCTAATAAATAAGATACCAGATTGAAGAACAACAATTTACACCAGTTGAAATTTATGGAAATCAATTTGAGAGGGAATCAGTTACCTTTTGTTCAAATCTCACCCAAACCATTTAACTGTTATCAATGAAAACAGTTTTCTTTTATTGATTGTTATTATCAAATTATCTAGACTGTTTACTTTCAATTCTGATTTGTGTGTAGTTTTATGAATTTCAGACAAAAAGTGACGCAATATTTTTTTTTTTAAATTAGATTTCCCTACAATTTACATGTCCTCCATAAATCATGTAGGCTATCATATTTACATCTATTCAGTTTTAAAATCACATTTATGATATCTCACTAATGTTATTTTGATACGATACTTCTGATTGGTTTTAGTCCGATTTCTCAGCTAGTTTTACATTCGAATTGAAAATTTTAATATTACCCTAAGGACAGTAAGTAACTTTGGCCCTACAAAATTATGAAATTGAAAGTTGGAAGAAAAATATGGAATCTTCCACCATCATTATATCGGTACAATCAAGTTCAGATCAGGACTGCGGTCTGGTAGGCTTACCCTTGAACATCAAGCTGCTCATTATGATGGTGCACAGTCCGAGTCAACATTCTTTGTTGGTTCTTCTTCAATGAATTTCTTAGCTGTTTTGCTTATTTACATATTCAAGAAATTATGATTTTTCACCACCATGAAGCTCAATTTTTTTTTTGAAATGATTGATTGTAAAAATAGTACAATCTACCACCATTGTAATCTCAGTAACAAAGCATTTTTGGGTCCAATAGAACTTTTCCACTTTCTGGATCAGCCTGATTGGTTTGACATAAATTTAAACTTATTTGACTTATTCTACTACTGATAAATTTGAATTATTCCTTCCCTGTATACATTATTTAATTTCTGTTCCAGCCGGTTCAAGTGAAGAATTGGGAGCTACAGGTCCATTTCAAAGTGCATGGACGTGGCAAGGAATTGTTTGGAGATGGGATGGCCATCTGGTATGCCAAAGAAAGGATGAAATCTGGTTCTGTTTTTGGGTACACTGACTTTTTCTCTGGTCTGGCGATTTTCCTCGATACATACAGCAATCATAATGGTGAACATAATGTGAGTTCATAACATATCGAACATCTCTATTAATTTCTCAAACCAACGTCACCATTGATAAGATAGGCCTATGAATTCATTTATTCTCTTTTCCCAGTGGTGATTTCACATTATTTTAATAAATATCGAATTAAATTCTAATATAGTATCAGATGCACCAAGTACTGGTGTGCACTCACTTAGGAATTCAAAATTCTACTCCAATTATATTTCTCACTATTGAGCGTCTTGTCTGTAATATAAAATCAACATATAACTATACCCTATTCACGATCACTTAAGTCGAAATGAAGAAACTTTTTGCATGTACAGGTAGCTATTTTTGTTTAAGCTTGAGTAAAAGCCAAGAACTGTGATTGACTACAGCTGTTCGACTGCGGCCGACCGTCGTATGGAGTAATACCTTTCTTTACCCGCACACACGCGCAAAACATTTGCTCATTTCGTCTCAAGTGATCATGAATAGGGTATAGTCAAATGAATCGAGAAAACGTATTAATCAAACCAATACTTTACAATTTATTTATCATATGGCAGCTGCTGCTCGGCATTGATAATAATTATGTATAATGTTAGCAAGAACATGACTTCACAACTCATTTCACTTAATCATTGCAAACTGATCATTTTTACTTACACAATTTTAATTATTGTTACGGTAGTTGAAAATCTTGGCAGAACTAATTCAACAAATAATTTAATATTAGTCAACAAGTTTAGTAAACAGAAGACATAATATTGAATCACTAGTTTGGTTTGGTTTTATTGATCATGATGTTTTGGACTAGACATGAAATTACTTGAACAAAACTACTTTTTAATAATGAAGTCTGACGTATGCACCTGCATGAAAGACAAAATTGAAAATATATTGAATTCTCAAAGTATTATTTTGAACTTAAGCATTGAATCCTCAAAGAGCATCACGTATTACATAAATTAGAACAGTTGATAATACGTATTACTCGAAATACAACTTTTACTATTATTCCAATTGAAGAATAAGTAAAGAAAATTTTGGAATAAATTACAAAATAATAGTTGATTTATTATATACTCCTTTCTAACCCCCTTCTAGAGTATTGAGTTCATTTTAAATATTCGGACAGTGTTTAAGTTTTCATCACAAATTAAGTGGAATGATGCAAAATTTCAAATCAGCATATTATTATCTGTTTTAATGAAATCGTAACAAACACGATAAGCATGACTAATGTTTGTGGCTTTTTATGTCATCATTTCGAGTTTTTTACGTCAATCCTTATCATTTTACTACTGTACTTTTGTAATGAGTGCAGATATTTCATTAGAAAAGTTTATAATAATGTAGGCCTAAGTAATTGTAGCTCAAAAAATGTTTTTCCCCACTCTGCTATTAAGGCGAGTTTATACGATGCCAATTGTCTTCTGAAACCTACAGCTGATGTCAAGTATCTATTGTATCTTATGATTCTAAAACCATCATCTAGGAATGAAAACTCTAATTGAAAATATCAGCTATTGGAGCGCACAAGAAGCAGTCTTCTGATAATTGTCTGGTCAATTGGCATCGTATAAACTTTGCATTGGCTGACGAGCTGAATGAACGTATTATTAGTAGCCTAATACACATCAACAATTTCAATTTATAAATATTCCAAGTCACATTTCACTACTCCTCTGATGCAACTAGAATTACCCTCTCCCACAATGCCTAGTATTATAGATTTCATTTTTAATAGTAATTTTGTAATGCAGTATTGCATTTGGATCCCCTTGTTCAAACAAGTATTGTTTTCCAAAACTAATTATCAACTTATATTTAAATTTTTAAATTGGATTCTTTTAAAATTCCAGCATCAACATCCTTACATTTCTGGAATGGTCAACAATGGCTCACTGCATTACGACCACGACAGAGATGGAACTCATACACAGTTGGCAGGCTGTGAAGCGAAATTCAGAAATTTGGACCATGACACACACATTGCAATTCGCTACCAAGATGACGTTCTCACAGGTAAAGACCAATACTTGTGCTGTTTGCTCAACGTGAGTGGCACATTGCTAATAATATGAATTTATAAAAAAAATTGGATCAAGTATAATATTAAAATTTTTTTGTGATCTTAAACAACTTTGAAACTTTTTTTAAATTCTCATCAATTTCAACATTCAAAAGTATTCATGGTATGACAAAAATAGATGATATCATAATTATTACTCACATGATATTAGGCTGTGTTTGACTAAGCATAGTCTATAGTCTATATTATTCATTATTGTTAAGAAAGCTTTACTTATCTACTGGGAAACTGTAACCATGCAAAGACTATTGGAATATTATCTATAATGAAGAGAAAATAGATTCAAAGTATGCATCTCACTCAACAGTTGATTAAACAGTTGGAATTGCTTCGAATTTACGTGATATTTGTTTATTTTCACAGTTCTGACTGATATAGAGAACAAAGCTGCGTGGAAAGAGTGCTTTGTAGTGAAAGGTATTCGCTTGCCCACTGGTTACTATTTCGGGGTATCAGCAGCCACCGGAGACCTTTCCGACAACCATGACATTCTATCAGTACGCCTCTATGAATTAGATCTCCCTTCAGATGTAAGTAATACTCGGGTTCTATGATTTCCGGATTGATTGGAATAATGTGATTTTCAGGTCTTTTCAATATTTCTGATTATCAATTAATATCATTATCAATGATTATTCATTAATATCCTTCTCTACCGTTTATTCATTAATATTCTTCTGAGTTCTGATCCATTCACAAGATAGTTTTGTAATACAGGGAATTGCAAATATACCAGACAAGACTTGAGATACAACTATTATTTGTGTAATAGAACGCTGTATTATTCATGTGAGGTGTGTCTTCTCCTTTTTCGTGTTCTACCTGAACTATAAATTTTTATGTACCATAATTATAGCATTTCAATATAAAGATTATTATATTATAATGCAGTTGAATTTGATTAACGAGTTGTATTCACCAATATATCACTCAGGAATTTTGTATTATCACACTAGTTAATCATTAGAGAAGTTAATCTCTTGTTGATGTAACGCTTCAAAAACCATAAACTTGTAGTCGAATAAAGTCTTCTTAATGCTCTGGAAACTCTGCTCTGCATGCTCTGAATATATTCCGACAATATTCGAGAAATGCAGTTTGAAGTTGTATGTATTATTGCTAGTTGATGAAATACCACGGCACTGCTATTCAACATTAAAGCATTGAAACGAGGTTGTCGTGAGCAGTGTAAGAGTCTCTTACAGATTTGTGTTCTTACTGATTTATAGAATAATTATCAATTCCATCAAGTAGGATATTCCATTAACCGACGAAACAGATTTTTACTCTTTCTTGGATTACATTTACAATCTTTCCGTGGAAGCATTGTCTGAACCTTACTAAACATTGAGAAACATTATCGTTCCACAGTTTTTTTCGCGAATTTGTGGCTTAACCGGTCAACAGTTCAACAAAACTGGGATTGACAACCATTTTAGTGTTTTATTCTATCATGGAGTTCCACAACTTCAATAAAAATTCTTCAAATAACTTTACTTATGAATCTGCCTCTTTCCTGTATCAATACATTTTTAGATTGATTTCTATTTACAGTAGTACGCTATATTAATATTTTGCAGTACTGTACTTTATAATTGACTATTATGAATATTAATTGTTGAAATTGGTTCTTGCTCGATTCTTTGGTTGTACCAACCTATTAAAATTTAAATTACCTATTGAATTCTCTATTGAAATTTCCATTAAGTTATTCAAATTAATGAATGCATAGATAAATAATTTTTTATTGTTGATCAGCTAGAAAATTCCACCAACCGATGGTGTATGCACCAAATCCGTTTAAACTACCTGTACATCTAATTAGATTCATAATCTATGGATGCATGTTTGTTGCATATGGACCTAAATAAGTTGATGTTCACCAACCATATGAAATAGTATGAGCAAATTGCACAGACATTGTACAGGACATCAATTGTACAGACATTTGATGTCTTTGTACAGGACATCTATTCTGTTACACTGTTATTTTGAATCATCGCCCTCTAGGAGAAGCGTGAACAACCCATAAAATTATCATAATTCATTTACTAAGTACTTGAATAATTTGGTAGCAGGGTATTTCCTTTCCCCCCACCACCGTATCACCTCTTTTTCAAAACCTTGCTTTACTCTCTGTTCTATATGACCCATATTCGAGGCAACAGCTCCGTTCAACAACACACACTATTCCGCGAGATACCAATATTATTTTAGCTGAGTCTAATAATTAAAATCACCTTGCTCCTCTAAAATTTGCGTATTTTCATTACCACACCAATCAGTCTTTATCTTGATAAGGAGAAAAATTAATTCATCTCTATTTGTTTCCACAGTCTAAAGATGATGAAGACAGATCTCAAATAGTGCCATCAGCGACCTTCTACGAACCGACAAGAGGTAACTCATTTTTTATATTCCATGGAATTTTGTTATTGAATCATACAATACAAAGTTATAGTGATACAATAAAAATTATAATTAAATAAAACAGTTATACAGTACAATAAAATATATTCTAAATAAAAAAAAATATTCATATTTTTATATGAAATATTTTATAAAATATATTTTATTGCATGTCATGAACTATACTATCACATACTCGTAATTTTGAGATATTATGATCATGATATTTTTCGTATAAGAAAAGGCCGTATTACATTATAGCAATAGTTTTCCTTCAATTTCACTGTTATTTATTAATGTTACAGTTTCAAATTTTATCAACTGCAATGTACTGGATCACAAAAGTTCAACAATTTTGAGATGATGAGGAATGAGCTATTTTTAATGTCTCTTTTTTCATTCAATTGACTAGAGTAATATACAATGGTGATATTTAACAAAATCTGATCACCAATAACATTAACGTGAATCAGATAGTATGCAGGTAACGATCACAGAACGGGAAATATTGTTTCTCCCACCTGAAGCTCTTTGATTTTCCGGGAACAGATAATCTATTGTTGCCGAGTTGCAGGGGCCTAAACAGAGCCACCTCAGTCAAGTCAGCCCCCAAATGTTATTTGAGGCGAGTAAACGAAGTGTTATGAAGAGGAACAGATTCTGAACAAAAGGTTAAATGATGGTGATTGTATGAATCTCAGAAATCGCGATCAAAAATCGCAAAATCGCAATTAAACACTGATTTTCCACTTGCTATGTTCTGTCTATTTTGTCTCCTTTGGTCTTCTATGTGAAACGGTCCGACGGTCCGCCGCAGTCGAACAGCTGTCTTGTCTTGAGCTGTGATTGGCTACAGTCCTAATTGTCTTTTCTGAAGACTCTTGTCTTGAGCTGTTCGACTACGGCCGACCGTCGGACCGTTTCGCATTGAAGAAGACCTACCATTACACGCACACACACGCAAAAGTTAGTTTATTTCTTCTCAAGTGACTAGTAGTTATAGTACTTGGTCTTCAAAATTTGCTTCTTCTAGTAAAATGTTGTGTAATTTGCAGATGACTTGAAATAATGATTTGAATTTTGTGATTATTTGCAGAACGTATCGAAGATGTGAAACCAGCCATGAGTGGAGTGAAAACCTTCCTTCTGATGCTGCTCGTAGCAATCGTGTTGATAGTGTTGGGTGTTTTTGGCATTATGATGTATCAAAAACATCAAGAGAATGCTAGAAAACGCTTCTATTAAAATTGAACAGTTTTGTTGAACGTTCTCTCAACATATCCATTGAAAAATCATGAAACAAAAGTAATTTATAAATTTAAAATTATTGTGAACCATCATTGGAATTTTTCTTTAATTCCACTAAATAAGTAAATGCCGTAAAGATGGTGTTGTCAATGTACTAGATTATTTCTGCAGTACTCTATCGCAATAATTGATATCATTGTCTGAAATAAATTTTCATCTATAATAAATTCATCATTATGTGTATGAATCATGTCTTCATCAAACAATTATTTATCTAACTACGTACTTTTACCTTCAATACAGAAATTTAAAAAATTGAAAATTATCACTATAATTGAAGATGTATCGGGTTATTCCTAATTGAATACATTTTTTCAAGTTCTATATTACAGAAATCGTGATCGATTTCTCTTCGAATTGGAGAGTAACAATGCAACCCGCCACTTGGCAGCTTATTATAGATTGATTGTCTGTAGTCCCTGATCATCTCTACCCCATTGACGATCTTCCAATACATGTGTTTTTAGAATTTAGTATTGCCAAAGGAAATTACACAAACATGTAAATTTGATGTACATATGAATTTATTAATTCTCCAAAGTCACTTGTTTATATAACTTTTAGATGCAAATGATGTTGTCTTTTACCCTTTAAATATTTTTATATGAAAAGTTCCATGTGATTATAATGCCTTTGTCTGTAAGCGACCTTAACAATGCACTTGTATAATATCTTATTGAGGAAAATCACAGCCAATTCTACTAAGGTTGACTGTGTTAAAATACACTACCTTCAAGACTTCATTTATATGTTTTCCAAGCTTCAAGTCTGGAATTTTGAAACATTATTACTATACCACCTACTTTTCAAAATTGGTAAATTCACTTTTACAAAGTATGCCATTTAAATTTAAATCCCTTTTGTGCTAATTAGATTTGGTTTTATTTCAATTGGATGATTCCGAAGTACATTTACCAAGTTGACCATTATTTTTCAACTACCAAGTTTTGAAGTCTGACAATTTTCCTACTGTACATTTTTATATTATTCCAGAAAAGGAAGTATCAATTTTGGTTGTAAAGAATATAACTAGTCTCAAATGATTTATTTATAATATGCAAGTGATTTTTCAGTTCAAAGTTCACTAGATGTTAGTTATTTTATACTATAATTGATATTAATTCATTGTAATGGTTGGTTTCAGTTGTAGGCTACTCGTATTTTAATTGCATGGTTGGAGTGTATAAATGTTACGTTTCATATGAGTTGATTATCCACTGAATAATCCACTTTTTTCTGGATTACTTGCGTACTTGATGTTGAAAAATAATATTGTTCAGTATTTATGAAATAATAATGTAACGTATTCGTAATAAAAATGTGAAAAATCAGTAAGTTTTATATTTTGTTTAACTCACATTCCACTTGTTTTTGTAATTATATTGACAATTTTCCAAGTTATGTATTCCACTTGTTATATTGAATTTTATTGAAATTTTAGTATTATTAAGCGCCACTTTAAAAGTTTTTCTTCTTTGGATGTTCTCAATTATATTATTATTTTATTAATTAAATGAACTATTCTTGTAAAAACCAACTTGTAGCTTGTAGCTAATTGGTCCAATAGGCACCAGCAGTAAGAGAGAATGTGAATTATTCTCTTGTAACATTATTGATATTACAAAAACTACATATCATCAAGCTAATAAGTAATATTAATAAAAATTTAAATTAGGTATAAAAATACAGCGTGTCCCACCAAGGTGAGGTGACAGTCAGCCAAAAATCATGTACTGATCCAAAGTGTCCAGTGTACATGCGAGATGCGAGTCCTATTGACCTATTTGTCCTAGCAATTTAAATAGTTTATATCATTATTTAATTGTAAAAAAATCTCAGTAGCCTATATTGATTTATGTTTTATTAAATGAAATACATTGGTAAGTAGCCCTAGACGAAAAGAAAATAATTTATTATCATTATATTATATTTTTTTATGTACCCTGCTTTGAACTTTTAAATGCGATTTTTTACATTTTTGGAAAAGGCTGAATCAAATAGCATTTTTAATCATTCTAGTTTGATCGGCCAAAAATGTTGCCTTTTCTATTTTAATTTGTTAAAGTATTCTACCCAGATTGGCCTAGTATTAGAATCTGTTTTCTCACAAAATAGATTACATTTTTTATTAATTTTAAATTATTATAAAACTAAAAACTTTTATTTTGATCGATTGGCTCAACATTTGACTATCGTTTCTTTCCTATCGATACTAGCGTCAGCTCGATACCTTTTTTCCTCTATCAACTCTCGATACAAATTCTGATCTCGATTTAAAGTAGTTAGAATTTAAGCTAGGATTTGGTTGGTGCGAAGCGTAACGACCGTCGGTCGTTGCGTAAAAAAATGGTGGACTGCTTCTGTGTTAAATCATAGGACCGATTTCGTTCATGCGTATCACCAACGACCACGACCAACAGCCGCATCCGATGACGACCGTACTCCTCCAGAAGCAGTGTTGCGACCAGTCGCAGTGGATTCTAACCTCTAATATTTTGGAAACTTGCAGAAAATGTAGTAAGTTATGATTGAGATGACTTGGAGGGAAATATTGGTAATTATGAGGGATATTTTTATTAGAGTTAATGAAATTTTAATTTAAATAGTATCAAAATGGAGTAATTTTTATTTCTCAATAGTGGATCTGAATATCATGAAGGGGTGGCTACGAGTGTTCCGAAAAACCACTCTTCCAAAAGCCAGCGCAGCCACAGCCATTAGGGCCCTGTCACACTACGCCACTTCAGACGCGCGGCGGGTCATGTTACATTTTTTTACCTCGCGTATCGACGCGTTTTGATGCGCGTTTTTCGTGTTGCCACGAAGGGGGGATATAACCTTGGATTCTACAGTGTATTGGTTCGCGCAAGCTGAGAAGAGACTCCGGCTCAATGCACCACTATTGTAGCGGCGTATCTTCTCAGCATGCGCAATGGACAGCATAATTGATAGACTGTATCATTGTCTACATTTACTTATTGTCTATCATTTTCACCTCTATTGAAACTGTATTGATTAATATGAACTATTATTATTTTATATTATCCTACTCATCTCACCACTGATCTAGTACAATCGATCAAAAAACTACATTGGGAACAGTGAATTTGGTTCAATTGTAGCTACATTAAAAGTCACTAGTGAAATCACTACATTTTAGTCACCACAGGAGTTGACTGGATGTTTTGGACACACAAATGAACAAAACAAATTAGTCAACTATACTATAGCCTGTCCAAGCAAAGAAGACTCTGGCAAGGTGGGAAAATGACTCCAGCTTGGTCAATATTTGTTCAAGAATTATAAATATGGTCTTAATAGTAGATCAAATTACACAATTGAAATCAAATTGATATTTTTTGAACAACAATTAACCAAGCTTGAGTCATTTTCCTATCTTGCCAGAGGGTCTTCTTTGCTTGGACAGGCTATACCTACTATTAAAGTTTTCAATAAATTAATGAATGAATCTTAGTACCCTTTTAAAATAATATAAAAATAATAAAAAGCACTGGGTGGTCAATTAAAATTAAATTGTATTGAAATGTAGGCAATTATTATTTCTTGAGAATTATTGGAAACAACTGCCATCAGCATGACACGGTTTTGTCAACAACATCTTATATTAGTAGTAGCTGTGGGTGCATAGACTTTTCATTGAATATACATCTCATATTTTATTTCTATTATTATCAATGATTTGATGTAATTGTTATAATAATAAAAAATTGCTCATAATTATATCTTGCTCATATGCACATCAAAAACTCTGGAGAATGATTTTATCATGTGAATTATAAGATTATACTCATCTACATTCGTAGATGAAAAGAAATAATAAGCTTCATTATAATACTTTTTGGAAAAGTATTATTATTTACTTTTATTTTTGGGAAATAAATCATTCATTCATTCATTCAATACTAGCAAAATTTATTAGGCCTGTGTGCTTAAAAAAATTTAAAGCATACTACAATATCTTCTCTTATAATCAAGAATAAAAAAAGATACTGATGATTCTAATTGAAATATAGATATATAGCTGCAATTTTATATTTTGTAACAATTTGTAGTGAAATAATACTCATAATTTGTTACTATGTGATCATTGAAACTGAATAAGTAGTATAGAATAAAATTGAAACTATCAAAGATAATATAAATTCCTCAATTTTGAATATTTTTGAGTCCACGTGGGAAATCTTATGATTTAGATTTGGTGGAGTGATAAGGGCCCTGTCACACTACGCCACTTCAGATGTGCGGCGGGTCATGTTACATTTTTTTACCTCACGTTTTGACGCGTTTTGATGCGCGTTTTTTTGTGGCGCCACAAAGGGGGGAAATAACCTTGGATTCTACAGTGTATTGGTTCGCGCACGCTGAGAAGAGACTCCGGCTCAATGCACCACTATTGTAGAGGCGTATCTTCTCAACATGCGCAAACTATACATGAGCAATTTATATTTCAGAACTATTCTGAATAATATTCAGTCGTAAGATGGATGTTGAGGAGACATACTGCATTTACTGAGGAGATACTGCATTTCAGTCACAGGAGTTAACTGGATGCTTTGAACAAACAAATAGACAAAACAAATTATTCAACTATAGGCTACTATATAATAGTCTGTCCAAGCAAAGAAGACTCTGGCAAGATGGGAAAATGACTCCAGCTTGGTCCATATTTGTTCAAGAATTATAAATTTGGTCTTAATAGTAGATCAAATTGATAATTTTTGGACCAAAATTGGCCAAGGTTGAGTCATTTTCCTATCTTGCCAGAGGGTCTTCTTTGCTTGGACAGACTATACCTACTATTAAAGTTTTCAATTAATGAAGATCTCAGTACCCTTTTAAAATAATATTCATTGGATAATAAATTTATAAAAATAGTAATAAATATTATTTTAAAAGGGTACTGAGATCTTCGTTAATTGAAAACTTTGATAAGTACAGTACGCCTAAGAAAAAGGAAATGCCTACTATTAGTTTAGAAGTTATTGCCTATTGGTCACGTAATTGGAATATCATTATCTTTCTATTAAGTAACATTGACATTTTGTCTATTCTTATATTGTACTTTTTAATCATACTGTACTCATTGAACTTCTGTACTCATCCCATTTTTGTTTCTCACAGGCAATTTCTGAGTTGAAAGTTTTTAACTCTGACAAATCTTAATTTTATTTATATACTAGTGTATCAAGATTTTTCTCTTCTCTTTTATTGAAATTTAATTTTTTTTGTATTGATCTTTTGTGACAAATAAATATGGATTTGAACTTCGAATTTGTACTTACCAAACAACCTTTTTTTATCAAAAGTTGGATCTTCCTTGTTGATAAATATATTGGTAATCTCCTCCCAGGCTTGATTCTTCCTGTTTCGATTCATGTACTCACTGCTCTTGATACCCATAGGGCAGGGCGTTCTTGAATTTCTACTATGAAAGCTTCGACATTCAAAGGGAATTCCATAATGTTTCTGCACCGAGCCAAGTGACAGATTGAGACACTGTATATGTAGGACTGACACTGACAAGAATTCTCGTACATGAGCAGTTGAGCACCGGGTGGTCGTCAATTAAAATGAAATTACATTGAAATGTAGGCAATTATTATTTCTTGAGAATTATTGGAAACAACTGCCATCAGCATGACACGGATTTGTCATCAACATCTTATATTCGTAGTAGCTGTTAGTGCATAGACTTTTCATTGAATATACTTCACATATTATTATTACTATTATTATCAATGATTTGATATAATTGTTATAATAATAAAAAATTTCTTGTAATTATATCTTGCTCATATGCACATCAGAAACTCTGGAGAATAATTTTATCATGTGAATTATAAGATTATACTCATTTAGATTTGTGGATGAAAAGAAATAATAAGCTTGATTATAATAATTTTTGGAAAAGTATTATTATTTACTTTTATTTTTGGGAAATAAATCATTCATTTATTCATTTAATACTGGCAAAATTTATTAGGCCTGTGTGCTTAAAAAAATTTAAAGTATACTACAATATTTTCTCATATAATCAAAAATAAAAAAAGATACTGATGATTCTAATTGAAATATAGTTGCAATTTTATATTTTGTAACAATTTGTAGTGTAATAATACTCATAATTTGTTACTTTGTGATCATTGAAACTGAATAAGTAGTATAGAATAAAATTGAAACTATCAAAGATAATATAAATTCCTCAATTTTGAATATTTTTGAGTCCACGTGGGAAATCTTACTAATTAGAGAACGCTGAATCCGAATCTGAAATCAGAATTCCTCTATCTTCAAAATCACGTGATTTAGATTTGGTGGAGTGATAAGATTTTTAATTGCGCGTGGCGCTGAAGTGGCGTAGTGTGACAGGTTGGGCGCGTTCTCATAACGTTACAGCTGCTGACCCTGTGGCTCGCCACTTCTGTGTGGCTTTGGAAACGCGGACGGTCGACCCAACAGCGCGTCTCAAAAAAACGCGTGGCGTAGTGTGACAGGGGTACGCGCCACTCGTATTTGATACTATAGGAAAAAAATTGGATGAGCCTAACGCGCTGTTACGAACGCGCGTCTGAAGTGGCGTAGTGTGACATGGGTCTTATTCGTCAACGCCACTGCCTATCTTCTGTCTTCTGCCTTCTATCATTTCGTATTCGACCAAAGAGTCTGTTAGTTCTGTTTACTATAACATAACCTTATTCATGGTTTTGTTGAGTGTTATTAACAGATAATAATTATGTCATTCTAAATCAAATATTTATAAGATTTTCAATAAAATTAGAGCTCTGGAAGATTTTTTCAAGTTGGAGGGGGTTTAAAAAGTTCTTAAGCAGGCCTAGGATATACTACCGGATATACATATACCGAATACGGTATAAGCTAAGATAGGCTGACACTAAATTCGATTCAAACATTCAGTGTGAAAATATACAATTTGAATATCATCATAGAAATTATTGACCCAAGAATGACGTATTTCAATTTTGAATAAAGTTATTCCTGAAAGTTAGAACAATTAGGGCCCTGTCACACTACGCCACTTCAGACGCGCGGCGGGTCATGTTACATTTTTTCACCTCGCGTTTCGACGCGTTTTGATGCGCGTTTTTTCGTGGCGCCACTAAGGGGGGATATAACCTTGGATTCTACAGTGTATTGGTTCGCGCACGCTGAGAAGAGACTCCGGCTCAATGCACCACTATTGTAGCGGCGTATCTTCTCAGCATGCGCTATAGACAGCACTGGCGGCTTGTGCCCACAAAACAGGTGAAGTTCTGTACAGTAAAAGATATGGACACTTCACCTGCTTCGTGGGCACGAGCCGCAAGTGATAGACAGTATACTTAATATTATACTGTATCATTGTCTACATTTATTTATTACATCTACATTTACTTATTGTCTATCATTTTGGCCATTATTGAAACTGTATTCATTAATAAGAACTATAATTATATTATATTAACCGTTACTATTCTCACTACTAATGACAATCGATCAAAAAACTACATTGAATACAGTAAATTTGGTTTAATTGTAGCTACATTGAGAATCACTTGTGAAATCACTACATTTTAGTCACAGGATTTAACTGGGTGCTTTAAACAAACAAAGGTTAATATTTCTTCAAGAATTATAAATCTGGTCTTAATAGTAGATCAAATTACACAATTGAAATGAATTTGATAATTTTTGAACCAAAATTGACCGAGCTTGAGTCATTTTCCTATCTTGCCAGAGGGTCTTCTTCACTTGGACAGACTATACCTACTATCAAAGTTTTCAATAATTAATGAAGATTCTAGTACCCTTTTAAAATAATATTTATTGAATAATAAATCTATCAAAATAATAATAATGAATAATAACAAAGCACTGGGTGGTCGTCAATAAAAATGAAATTATATTGAAATGTAGGCAATTATTATTCCTTAAGAATTATTGGGAAATACTGCCATCAGCATGACACGGTTTTCTCAACAACATCTTATATTAGTAGTAGCTGTGAGTACATGAAGTTTTCATTTAATGTACATCTCACAACATTATTACTATTACTATTATTATCAATGAATTGATATGATAATAATAATAATAATAATACAAAAATGCTTATAATTATATCTTTGCACATGAAAAACTCAAGGAGAATGATTTTATCATGTAAATTATAAGATTATACTCATCTACATTTGTGGATCTACAAGTAATAATAAGCTTGATTATAATTCTGACAAAATTGATTAGGTCTGTGTGCTTGAAAAAAAAATTAAAGCATACTAGAATATTTTCTCATATAATCAGGAATAAAAAAAGGATACTGATTATTCTATGGAAATATAGAAGCTGCTATTTTATATTTTATAATAATATTTGTCGTGCGATAGTACTTATAATTTGTTACTATGTGATCTTTGAAACGGAATAAGTAGTATAAAATAAATTGAAACTATCAATGATAATTTAAATTTCTCAATTTTCAATATTTTTGAGTTCACGTGGGAAATCTTACTAATTCGAGAGCGCTGAATTCAAATCTGAAATCAGAATTCCTCTATCTTCAAAATCACGTGATTTAGATTTGGTGGAGTGATAAGATTTTTCATTGCGAGTGGCGCTGAAGTGGCGTAGTGTGACAGGTTGGGCGCGTTCTCATAACGTTACAGCTGCTGACCCTGTGGCTCGCCACTTCTGAGTGGCTTTGGAAACGCGGACGGTCGACCCAACAGCGCGTCTCAAAAAAACGCGTGGCGTAGTGTGACAGGGGTACGCGCCACTCGTATTTGATACTATGGGGAAAAAATTGGATGAGCCTAACGCGCTGTTACGAACGCGCGTCTGAAGTGGCGTAGTGTGACATGGCTCTTAACTTTACTTTGGTAAGCTACGGTAGGCTAGTTCGAAACTTTATTCTGCCAGGCTGCTTCATGAAAGTGTTTTTCAGAGTGAAAATTGTAATTTTAGCTTCCATCATCTTTCATTCACCAAATAAACATCATCATTCCCTCACTCATCATCACCTTTGCTAATACTTTGCATTAGTAATACTAGTCGCATTAATTGTAAAAAATATTATAGTAACTTAGTTTGTGGGTAACAAGTAACAGTAACAAGTGTGGGCTTAGCTTGGCTTTTTATTATTCTCTTGCTGAGCTTGAGTATTAGGCCTACAGCAGAATGATATGAACCTATATAGATTGAAATTTTCCTCAATATGAGTAAAATTGCTAGTTATTCTCTTTGATATGGAAAAGTCTATAAGGTCTGGGATTTTATTTGTGTCTCTTGGCTAATAAGTTGGACTCATTGAAGAATGGAAATTCATCCTTATATTCATTGATAGCATCTCTCAATTCTCTTGTACCGCTTATATACCTTATATAAGTTACCTTATATACCTCCTTCTTCATCCATTACTTTTGTGGATGACAAACAAGAATCCCAGTCAATATGCTTAGAATTAAATCGCCCCCTTGAATAAATCTATCACCCAGCAAGTGTTCTAATACCGTATCATTCTGTGTTGATTATTTTTTAAATTTTATCCAGGAGAACAGTAGATTGCTCCAATTCTAAGATTTTGAGCAAGTGTTTCAACTCCTATTACTGTGGCGGTGTGACCTGTGCTTCTGTCAATAGTAGATTGCATTCTTTATAATGTTTTATATATTTTTTGACTATTATTGTTTGTTTGTTTGTTTATGAGGGTGAAGCCCACATAAGCTCATAGGCTTGTGCGTGGGTAATGAAATGTATGATACATGACGACTACTTTTTAGGTAGTCGGGACCGACGGCTTATCGTCTCCTCTGAAAGACGGGGTGGTCGTATCTATGTGATTGTGCTTTGGTCAAAAATTGTTCTCCGCTTGGGATTCGAACCAGGGTCCACCTGGTTATCAGACCGGCGCTTTATTACTCCTCCAACGTGCCACCCACACACCATATAATAATATATTTATATCGCCAAAAATTACATACAGTAGTTAATTACAAAATATGAATGATACATACAAAATGCATGATAAATTTAAATTAAAATATATCTAAATGATTTTATTAAATGATATTATTGCCATATTACAGCCATATTATTGCACAGCCCCCATGAGCTTCATTGTCCATTGGGTGTATTAGTATGTTCATATTTATAGAATAATTGTGTACTCACAATTATTGTGACACATACATTCAGAGACACTGGAAGAAGTTTGTCATAATATCATTCACTATGTGATAATTAATGCAATACAATCTTCCTCCAATGTTGAATATATACGACATTATGAAAGTTTATCATTTAAACTCAATTGATTATTGATCTGTAAACTTTTCAACTTTAGATGCCTGAGGCTCCAAAGGATAGTATCAGTGGAAATTAGGAACTAAAAAAATAATGATCACAGTACTTTTGAACCGAGATGATTAAAAATTTTATTAATCTTTATCTCTATTACACTTTTTGAGCAATTGTGAAGGTGATATTGTGGTAGTTATCCATATACTACTTTATTCAAGTATTTAATGACCTTACCTGATTTACCTTAGTTCAAGTATTAAATGGAATGACTAGATGTTGTTGAACCACTGATTTATTTCTATAAATCCAGATACCGGTTTCGGTTTTCACACCATTATCAATGTCTAGTAAACTCTGGTGTTTACCAGAGATTGATAATGGTGTAACAACCGAAACCGGTATCTTGATTTTTTTAATAAATCAGTGGTTTGACAACATTTTCTTTTTTCATTTATCACTATTGATAGAACTAAATGACTTGTTAAAAATATTCCTGTAACTTACAAATCGATAATAAACAACAGCCATTAAAATAACCACGTTGAACTTTATTGTGAAAAAATCAAGATATTACAACAGAAATAAGAAAAATCACATATTAGACTAGTGGTATAAACGTGCGCAAATTCCAAAACAAATTTCTTTACAGTTTATTCATAAAATTTATCCTCATTGGATCAAACTAATGAGAGGTAGGAGGGGAGACCGGATATGGCTTTTGTACAATTTACTTCAATTTTTACTTTACTTTTGTACTTTTGATCTAATATTTTGTACATTATAGTAATAATGAGTTACAAATTCAATGCTCTTGACTTTGAAAATTCCAAAATAAATTAGAATTTGATCTTTTTGATACATTTGAGCAATTATGATATTTAAAAAAATATATATTACTGGGAATTAAATTGGAGTTTTCTGTAACCAAGTCAAGAGTATGCCCTTCTATTATAAGAATAATGATTGTAATTTTATAAATATATATTGATTTCATGAACAATATTTTCCAAACCGGAGTAAGATCAAAACAGTTGAGTATTCATTCATCTGTGATTCACATATACTTGGGCTATAGCATACAAGAGGTATCATTATCATTATTAAATTTTGATAGTGGATTTTATGCAAGGTGTATAGAATAGTAGAGGTGAGGCGGAGTGAAGCAGCTGGCTGTGAAAGTTATAATTTTGACGTCACTGAGGTCCTCTAGTCAAAAATTTAGCATTGATTTCCCTATCCTAGACAAAAAATTGCGCACTTTTTTCAATTTACAAATTATAGAATTGTTTAATAGGTAAATTTCTTATATGAGCTTGTAGAGAATTTTAAGACCTACATTTTGAGTGATTTAAATCTATAATTTACTCAAATTTAACATGAGAAAAAGTCTGTTAACGTGTCTAGGGAATACTCTGCAGCTGGGCTAAAGCAAATTATGAATAGCAATGCTATCGAATGCAATGATATTATAAATGTATCTTATAATAGCATTGCTATATACTCTTAATTGCATCAGCCCAGCTGCAGAGCATTCCCAAGACACGTTAACGGACTTTTTCTCATGTTAAATTTGAGTAAATTATAGATTTAAATGTAGGTCTTGAAATTCTCTACAAGCTCATATAAGAAATTTACCTATTAAACAATTCTATAATTTGTAAATTGAAAAAAGTGCGCAATTTTTTGTCTAGGATAGGGAAATCAATGCTAAATTTTTGACTAGAGGACCTCAGTGACGTCAAAATTATAACTTTCACAGCCAGCTGCTTCACTCCGCCTCACCTCTACTATTCTATACACCTTGCATAAAATCCACTATCAAAATTTAATAATGATAATGATACCTCTTGTATGCTATAGCCCAAGTATATGTGAATACCTATGAAATATGTAGCCTTTTACAAGTTACCAGCATAACTTAGGGAAGACTGGGGCTAGTTTGGACACAGGGCTACATTGGAAATTTCTATAATTTCTGCAGATAGAGTTAATCTGCCAGAACAGTATGTAATTTTTCTTTTATTTATCAAATGTATGTAGATTAATGGTTAAAAAAAAGTGATTATATTTTAAACAAGGCCCTTTTTAAAATTCCAGATTATGTAAATTTTCTAATAATAGGAGATATCTGAACTAGAGTTAGTGACTGAGGTACTGAGCATCAAACATTAATCATATATTACTGAATGGAATGGCCAACAGGCTTAGCCTACCCCCTAAACTGTCATTAAAAAAAAATGATAGAAGTTGTACAAATGGATATGTACATTAAAAGTATTCCTATAAATTGGATTAAATTTCTAAACAAATGAATGCCAAAAGCCCTTTTATAATAATCAAAATCGGTAGGTATGCAAAGTTTCAAGTTTGTAGCCTACTTTATCAATAAGTAATGATAAAGATTAACCTTGTAATAATTACCGATGAAGTGGAAGATGCTGAAGTTGTCTAAGAAAAGCCACTTGAGTTTTCATTATTTTAAAGGAATAATGTTTGGTTGGAATTCAAAAAGTTCTGCTTTGGTCAATAGGCAGAATTTAGTCATTATTCAGGCAGAAGATCAAGGGTAGCCGGCTGATACCTGCTGATTGGGATGAATAGGACTGGCAAACCGTGTTTCAATACCGGGGTATTGTTAACTCCACTTGAAAGAAAACATTCGAGAGGCAATTCAACAAATAATATATTTTAGAATAGGGGGAGTGAGTGAGAATGTGTATGTGGGCTAAGTGAGAGAGAATGAGCGCGTGCTTTACAGAAAGAGTGAGTGAGAGCGTATTAGTGGGGATGATTGAGTGATCGTGTCAGAGAGAAAAGAGACTGGAGCTTGACCAAGTCTTTTGTCTTCGCCACTTCAACATGATTTTCTGGAAACAGATGTTGGGCCTGGTGATTAAAAACAAGTAAAGACTTTACTAAGGGTTTTTTGAGTATTTACTAGCTTTGGAGTGAATAAAAACCTGTCTAGTAGAGGCTCGACTCGAGCGTTTACTAAGGGGCCTAGTAAGCTCTAGTCGACCTTGAATTTTCCTAGTCTTTACTAGCTTTTGTGTGAATAAAAGCTAGTAAAGAATTTACTAGGCTAGTATTTACTACCCTTTTTGCAAGGTAGGGTCGGAGCAGACTTGCAAGAGAATACTAAGGCAATTCGCCTCTAACATATTCAAGTTTATCAACGAAAATTAATTATTCAGCCTATTCTATGGAGCTATCTTACTATCTATTGAAATTATTTAATTATACAAATATTTAGGAGCTTACAAAAATTATTTTTCAATCGGCTAATGTCTGTCAGGCTGGTCTTAAACGGTAATATTTTTATTATTAGGTGAAATCATATAAAAGGAGAGAAAAAACGAAATTATAATTTCAATCTCTTTTCATATTAAAATACTAAAGGAATATTAACATATGTACCTAATTCCGGCTTAACCGGACTGACAACATTTCTTGTTTATTTTTAAGCCAAATTATTGTCATTAATATAACTATACTATGATATGGTACAGTATAACACTTATATAGATGAAACTGATGTAACAATTTAACTAGCTAGTAAGTTTATACAAATATAATTGTTCATACATATAGAACAAGATCTCTATAAATAAAAGCGAAATGGCACTGATTCATTCATTCATTCATTCATCACCAGAACTAAAAATCCACTGAACCGAATGCGTTCAAATTTGGCAGGCATGTTCAGTTGGACGTTTAGACGCTCGCTAAGAACGGATTTTAGGAAATTTTCAAGGAGACGCCTAATATTTTAGTTTTTCTATAGTTTTTCGGCGTTTTCTTCATTTTTTCGAGAACCAATCGGTAGAAAATGTTGATATTTGGTGGGCAGGTTCAGATAAGGTCTAGAAATGTTGTGTAGAAATATTTTTGCAATCCGTTCAAGATTACGCCAGTAATAAGTTTCTCAAAATTGTAGGTGTATTGCGGGTTGCATATCTTCAGCCTTGATACGACCATTACGGTACTGTAGATTAAATTGTTCAGCGAGATTATAGATGAACTAATTTGGAAGATATTGAATCAAGTTTCATACTATGTCCGATATACTTCCCAAGGTTACGCTTAATATTATCGTTTTACTATTTTTTTGAGTTTTCAGAGTTTTCCTTAGATTTTTCTAGAGCAAATTGGCAGAAAATGTTGATATTAGGTAAACAGGTCCAGATTAAGTGTAGAAATTCTGTGCTAAATGAATTTCGAATCCCTTCTGAACGGAATTTGCAGGCGGGCGAAGCGAGCCTGTTTGTCTCAGCTGACACTGACAGAGGTTTTGCAGGCGAGCGAAGCGAGCTTGCTTGACTCGCTTACACTGCCCATACTGTCGGGGGTCCAGGGGGCGGAGCCCCCTGGCTAGGCGGAGAAGGCGAGCGAAGCGAGCCTGCCGGCTAGTATAGTTATATATGGTACTATGATATTATAGATATCAGTCATACAATGGTTTTGTGTTGGTTTGGTACAAAATAGAATGGATGAATGTTATATTTTGGTATTCGACCAGGTCTTCCCAAGAATTCTTTTTATCTATGGCCTCGACTACAATACCATAATTCTATAATTAGTAGGATGGCAGGTAGTGAATAGCTCATAGAAGATGACTGTCCTCTATATGAGCATTGAAGAAATTCAAAGGCCATAGAGAAAAAAAACTGCATGAGAATTGTGTTTGTCCCTCTTCTACCTAGGAATCAATGAAAGCAGTACCGTAATTGGGTTGATAGCAGGTAGGTAACAAATAACTTGTACCTATCTTGTACAGCTCTCCACAGCTATCTTGTGATTAGAATCCACAGCTATTCTTAATTTCATTTTCTGAGAAATATGAAGAATAGGCCCACACCTGAAGAATACCAAAATGGTCAAAGCGAGTACCAAAATAGATTTGTTGGCCTACTCCTTGCACGGTACCTATTCTAATTTTGCTTTGTTGTCCAGTCTATTCATTCAATGCGGTGGTTGGATTCCACCGTGAAAGGATTTGGAAATTCAAATATCCAAAAGCAAAATAGTGCTAGTTTTCAATGGCCTGTATTTTTAGGAATAGAATAAGTATTGGGCGATTGATTGTTTTTTTTCTCTCCTCATGTTGTATATTTGTACTCAAATGGATAAATCAATCGATAAATAGATATAAATTTCAAGAAAATTACTATTTTAAAATAAATTAAGTAATTAATTCTATTTGAGAATAGATTAGCTGCGGGAAATAGAAGTAATTGAAACTGGTAACTCTTAATCTGAAACTTATTTTATTTTTAAACTGATGGTCCCACTTTAAAACAGAACAGATATCCTCGAAACTTTCTTCTATTCTTTAAAAAATGTCTGGTGGGTGAAGCCTGTTTATTCAATAAAACATTTTTATCTGAAAATCAAAATAATTTAATCTTGAAATTATTTTTATTTTCTTCAGTTTCCAGATAGGCTATCCACAAACAAATTTAATATTTTCAAGAGTATTGAAGTTTTTACTATAATTTAGAGAGATTTGAAATAATTTCATGTGTAGAACCTGATCCAATCAATAATTTTATTCATTCAAATAGGACTAAAAATAGGAAGAAATTATTCAGGTAGACTTAAACTTTCTGTATTCGGTTGCAAACACATCTATGAATAGCTGCTTAGTAAGAACTAGGGAGATTCTATGTGAATAAAAGCGCTGGAGAGTATACTCTATAGTAAAGACTCTGGTTTTTCCTAGTAAACACTAGAAGAGAGCGTACTAGGGTTATTCACATCGAAGCAAGTGATTACTAACCGGGCGAGCGTTTACTAGGTAGTAAAGACTTTACTAGACAGACCGTACTACCAAGTATTTACTCGTTTTTATTCACTTGGCCCGTTGTCACCTACCCATTGGGTATTTGATTGATGTGTGCACTTGGCAAGAGAATGAAAAAGTAAAAAATGAAGAAATTTCATTTACTGAGAAAGTAAAAAATGAAGAATCGTAATTAATTAAAGACAAAAACTTAAAGTAGAGAAGTAATTGATTGCAGAGAACAAAAGGAGAATGATATCATCTATATGAGTAGAAAGAAATTAAAATTAACTCACCAAGTAGGCCTATAGACTGTCCAAGCAAAGAAGACCCTCTGGCAAGATGAGGAAATGACTCCAGCTCGATCAATATTGGTTCAAAAATTATTGATTTGGTCTCAATCGTAGGAAACATTCTGATTTTCAATTAGAGACCAAATCAATATTTTTTGAACCAATATTGACCAAGATGGAGTCATTTCTCATCTTGCCGGAGGGTCTTCTCTGCTTGGTCAGACTATAGATATTATCAAATTAAAATTTAAACCTAGGGCTATTTTAAAATTGATAAGCAAATTTTTTTTCTATCTACCGGTATAAATATTATCAATATTTATGTATTATCGATTATCCAATTAAATATGATTGCTCTTAATATTACACTATAGTAATCTGGCTTTTCCAAAGTTGTAGAAGTGTTGCAGGTTGCATTGCACCTGAGCCGATCAATCTATGAAAAAGAATTAATAATAAATGCGAAATGGCACTCATTCAACATACACACAAATTGGATTGTACCTTTAGACGCGCACTATACCTACCAACAGATTTTGAAAATTTCCCAAGGATGCATCAATAACGTATTCAAGTTATTCTACAGTTTTTCTGCATTTTCTGGGCTTTGATTATTTACGCCGCTACGAATTGGTGAAGTTTTCAGCAAATGTTTGTTAATTTATACAACTTGAATAATATTATTTCCAAAATTATTCGTAAAAGTAAAATAAGATACGGTATTTAATGATGACGAAAATTCTTTACTTGTGAATTCAAGTGAATTCCACTGATCAGTTGTTACTCAACCCATATATAGGCTACTTTAAATCCTAGATCAAGCTGCGTTGAGGAAAGCTGGCCTCAATCAATTTATTACGTGTTTAAAGTTATGGATTGCTTTCAAGAAAGAAACAAACTATGTAACTTATGGTATGACTGAGTATAATATCTTGTTTTATTTAGAAATAACTTGCCACTGTAGGTGCGCAAATAGCCTACTGGTAATTATTAAAAAAAAGAAACTGGTGAAGTTTGAGATAAAAATTTTGTTATTCTGAATTTCAAAATTCATTTTATCATTTTGTGATGTGTAGCTGAAATGAAGAATTGCAGTACAAATACGGTACGGCGGTGAATAATAATGCTAATAATATAAGTTAACTCGTTTGTAACCGTACATATAGTGTTCAGTGATAGAATACCATACGGTACTATTTAATATTTTAAGTTACAAGGTGTTCCTTAAATGCTTCAATAAACTAACTGTTATTGTATTATTCTTCTTAAATATGCAAAGAAATAAATTCTAGCAGCTAGGAAAAGTAATTCTCGGTTGATGGTCGAGTGAAAGGTGGGATTACCAGTACGGTATATTTTGTTTGTTTGTCAATGGCGCAACAGCCCTATGAAGGGCCTAGGCCTACCAGCTGGTTGCCAGTTTCATATTCACCAAACTATACAGTCCATCCAAGCAAAGAAGACACCCCGCCAACACGGGAAAACAACTCCAGCCCGGCCAATACCGGCTCAAAAGCCATAAATTCTCAAAAGAACCCACAGCCCCCGAACCAATACCGACCGAGCCGAAGCCGAAGCGGTATATAGCAGAATAATATTCTTATTGTCTTTGATAGATGAATACCGGTAGTAATGAGAAAAAAATCACTTAAAGCCCCGATTAATTCCGGGTAATTACTTTAACATTATTTTTTATTATGAGTACAATAGTATGCTCTTAGGCAGGAATAATATTTTCTATCTATGATAAGATACAAAATAATAAATTTAGGTACCACGAAAGTTTCTACAGTAGGAAGCTAGCCTACTCTAATTGATCGCAAATGCTCCTGTTTTAATTTAACTGATTTTCAAAGCTGAGAATGCATGGTGCTCAGAATCTTATTAAAAGAGTTTGTTCTTATCATATACAGAGTAAATCACTTAATAAATATTACCAAAGACAGACTTATTCAAATGATATTCTTCCATTGAGAATTGAACGTAGAGATTCAATTGTAGTAGGCTACTAATATCTGTAACATTTGTTGGAGGTATTTATTGTAAGAGATTAAATTATAGTACTAAAATATAAATATTATTATTATTAACTGAAATCAAGTTTACTCCATTCTCCTAGTCAAAATTATTTTAAACTACCCGCCCACTACTACTCCTTTCCCCGCTCAATGTGTCGTGTCGACCTTTTGGTTTGTCGCTCATTCGGTATCCACCGCTGAAATCAAGAAGGCGTTGCCGTCAATCCTAGCTCTGCCTACGTCATCGCAAGCTTTCGGAAGAGTGGATTTTCGGAACACTGGTGTATCCTCATCATAAAGGCAGACCATTGCGACTGGGTCGTACCAACGAAAATGTATGTAACCACGCAGCCGTATGCGTACATTGCGGCTGACGGTCGTTACGTTTCGCACCAACCAAATCGTACCTTCAAGGTACGATAGAAGTATAGAACTTAACCTATGAAAAATAAACAATAATTCTTTTGGGGTTGTGTACTATCCTCGGAATTTCTCTTCTTTCAAATAATATTAAGTTATGGAATTAACTTGAAATAATCTGATGAGCTTTCAATTTATTGTACTTATTGGTTCTTTTTTTTGACAAATATCATGTCTGATATCGGTAATGATTGTATTGAAAAGGTGATAAAGATAGTAATTTTGGGTGAACCATCTGTTGGAAAGGTAAGCTACTGTCATTTTTAATATGGAAAAAGTAGATTTATTTAATTTTCTCAAGTTTATGTTCTATCTATTCTTTAAAAATATATTTTTCCTTATTGACCTGAAAATAATTCATGATAATTATATCTTCACATAGCCTAAGTTACTTGGGCTAAATCGCGAGATATAATATAATTATAATACCGTATGTACTTATTGATCCAAGGTCACATAGATGCATAGGATCAGGAATTATAATACACATAACTTAGGCCTACAAAATAGAGTTCAAATCGATGAAAAAAATGAAGATAGGCTGTGTGAATGGCTTCAGCAATTATGTGTTCTGGGTAGGCAGATGAAGAAACTCATCAACTTTATAAAATGGACTCAAGCAGAGCCACCTACTATTCAAAGCATTCCTGAACTCAACAAATTCCAATTCCTGAAATTGAAGGCCAGTTGATTCAATAAACACAGGCATCCCCATAATTAGATGACTGAATTTCAGCCTTAAGTTACCAGACGAACAAATAGATTGTTAATGTTCTATGCCTTGCCTTGCCTTGATTTCATGGATGTTTGCTCTGCACTGGAGTGTTTCCTTACTTTCATGAGGATGTACCAGGCCATTTTAAATATAGAGGTTTACCACTGAAAGATGCCAAGCTGAAGCTTACAATGGGCAATTCTATGAGCTCTACTCATTATTCTAATTTCTCCTTTCTGCATAATTTATACCTCTCCAATCTTGGTGGCATTACTCCAGAATATCAGACCATAATCCAGATCTGACTTGAACCATGCAAAGTACTTGGATCTCACGTAGGCTACGGTATTCTAATATACAAAACGCAGTAACCTATCCAAAACAGTATCAATTTGAGGAGCCCATGAAAAATCTTTATCCACAGTCGATGAACTGCACTGGAGAACAAATAGCAGGGTCTCAAAGACTCAAACTGAATAAAACCCTCATAGTCTTGGCTTGATTCAGTAGAAAGTCACTAGCTAAAAATAAATGAAATCACTAGCTGCAAACCACTCTGATACATGCACTGTTATGTTACATTACTGGCCCTTGCACCAAGAGACTGAATATCAAGACCAGTATTTATTAAGGTGGTGTCATCTGCATAAATATATGAGTATTCATCCACATTTTGAGGAAGGGCTCTTATAGCAATCACGAAAAGCAGGGGCTTCAATTTACCTTGAGGTAATCCACAGTCAACATTCATAGTAGGTGGCTTACTGCCATCAAACTCAACCATCTGCCTCCTTTCGCACAGGTAGGAGCCGATCAAGTTTAGAGCTGTACCCCGGATGCAAAAGAAATTAATATTTTCAAGCAGTATTTTGTGACTGACACAATCAAACGCTCTGCTCTCGTCACAGAATGTTCCCCATCCAAAAACTCCCTCCTTTCAAATGCATGAAAGTATGTCCGTAACCAGAGCATCATTTGCTGTTTATTTATACAGCAAATAAAACCTAATTTGAGAACTAAAACCTCTACCTAAAAACTAATTGTGAACTTGTGAAAATGTCATTTTTTCAAGGAAAGAACTCAACTGCTCTGAGGTGATAGACTCAAAGACTTGAGCCATTATTGGGATGAGTGATATTCGCCTATATGCTGGATTCTTTTGCCTCCTTTTCTTAAAAAATGACCAACTTTGGAGACTTGAAGAAAATGCGGAAAGACTCTTTAATGTCGAAATAATGCATGTTGAAAGCATGCATTAATGTCGACTGACAATGGGTTTGCAACCCACTCATCAATTTTCTTTCATAATGTACAGATCTCTTTTCTTTCTCTGCCTAATATTTTCTTATTTCACTCACGTTGGAGAAATCATATTATGTCTCTGGATCTTGACAGTTTGAGACTTCTTATTACTCTATTTATATCCTCAGGAGTGGTGAACTACCAATTAAAGGTTGCTCTAGATTCACAAAAAAATCCATAATTGAGGTGCCACTCTGCCTAATATTTTCTTATTTCACTCGTGTGAAATGTGTAATGTGTGAAAAAGTAAGCAAAAGCATGGTGAAATGAGATCCAACCTTGAGATTTATCCCAAGTCCAACTTACTGGACTGAGTTTCAATCTAAATTCTTTTAGCCTACGATACTGTAGTGCTTTGAAATTTTATTATAAATTGATATGTCCCGTTATTATCAAGATGAAGTTAAAACTTGAACGTGAATAATGAAGTTACAAAGCATAAAAATGCCTTCACCAAACGGAATAAGCTCTAAAAAGATTTAAAACTATGATACCGCAGCTCAGAATGATAGATATGAAAAGAATATTATTTAAGGCTGGCCTTTTTTACCTCTTTGCTAGGCATTAATAAATAGAACTGTGCTCCAATAACTCTCTACGATACATGAATAATTATTGTAGAAATATTCTTTGTATTTCTAGGTTTGAGAGTTTCGTAACATAATTCTTTTAGAAACAAGCCTCAATTTTATGCAAACACTATGACAATTCTGTTGAAAGTGAATGAAATTATGTTGACTTCTCATATTTTCCTATGCACCTATGTGTAAGGATGTAAAAAGTTATCATTCGCATAGACATAGACCATAGATAAATCCAGGTTTAAGTAAAGTCTCGATCTTTTAAAGATAAGCTTTGTTTCATTTTTACAGACAGCCCTAGCCACGAGGTACTGCCATGAAGATTTCAGTAGACAATACTATCCCACTGCTGGTGCTGATTTTTTCCTGAAACGAACTGTGGTTCAAGGAAATCGGCCTTTACGACTTGTCATCTGGGATCTCAGTGGACATTCTTTAGGAAGTGATATGTTTGACAAATACATGTTTGGTGCTCAAGTGAGTAAAATATTAGATCTTGGATTAGTTTTGAGACAACTCAAGAAATCAGTAATTGAAAAGTTGGAAACTAGACTTTCAAATAGAGATTTGTTTTAATAGCGCAAATACAGAGTGCGGCAACATAACTTCCTTATTTTGAAACTTTGTAAAACGCATTGTATGAATCAGAAAGCTTTTATTAGTTTTTTATAATATAGGCACATACATAAAGTTTTTTTTGCCCAGTTTTGAAGATCTAATCAGTAGGTGACGTCCCCCATTCTCCATTCACTAAGTGAACCGATTTCTGGCGTTTGTCATGACTCCAACCAGCATAGCAGGCGTTATGTTGGCAATTTTTTCCTGGATATTAGTCTTCAAATCTTGTAGGGTCCTTGGACGGTTCACATAAACACGGGATTTAAAAAAAAACATGGAAAAAAATCACAAGGGGTCAAATCGGGAGAGCGGGCCTGTCACTTCAAATCGCCCCTAATTGAGATAAGGCGTTCTGGAAAGTGTTCCCTCAGAACAGTCATCATGCCATCGATGTCTTGAAGTGTGTGCCGTTGGTTTGTCTTGTTGGAACCAAATTTCCTCTAATTCCAACTCATCTAGTCGTGGGGAAAAATCCTTCAACATGTTTACATACCGGTATGAATTCACTGTCACTATGACTTCATTTTCCTCAAAGAACCAGGCACCAATAATTCCACTTGAGGAAACTACACACCACACTGTGACTCTAGGTGAATGAAAAGGCATTTTATGCAATTATCGAGGATTGGTGTCAGCCCAGTAGCGCCAAGGACCCTAAAAGATTTGAAGATCAACATCCACGAAGAAATTGCCTGCTATGCTAGCTGGACTCATGACAAACGCCAGAAATCGGTTCACTCAGTGTATGGAGAATGGGGGACGTCACCTACCTGATGAGATCTTCAAAACTGGGCAAAACAAAACTTTATGTATGTGCCTATATTATAAAAAAACGAATAAAAATTATCCGATTCATACAATGCGTTTTATAAAGTTTTAAAATAAGGAAGTTATATTGCCGCACACTGTATATGACAAAAATATGTTATCTAAGTTATAATGTATTGTACTCAATTGTTGCACTGTTGCATAGACCTTACTTGATGTTAATTTGAATTCAGAAATGTTTTTCAACATTAAATAACAGTATTCTCTGTGTTCTCTAAAATCAAGCCATATAGGCTACATAAAAATATCAATTTTGATTGAATAATTGGTCTAGGTTGTGACACGTTTTTGCTTTCTTCTAAACTTTATATCACTTAAATTCGTTACAGCTCATGCTCATGTA
Source organism: Sogatella furcifera (assembly GCA_017141385.1). Classification (NCBI taxonomy): domain Eukaryota; kingdom Metazoa; phylum Arthropoda; class Insecta; order Hemiptera; family Delphacidae; genus Sogatella; species Sogatella furcifera. The sequence goes on along the minus strand of CM029548.1, from coordinate 32,042,004 downwards.
TGTCTATTGGAAAATTTGAGCTATTTTCTGTTCATCAAACTCTTACTGTATGGTACTTGATTTTTCATCTAGTCTTTCCTTGAAGACATTTTTTTGCTATGCTAACATGCAAAATACTGGTCAGTCAGAAAGTCCTGCAGCTTTGACTCGTTTACTTTGGATCCTATTCTAAATTCTGCTGCCAGTACATGGGCGTACGCAGGCAGGGAGGGGAGGGGGGCAGATGCCCCCCAGAAGTTGACAAAATTTTTGTTTTCAATACATTAAAAAATAAAATGAATTAGATAAAAAAAATAATTTATATAATAAAATAAAAATAAATTATTATTATTATCATAGAATGAAATAAATTTACAACTCAATTGTAGGTTGAAGATTGCGAAGTCACAGACTCACAGGGGTAAAACTTCCATATCTGAGTCTCCAATTTAATACTGGAGAAGATAATTAATAATTCCTCATCTTGACTCATTGGAAGTAAGATTCTCAGATGAGAATACGCTTTTTTATCTCTGTCACTTTTCCATCCTTTGTAGGGTTAGTCAATGAAACGGAAAATTTTGAAGAAGTTACTAATGTGGAAAAAATACAGCGATCCACTGTACAATGAGAGAAATAAAGTATTTTTTCTAAAAATCAATTGTTCAATTCTAAACATCAATTTCTCATGTTTTTAGAGATTTGCATCATCACCTCATTTTCAGACGTGTATGTTTAAACAACTTTGAAAAAACTGAAGAAATATCTAAAAAACTATATGAGAGTACGAAAACCTTCGAAACCTTCAAAATATTTCTTCTGTTCAACAGACAATACTCCAAAGTTCACGCAAATCTGTCCAACAACAATTCTCTATTCCTTGCAATGAAGGACGATTCGCAAATTTTATATTCAGAAATCAATATTTTCTATTATTATCCAATAGAATACATTTAGAAGTACATTTTTTCTTCATATTCATGACTAATAAATGATGAAATTGATTTTTTTTTCTTGAAGAGTTGGTGACTTATTCAAATCTTTCTGTTTTACTTGCTAACTCTCTATATGCTCAAATGTTACTCCAGAGAATTAAAAAAAAACATTTTTAATCTTCAATGGAGTTTTATGACCTAGAATCCATTACTGCGAAGTTATAGCTGTGGTATTATGTATTTGAATGAAAAAAAAATTGAAAAGTTGAAGGTAATTGTAGCAGCTAATTTTTTGGAGCTGAATAGCCATACAATAGTGTTTCAGAACTCCCTACCAATATTTTAGATCTAGGTGAGAAACATACTACAGTTTCTAAATACAGGGTTCGCCAATGAAGTGGGATGATTTGAGTAAGCAACAGGTTGTTCAAGAAATTGTATTTTTGTAATTTTTTCATCATAAATAGAAAGTAGAAATGTAGCCATTTAGTTTACAATAAGTCAAAAATCATTTTTTGAATTTATCATCTTCCAAATGTCCTCCATTGGAATCTATGCACTTTTGCAGCCTCGAAGTTTTCCTCGACATTTCGCAGCATATTGAGTGGTATTCCTCCAATCTCATCTCGAATCCGTTGTTTTAGAGCTGGGATAGTTCTGGGTGGATCGCTTTGATAAACACTCGTTTTTAAGTAGTCCCATAGAAAATGGTCATAAGTTGATAAATCTGGAGAGCGAGAGGGCCAGGGATATCCCCGTTTCGAGAAATGACGCGGCTTGGAAACAAAACATTTACAGCATTCATGGCAATTATCGCAGTTTGGCTTGTTGTCGTATTTGTTTGTTCATTCAATGGAAAACGGGCGATTTCTGGTGTAAGAAAGTTATGAATCATTTCGATGTAACGCACAAAGTTAAAAGTGACAGCAAATTTACCCGTTTCTTTCAGGCCCAGCTGCAAAAGTGCATAGATTCCAATGGAGGACATTTGGAAGATGATAAATTCAAAAAATGATTTTTCACTTATTGTACACTAAATGGCTAAATTTCTACTTTCTATTTATGATGAAAAAACTACAAAAATACAATTTCTTAAACAACCTGTTGCTTATTCAAATCGTCCCACTTCATTGGCGAACCCTGTATTTTGAAACTGTCCGAAGTTCATGATACCTTATTGTTGACTGGTATTTCGAATCAAGTAATATTGTAGAGAATGAAATTTTGATGAATCAGCTCGGTTGCCGTCTCTTCTAGGACGCGCCCAAATCTCACAAATCAGGATTTCAAGGAGACAAAACAGACAATGAAGGCAGTTTTGAATAGATTGCTTGTCTTTTGAAGGATTGTTTAATTGTTTGTCTCAAGAAAGTAACTGAATATTTCTTCTGAAATAAATCGAATTCTAGCTATTTGTGAGACAATCAACAGGTCTTTGAAGAATAAAGCCAGGAGAGAAACCAATTTGAAATTTTACATATGATTACAAGTGATGGCCATCTTAGCTCTCCCATATATGACTCTGAAACCTGGGTAGGTACCGAGAAATAAAGAATAGAGAAAGTTACAAGTGGCTAAAATTCAATTTTTTAAAGCAGTAAAAAAGATAAAATTTGGAATGTTTAAATAAGACAGGTACTCAACACATTATCATTGAGGCAGAATAAAAAGACCTGGAAAAATCAATATTCAATGGATGGAACCAGTCAACAAAAAGGGATACTATTTCCATCCCTTAGAAGTTGAAAAATTGAGTTCTCTCCGCTTATATTTTGATCGTTATCTCAATAACCACAAAACTGGTTTTATTGAATTTCTCAACTAATTTTTCATAAGGATTGACCACTTTAATACTCTCTTAAGGCCCCAAAAAAATTATAAAATTTATAGAGGAATGTGAAAACATAGATTCGGGCATTTGGATGTGTGAGCAATTGAGAATTTTGGGACAGTTTCAAAATAATATTCAGATATGTTTCTTACCCAGGAACAATGAATTAGATTATTGATAGGGAGTTTTGAAGCACTCTTTATAGATAAAATGTTGATAAATTTATTTACCTCAAACTAGTTTTTAAATTAGTTAGGGTACTTCTATTTGTATCCAAAGTGTTTGGAGCAGATTATTATTCAATATTTTAGTTAGACTACCTATTATAACTTTGTACCATGCTTATAGATTTTGGTATTTGAACAATTTTTGAACAATTTCGAGGAAAGACTCTTAATATGCAATGCTTCCTAAGAAGGGAAATACTGTTTCAGGAATTACAAACACCTGAAAGATTGAACTTGCTTTAAACACTCAGTGAACAGAGAAATTGAATCACAATCAAACTTTGTGATGAAATAATTTGAAACAAAATGTGGGGCTTATTGTTAGTACAAAAGACCTAATCTCACTTAACTTCATGGAAATTTAATCACTTAAATCACAAGTCATCCAAATTATTTGCAATATTATGTTTAATTTATTTTTATTCTCAATTTTCATGATAGAATGTATTGAACTGAACAATATTATGACTGACCCCCCCCCCTCTTTCTATGAGGGGGACCTATGAACTAGGGATCGCCGTGAACGGGGAAAATGGCCCCCCCCCTGGAAAAAATTCTGCGTACGCCCTTGTGCCAGTATTTATCCACATGGATTGTTTGTCATATTTACAAATTCTATTAATGAAAATGATATTTGTTGTTTAGATTGTTATGCTGTTATTTGATATCACGAACGTTAACAGCTTTACAAGGCTGGTAGACTGGTTGGAAGCATCCAGGCGAGTCATGAGGGATAATAAACCAACATTAGCTCTTATTGCCAATAAGGGTTAGATGGCTTTGCATTTTCATTACAAGCACTAATTTGCACTTGGTGAGGCATGGCTAGTAGATAATTTTCAAGTCACAGTCGTCACCAAATTAGTCTTCATTTATTTATTTATTTTTTTTATTTCGCTTAAAAAAATGTTTTTTAGCATTGAGCATCAATTTACACTTCTAATTGGTGATTTTTACATCATCGTTCTAAATACATCCAAAAATTTGATCTCAATATTGGACCATACAACATAGAGAAGGAAATATTCTTTCTCTGTGATTACAATCACTTTCTCTTTCGAAATTAGAACTTTATTAGCCTACTATAAATATTCACGCACTTAATATGATTTTTAAAACTTTATGATTTCATAAAGTGATTCAACGTTCCTTATAATTAAGTATTTATTATTATTTGTGCACAGTTTGAATGTATTGTTTGAAAATAAATATTGAATATAAATTTATATGAGGACTCTTTTAATCGCGAAACATATCAATCATAAGCCTAAACTCAAAATACAATTAATAAATGAGACAAATTTACAATAAATAATTAGATAAATTTCTAATAATTCACGAACTCTTTCCATTAATCGTTCATAGCTCTGATCGTTTGTACAGAAAACGGAAGAAATACTTGTAGCTGTAGGTTTTTATTTGTGCACAGAATGGTAACTTCGAAGAGGGTTGTGGGGGAGAGCACGAAGTTCTCAAAACCACTTGAAGGAATTTCAGTGGCCATGGAGCATTGATATACCTTGTGAGCATTGTTTGTTGTTGACTTATTTTAGAAGTTGAGATTTTGAAACAGTTTTGCTGACATTTTGATGTGGTTGGTAAGGGACAATTTCCATCCAACAACAGCATAAAGTTATGGATCAAGAACTTTAGATCAATTGGTTCAATTTTGAAACAAAGGCAAAACGCCCAATGTCAGTCAGATCGTTGGAAAACGTGGAGTGAATAGCATTGGCGGCTCGTACGCACGAAAAAAGTGAAGTGCCCGTATCTTTTACTGTACAGCACTTCACCTGTTTCGTAGGCACGAGCCGCTAGTGGTGAATAGGCACGATTAGCACACTGAATACTCACTGACTAGCATGTATTGACCAGCGCCTGGTCAAATTGTTGCTCTTTGAATGTCCAACAGGTCAGGGAGAATAATATTTATTAACTCAGTAAGCAGAGTAGGTACACTTTCATACCTGTATAATTACAATTGTTCAACAGCTAAATCCAGCCAGACGCTAATTGCTAGATATTTCATAAGATACATTCTAGAGATTCCATGAGATTTGATTTTATGTATGATTTTATTTTTTATTCATGGCTTATCTCACTCACTAAACGATTTCCGGCGTTTTTACTTGGGCGTTCTCCATGCTTTTGTTTTAACATTGAACCAAGTTTAACAGTTGATCAATGCTTTTATTTTGATGGTATTGGAAGTTGTCCTTTACCAACCACATGAAAACGTCTGCAAAACTGTGTCAAAGTCCAAACTTTTAAAATACGTCTCAGCAACAAACACATAATGCTGACTCGGAGCGGTAATGCTCCATGGCAACTGAAATTGTTCCATGTGGTCTTGAGGAAGGTTCAAATAGATTACAGATTTTTATCTAATTACCTTGGTCTTGAGAACTTGGTGCTCCCATCCTCTCAGTTGTCATTTTGTGCACAAACAAAACCCTATGGGTATTTCTGCCGCCCTCTGTATGTAGAAGAGAAACTTGTTTTGATTATAAATTTTCACCATTCGATGTTGGAAATAATAAAATTATAGGTATTTTTCCATTAAAGGAGATATGGAGCATCAACGGACAGTTCCTTATGAAAAGCAAGTGAGATTTGCTAATGATAACGGCATTTCTTCTCATTCAATCTCAGCAAGAACTGGCGAAAATGTAAGTTTTAATAACGTTTCATCCTTGAAATATAGAAATATAATAAGAAAAAGTGTTGTCTTTAGTGTATTCATCCTCCGAGAATAAAATAATATCCGGTTTGTGATTGGCGAAGCAATTCTATTACTTTGAACGTGAGTTTCAATTATATAGATAAAATGCTATGTCATTCAAAGTCAATGTGATATGGATCGTAATGAATCCATAATTTTAACTTAATTCCTCAACGCAATGAGTTTAGACATCCACAGCAAGCAATCATTGATTATTATATAGCCAATTATTGTCATCAATATAAATCCCTGGCTAGTTTAACTGTGTTCCAAGGGAGATTCAAATCAATGGTATGGATAATGATTCTATATTCTGATTTCATTAATTGAAAACTCCGCTTGAATTATGTAAATTTGAGAAAATAAATAAATAAACTCAGTAGCTCCATTAGTCTACATCAAGTCAAAACTCAACTATATATTATTATTCAGTATCAATTCTTGAGCATTATCCATGTCGCGGAATAGTTTCCCATATCTTTAAACCACATATTGATTCCGTAATTTGATGTTATTTATACATTTTCATTAAGGATAATAATTTTAATCATCACATCAAAATGTTCAATGTTCTTCATTGAAATAGAAATGAATCAAATAAGATACATTATATGAAACTGCAGTTACTTTTTGACAGAGTAATGTTTTGAGAATGAAACCACCGAACTCCCTACTTCCAAGTTTGCTTTATCAATAAAAGTTTATTTTCCAAATAAGTCATTTTATTTACTTACATTTTCTGACATACATCTTTTTGTAGTTTATACAAATTTGATGACATATTTTGCTGTAATAAAGAATTATTAATTATTGACTATCATATCATAGTAGTTGTACTGATCAGTGTTGTTGTGCTTACAGGTCTCTCTGTGCTTCCAAAGAGTATGTGCCGAGTTTCTTGGGCTGAGATTGACAAAAGCCGAACAAGAAGAGCAATTGAACATTGTGAAGGCGGAAATAGTAACTCAGAGTGGATGCCCGCAGGTGGCCAGCGTCCAAGCTGCACCATCAGCAATATGCTCTTTGCAGTAAGCCAATCGAAACAATTCAATTATTGACAATCCAGTTGTGCTTTAATCTTCATTGCACCCATTTGTAATCAATCAGAATGTTTAAAAAGGAAAATAAAACACGAACTTTTCTACAGTTGAATCATAATTGTTTTTAATCGTGGTAAAATTTTGATTAACTTGAGCTATTTTGAAAATGTTTAGGATCAGAATAAGAATTTTCCAGGAAATAAGTCGACTTATATCCCTGTTATTCAATTTATAATCATGAGTGAGAAATTGGATTTCTTCTTATTTTATTGTATTCACTTCATTTAACTTTTTCTTACTTTTTCCATTGAATTTGAATAAAATGGTGATTTCAATCTTTACTGCTATCAAAAGTTAATTCAATTTCAATTTCAATTTATTAAAACATACAAAAGACAAAATAAATACAATAAATTTCAAAAACAAATATACATAACAATGACACATTAAACAAAAACACAGGCTTCATGGTTGGGTGTGCTGGGAAGAAAAGAGAGAAGAAATAATACCTAACCAACTATGATTTCCCATGTAATAGGCAGGTAGGATGAAGAGATAGGAAGGAATGGGAAGGGGTAAGACGTTGAGAAAAAAAGTAAGGAAGAAAGAATACAGAAGGAAGAACAAGCAAAAAGAATGGTGAGCGAGTCCACTTTTAACCGAGAGGAAAAAAATCATAACTAAAAAAACAATGCAAAAAAAAGTTTGCGCAGAAATCTTGAGTCTCATAAATCTAAATTGAAGAAAAAACTACTATTGGTCCAGTTTTTTATATCTAGTTTTGTTTTTCCACTGATCATAGAGTTTATGAGAAAGTTATCTGGAATAAGGTTTATTACTTTAGTACTTATGTAAATCAACTGCCTCCTTATACATTCAATATTAGTATTATATGTTACATATTTGTTGGCAGTATTCCTCAGATTATAATTATTGAGTCAAGAGTTCAATGTTAGAGGAAAATCAGATTTATATTTTATTAAGTATTATATCACGGTTTTTATGTATAATTGTCTTATTGTCATGACCCCAAAATCACTAAAAACCATATCAGTTGGGTACAACCTAGGTTTGCAAAGAATAATTTTGATAATCAGTTTCTGTGCTACAAATAATTCATTAATATGACAGTTGAAACAGCCACCCCATACAACTATGCCATACTGTAGAATTGATTTAACCAAAGCATGATATATCATTTTCAGATGGTTCCTATTTAGAATTTTGTTTACATGGTAAAATTTGAAAGATAGATATCTAATTCTTCTACAGATGGATTTAATATGAACATCCCATTTAAGGTTATCATCAATTATAATTCCCAAATATTTAATATTAGTTACTTTTTTATGGTGGGACAATCACAATTATCTATGTTTAAATTGCATCTTGAGTGGAGTCTCAAGTCCTGATTATTGATAGGCTGCCCTATTCTATTTACAGAGAAAGTTATGTAATTAGTCTTGTCTATATTTAAACATAAGGTATTTCTGTCAAGCCAATTCTTAATGCAAACCAAGTTTTTTCAGTTATTGTATGAACTTCATCCCAAGATTTACCATGAAAAATAGCTGCAGTATCATCTGCGAAAGATACCATAGTTGAGTTCAGAAGTCTTAAATTTAAAAAATCATTAACATAGAGTATGAAAAGTATGGGAGATAGCACAGTTCCTTGAGGCAGACCAAATTCCGTTAAGTTAGTGACACTAGATTGATCATTTATGGCCAGGGACTGGGTTCTATTACTCAGGTAGCTTTTAAACAATTCAAGTGAGACTCCCCTGAAACCATAGGACTCAAGCTTATCAAACAAAGAATTGTGAGGTATTGCATCAAAAGCTTTGCGTATATCCAGAAAAACAGCAATATTTTTCATATTGGAATTTATATTTTCGGAAAGGGTATTGATGATTACAAAATTCAGTTATTGTACTTTGGTTATTTCAGAATAAGACTTAGGAATATACTGTATTTGAATTGTTATAGCCTACCTATAGCTGAAGCTGAAACCCTTTTGGGGTTATTAAAATTTAGTCGTTCATTTTCGTTATTAAGTCGATAGAATTTCATTACATTTATTTGGAATATACTCAGTTGCACACTCAAATTATAGAGATTCATTTCAATCTGTCCTATTACCCACATTTTTCGGCGAATCGTTTAGGCATAATCACCCTCAAAATATTTCTATTAAATTGTAAAGAGCTACTTCAATGAGTTATCTACTGATCATGAGATATCAATTAAAGGAGTACAATAATTATCGATGCCCAAACACACACGATATGAATTGAAATTCACACTATTTAGTATAACATAAATTATACAGTATAAACTATTGAGTTTTGTATTAATAAATTGATTGGGATTCCCTGAAATGCTAGTACTGCTAAATATCGTGGGATATCTCATCTCCAATTCCTTATTATAAGTATATCTGCTTCATTTTTCTAGTTCTTGAAAGATAGAATATAAATCTAAATTAATTGTATGGGTTGGCTATCATTTTACAGATCTTTCTCTTTTCGAATAAAAGTGTTCTTGAATAGAATGTAGGCTTTTTCCCAAGGTTTCAGGAACATAAATGTAAATATACAAAGCTGTGATTATACACAGTAAGCCTTGTATGAGAAATAAATTAGCTATTTCAAATGTAACCAAAACGTATGGATATAGTTTTACATTAATGAACATCATAAAATATGCTAACGCAACAAGGAATCCGCTCGCTGTTCCACGCACATTCATTGGCAGTAGTTCGCCAATCAGAGACCATGGAATGCTCATAACTCCCAATGCTGTGAAACTAACAAAAATTAAAGCAAATATCACAGGCCACTGTACGTTGGATGAATTGTCGCCACCAATGTAGTGGTGGAGAGGAATTGCTATGCTTGATGAAGCCATACCGAACGCTGAAAAAAGCAACAAAGGTCTTCTCCCAATTATCTGTGATGCGGCTGCTGAAATTATACTGAATACGAATCGGAGTATTCCCATCAACAGAAGAGCTGTGTATTCGTCTATTCCTTTTCCAAAATCAGTTCCCAACTTTTTGAAAACTTGAATTGTATAAACGATTATTGTATAAGCACCGCAGGTTTGTTGAAAAAATAGCAAACCAATGAGGATCAGCAGGGGTTGTTTGGCAGGCGGCGAGAAAAACACGTGAAGCTGCGATTTCAACTTTTTGGAAAGAACTGTTCCATTTTCATCAGTTGGGGATTCTGTTCTGCTTCTAGCAAGTTTGTTCAGAGACATCAACTGTGCCTCAAAAACCTGTAATAGATAAAACGTGATACAGTACTTAGAACAAAATTCGGCCTTTTTTGGGGTATTTTTTTATTCTACTGTTGAATTTATACTGTTTATTTTGACTTTCAACTCACATCGCAGTTTTTTTTAAGGGTTGGGCTTTGTAACCCTTAGCCACCGCGACCGCTATTCATCTTTTGTGGCATCCCCTCTTTAGCTTATGCCATGTTCCATAATCCAAGGCCAGAGCAGAATTTACTCAGGGCCTTGAAGTCCAGTTCTCTTGCCTTCTCCGGTAGGAGGGTTGCCTTTCCAAGAAGTCTCCTCCTCATTTGCAAGAGTGCTGGACATTCCAGCAGCAAATGTGCTGCTGATTCTGTCTCTTCTATGCAGAATCTGCATTCATCATCCTGACATAGTCCCTTCTTCTGTAACATATACCTGAATGGGCCGTGTCCTGTCAGGAGGCTTACTATTTGCCTCAGTTCCCTCTTTTCCAGGCTTATTACATTGCGGGAAGCCTTTGTTGAGGGTTTAATCAACATTTTTTATTGTTGTAGTCCTTCTGTCCTATTCCAAATCAAAATCTTCTTCTTTTCCTCCCATTATTGGACTTTAGCTTTACAATAGCTAAAAGGAACCCCACAACCTGGTTCTGGTCCTACAAATGGAGAATCTGCACCTTTTTTTGCAAGGCGATCAGCTATTTCATTTCCATAGATACCCTTGTGCCCCGGTACCCACATCAGGCTAACCTGATTCCTGACAGCCAGTTACCTTAGGGACTTTTGACACTGTGTTACCAGCTTTGAGCTACTGGAACAGGCCTGCATTGCCTTTAGGGCTGCCTGGCTGTCACTCAAAATAGAGATCTTTGCCCTTCTCAGTCCTCTTTCAGTGAGTTGATTAGCACACATCTCTATGGCCATTTCCTCGGCCTGAAAGACAGTTGCCGTTTTTCCCAGGGCCTTATAGATAAGGCCAGGGCTCCTGGCTTATATATTTCAACTCCTGTCCTTCCTTCCCTGCGTGATCCATCAGTGTACCACTTCAGGGCGTTTGACTCCCGAGAATACTCTCTTCCACCCCTGTCACTCTCCAGGATTGTGACTTTGTAGGGGCGATCCATCTAGTATTCCCTGTTTTTAAAGTCCGGAACAGCAGTTGCGAATGTTTCGTTCACTTTTCATACCCTTCTTGAGTTTGATGATGTCTAGGCGGTTGTAACTACAATGTGAGTTGATTCTTTTAGATATTTTTAAAACAAATTCATCCAAATTTGAATAGCCCTCTGCAATTCAAAATTAATAGAAGTAGATTTTGGAAAAATAGACCAAGTATAAAGTACCATTGATTGTATAATCATATCTACACTGCGGTTACTGTAAATCTCATTGGATTACTGAAATCATTGAAATGATTTGCAAACGTTTGTAAAAGTATGAAATTGTGTTGAAATTAGAAATCCTAGTAATCATTATAGTCAAGCCGATATGCAGAGTGATTGATAATGAAGAAGTGTACCAATCAGATTCTTTCACCTTACGGTGATTGCAGTAACGTTCCTGGGCTACAGTCAGTTCTCTTTGATTTATTATATTTGCCCAGGTTATCTATTATATCTTTGGAAAGCGCGATAGGTTTTATTGCATTATAAATAACATGCTGACATATATTGAGAAAATTAAATAAGAATGAGCAAAATAATAAATAATCAACATCAAGGAAACCATATTAACTAGAGTGGTATGACGAGATCCAAGCTCTTTACCTTTTCATTTGGATTCAGCGCGCGTAACGTACTCTCCGCCTGTTCTCTGTTTCTCTTTATTGTCAAGAGCCATACTGGACTCTCGGGCATATAAATCCACAATACGAGCATATTTGCCAAAATCACGATGCAAAACTCGAAAGCCATCATCTTCCAAGTCGTGAAATAGCTAGTCAACGTCACTAAAAGGATGCCCAGAGAAACCAACATACTGTTGGTACCTAACATCATCGGTCGGTACTTCTCGTGACACACTTCTGGGATGTAAATTACTGCTATTGTGGTCATTCCTGGAAAACACAATAGGATATTTTAACAGGAAAAATGTTTACATGTTCATCATGATTGAACCACAATCAATATCACATGCATTTTTCACAAAAAATTTAATTTTTTTAGGTATTGGTAAATACTATTAATAGAATGAAACAATTGATTTAATTGGACCAAAAGAAAACCATAAAAAAAGTTTTAAGTGTACAATTGGATAAATATTCAAGGATCAAGAAGAAAGCAATTTTTAGTTATAGACTTTTTCAGTTGCTCTGGTAAATTGTTAGCTATGATCCTTATGGATGTAATAAAGTAAAGAAGGGAAACTTTATGTTTCTGTTATCTCACTCACTCGATAATTCATTGTTATCCTGTTATAAGTATTATTCAAACTTATTTGAGATTGAGTAATGAGTAATTTGATCAATAATAGTAAAATATTGGGTCTCCTTCATTAGAATGTAGACCTCTTACTTAGTCTATCATATATTACATACTAGCCGGCAGGCTCGCTACGCTCGCCTTCTCCGGCTAGCCAGGGGGCTCCGCCCCCTGGACCCCCGACTGTATCGGCAGTGTGAGACAAACAGCATTTTTTTACCTAATCTGGACCTGTTTACCAAATTTCAAATTTTTCTGCCAATTGGTTCTCGAAAAATGTGAGAAAAACTCCAAAAAATAGTTGAACGTTTATATTAAGCGTAACCTTGGGAAGTATATCGAACATAGTTTGAAACTTGATTCAATATCTTCTAAATTAGTTCATCTATAATCTCGCTGAACCATTGATTTTACAGTAGAAGGATTGGTCGTATCAAGGCGTAAGATATGCAACCCGCAATACATTTACAATTTTGAAATAGTATATTTTATACCTAGGGCCGAAAAAGTCGGATTTCCGGCTCGAGATCGGTTTTCAAGTCTGAGGCCGTAGGCCGAGGACTAGAAAAGATTGAGAGCCGAAATAGTACATTTTTGGCCCGTGGTTTGAACTTTTTTTTCGGCACACAACATCAATGCAAACGAAACAAAATAAATAATAAGTTAATCAGTTCCAAGAACAGCTAGACCAGAACCTTACTATACTAGCTTTGCCAAAGCCGAATTTGGAGTAGGTGCTACCCGCTAGCTATTGAAACTTCGCATCAAAAATTTATTGATTTAATCAATTTAATATTACTTTTTAACTATCAGTGTATTCGACTTTCTTAGTCCAGAAACGATTGAGTCCATGATAGTTTCTGTACGATCATCCTAAATTGTACAATAGCAAACTTTGTCATTTTTGACCGTTTGAGTCATAGAAAGGGCAGTAAGGCTTGTAGTAGTTGCATTATTACCCGCTAGATAGCGCTGGCTAACCTGCTAGACAAAGTTCCACAGAGTCTGACAACAATAATTTTGTTCAAACATGGATTTCACGTTCATCATTATCCAAACGTTAATCAATACAAACATTTTTAATCTTATAAAAGTTGAAGTATTAGTTATTGAAGCAGTTTTCCTTTATTATTCAACTACTGATTAATTTGAAAACTTTCAACATTCAGTTCTCTTGACAAGGGATCTTGACAATCAAAATAACAGATGAGAGACTACCTTTACTTCAAAATACCAATAAGTCGACATTGACTCCCAAAACAGCTGACATTTAATGCAATCAAACCGGAATGCTACCTATTGATCGACTAACCCTTAAATCGACAACAACCTTCAGTCAGCTGACATTCAAGGTTATTTTACCGCCCTAGGGCCAAAAAACGCATTTTCCCGGCGAGTTGCTGGCGACCTCGCCTGAAAACGAGCGTTTTCGGCCTCCTTATAAAGCATGTAAAACAGTCCATTTCATACCAGTGTAGCAAAAAAATATTTTTGAAATCCGTTCAAGAGTACGCCAGTAATCAATTTTTCGCCACACTGGTATGAAATGGACTGTTTTACATGCTTTATACGGAGGCCAAAAACGCTCGTTTTCAGGCGAGGTCGCCAGCAACTCGCCGGGAAAATGCGTTTTTCGGCCCTAGGGCGGTAAAATAACCTTGAATGTTAGCTGACTAAAGGTTGTTGTCGATGTAAGGGTTAGTCAATCAATAGGTAGCATCCCGGTTTGATTGCATTAAATGTCAGCTGTTTTGGGAGTCAATGTCGACTTATTGGTATTTTGAAGTAAAGGTAGTCTCTCATCTGTTATTTTGATTGTCAAGATCCCTTGTCAAGAGAACTGAACGTTGAAAGTTTTCAAATTAATCAGTAGTTGAATAATAAAGGAAAACTGCTTCAATAACTAATACTTCAACTTTGATAAGATTAAAAATGTTTGTATTGATTAACTGTTGAATAATGATGAACGTGAAATCCATGTTTGAACAAAATTATTGTTGTCAGACTCTGTGTTACTTCGTCTAGCAGGTAAGCCAGCGCCATCTAGCGGCTGATAAAGCTTCTCTGTTAGCCAATATCTGTCGAAAATCAACAACTTTGAATTGATATTGTACAATTTAGGATGATCGTACAAAAATTATCTTGGACTTAAACGTTTTTGAACTAATAAAATCGAATACACTGATAGTTATAAAGTAATATTCAGTCACTAAATCAATAAACTTTTGATGCAAAGTTCCAATAGCAAGCAGATGGCACCTACTCCAAATTCAGCATAGGGGAAGATAGCATAATAAGGCTACTGGTCTAGCTGTTCTTGGAAATGATTAACTGATAATTTTGTTTTGTTTTCATTGATGTTGTGTGCCGAAAAATAAAGTTCGACACCACGGGTCGAAAATGTAATATTCTGTCTCTCAATCTTTTCTAGTCCTCGGCCTACGGCCTCGGACTTGAAAACCGATTTCGAGCCGGAAAACGCACATTTTCGGCCCTAGGTACGAAATATACTATAACACAACATTTCTAGACCTTATATGAACCTTCTCACCAAATATCAAATTTTTCTACCGATTGATTTTCGAAAAAATTGAGAAAACGCCGAAAAACTTTATATTTGGTGTATCCTTATAAAGTTTCAAAAATCCTTTCTTAGCGCGCGTCTAAACGTCCAACTTAACATGCCTGCCAAATTTGAACGCATTCGGTTCAGTAGATTTTTAGTTCTGGTGATGAATGAATGAATGAATGAATGAATCAGTCATTCAGTCAGTCAGTCAGTGCCATTTCGCTTTTATGGATATAGATAAAGTCTCTATAGTAGAACTGTAAGTCTTACAAGAAAAAGGCAGACAGGCAGACACACACTAAATATTACATTCTATCTCATAATATGCGCCACTATTCATGTGCAGTGTGTATCCAAGTTTCCCTTTTCCTATTGTAATTTCGATCTTGAATTACAGGGGAAACTAGAAAACACGGTAGGGATCACGCGCAAATTCCAATCTGAATTTTCAAAAGTGTGACCTGCACTGGAATAGTAAAAAATTCACCATTATTTTACTAAAATTTTAGTGTTATTTAATGTTTGATGTTACCAAAACTGTGCATAATTGAAGCAGACGTCATAATTTGAACAGATTTATATAGTAGAGAACGACGTGTATTTCAATGTAAATTTAGTAAATCACTTACTTCCTTTTCAGGAGTGAAATGCATCCCACTTCACTATGCCAAAAGTAAATGATTTGCTAAATTTACATTGAAATACACGTCGTTTTCTACTATGTAAGTGTTAATAAGTATTTCGTCATGGAAAGCAACATCGATTGAAACAGATTTTTGCTCATCCTGTTAATGATTCCATCCGTGTGTGTGAAGAGAAAAATCTTACACAATCCTGCTATTTCAATTTTATATAATTTCACTTTTAATAAGTTTTAAATTCACCACATACCGTACTTGATAAAAAGGAGGCTTAAAAAGCTTCGGGTCAATGCAACAAGTTCTTTTTACTGCAACATAAACTTATAAAATTTGATCATTTGTAACTTAACAGTCATAAGAATTGTTTGAAATAGTTGTACCTCCTCCAAGACCTCCAAGGACTCTTCCTAGTACAATCAATGGCATGTAGAATTGTGGAGTCACAAATAGTAGCAGTAACCATCCAATGAAAGACGTGAGACATGAAATCAGGCTCCCGGCCTTCCTACCGACTTTGTCCATAAGAGGTCCACATATCAGTGATCCAATTGGTGTAGTCAGCACAGGGAGGCTAGCTGTGGACCACAAAGTATGCAGTTCACAACATTGATTAGTTATTAAATTTATTTCTAGAGGGTTAGGCTGTGATACCATATTCCTTCAATAGAAGGTCCTGCCCTAATAAAAGGAGCACCGTAGGTACAAGTCTTCCCATATGAAAGTATTGAGTTCAGATACAGATCATGCAATGCATGTTGACTTAGGTTTTCTCTCTTTTGAGCACACATTTTTCATGAAACTTTTTGAATAGAATTTCTTTTGTGTTTTCTGTACTGAGTTGTGATAGAGATTAGCAGAAATGATTGAAAATACACAATTATGTCTTAAAATATCTATGATCTGTAGCAAGTCATATGTGAGAACGCACACAAGAAACGCATCCGTTAAAACAGCAGATTGAAAAATTATTTTAATGCTTTCAAATGGACCTACTTTCCTACTCTACATAGTTGCCACTTTTAAGGCCATGGCCTTATAAGGCTATAGGAAGCTATATCATGGTAATATACACACATTCTTAATTGTCGAAGCCTCTCAAGTGTCTTGTGATATTCAATTCGGTTGGGGTTGAAACAGTTTTGCTCTCTTTCGTTTGGTGTCATGACATTCAATAATAATGGCTTTCTTATATAAATCATGAAAATTAATATCTTTTCTTTGAATCAATTGTTTTTTTCACACCGATTACTTCTATTTTACTGAGTAGGGTATTCTGTAGATCAAGTGAAATGCTTCAGTGTAGTAGTAAGATAATGAGACATTTGATTAAAATTATTTTCTTTCATATAATTATTTTTTATCTATTAAATAAATGTAATTTTAAAGTTTATATAAGATTCAAAAGCTATGTTGGAGAGATTTATGAAAACTATTGTTGCATCAATTAAATGTATAAATGCTGTGACAATATTATTATAACTGTTCACAAATCAAAAGATGGATGAAATTGAAATAAAACTATCACAAAAAATATTAATTGAGTATCACAAACCTATCCAGGAACTTTCTTCTTTATTCAGGTCATAATTGGCATCAACATCAAGTTGTTCTAAAAAAACTGAACTGAAAGACATGACGAATCCAGCCTGTACAACTGTGAATGATACAATGCAGCAAACTATTATCTGAAAATTGAACGATTGACTTATTAAAAATGTATCATAATGCAAATGGTCTCTAAGTTTTCAAATCACATTCATTGAAGTTTATTGCGTTGTTTGTTATTAAATAATGAACATAATTTTTATTGATGTAAGTTAAATAGCCCAGTAGAATAGTTTTCAATTCTATACGGTATCCTACAAAAGAATACTGTTTATACTAGAAGTGTCAAATTGTCAGCTTGTTTCTGAATACTCCATGCACTATGATCGCAATTCAACGTAGTTACTTTTCAATGGTGGAACCTCGATAATTCGCACATCTATAATTCGTAATTCTCTATAATTCGTAGTGAAAGCTCAGTCTCTTGAAATAATTTTCCATTATTAATAGCTTCGATAATTCGTAATATTCCCTAATTCGTACTAAAGCTTTGGTCCCGTGAACCACTAATTATCGAGGTTCCATTTTTGGTTTTTGCCTATTAACACTATAATATTAAGGCAGAACGTTCAATAAGAAAGCTTGTTCGTAGAATATAGAACAAACAGTTAACGTACGAATTTAGGTGATAGGACAAAAGTAAATATTAGTTGATCAACATTTATTATGTTCAAAAATCAATATTGGTGTCAAAGAATCAATTGGTAGAGCGGCGCATGCTAGGAAATTGTACGAAATTGTTTTGTTTGTTTGTATAATTTTGAGAGGAACAGTTTTGGGCTATGAAGCCTGTTGTACTCTTTGATGTGAAATAACTGAATAAAGATTAAATCTATTCATTTAAAATCAATTTTTGTTCAAGCTTAATATTTGAATTTCATTCCTTCTGTCGAACTAGCTAACAAAAATCAAGTTCGAGTAGTTTTTTCTGAGGGTGATGCCCACTTGAGCTCTTAGGCCTAGACGTGGTTAAAGACAGGGATATGATGATGATGATGATGGGAGGAGACAACTACATTTACGGCGGGACCGATGGCTTATCGTCTCCTCCGAAAAACAGGTGGTCATATCTATGTGATTGTGTTATAACTTACTCCAACGAGCCACTCAATAGTTGAAAACTATTATTGAAAATTCTTATAATTGTATTAAATACTATTTTGATAATTGTTCACAGTAAATAATTCCCACAGTACCTATATTGAAATTTGAGTAGAACAAATTAATAATAAAAAATGAAGCTCACAAATTATGGATAGGCTACAATAGTCTAACTCATATAATATTCATCAATTCTCTACTATACCTACTTGAAATACGGTAATGATTTTTATCAACATTAAAAAATTCAAGCATTTCAAAATTTCTCACCTGGTAGAAAGCGTCCTTGAAACTTGGATTTGAATCTCCAGATACAGTTGGCTTATTAGCTCCTCCTTGATTTGAACTGAAAAGTTGAAAATGGTCATCTGATACAAAAAATTCATATTTTCTTGTGCTATGTAAATAATTTTTTCACTATTAGGCTATAATTTATTTAGAAATATCTTTATTATCGTGATAGTCTTTGGTATACATCCACTTAGCTAAGAAATAAAATTGCTTTCCAAACATTCAATTTTTCAACATCAACTTCATGAGATAGAGAAGCTGACATTCGGCCAACCTCCTTTTTTCATCATTTTTTGAAAATTTACTGCTCTTACATATAGGCCTAATACTTCACTTGCTTGAAGGTGGTTAAAAAAAAGAAAGTGAGCGTCTACAGTGCACGTCTTATTATGTTATTTTTGCGTCAAACACAGAGTTGTGAAAGAAGAGATCATTATTACACCCACAGAAAGAGGATAATAATCGATAAATATCTTTTAAATATATTAATGAAAACAAAGGTAAAGGAAGCTTAGTAGCCTACCGTCGACGACGGAAGGAGCGTGCTAAAGGGAAAATACATTTTAAAAGTTTCATGTGTATAAAAATAATCCGCAGAAAAGAGAAGTCATTGTACGATGTCATGCGGTGACACAAACCATCCTTGAAATTCCTTGATATTAAAAAATTGAATAGCGACTATGCGGCACTGCGTATTGCAAAAGATTAGTAAACACTAATCAGAGCTGAGACACTGACAAAAATGAAACTTAATGATTGATAAATAAATAATGAGGTTTGTCTTACCTGAAAGGTGTAAGTAAACAATCTGCATTGTCATTCTGTAGAAGGGAGGTTTCGGTAGCAGATGTTATCACGTCAGTTGAAAATTCTTTTGTTTTGCAACCGTCCATTGCCAATATCTATTTCAACATCGAGCGTTCTCTCCAAACGAGGCTTCCTATTCTGTGCTTACTGAACGCCCTTTGCTTTCTTTATTCACGTCTTATATTTAATCTCGTCAGTATGGAACCGGTACTCAAATGGGTAATACTGTAGTCTCTATCTTGACTTGTGTAGAACAACTGGACTTGGCTTGCATACCTCAAATTTGCTCTCACTTTTCAAATGAACAAAGTAAATAAGTAATTTAGTAGAAAAGTTAAAATGTAGAAAGAAAAATGAATAGATTTTCTTTGTTTCTGAAATAGATTGACAAACTTTTTGATGTGTTGCCTTACATCAAAATAAATAGATTAGTTCCAGTAAACTAGAGCCCTAAAATAATTTGCTATACTATAGCGGTATATAGTCCGGATAATATAGCGGAATTAAAAAAAAAATTATTCAAATTTTCTATTTTATAATTTTGTTGCGGCCTTATGCGCGGGTACTTACATGATTCTTATGTAAAAATTGCTGAGAAATGCAATGGTCAATGAAACCAGAAAGAAGTTTGTAACTTCAATAATTATTGAGATAATGGCAAAATAAGCTCAATTTTTCTACTTCATAGAAAAGGCACGGTAGGCCGACCATATTGTTGGCCGGTATTTTGAATCGTGCAATATTATAAAGAATTTAATTGTGAAGAAAATATGCTGAGAACTTTTTCGTCCAACACACATCCAAACCTCTTAAATCAGGAGAGACAAAACAGCAATCATTTCAACTATTCTTTTTTGTCTGTTTGTCTCATTTAAATTCAGATTTGTGGAGTTTGGGTGCATTTTGGACGAAAGAATCTACTCAAAATATTTTCTTCAGAACTGTATCCTCTATGATATAAAAATATCAACATAATATAATATTATTTAGAGTTCATCACGGAAGTAACCTCATAATGCCACCTGAAAATAAAAAAAATTGAAGAAATATTTTTATCTTAGGCCATCATTATTTCGGTACAAAGCATTGTATGACCCATTTTTATTGGTAATATTCTTATTCTTTATTTTGATGTAAGGATACACCTAACAAAGCTTGGTGGGTCTGTATCAGAAACACCCAGTATATAAACTTGAACCTGAACAATTATCTGAATGGACTGGAGCTGATAAGATCTTGTCGATTTTGGAGAGAGGTTACTCCCAAAATGCTTAGATCTTGGGCCTTTGAGGCTTAGGGCTTCTATACACTGATGAGCTTGGGACCGACCTGGCTGTGCTATTGAATCGTCACAGTCCGATTCTGTGACAGTCACGAACTGTAAGTTGATGGAAAAACTGGCACTTCAAAACAGTTGTAGAGCGGTAGACCGATTGTTGGAGTGAGCAATGTGAACAATCGAACTGACAGTCCGAACTATGAGTGGATGGGAGCCCTTGAACAACTTTAAATCTTCAGGAGTGCAAAGATACATTTTTAAAGGGCATCAGAAAAATGGTTTGCCCTGATAGCACTAAGATTAAAAATTTAATATACGAAAAAGTTCAATTCATTACTTGATTATGATCATTAAGAGTGGGTGGTAGTGGACCAAGGTGAGTAAATCTACCAGGTAGGCCAGCATCCATAAGAGCCCAGCAGTTCACTTTTTTCCTGCCGGATTACGTCACTAGTTTTATTTTTTACATTATGCTTTATACCTATATTTATGATTCGACATGTATCTAGGATTCCAATTTTCCAGCTGTTCCACAGAGAATTGAAAAATAAAAAATACCACGTAAAAAGCTCGATATCAATGAAAATAATTGTGAAAATATTTAAAAATGATGAATTAATTTATTGAGTATTATTACAGTCGAATAATGATGAATAATGTTATAATATTGGAAGAATATAATGCTATTGTTGTCATAAATTGGGACCAAAGATTCAAGAAGCTGTCGCTCTCGTTGAGAAAAAAATAAGCTTTGGTGGGTTCAAACTATGCGATTACGATTATAAAAATGAAAATAATCATATTTCACTACAAAACAACTAGGGCAACTTAAAAATATTGTTTCCTTGTTAATTGTGATGTTCTCAACTCATCAGAATTAATTACAACAATACTATTCTTCAACACTAACGAAAATAGGTTATGTTTACATTTTCATCAGCTGTGCTTTTCATTTTGGGCGCTAGAGTGCGACACTGTAGAAAATTAGTGACGTCAGATTTGTGAACCATAATTTCCAGGCAAATATCCCACCTGGTAAGATTTACTAGCCTTGGTAGTGGACGGCCAACTGCCGAATGGCAAAATCATGTCCCATAAGAACAATGTAATTTTTATCAATCTCTTGGAGCAAATAGCGCCGTTATTTATGAAGGGAATTCCACTTTCTCTATGTTTTCGAAAAGAGAATTAAATTCTCCAGAGGCGTGAATTTTTACTTTTTTGATTTCAAGTTTATTTCAATAATTAGAGTTCCATACTTTTATAGTTAATCAATTACACATAATTATCAAAATAAACCTAAAATCAAAAAAGTAAAAAGTCACGCCCCCGGAGAAGTGAATTCTCTTTCTAATGACATAAAGAACGTGAAATTCTGTTCATAAATAGAGGCTCTATCTGCTCCAAGAGATTGATAAAAATTACATTGTTCTGTGGGACATAATTTTGCCGTTCGGCAGTTGGCCGTCCACTACCGTTGGGTTGACAATGAATGACAAAAATAAAAATGAAATTCACTCGAAAACCTAATAATAATGAAAAGGTGAATTGGTAATGGCATTGAAATGCGAATGACAGTATCTTTATGAATTCAATGTCTTTTTGCCATTCTCTGATGATTATTATGGGCAAGGTCTACTTCAGAGCATTAAATTTAATCTCTCTGGTGTGTGCGGATGTTTCTGATTAAATAGTTTCATTTTTAAAATTTTTATTCAAATTTCTATATTATAAGGATAGAATATTAAAAATTGCTGTAGATTATTCGTTATTACTGTAATGACAAAGATGTAGAAACTACAATTTTTTGGAAGGGTTTGGAACTCAACTCTACTGGTACAGCACATAGTTTGTAAGACATAATAAACATTCAATTTCACCGAATTAATCGGTCACCAGACTCGTCTTAATTGAGCTTATTAAGCACGTCTTTTAATCAAGTAAATTCATAACTATATATGCACCACAAAAAAACTTAATGGATTTGACATTAATTTTCTTAGCTCTTTTTTTATTAGTACGGCAATCAAAACTGAAAATAATATTTATCCAATTAATTTTTAATAGTAATAATAATAATTGATTAGAATCTCAATTTATTGCTATATAAATAGACAAAGGACTTCTGTAACTGCATTTACTATCCAGCAGTTGATGAGCTGCAATATCTAATAATTCTTCCAATTTTTAATAACTCTTAGCATGATTGTGAAGTTGAATGGCTCGAAAATTTATCATTGTTGGATAACAAAAATTACAGATTACATATAGGTTCAAAAATCAATTTGATTAGCTCTCACATCAGCATACTAAAGTTTGCAATCTTAATTAAGTAGGTAGTTAAGAAAACTTGAGGACTGAATGAAAAACAAATTCAAAAACATTTCATTTGATTTTCATATATTTTTTCGAGCCGTTTTTCGAATGTTTAGCTTTCAAGTGTTTGACATTCCAAGTTTACAAGTAGAGTAGTACGATTCTTACTCATTCAATATTATTTATAGACTGTGAACTATTTATAATATGATGAAAAGATACAGCACAACTAACTTAACTGATATTTCAATTTTGAAATGATTGAACAAAAATGTTTTCAGTTGATCATGTGTCATTATAACTGATGAAAGATTTGCCGACCTATTCTATTATAAAAATTTATTTATAGTGATATCAATAAATATTATCAAATACTAAACGGATTGAATACGCACCAGAGAAGCAAGTTGCTACCGAGTTGAAGATAACTATAGAAAGCTGATAAGCATTTATCTATCATTGAATTTTAATTCTCAATTCGGTACTTGGTCAAACAGACGCAAAGATAACAGCCAAGTGAAGTCACACAGATTACGCTACTTGAAAAGAATGAAATCATAGCCAACTGCTTTACCAACATTCATGTCACAAAATACCCTCGAATCGTTTTGTTTAGTTGGCACCAGCGCAAAATGGGCATCAACAAAAGAATTTAATGACATTATGTAGCATTTGTGATAATATAACAATATAATAGTTAGTTTCAGATAAGACGAGGTAGCAATTGGCAACTTTTTCTCTAATTCATGATGAGAATGCGCAGGGGTGTCAGAGCATGAGTTGAATCTGAATTTTCCTGAGTCTCATACCAATTTATTCTACTTCATTAGAACCGTAGGTGAATCTAAGATAAGTTACATTCAATATTCAACTTTAATGTCTTCATCCAACTTGAAATGTTGGTAATATTATAAATTTACGTTATTAACTTTTACTTTAACTTCAGTTGTGGCGCATAGCTCCGAAAAGCAAAAAAATCGTGAGTACGGTTCTTTAAGTTAAAGTTTGTAACGCAAATTTATTCAACTTCAAGATGGAATTCACCACGTTATACAGTAAGAAAGTGTACATAATATTCTCCTATATACCGTGGTATATTCTCTACTAACTTAGAGATGACGCTTGAATGATAAATTCAAATCCATTAAGCTGATATATTACACTTTAATAGTCCTATGTCATATTGTAGGTCTATCTATATGTAATGGAAAGTATTCCAGTGTAATGAACGATAATTATCATTATTGAATTATGATCTTATTCATGATAATATGTTTTTCTAGTCAAAAGCAACTCCTGGTTTCGGCCTCTAATAACCAAATAATGGAAGATGAAGATGACTCATTCTCTCCATCACATCAATGCGCAAAACAAAAACGAATAAAACTTGAAAATTCTTCTACATATGAATATTGGGATATAACTTTTAGGCCTCAAATTTACAGATTATGTTATCAGGAATCTTCAACTTGAATTAAAGTACTGATTAGAGTAAAATTATTTAATAATAAACAATGAAAATATTACACCAACAACGTTATAAACCTATTTACACTAAACTTATTTACAAAAGTTATACTAGCACTTTTGTGCGGGAGATATTTTTTCTGCGTACGAGTCAATGAAGTCGTGCCAAATGTCACATTTTAGAATGCTGAGCTTTGTTGTCTTAATTGACGCATGCGCGGAAAAATGAAGCCCCCGACAATGGTGTATGCATAGGTTGGGTCTCATAGCACGACCAAGTTTGGTCGTTTTCCACGCGAGTAGCCTAGCAAGAATGCCTACTCAGAGCTACGTTGAGAAGATGGATATAAAAAAGCTTCAAATATGAAAAAAGGTTTTCAGACGAAATGAGAGCCACAAATCATATCTGTACTCGTATAGTGATACTAAATATACTAATAATCAATTTTAAGAATAAATGGTCCAATCTTTGTACGGCTATTTCAATTTTTCAGTACCGTAGTTGATTGTTTATGTTTCGACTCTCTATCAGTCTCTCTACTATCTAGTTAATCGTATCTTCTTACGGATGTCTGCTAGCGTGAAAAACGACCAAGTGAGGTTGTGCAATGGAGCTATGCAATCAGTTCACTTTGTTTTTGAAGTGGCATTCATTCAACATGTGGATGATGTGCCTCAGCTTCTCTCCATGTATTTTGTATTGCTTCTTTCACAGCCAAATAGAGTCTTGATTCTTCCAATAGATGGATAAGAACAGCACCAATCACCATCCAGCTCAAAATGAGCAAGTAGTCTACCTCTTTGGCAATTACTGAAGGAACTGGTCCACCAAAATCAGCTGATGTAACAAACATCTTCTCTTCTGGTTTGACGCCTGCAAAACATCAATCACAAAATTAAATATTATTTTGAAAAATATGGAAAAGAATATTGTCTCCTTCAATATGATTGTATAACCCCTCTATGAAATTCAATATCTTAATGAAATAAAATGAGTTCTCGAGTCATTTATTTACAGAAAAAAAAAAAATGAGTGATTGTAATTTCTGATCTGTAATTATAATGTTAAGCTTGAATTATCCGGATCGGTGAATACCGTACGCATCTTTCTATTGCCCTGAAAATATATAACATCGAAATCATTATTAATAGAGAAAAACAGACAGTCTCTTATGGAGAGAGGGAATTTGAATGTATGGGTATCACAATAAATAACTACTAATGAGTTATTTACTGACAGTTGTTAGCTGATCGTCAAGTAATAATAGCTTGTGATAAGCATGATTTTTATTACGTACATAAAAAATATATTGCAAATCATTTTGCAATTAGAAGATAAGGAACAATATAGAGACTAGATACACCACTAGAGCAGATTGAATAGATGTGTCTTAATAGTAAGTCGAGACATTCACAATAGATGAGAGATGAACATTGAAGAAAATAATGAATTGGCGAGGACTTTTCTGACTGAATATATGAAACTTTATTTATAATGACAAAATTAAGATTGGAATAGTAGTTGAAGAGAAAAGAGCACACGCACAACTTGGATTTACTTTCAAAATGACAAAATCCCACAGGAATATTTTCACAAAAAGTATCAAGTTCTAATGAGAGATCAATGCACCAAAGAAAACTATAAAAAATTGATAAACATCACACAAATTTGAGAAAATGGAACTGTATTTGGAGTGGTCGTGTAGGAGAAAAGATAGTCTAAAGATACGCGGTCATCTCTCATCATTACTCCTCTCATTACCAACGCCCAAGCCTCGAGCTCATGCGAACGTCACCCCAAGAAAAAATTAAATATATAATTTCCAATACTGGAAATAATGCATATATTCTATAAGAAAAAAGGGGCTCTCAAAAAGTGACTCACAAGTCAATAAAAAGCTTTCTTGCCTAGTTTTGAATTATCTATTCTAAGAACTAAGAGTACAAACGTAGTGTGAATGCCGGTGTCTAAAATGTCATCCAAATGATGAAGATGTGACTAGAGATGACAGTAGTTCAGTCGATGTGGATCAAGATGTGACTAGCGATGTCACTTATCCATATACTCACTTCCATTTATTTCCTTGTGTTTGATTTACTATAACGGATTCATGAATATGGGCATCGAATGAATTGCCGACATTGCTAGTCACATCTTCATGAAAATTGACACCGGCATTCACACTACGTTTGCACCCTATTGTGAGCAGCAGATATAGTGAACGAACATTTAATTTAGTATTAAGTCTACCTGTTGTTTTGGTTATGAATCTAGAGAACATCTCCAATGTGTATTCAGTGTCATTGAACTTTGCAGCGGCGCGACCGTTGTGGAAGAGCATCACTGTAGGCACTCCTATGATTCCGTAATGCGTATTGACACTGGAAACCA
The DNA here is from genome assembly GCA_017141385.1 of Sogatella furcifera. Lineage (NCBI taxonomy): Eukaryota > Metazoa > Arthropoda > Insecta > Hemiptera > Delphacidae > Sogatella > Sogatella furcifera. The sequence goes on along the minus strand of CM029548.1, from coordinate 32,015,120 downwards.
ACAATAAATTGAAATAAATATTTCAGTAATTCATGATAAGACATCCAATGAGAACTATTACAGTGCATTCATGGAAAATTAATCTGAATACAACCGACATTTAGAAAAAGATTCGCAAATGTATGATTTGCACATGTCAAAAGTAGATGAGTCAAAAGGATAATCAGATTAATAAAAGGGTGTCACGTATAGAATAAGCTCGCAGCTTGAACACGAGTTTTCTATTTGCTGTCAGTACCAAAATGAATTGATGAGTGCAGAATTTACTTTGAAATTTTAGCAAAATATTAATGAATTAAAAATTGTATCAAAATTTACAGTTAATTAAGCCTAATCTTAATCCGATGCATCTATTTTATCAGTCGACTTTCCTCGTGTATCTGAGGCATTGAACATTGAATGTATGATTCAATTGTGCATCATGATTAACTGTAAGCTCCGGCTGCCTAGAAAGCAGTCGATTCATCTGTCATCAAACTCATTCTCATTCAATAAGCAGAAGCTAATGTGAACAACATCCTAAAAAATAATGAGACGTTTGAAAAGTATGAATTAAATTTCAAGTGTCGTTTGATATTACAGACTCTCATTACTTTAATTGAATTATTGACTTACTTGTCAAAATTAAATTTACCAAATACATCAAATATTCAGAGCTCCAATAATCTAAAAGCAGCAAGGGCATTCTAGAAAAACTTAGTTTGGTTTAGTAGGACAAGATCAGCATATTTAAATTTCTTTACAGAAATCATTACCTTTGATATGCTGTCACTCTGATCGCTGCAACTTTGATAGTGGGAAATGCACGCGGAAGAGCATTAAAGTGTGGAGCAGCCATACAACTGAATGGACAAGTCCGAGAAAAGAAAAGCACTACGGTGCATTCAGCTTTAGTTGCTTTCGATGTGATATTTGGGGAGGTTGTTAGCATATTCATCAGCCTTGTTGAGTTCACCAACTGAGAAGAGAGAAAACCATTAGTTCAAACTGAAAAATTCTTACAATCAACAATAAACACAGAACAAAACTAAATAAGTTTCAAATTTGGTGAGGGTTGAAAAAAATCAAAAAATCTCCAATAATAATACTGTGCTGTTTCCTTTTTGCCTAGGGCTACTATCAGTGTATGTTACACCTGAAAATTTCTCTAATGAGTGCGAAACATGTTGTATTGAAATAAGGTACTAAAAAAGGTAGCCTACTGCAATTTTTAGTGTTATTAGTTATTATATCTCATGCAAAAATATTCTATATTTACGTAATTACTTTTATTGAGAGTGAATTCGTATTATGATCACAAGTAACATTGTATCATAAAACTGTCATATATTATAAAATGAAGAATGAATTATAATTTCATTATAATCAATCAATTATATTAATAACAAATAACAATGAATTTATTTGAAACCGCAAAACATTAATCGTAGCCTATTATTGATTTCCAATCACATGAATTAGTTGATTTTATAAGAAATTGGTGCTTGAGAAATGACTCTCTGCAGCCTGTAGCTTAGTAATGAGATTTTTAATGATAATTTATATAAAATAGGCTATAGATGATAAATTCTCAATGTATTTTATTACGGTTTACGATTAAACGCATATTTATTTAGTTATTTCATCACAATTACAATAACAAGGGATGAGAAAAACAGGCTTTCGCCTAAAACTTCTTCAACTACAATAATTCAGATTGAAAATTTAATTCTGATAAGCAAAATTACATACCATTTTTCTAAACAGTATAATAATCAATCATATAGAGTTAGCTGATGAAGTACATTGATAACTTCCTCGCAATCGAGAACATAATAGTCCCACTCCAAAAATTCACAATAAGATTAAGTAGAAAGTCACAATTTAATATTTAAATATATAGAAATAATTTGATAGAAAAACATAAGGGAATTTGAGAATAATTACTCACCTCAACAGTGAGACTATTTTGTTGCTTTTCAGTACTACAATTTATCAATGTGGAATTCAAATTTGCTGATTTAGGTTCCCCTTCTTTATCCACGGTTGAATTACTGATGCCTTCATTGGTAAGGTTAGTAGCAGAAGAAACTGCTTCATCAGCGACCGGCTCTGCTGTTGGACTTTCATTTCTTTTGGTATTTACAGAAGATTCTTCGTTGGTTGGCGGGGGTATTTTGCTCTTGACAGATGAGTATAGTGAATAGAGATCTTTGGAGAGACTTTGCTGTAAATAAAGAAATATTAATTTGAGTAATATTCATGTGAGTCGAATAAAAAATTGGTATGACAATCGTGAATAATTTCAGTTGTAAATGAATTGAGATTCAAGTTCTTTCTCAACACCATCATGCCAGGCGTTTTGGGTCTCTGTCATTGTTGAGCAAGCCAATCCCTATCTACCTCGATGGTCAATATTAAGAAATAGTACAGTATCAGCCAAAAAAAACAGTACTGAAACTAAATCAGCTATCGTTGCCTTCTCGATCAGCTGATTCAATTGGTGATTGTTGTCACGGCTTCGCGTTCATTACTTCTTCTTTATTTGAGGATAGTTTTTGTTAAAATGGTGCTATAACAACTGTAGAAAAACTTTTATCGAAGAGCATTATTTTCGCTCATACGGAAATGGACGTGTGGGTGTTCCAAGCTTGTCACACACTGCTTTACGCTTTCAGGAACATTTCCACAAACCCCGCATAGTAATGCTGTGATTCTTAGTGTTAATGAAAAATTTCGAAGAAAAGATAGTGTTTTGACACTTGAAAGGGCTTTCCAGGTCACCCAATTTCTGTCTGTACAAATGAAAAACTCGCAAGAGTGTTGCAGCAAGTGTTACCGTCACCGAAAAGAAGCCAAATACGAGCTTATCGAATATTAGCAATACAACAATAGAAGAATTTTCAAAATATTGGTGGTTTTCCATACAGGATTCAAACTGGACAACCATTGAACTGTTTATTGTGGCTGATACTGTATAAGGATTGTTGTATGACGGGTGTAATGGGAACAATATAACTAAAATACTCGTATATTTTCCAAGTTAAATTTATCCATGCATCGATTCTAATGTATATGATCTTCTAATATAATAATTTTTTGTGTTGTATATCCATTCTTTTTTCAACTTCAAATAGAAGAATTCTTCTCAAGTAGAAATTTGTTTTACTTACATTGTAACACGGATACTAGAATACACGGTAGGGATCACGTACAGGTTCTAGCCAAAAACTAGTGACGTTTCACGGACCCACATAAAATGTAATTGCAGATTGTCAACTTATGAACTTTATGTGAGTCTGCATTGGAACTGCTACTGACCATTTCAACGTATAATCAACTATTTTTCGTGGGTTTGTAAAACGTCATGCGATCTACTGTGCATCAGGCTTATGATACCAACCGTGTATTCTGGTATCCGTGCATTGTAGTAACTCAAGTTTTTACCTGTTGTATGGTTATCTTCAGTTATGGATTTTCTTTATATCAGTTTAGAATTTAGAGTTTTTTTAGAAGGACATACATCCTTCTATGATGTGATAGTTTTGAAAATGAATGAGAACGAGTGAAAAATTATAGGCTACAATATATATTGTAATATATTGCTACAATATATATAGTGTATATACACTCTTCTCATATTCATTACTTCTGCGGTAACTTGTAATTGAGAAATCTTCATAAACAGTATACGAGTACTTCGTTATAAAATAAACTTACATGAAATTCTTTTATAAAGTTGCTCAATGATATAACATCGGTCGGGCCGTCATTATTCTTCTGCACACTTTCAGTAACGGTATGTTTTGGTTCGACTGGCACATTGACGTCTTCAAATTGAGGCCCATATTCAACTCCAATCACAAGTTCTATTCCAACTAAAAAAAAAAAAACAAAAACCTTTTAAAGATGCTTCAAGTGAACTAAGATGCACTATATATTCAATTACTATAGATTTACTTTGTACTTTTCATATTTGAAATACGAGAATTATAACATGAATCATTCTTACTTATTAATCAGCTAACTAATTAAGGTAATAAGGTAAACTAAATATTAGGTAGCTATAGCCTATATTTGATGGAATTATGGAGATAGATAACAAAATCATATGAAATTTCTACTAACTAACTTACTTATTATGAAATTGTTGTAAATTGCGTTTATTTGTTTCAGAAATTATTTTTAATTTCTTATTATGTATGCTGTGTATACTGTATTGTGCATTGTACATTGTATTCTCATTTCTGTATTGAAACAAATAAATTCAATTCAGTTGTTTATTTGCATTTGAAAATGACTCTTATTGAGCCGAAACATGTCATGATGAAATAAAAATCATTTCAAAAAGGGTAGGGGAGAGTGGTGTACCTTTGACCATAATGTACCTTTACCATTGAGCTTACCGGGGCATCTAGTGGCCCTTTCATAAATCTAATAGTCATAGTTCATAGAGTTTTCAAAAGGGAATTCCACCATTCTTGTGATATTAAATGATATGTTGAGGATATGACTTGTCTTATACTTCGTCTTGGAGTCTTCAAGACGTAAAAAAATCTAGCTTCGAGACTGCTGTTTGATTCGTTTGAGAAAAAAATTCTAAAACTAAAATCACTAGTGGAAAGTAAATAATTTTTCCACTCGTATTTTGTTTTTGTATTTTTACAGAGTTGGTTTTATTGAATTTGTGTGAATCTACAATACTACTTACTATTTAAACCATCTTACGCTAAATCACTTGAATCCACAAACATGACCTCGATGCAGGAATTGGAAAGGAATAAGGAAAGGAGCACTGTGTTGTACCTTTGACCAGATAGCTGTGTTGTTCCTTTGACCAAGTTAAACAAGTATAAGTTGGAAGATTATGCAGCTGTATATAAAATAGATGATGAAGATATTGTCGCCAAGCTCCCTCATCCAGATGCTTTGGGAGGCTCTGCCCGTCAACGTGAAATATTATCTTTTGGTGTAAATTAAAAAAAAATCATCTTTGAAAAATATTTCCCATTTCTTAGTTGAAATTAATTTTAATTGATATAATTATTGTGTGCATTTTACTTTATTTATTTCAATCAACCATACCAGTAGGCTTAACTTAGCCTAAACCGACATCTCAATCCAATTTAACCACTGGTCAAAAGTAAAACACCATGTTGTTCCTTTGACCACTTGGTAGTGATTTTTTAAATAATAAAAAAAGTTACTTTGGATAAGGTTAGACTAGTAGTTCTGTGAACAGTGACCTCACGAAGTCACCCATGGATGGGGCATTATTCATGAAGGGAATACTTAGTTATGTTGAGTTTCATTAATTGCATGCGTCATTGAATGCATTTAATAATAAACTCGACAGCTGGTTTAGCATGAATAATTCTACAGTGTGAATTTTCCTATGTTCAGAAGTATAAATGTATATAGTAATAGTTTAGCATGGAGGTAATTCCTTTTCCTTTCATATTATCCTTAAAATGAAATATTTCAACAAACCTTACATATACATCGACGCGCAATTTCGAGAGGAACATTCCTGTCAAATATCATCAGAATCTATTGCCGCGTTTTGTCGTAAATTCGGAACAAACATACGTAAAGAGAAATGCAAAATCGTCGTCTTGAATTTAGACCTCACTTGCGTTCGGTCAAAAAGTGATATTTTAGTAGAAGATAGTTAACTAATTGAAGTTTAGATTTATACAAAAATATGTTACTTTCAAGCCAAAATAAAGTTTAAAAAAATCTTAGAAGCAAAACTGGTCAAAGGCAAGGTGTATAGAAGAGTAGAGGTGGGGCGGAGTGAAGCAGCTGGCTGTGAAAGTTATAATTTTGACGTCACGGAGTTCCTCTAGTCAAAAACTTAGCATTGATTTCCCTATCCTAGCCAAAAAAATGCGCACTTTTTCTCAATTTACGAATTATAGAATTGTTTAATAGGTAAATTTCTTATATGAGCTTGTAGAGAATTTCAAGACCTACATTTTGAGTGATTTAAATCTATAATTTACTCAAATTTAACATGAGAAAAAGTCCGTTAACGTGTCTCGGAAATACTCTGCAGCTGGGCTAAAGCAAGTTATGAATAGCAATGCTATCGAATGCAATGATATTATAAATGTATCTTATAATAGCATTGCTACTCTTAATTGCATCAGCCCAGCTGCAGAGCATTCCCGAGACACGTTAATGGACATTTTCTCATGTAAAATTGGAGTAAAATATAGATTTGAATCACTCAAAATGTGAGTTCTTTATGTTGGACAGCGCTCTGGTGAGTTCATATTTTTTAATCTTTTTTTGTTGTGACTAGCTTTTAATAGCTTATGTTTTATTTTCTTACTTGTCTTGACAAACGGTAAGTATTCTTACTTTTGACGTGTCTTTGTGGTTCTTGTAACCACATTATAGACTAAATAATACTAAATACTAAAAAATTTTAGTCTAGTGCCATCTTATAATTCACAAATTCAAATTATCCATTTGAGCTGTTAATTTTCAATTCATGAGATGTTGAATTGAATTGAAAACATCTTTATTCATCAAAATGTACAGGTACATCCAGAATAGTGTCATATACGTTACAAATAATACTATAAAATAAGTAATAAACTACAGCAAAATAAAGTACAGTCATGAATATCCAAGATGTCAAAAATTTCATACGTTAGATATTACCAGAACAGAAAAAGTAATAAAATAATCTCACACTCATAATCCACCAGTAGGTCGATGCTCTGTAAACTCTTGTAGGGAATACAGAGAGAGTGATATCAAATATTCCTTACGTTTTATTCTAAATTTCTTTACATCCTCTATTGACCGTAATTGTGGTGGCAACAATGCGAAGTATTTCCCCCCCCCATGTAATGTGTTTTCTTGAAAATTTCTAATCTATGTCTTTCCCCTATCCTCCCGTTTCTAGTACTATAGACATGCGTCTCATTACGTAGGTCTACAGTGTAACTCTTAACATGCATAATCACATCGAAAACATATTGCCCGTAAATTGTAAAAATGCCAAGCTGCGAAAAAATTAATTTTACAGAATCTATTCTTTTTAGGTTCATCATTATTCTAAGAGCTTTTTTCTGCTGAATTAGAATCCTATCAAGATTTCTCTTGGTCGTGCATCCGTAAATGCATAGACCATAGGCCAAATGAGAGTGTATTAGTGAGTGGTAAACTGACTTCAACACTTGGATACTACATACACTGGATAACTGTTTCAAGGCGAATAGCCCAGGAGATATCTTTTTCATGACATGACACACATGACTATCCCATGACAGATTGCTATCCAATAACAGGCCTAAGAATTCCGTGCTATTTTCGGTTTTTAGCATTTCATTATTTATTGCTACTTTAGGACTCAATTGGTTTCTGCTCTGCTTTGTCGAAAATTGGATAACTATGGACTTTCTCGAATTCAAAATAAGATTATAGCTATTCAAATAATTGTTGATAGAGGATAAGCCTATAGCAGATGAGAATTCCACTTCCTCAACTGAGTTGCCGGAGAATATTATATTTGCGTCATCCGCGTAGAGGCAGACTGAAGCTTGGTCATTGAGCACACGAGACATACCTGTGATATAGCATAGGAACAACAAAGGACCTAGTATGGAACCCTGAGGTACCCCATACTTTAAATTTCTTAGCTCAGAACGGTAAGTATTCTTATAATTGAATTTATAGGTCTCCTCAAAATTTTCCACTTCAACGAATTGTTGCCTGCCCTTCAAGTAAGATGCAAACCAAGACTGCTCCTTACCATGTATACCCAAATCATTCAATTTTTTTAGTAGACAATCGTGAAGTACACTGTCAAATGCTCGGCTTAAGTCTAAAAATGTACCAATAACTTTTTCACCCTTATCAATAGCGTTAATGATAGTGTTTATAAAATCTACTCCGGCAGTAATTGTTGATTTTTTCGGACGAAAACCATGCTGTATTTTATCTAGCATTTTATTGGATTCTAGATAATTCATCAGCTGAATGTATACCACACTCATCACTCATGTCTCATCACTCACAACCATTTCAAGGCTATAAAATACATTTGGATGCTATTTTAGGCTATCTCGAATGAAGATTATTTGATGACAAAACTACTTTATGAGCTATGCCATATAATAAATATAGGCTAATGAATAGTTAGGGTCTAATTAAATAATAATTTGATTAATGTTTCAAAATAAATAATCAACTAGAAAAATAATCTGGAGAGAGGGGTATTATTGTTGTTTGAAATCAATATTTAGCAATATTCTCTTACGAGTACAAGGATCTGAATTTTGTTAGTACATCTAGGTAGGCTACTCCTGGAAAGTTGACCTGATGCAGTCAATATGAAAAACTAGCCTACATGGTGCTGATGGAAAGTTTGGTGAAAAAAATAAATGTCTGCCTCAAAATTCAAATCAAGGTAGAAAGTATTAAGAGCTGTGAAGTGTGGCATGCACTAGGGACAGTCTTCAGTCTTCATTTCAACTTATTTCAATTCAAATAGCCAAGGTCCTTATAAACTTTAGGGCGAAATTATTTTTGGTAGGCCTAAATATTAGAAAATTTATAGGTCTAATGGAATTTAATGTTCAAATTGTATTTAATAATATAACGATAATAGTGTTACTCACATGCAAGCGAAAACCATAGACTGATTAAACCCAGATTCTTGATGTTCATCGTACTTGTAGAGATGTGGAGAGAATTGCCTTTCTGGAAAAAATATACCGTATATTATTTATTTTGAACGTGTATTTCGATGATGAATGTAACACATGGAACTAGGAACTCTTCCTAATTCCGTGCTGTAACACTATGTTACAGTGTACAGTAAAAACGAAGTCTGCATCTCCTCCCTTGTCGATCACAAATGCCCAGAGTCCAGGCTGGATCATGTCATGCACGTATAAGAATGAACCAGACAAGGATTACTGATGGGTAGTCAACTCTGAGCTTATTTGTTATTTGGAGACCACAGCGCTGTCAACAAAATTCATTTTCTTGTATACAAGTATAGACATTAGATCAGAAGTACCTGATCGTCTGTGATCGAGCCACCTTACTACACCTTGAATAAATTTATAGAGGGTCACCCGTTTCAACACTTACCTGGCCTAATGGTAGACCACTTGTGATGGCCTCACTATTGACGATTCCCTGGTCGCTGACTGCGGAGAAGACTAAACAAGTAACAAGTAAGTACAATGGGATGTTAACATGGAAGTAAAGCCTGTTCAAGCAAAGAAGACATTCTGGCAAGATGGAAAAATTACTGATTTATTTGTTTAAAAATCAGTCTAAATTTAAAATCAGAATGTTTTCTACAATTTGAGACAAAAATTTATAATTCTTTGCTTGGACTGACTATACCTCAAGGCTCCAATAGGGGCACGGTTCTAATTCTGCTTTTTGTCGACTTTGATACAGGCGGGGAAGATTTGAATATTGCAGGCGATAGGTGTCATTTCTTGAAAGACAATAACATGTTTTTCAATTTAGAGGATTCGACTCTTAATTACCATATTATGACAGGTTATGAGTAAAAGAACAAATCATACAATAATTGCGATAAGTTACTAAACAAAAAAGTTTACAATAACAAGTAAATCACCGAAATAAATAGACAGACATGATTGTGATACGATCGTGATAATATTCAGGCTACTAAATAAGCAATTGAGAATAGGCACTTAGTTTTTCTTCAGCGTACAGAGTAGACTACGTAATTTACAAGTTATTGAATTTGAAATTTTGGCTATTTGGAATCAGTTCAGCAAAACAAAAGAATCATAGACTATAAGTTTTACTTACCAATCTTAAAAAAAATTCTCTGCGATAGACATTCTGTTATTAATAGGTCGATCGCAATTGTCAAGTTCGGCCAAATTTGAAAAACGCCGTAATAAAGAATTAAAACTTAAACTCGTTATCTTGTCCTAGAATCTAACCTCAAATTTTTGATTCATGTTACTTTGAGTACGTTTTGGTTTGTGCGGAACGTTATGACTGTCAACCGCAGTTGATCAGCTGTAGTCAATAACAGCTCTTGCCTTGTCCGCTAGCTTTAATAGCAAGAGCTGTGATTGGCTACAGCTGAGAGCTGATCAACTGCGGCCGACAGTCGTAGTCGTCTTGTCGCACAAACGTTTCGTCGACAAATTTAATTTACGATCACACTGACAGTCACAGTCACAGATAACCTAAACCTAATTGCGAGATCCAATGTATTCAGAATAATATTTTACTTTAATATGGAAATGAAAAATATTGTTTTTATTTTGATAGCGGTTCATAATATTGTTTATAGTGCTCAGCTTAGATTGTTTTAATTTGTTTTTCACAAGAAAGACCAATGATAAAGATGGATTTCACAAATGTACTTCTGAAATTTATGGAACTCTATCAGAGGGAACCAATTATATTGGAACTGGAACTCAAATCAAGCTCCTCAAAGATAAGAACAAAAGGTGAGTAAATGAACATTTTTCCTTGATTCTGGAGGGAATATTAGTGTACCTCATCTTAGGCCTTTGGGCTAATCATTATTACTTAATTAGATTCTATGAAGCTTAATCTACAGTAATTTATTCTAAGCTCGATTGAGTTATATTAATATTTATTCATTCTAAAGAATGCAATTCGATAAAAATACGAACACTTGAGTCCAAATAGTAGTTTATGCAACGGTTGTATAATGGGAGCCTTTATAGCATGAGGTGAGATGTAAGTTAGAGCCACGAGCGAAGCGAGTGCTCTAAATATTTCACGAATGCTATAAAGGCCTAATACAACCGTTGCATACATTATTCTATCTACGACCACCAGTGTAGTTATCAGTATCAGACCAGTATCAAGCTATAGACCACCAGTATCAAGCTATCTGTAAGTGTACACTATTATAAAAATCAACATACAGTCGTTTATTTAACTTCTTTTGTTTTCATCCTACTTGAACTGTTATGATAATCAACTTATTACTTGTTAAATATGTTAAAAATAACATATCAGTCAGAACCACAAAACGCATTTGACAAGCAACAAAATCGTGAGTGTTGTTGTAAAAGTGAAAGTTATTAACATATTCACTAACAAAGTTATAATAGTTATATTTAACTATTTAAACTTTGAACTATTTAAATTAGTTAGATATTCAAATACATAAATTGAAATATTGACAAAGAAATACTGGTAGGCTACTCAATCCCAGTCGCAGTTTTGATTCTGAGGTTAGTTGAAAACTGTTTACTTTCTATCACCTGATTTCAAAACGAAACAAGGAATGTATCATAAAGTGGAATTTGGACTGTATCGTAAAGTTCCTCCTGTATCGAAAAACGTTCATTACAACACGGTTCTAAGATTCCGTTTTGAAATGGTAGTCGTTTTGATTTCAATTGTAAAACTGAAATAGTAATTTTTCAATACGCCCGTAGATAAACATATTTTTCAAAATAGTTGATAAGTTAACAAGCAGGTTTTAAAATACACAAATCTACTTTCATAAGGTTACCATTCGTCCTCTTTTCCCTGGACATGTCCGTTTTTTGGTCATTTTAAAACGTCCGGCCGGATTTTTCAGAAATCCCTCATTTGTCCGGGGTTTTCACGGAAATGGGCAACAAAATACAGTATATCATATTCTTTACTGATTTATCATAATTATTGAAATTCAAATCTCCAGAGTTGTTCTGCCAATTATTTCCCGTTATGTAAAGAGTGTAAGTATTGTTATCAGCTGCTTGCAATCAGCTGGTCAGCTCCAATTGTAGAGTTGTAGACTTTTAGAGAGGTTTTTGAAGAACTCTATGCAAGAATTGCGTTCTAAAAACAGATTAAATCAAGTAATAGTTTTATACAATCACACAATTTTAGTCTCTTGAGTACAAAAAGATAGTTTTGTAGCCTCTATTTACAATTATACCTTTTTGACACCCAATTATTCAAATTTTTATCTGACACCAGGGGTATGGGGTACACCCCCCCAAGGCCAAAGGTGTCCGGCGTTTTGACCCAAGCAATATGGTGACCCTATACTTTCATTAATTTGTAAACTGGCCTATGCTATAGCTGATCTTATTTTTTATTTTTGATAGAATGTCTTGCTTCTTCTGTCAACTTTTAATTTTCATAGAACAGGCCACAGAACATTAATTTCATTTTGAATCCTAGTCAGTGTTGGGGAGTAGCGCTCTACTGTAGCACGCTACTTTTTTTTAGTTTGTAGTGTAACAACGCTACTTTTTAAAAATAGTACAAATATAGTAGTGCGCTACATTTGAAGAGTATTATGTAGTGTAAATTACGCTACTTTTGGTACACATCAACTCATTGTAATCGATAGTACAATAATCGATAAATAGATGCCACAAGCCGACCACGGCCACCTGGTCTGGTGGCCCATAATTATCTATTGAATAATAAGCTAGAATATCGTTATTTGAAAAATATTCAATCAATTGTAGCCTATCTATAAATTGACACAGTTTTCAATAATTCAAGAAACAGAAGCTAAGAGGGAAATTATAGGTTCGTAATTATCAAGTAAGTTTTTTGTTTGTTCCATGATATTACAAAGATATTAATAAGATTATACAAAGATATTGATTAAGACAAAACAGACAAAAAGAGCAGGTATGAAAAGATTGCTGTTTTGACTTCTTTAAATCCTGATTTGTGAGGTTTGGGTGAGTTTTAGACAAAAATGTTACTGAACATTTTTCATTCAGAATTGAATTTCTACAACATAAAATAACCGAAAATTCTAGTCAACAATTAAATATCCTATTTCTATCCCTTTAAAGTTGTAAAATGTAGTTTTTTTGCTTATTTTTCTAATTATCTCAATAACCATCAAAGTTACGAACTTCTTACTGGTTTTATTCGATTTCTCGGTTGATTTTACATAGTAATTGACCACTATAGTACCCTCTCAAAGATTAGATGAAAATGAGAAAACAAAAATGGCGGCTGTGTAATTGAGGACTTTCAGCCATTATGAAAATGATATTTAGGTACGGTATGTTTTCTACCAAGGAACAATACCCTAAGATGCTCGACACTACTTCTGCAACACTCTGTATAATAAATGAATGTCACTCAATATAGTAAATGTGTAGCCTAAGCATAAAGTTTCTTTCGTTTTGATGGACATTATTTGCCTAAACCACACGAAAAAAACATTCTATCATGACTTCTTGTAAACTAGCGGAAAAGTAGCTAGCTACTTTTTTATAAAAGTAGTTGTAGTGTAGTTCAGCTACTTTTTGAATAAAGTAGTTGTAGTTAACTACTTTTAAAAAGTAGTTCACCCAACACTGATCCTAGTTAGGCTATATGCCTTGACTTTGTAGTGCACGCCTCCATCTACTAGCTCTCTACCCTCCATCTTTGATTGACTGGGATAAATTAATTTACTTAGCCCGTTAGCCTTTAATGGAAATTTTGGCAATAATTTAAAACAGTGTTAACCTCAAATAAGTTGGGCTATTTAAAAATGAGTAGACTATTTATAAAAAATAAAAATACTTTTAAAAAACCTACTATATTAGCTTATACTATACTATAATGAATATACTATTTCGACTGCTGGGCAGTCTTCTTCAACCTATAGCCTACTCATATCTATAATATACTAATCATATAAAACATATAAGATTATTCCAACATTATGCATCAATATTTTTTCTGTTTTCTCAGGTCAATGATGCTTGGTAGAGGATTAGTTCGGAAATGAGCTCCCCCATCGAAATCCTTGAGAAAAAAGAAACACTGATGGCCACATTTCGTTGCCACTTCAGGAGGGAGAGAGCAGCACCGGCGCTTCTGATATTTAAAAACCATTTTGGCTATTGGGTCCATCAACACCGACGAGTTTGGTAGGCTACAAATGTTTTTTATTCCTCTATATAGGTTTTCTATTTAAATTAAGATTTTAGTACTGAGCAGCTCAGAAAGATGTATTCATGATTTAAAGATATTGTACGTTGATAATTCTAGTAGTTTCCTAATAGCTCTGTCTGTGGTACCGGTAAGTAACGTTCAGAGTGGGGGATTGATTCCGAAAGTCAGCATGCGAGAGTCAGTTATGCAGTGTCCACTGTCACGATCCAGTTTTTCTCGGCCGTCACTATGGCCACAGTTGGTGGTACAGACAATTTTTTTGGAATCGGAATAGGCTTGCACTGAGCCAAATAAATATTTCATGCCACATCAATCCTGTATTTCAACTTGGAAAGCTCATCTGTGTATCCAAGTTCATAATGAACCACTCTCATTAAAGCCGATGTGTGATTTGCCTGGTTGCTCAGTGAAAGCGGTTGCTAGGTGATTGTGATGTTAAGTCACAAACACTATGGGTTGCTTTCGGATAGGTGACCATAATGGGGCCAAGGCGAGTGGAACCTGTACTCTTACCAGCTTCTACTTACCTCAGATGCGCTTTTGGCCGTTTAGATGAATTATTAGGAAGTTACTTGTCTCGAAAAAAGATCCACGGGACATATCATATTTTTCAAAAAATATAGCTTTTTCTAATTCTTTAGAGGCTTTATTTGGGTTCTAAAATTATTAATTTCTATGAAAAATTAGCTGAGAAATTTAATGACACGTACAAAATAGCGTTGTTATGTCAAAAAATGTTATGCATTATAATTAACTAAATTATAATTTCGTTATACGACCCTCCTCATACACAGACTTGTTTCTATGTGGAGTGTATTAATATTTTTACATGGCTGTTTCATTTTAAACTTAAAGACTGTACTGCTACTGTGAATTTCTTCGTGAATAAATAATTGAATTCAACATTCCTATTCTGAATTGAATAGGTTTCTATAATAATTCAAGTAAGTATTCATATAGAATAATTAACTGATCCAGAAATATATTAACTATCTTTCTCTCTATGCAGGTACCAGTAATCGAAATTGAAAGTAACATGACTTCTTGCTATTCAAACATGGAAGGACAAACCGTGGAGGTCCTAATGGGTCAGCTGCTGTTTTCAAATGTATTGGATAGCTGTTGGATGAAGAAACCGGGATAATAGATTGTGTTACATCTTCAGAATGCAAAAGAGGTGAGAGCAAAATGTGATGCTCGATTAGATAAAGTAGATTCTTGTGATTGTGAACAAAATGAGGAAATGCTAGGTTTGTCGAAGTGCTCTTGGATAAGGTGCAAAACCGCTTGCCTTGGACAGGTGCCTTGGACCTCTTGTTTCGCGCGATACTTGAATTTATGATTGTAGTAGGCTATTCAATCAACATTCTATCTAACCTATTCAATTGTGAACTCTGATTATGCAATCAGTATAACTTTTAAAATAACTCAAAATCACCCTTAAAAAAATACTTCAAATTTTAATGGCCTAGCTCTGAAAATCCATCTAAGGAGACTATTAAAATGCCTCAATGTAATAATTAGATTGAAAAAAATGATAATTTATAAATCCCATCTATTCAAATGAATTGATAATATAATACCCTTCAATCCTTCATTTCTAAAAATCAGTTATAAATATCAATTATCAATCACGAGACTAAAATATTCATTAAGAGTGGGCAGTAGTAGTCGGACATTTGCCAAACAGCAAAATCATACCCCATAAGAAAAATTTAATTTTAATCAATCTCTTGAGAGCAAATAACGCCTTTCTTTATGTCATTGGAAAGAGAATTCACTCCAGGGGGTGGACTTTTTACTTTTTTATTCTAAGTTCATTTCAATAATTATTTTGTTATGAATTACCTATACAAGAATTGAACTCTAATTATTAAAATAAACTTGGAATAAAAAAAGTAAAAAGTCCAGCCCCTGAAGAATTGAATTCTCTTTCCAATGACAAAAAGTATGATTCTTTTAATAAATAACACGGTGCTATCTGCTCCAAGAGATTGACAAAAATTACATTGTTCTTATAGGACATAATTCCGCCGTTTGGCAGTTGACCGTCCACTACCATCCAGCCTTAAAAAATAACATGTAAAAAGTGAAATTTTTCAATTAATATTTTTGCATGAACAATTACATGATTATAAATCAATATGAGTGATTGAGGGCTGGATAAACACTTTTTGTATAATTTGCAGTAGCTCCATTCATTTTCAGTTTGTATTTTTGTTAATATTTCTTCCTCCATACTTTAGCTATGTAATGGATCAAATCCTTACTAACTAGAAACACAAAAAATATATACTGTTTGTGACAATTGATCCTGCTTTTTAACTTTGAACTTTTTCTCAATTCTTGGTTTTCCCTGACACTTTTCATCTCTTGAGCTCTTTGCATGTTTGTCTTTTCATGTTTCTCCGGTGGAGTACAATTTATTTTCTCCGTAACAAATCGATTGACTTACTCATTTCTCCTCTTTTCCAGGGAGCAACTAAACAACTGAGCTGAATGTGAAAAATCTTTGAAGTTGAAGGACATCTACAGGTCTATGCACTGACAATGTAAATGATGAGCTGATGAAAGGCCGGAAAACATATGCAACCCCATCTGAAAATCAAGTAGCCTGGAGGTTAATATTGGTATAATATTACAGTTCATCTTAATCTTACAGGTCACCTCTACTCTAGCTAGATTAGACTTGATTCTAACAAATTTGAATTTCATCATTGAAACCTCGACCTTGTGTGGTTGAGCCATTAGTGTTAGAGAAGAATCATTTTATCATCTGCTACATTTTATCATCCGTCCTCTCCTTCTATAGAGTAGTCACATAAATATATGAGTTCTTAACAGTATAGAGTACTGTTGAGTAGTCACACAAATTGTAGAAAACTATTCTTGACAAGAGATGGCCAGAGAAACGCTGGATTGGGTATATCATTCTAACTAGCATTTAGCTTGGCAGGGGGCTAAACAATAACACAATATATTATTACATAAGTGATAGGCCTACTATCTATTAATAAACAAACTTATTCAAGTTTAAAACAGATGGCAAATATCAGAGGATTCGCCACAGGAGCTTGGGGTTGGCTTTGTCAAATGGGCTCTGGTAGGCCAGAGCCAATGACAGCTAACCCCCCCCCCCGCAGTTGAGCAGGTTGTCTTTGTCTTCTGATCACTTAGGGTGGTTGTCTCTAAGGTTGGCTGGCAAGGGGGGAGGAGGCACAGGAGTTCCTAATTGAGCCTCAACTGCCAATGAGCTTGTTAGCGTAGAAGTCTCACAAGGTTCCTTTCCCAGTAGTTGGCCTAGTGTAGTGGAGATTGCCACTGGGTCAACAGCTATGGCTGATGTATTGCCGCCAATGGCCATTACAGCTTTGGGCTCCTCCAGCTCGTGGTTGGAATTGGCAGTACTGGCTGCTGTAGTGATTAGCCGTTGCCAAGGCCTGCAGAGGCTTGGGAAATTGGCAAAAATCTCCTTGTAGGCCTCTTCTGGAGGCATATCTTCAACACTTTTGAGCCCTTTTACAATGTGGTGGAGCCAAGTTCCAATTAGAATTTCCACCTGGTATGTCATCACACACCCTGTACATAGTTTGAAACAAAAAACATGTTGGACCATTTGCAACTTCTTCAGTCTGTGTTACTGTGCCACTGTTTCCTCTACCTGAGACCAAAGGTGAGAATCAGACAACCTCAATGGGTCAAGGAAGGTTACTCTTTGGGCAACTCAATTTATTAGGGCTAACAAAGTCTACTGAAGATTGGCATCTTCTCCTTAAGCTATCCCAAATATGACCCTCAACATTTTCTTTCCAATGTTGACTAGTCCTCTCCTTTCTTGACCAGTTGGTAGCAGCTCCATTGGCTTGCCTCACCTCCTCCAGTTGTTGTCCTGATTAAAGTAGCCTCCTTAGAAACTTTTTTGGCACTCTCAGATCAGGAATACATTCAGTAGCCTTCCACCAGGTTTGTTGGGTATCCTCAATATCCATATGTAGATTGGTGAACCCTTGATATATCTCTGTTACATTCATTTTGTTTGTAACACCATTTTACAGCAGCACCACAAAATTTGTAAACATAACCAGTGTATGAAAATAAACAAACTATTAAATAAAAGTATCTTTTGTACAATTTACAATTGAATTCTGCATCAGCATACCCTTATAACAAGCATTCACCATTGTGGTATAGGCCTACTATACCTAAATTTAATGTGCCTTTCAAATAACTTCATAGCTAGCCCAATCAAATAGTACTCTCGACCAAACAAAAATCCTGTTAATTGATTTTATGGTCTTAATCGGTCTATTTGGGTGTCATTAAGAGTAATCCATGGTTTTCCACCAAAATTTCTAGAGGCATAACTTTTGGCATTAACAGGATCTTTGTTTGGTCGAGGCACAATTTAATGACAATTTGATTGGGCTAAGAAATGAGGTCATAAATTGACTCAAATAGCTCACAGCATGACAAATATCTTCACATCCATATAAACTTGTACTTCTTTGTTGTTTTCATTTCCTTGGCCTTTTGAAGAATCTTGTTAAAATAGGGAGTCAGATGGTCGTTGAAGAAGATCACATTTGCTGGTCTCGCCTTGGTTATCAGTGATTTTGTTGGTTGTATTTTTCTAGCTGTTTTCACTATTGCGTCTCTGATTGCCCAAGAGTTTGATTGCAAAATGGTTGGTGATTGTTCATTCTTTGAAGGGAGACAATGAGCTGTGAAGTCCTCTTTTCTCAATTTGATGTCCATTTTTGTCAACAATTGTTGATTCTTTCCGTTCAAATCTTCATTTTTGGAGACTGGAATACTTGTTATAATTATATTTCTACTTCTTGCATACTGTCTTTCTCATTCAAGAGTAATCCTCAAATTGTCCATATCATGTTTCAAAGTTTCAGTTTCTTTCTGTAAGCTCCTCACCTCTTTAATTATTCCTCCAATCTTGTCTTCAATCCCGGCTATCATCCTCTTCATCTTGTCCATTCTTCCATTAATCTTTGCTTTGTGTTCACCAAACATTTTCTCTAGCATTATTTTGAATTTCATCAATAAGGTTGAATCATTTGTTTCTTCTTTTTGTCAAGTTACGAAATTTTTGACATTCCCATTCAGTTTTTTTTGGAAGCTCTTTGCCTTCCAAGTTGATTTAGATACGCCGGCACAAATAAAATGCATTTCTGAATGGCATTTGCCACAGTTGATGACGTCGTTGTCTGTTGGTAGAGCATTTTCACAAATTGAGCAATTCATTATCACTATTTAGGGTAAGTCCGGGATAGATGGACCACTTTTTCAAAAATGTTTTTTTCCTTAATTTTATATATTTTTGAATTAATAAAAATTTGACAATATTGTATTAGAGTACCACAATAGATAAATGTATCTCTCCAGCTCTTAAATTGATCTCAATTGAAGTTGTGAATTTTTACATTTTAATGAGTGGTCCATCTATCCCAATATCTCTTGGGATAGATGGACCACCACTTAGGGATAGATGGACTTCTCGTATAAATTACAAAATCATGGAGATATGCATAGAAGTAACATTTCTAAAATGCACAGACACTTTTATTTACGTTTAAGATTATAAAATAGAATAAACAAATAAAAACATAGTGTATTATAATTATATTTGAAAGTTTACATTCAAGCATCATAGACTCTGGATGAGAGTAAAAGAGACGAGTGCATAAGGAGTTTATATCACTTTAGCATCTGAAGATTTATTGGTTATTCTTGCTTTCTTTCTTTCCACAATATTCACATTTGTTCTCAAATCGAGAGCACGTTTCATGAGTCCATAGAGAGCATGTCACACACTTTATCCAGTCTTCACCTTCTTTACCTTCATTGTAATCCTCTTTGCACCATACACACTGGTTTTCATCCCAGTCACTATCATCTTTGTCACAAATGTCACTATCAAAATCCTCAGATTCTGATGATGTGAGGTCTTTCTTCTTTCGAACTCTCTTCTCTCTCACTTGCTTTTCAGCACTTTCTCTTTCCAACTCTCCCTCCCTTAAATTTCTCATGGCCTGTTGGGTTTTCTTCTTCTCTTTCCTAAATTTACTCTTCACCTCCTTCTCTTCTTTCTTTTCTTCTCTAACTTTCTTCTTCTCCTCTTTCATTTTCAATTCCAACTCTTTCTCACTTTTTTTCTTTTTCAACGCAGAAATATTCTCTGGAGAGCTCAGCACTGTAGACGAGAATTGAATTTTCTTTTTTTTTCAAAGGCTGGAGTCCACTAATACTAGGGACAGGATGTATCTTATCCAATATTTTTGACGGGGTGTCAATTTCAAGAGAAGGCCTATCCTTGTTTTTTTCAAATGCTTCATTTGAATCCAGACTACCTGGCTCATCCACACCTTCTGATATGTCTAATGGGTCAACAGTTGCCTCTGGAGGCCTGGAGTCTGTGGATTCAGATAAAAAAGCATAGTCTGGTATGCGTTCCGCTTCCAAAGGGATTATCCCACATGTTCTGAAACCACTGACCCCATTATCTACATTAGCAGACTTCCCCCAAGCTATATTTAGAAGAGTTCCAAACTGCAGTCGCGTGATTTTCCGTGAAGGATTGTTGACTATGAAATTTGAACATGCAGCATAAAAGTTCATTTTCAGCGACTTGAAAAATGCGCGGTCCAATGGCTGAAGCCAGTGGCTAGTATGAGGTGGAATGCTCATCAGAAGTATATTATTTTCTTCCGCAAACTCCAGCATTTCAATGCAACTCGTGTGCGACGTGTGGCCGTCCAATAGCAGAAGAACTTTTCCTGCTGGTTTCCTAGGCGTAAAATGATTCTTCAGCCAATCAAAAAAAATCTCACTATTCACATAGCCAGACTTGGGAGACATCTTCACTTCTGCACCAGGTGGCAAACCATCACAAAACTCCTGCTTCAAATTTTTCCCTTTCATTATACAAAAAGGTGGCAAGAATGTGCCTTCTCCATTAACACACGCTAATAAAGAAATAGTCTCTCCTTTCTCTCCAGATGTGACAGATGTCACATTTTTCGAACCTTTCAAGGCAACAACTTTCCCAGGTTTGTTGTTGAGTTGTAAACCCGTTTCGTCCATATTAAAAATATTTCCTGGTTTGTCAATGAGACCGTTTGATTCAATAACATTTTTCAAGAGCTCAAAATATTCTTTTACAACTATTTTATTTAAGCCCTTTACTCTTGCTAGTGAGACTCCTTCGGATTGTCTGATGGAAAGTTCAGAGTTACGAGCAAGAAAAGAAGACAACCAGTCATAGCCTGCCTGCTTCTTCTCATGACTGAAATTGTGCTTCAATTTCAGGTTCTCAGCAAGATAGTAAGCCATGGAGCATACAGAGTCCCTTGTTGGAGTGAACCCTTGCGATTGGAGTTTTTTAATGTGTCCAACAATTTTTTTCTCATTTTCAATTCCCAACAAAGAAGTTTTCCCCATAGAGCCCTTATCGAAATTCTGGGATTTGAGGCGCCGTTTTAAAGTAGTCTTTGGAACTCCAAAAGCTGTAGCTGCTGCATTCACTCCCATCTTCTTCTCTTCGACAGCTTTCACAGCATTCTTCAAACCATCTTCGGTCCATTCTCCTCGCCCAGAAGTTCCTTTCCTCTTGTAGAAAGTAGGCATTCCTATAAAGAATCGAAAAAAAGAAAACTTATTAGAATTTATTGTTAATAATGATAATTTCAGCAACATTCATTGCGGCTTTCATAACATTTATAATATTTCTTAACATTCAATATAGGCTAAGTAGTAATATTTTTTCATTGTGTATTATTGTTTTATGAGCAATAATAGGGCTGTTAAAACCTAAAAATAAAATTTTTGCATTAAATATAATTCTATTTTACCAGTTAAAACAAATTAAGCAATTGATATAGAAAATAAAAGTTTAATACAATACATGGTCCAACTATCCCAGGCTTTTCAAGTGGTCCAACTATCCCAAATGTCACTGGTCCATCTATCCCAAAAGTGAGGGATAGATGGACCAGCTTCCCATTTAGACAAAGCATGCTTCAATTCCGCCATTTTTAGGTTAGGAACATGCTCACATGTACCCTTGAGCTACAGCATTCAAATTATGTTGAAATAATGATAACCAACTAGACACTGCAAAAAAAAAGTCAAGGCTAAAAAATTTTTCAACTTACCAAATAGAATGAGCGTCTTTTTCTCTCAAAATATAAGTAAAAATAATGGATCAAACGATGTGAAAGGCTTATCTCCTCTAGAGCAACGACTCCATACATTGACACTAGCGCTGTGGTGGAAGAAGGACAAATTATAATGGTGGTCCATCTATACCGGTGGTCCATCTATCCCGGACTTACCCTAATTCCAGCCATCAACATTCCAAATTCAAAATTTCAGTGTTATTCCTGGATTGAAAATTATTTGTTTACTCAGTGCTATTATATTATATAACCTCATTTTGGAGAATATTGACTTTATTATAAAATTTTTGGGAGAGGAATAGCACAGGCTATGCCTATTTTTCCCTCCCAATTAAAGTAGTTGTATTGATGTATGAATAAAGAATGAATGAATAAAGATTAAAATGTCAAATTAGTGTTTATAAACATTTTTTTTATTCTCAGTCCATAATAGTAAAACTAACCTTCACTATATTTTTCTAGTCTGTAGTCATTTGAAACCTAACCTCAAATCACTTGATGATGTAAAGTCACCAATTTCTATTTATTAAGAGATCTGCAGCTAATAAATCATTACACAAAATTCAATACACTGGTTCTTTGCACGTTAAAACTTGGAACAACATTATTTTTTTCATATATCTTTCTAAAAACTCAAATTTCTTCTCACTGTCTACTGTTAGTAATTTCCTGGAACTGTCTTGGCGGGAAAATGTCTTCTCCAGACATCAAATTGAGCAATTAACTCATCAAAACATTCCATGGTCATTCTGAAGTTTATGTAAAATCGTTTTTTGTCTTTTCTTAACAGTGGCATAAGAGTATGATTCTCTCCAAACTGAAGCCTATCTTTATTAATCAAATGCACCCACATTTTTGTTGGCCGTTCATCCTTCTCAGAGTCTGCTACCACATCAAGTAGAAGTAGGACTTCTTCTTTATCAGATGACATCATCACATTATGAATTTTCCAAGAAAGTTGATTTGAGATGAAATTTGAAATTAGAGAAGAAATTAGAAAAAACTTGAACTTTTTGGTTAGGTTGAATACTCAAATTTTCCCGTGCTCCAAGTTACGATTATTTCGTTTTGCGTGCCCGAGCATTACAAATATTTTGCACCAAAACCTTTGTCTCAAATTTGGAGTCCAATTTCTTGGAACCACCGCAACGGATTTGTGACTAGGGATGCAAACTTTTCTCAAAATATCGATATTTATATCGATATTAATATCGAACAGGAAAATATCGATATTCGATATTATCGGCAAAATCGTCCGATATTATCGATATAATATCGATATTTTGAGAAAAGTTTGCATCCCTATTCAAAATACGTTAAAAAACCCAGTTTTGACTCTAAACACTCGAAAATAACATTTATTCATTGTTATGTTGCTGGTTTAGCTATCACCAAAAACTTGGGCGGTTCCCTTGCTTATGTAACTTACTAGAAGCTGATGTAAGGTAATAGTGAACCATCTATTGTCTCTTTGATTACAAAAACATAATAGAGGCATAGCTGAATGATAACTTTAATCGGCAACATCATCTGTTGAAGCACAAGATACAAACCTGCCCAACCTTCTGGCATCAGCTAGTAATATTTCAGTCTATTACAAAAATTCAGTCACTTTCATAAATATAATTATAAATTGAAAAATATAATTTACTGGTTGCAGTAGCTTATATTCAATCTATAGAAATGTCATTTGATATATTTATTGACATTCATCTAAATTGGAGATAATTTATAATGATAATAATTACCAACCATGAAATAATAAAGAAATAGGCAAAGAGAACAATTACGAAAATAATATACAATATAATATCTACATTAATTTCAAATATTTCTATGAAAAAGCATTCCTATACTGAAAATTTCATTATGAAAATAGGTAATAAAATTTTGTGTGTGAGAGTACTCAACAAGTTAGCTCTTCAATATTTATCAATGATTAAAATTTGAATTTGTTGAAGCATCTGAAGAATAGTTTTATGCTGAACTCAGTTAGGGAAATTGAGAATAAATCACCAAACATCATTACTTCCACTTGAATTGAAATTTATTGCAAGAGAATAAATCGTTTATAGGTAGCAAGTAGGTGCTAAAATATATCAAACAATACTAAACATATAAAACGTGACATAATAAATTTATAAGAAAAAAGTGGAAAAATGTAGAATAATTACTTGTTTCTTCACTATCAACAGACAAGAATCTAATTCCACTTTCCTATACTTTCTATAAGTTGTGAAATAAATGACAAGCCTTTACTACTCAAATATTATATAAAGACATATGTACTACAAAATTGAACCATTTAATTTTAGACATTTTCATTTCCCAAGTAGAGAGATAAAAACTGTAGTGAAGCAGATCTCTAGAATTGAGTTGAATTATTTGTCCTTCTGACGTAGACTATTTTTAGATATTTTAGATACTAACTTATTTTACTGTTAGTTGATACTATTTTAGATATTTGATGTCAAAACCTAACTAATAATATATAATAATACAGCTAAACAGTTCTAAAAACTTCCATAAATTACTGATATAAACCTATTTGATTTCTTAAATCTTTAATTATTACCATATCTATTTCTTAAAAAATCCAATACAGCTCAACAATTCTAAAAACTTCCATTAACCACTAACCTATCTAATTTTTTAAACCTTTAGCTATTACCATATTATCTATTTTTTATAATCATTATTATTCTTATTATTATTATTCTATTATTTCTTTAAATAATCAAAAAATTCAAATATATATCTTATGCATACGGTTTTTGTTTTCAACATATTAAAACAATTATACAAATACAATACTCATGAGCTGTATTAGCTGGCTTACACACTGAGTGTTGTCTGATGTCTTACCCTCATGTTTTGAAATTTGTCTCTATAATAATATATATGTATGTTGAATATTAAATAACATAATTTAAGACCATCCATATTCAAGAAGATATCATGTTATCACAGAGGAAAGTTTCAAAACATGAGGCTTGACACACCAGACAACACAATTTAGTATGTGAGCTGGCTAAAAGTCAAAAAGATTGAAAAGTTAATTACCTAGAAATTGCCAATCATGAATATCAACTGAACTCAGAAAAAGCAGCTTTCCAAGCCTTTTACCAGTTAATCGGTTCCTTGATTGAGAAGCAGTGGCACCAGCTTTTGAAAAGAGCCTCTCTGCTGGAACTGAGGTGGCTACAATTGGTTGGTACTTCTTAGCAATAACATATAAGTAGGGGAATGTTGATTCCATTCCCTGCCAAAGGCTGATTGGGTTTGAATTCAATCCATATATAGGAGCTGCTAAGTAAAGAGACAGCTCATCATCATGTTTGTTTTTTTTTTGATGAGCTGTGAGCCACAGATTTATGGTGTTGCCAGAAATCATATTTTGTCTCCTCGTCTTCATCAGAAGAGGATGATGAGTTTGCTTCAGTAATTTTTATCATTTCCCTTACTTTCCTCAACATTTCATTGCAAGTTTCTGGGTTCTTGAAGTGGAGATTTTTAAATCTAGGTTCAAGCAAGGTTGCCACAGATACTGCAAAGTTTAGCTCTATTTGCCCAAACCTAATTTCAATTTGCTTGATTATTTCAAATTTTAAGTTGGAAGCAATTGAAGAACTCATATCAAAGTCTGTCCTACTATACTGTCCAATGAGGCAGCTTATCATAGGAATTACCTTTGAGAGGGTGAGGTAATATTCTCCACATGCCTCATTGGTCATTACTTCCAATGGTCTCAATACATTGATTACTTCTTTGATTGTGGCTAATTCCATGGCTGTCAACATAATAGGGGCATCAACTTTGGAGAATATTATCTCACTCACAAAGGGAGCAAGTTCTACAAATCTACTTAGCATATAATACAAGGAGTTCCATCTTGTTTTTATATCTAATATCAATTTCAGAGTTCTGTTTTCAGGGATATTGGAATTTAGTTGTTTAGATTTCAACTCTCCAGATTCAAGAACCCTTCTCTTGATGAATTTTACAATTTTTCTGACTCTATCTATCAAACTCAACAACTCTACATTCTTCTCTACTGAAGCCATTGCAACAAGGTTGATGGTGTGAGCAAAACATGGTATATACTTTTGGGCACCAAAAGCATCCTTTATTGCTTTTTTTATGTTAGCACCAGAATCAGTGATAATTGCTACAATTTTTTCATGTTCAATACCCCAATCCCATAAAACACTTTTCAATTTGTTTCCAATGTACACTGCTGTGTGGCTTTCTTCAAGCTCAATTACACCCAAGTTTATTGATTCCATTTTGTCATCTTGTACATAGTGAACTGTTGTACCAAGAAAGCTTCTGTTTGACATTGGTTCAGTCCACACATCTGTTGTCACACTCAAATGTTCTACACTTCTAAGTCAATTTTTTACTCTATTGGATACACTGATAAACTTGTTGTCAATCACTGTTTTTATTGTTTCTTGAGATGGTACTTTATAAAGCGGGGCAACAATTTTCATCAGAAATTTGAATCCTTTGGATTCAACCATACTGAAGGGCCTATTGTCAGTTGCTATACAATATGCAATGGCATCAGTTATTTGAGCATATTTAATACCACCAAAAGCATAGTCCGAAACTCTCCTAAAAGCTGTAGTAATTTCATATATACCTGAGCCTGATGTTGAAGGAGCACTACTTGTTTTTTCTAGAGTATCTTCACCTGTTGTTGACATTGCTTCAGGCTCATCTGGTTCAGCACCAGCATTTTCAATGGAATAATCACTTACTCCTTGTCCAATGACTGCTCTACTCTGGCTACTAGTACTTGGTCCACCTGTACTAGTACTAGCTACACTGGTTGTGGATGTAGATGTAGAAGTAACTGGTTTGCTGGAAGTTGGCCCACCTTGTAAACTGCTAAAAAAATCAAGTATAAAATACAATGTATGGATGAGAAAATTATTATTAAAATTTTATCAATTTAGACTAACAGCATGATTCAATCCTCTATTACAAGAAGAGAAAGAGATTGTAGTAAGTTTCTAGACATTTCAATAATTGGAACAAGTTGAACTGAGAGGTTGCTAAACAACATCTTTATTTAAGAAGTTTTCTATCCATATTTTTACATAGAAAATTCTATTAAAAATAAAACAGTTCCTTCTAAAAGAGAAAAATTCTTTTGATTAGCCTATTGCAATTTGGATAAATATGTTGTAATATCAAATAAAGACTCTTGTTGTATGTGAATTAACAAGTCTATTACTGGACAAATTTTTAGGGTCAGTTGCCAGTAGCCTAATAATTATAAATCAAGTAAAATAACAACAATGTAAGTGTATATTGAATTCTACCGGAGTAGGTTAATCTTATAATTCTTTGACCTATCTTGTGTTATGAAAGTACTTTATATCAAGGGGAGTGATCCTGATTCCCATTCAAGAACTCTGTTTCTAGTCAGAAGATAAGTATTCTGAAAGACAATGGTATGTTCTCTTGATGGTGTCAAAAACCAGAAATAGAACTTCCAATAATTTTCCTTTGTAGCTGACCTTCAGTTATTCCTATTCTCTTAAAATTATATTGAATTTATTACATTTAAATAAAATAACGATTAATATTGAACAAATTGAATGGAAAAATCCGACTTGAAAATTGTATTGGTTGAAAATCATTATATTTTTGTAGCTTATATTATAATAACTTGGAATCTAATGATATTATTCAATTATGGATGGTAATAAAAACATTAGGTAATAAATTATATAATGCATACAAAAACTTACCTGGATATTTTTTTGAGGTTATGCTGCTTTAAATGAGCAGCAAGGTTAGATGTGTTTCCAGATGTTTTCACTTTTTTTCTACAGATATTGCATGCTGCAAAATCTTTCTCTCTTTTAAAATGCTCCCATAACTTGCTCTTCTTCATTTTAATTAGTTTTTTAAATGAAATCAGGAACAATCATGAACTAAATTCAACTACAAACAACACGTTTTGCCAATAAAGTTCCATAGTCCAGGCAACAAAGGCCAAAAAATGGCAAATAGGGGAAAAAATTCATATAGAAGCCAAAATTGGTAGAGTTGTGAGGGAAGGGTCCCTGAACAACATACTAAAAGTCCTGGCCGGTGGGGTGGGGGAGCTAACGGTGTGGGGGGGGGTCTAAAGGACCCATTTTTAGGTTTTTTGCTTATAACTCGAAAACTATGGCCTGTAGCGAAAATATTGTCATATACAAAATTGAAGTACATAAAATTCTCTACAAAATGGTATTTGCATTTTTCCGCTAGGATTAATATGAGTGGAGATATTTGAGGGAGAAAATAGGGGAAATAATAGTACATGAATAAAAAAACTTTTATAAAAACAATGTTTTTCATATGCACTAAAAAGTAGAAAATAATTTTCCTATGAGCCTGGCAGAATTCCTGAATAAATTGGTCACATTATGGTAACATACTTTATAACATTTTCCAATTCTTATAGAACGAAAAACGTTGGGCGCATGTACTCAAACATCAAGATCTTTCTAATACGCTCACATTTCTATAAAATGAAATTTCTTTACATTTATTCAGTTGACATAATATTCAGTTAATACAGTTTCACGGAATTGAATTGTGAACATTAGAAATCATTTGATATAATCATATGCAATAATAGTAATCATCATTAATGAATTCAAAATTTTTCATATAAATGAACATTAAAATCATGATTTCTACAATAATTCTTCAAATACATATTTGTTACATAATCTTGTAGAAATAAAATTTTACCTTAAATGAATTAAATATATTCATAGGTTACTATGAAAATGATTCATTTACAATCACAATTAGTGATTTATAAATAGTATAATCATAGGTTAAATTATATTAATAATTATCATAGATAATTATAAAATTAATATATTGTCAGAAATAAACAGTAGTTTAGTATTACCTCATATAAATCTCATATTTATATGATTTAAATTATATTTATATGATTCATAATAATAATACAAAATGCGCCAACGTTTTTCGTTTTATATGAATTGGAAAATGTTATAAAGTATGTTACCATAATGTGACCAATTTATTCAGGAATTCTGCCAGGCTCATAGGAAAATTATTTTCTACTTTTTAGTGCATATGAAAAACGTTGTTTTTATAAAAGTTTTTTATTCATGTACTATTATTTTCTACTTTTTAGTTTTTTAATTAATAAATTTAATAAATTAATGCTGTGGTCCCAGTTGTCTCATTCTTTCCATTTCCTTTACTGCATCTTCATTACATGGTGTCTTGCCAGTTAGTTTTGAGCAATCAAGTTCTTCAATTCTCAATCCATCAAGTGATCTAACTCGACTGAGCGCCACATATGCTTGACCTTTAGCAAACAATTTTGATCCTAGGTATACAACAGCATGATCAACTGTGCAACCCTGCATTTTGTGAACTGTGCAAGCCCAACACAGTATAATTGGAAGCTGCAATCGCTCAATTGTTCCATAGTTTCTGAGCGCTGGAAACTGGATGGATTTGGGATTGATCAAATGAATGCCATCTTGGCCAAAATCAATGCGCACAGATGGGATGTCTTCATCGTACATTTGATCACGACGGAATAGAGGCCAAACGATTTCTGTTATCTTTCCCATAGCGCCATTCACTAATCCTTGCTCAATATTCAAATTTGATCGCAGCATGACTCTGGCTCCAACAAAAATTTCTATTTCTCTTGGAAGGCCTCCAGTTTTATTTATATCGCCTGATACAATGTTTCCCATATTCACATTGTCAGCATTTCGAGTTGCATTCACCAGCACATCTTGAGATCTGATTCTATAAACTTGCACTCCATTAGCTCGATGTTGCTCAAGAACAGCTTTGTTGTGTGCATCAACTTGTGCACGAGTTGGATAGATGCGAATTGCTTGATCCAAAGCAAAGTCGCCAGATGCATCAGTCAACAGTTTTGACATTAAAACGTCAAAGTGTGGTGCTTGTAACTGACCAATACGCAGCGTATTCAAAAGATCACCAAATGTATTATCGCCTTGTTGTCGCATATTTTCAGTCAGCTCGACCAAGCTGAAAAGTCTCCATAAATGTGTTGCTGGAATGAATCTTGCAGGCTGATTGAACACTTGTGCTCCACGAATTGGTGGCAATTGGAACAAATCGCCAAACACAAGTACATTGATACCACCAAATGGTATATGTTCATTCTTCTTCAATTGTCGTATTCTTGAATCCATCATGCACAGCATCTCATATGGCACCATAGAAATTTCATCAATGAAAAGGAATTCAATTTCTTTCCATTGGTTTTGCAACACTTTGAGATAATTGCCGGTGAGAGGCGGGAGATTTCCAACCATTTTTCCGTCCTTCTTGACTGGAAGCTTGAACAATGTATGCAGCGTTGTGCCACCAACAAGTCTTGCTGCAACACCAGTTAATGCACCAACTTTGACTGCTGTGTGTCCATAGCAGCGATTGAAATGGTTCACTTGTACGTCTTTGTAGAGCGGATTATTTCTGATGAGCCAGCAAAGTGCTTTGTGCACGCGATCAGGAACAATACTGTAATCTCTCAATACGTTAACATTCTCCAATGTTTCGGTGACAACCACAATTCCGACGTCAGTGCTTGATCGAGGAAGCATCTCTGGAAGTTTTTCGCTGACTTCAAATATGTCGAGAGCAAAGAGAGTTGCATGTCCCTTGAATCCATATTGTCCAAATCGACCAGGGAATTTAACCACTTTGACATATGGAATGATGCGTTGGAGGAGTCGTCGTTCAGGTTCTGTTAAAGCTACTATTTCATCCGGAATATCACCAGGAAGCAAATTGTTCCAATACGCCTTGGATGGAGGATAGTTCTTGTTACTTTCCAAGTGCGTATTGCAACGATGGCAAACAATCAATTCATTTTTGGAGGCCAGTTCTGATGGCAAATACACTTTCGGTGTTGACAAACAATACCTCTTCACTTGGTTTGGATAGCACTTCTTCTGGCAAATCTCACAGCTCCGGTCGCAAAAAGTGTTGACAGTTGCAAAGAAGACCTCGTTATTCGCTGCTCGCTCTGCATATGCCTCTCGTTGTCGTCGTAGTCTTTCTGCATGCTCTTCTGGCGTCTTGATCGCTCTGGACTCAGCTTGTCGAACTCTTTGATCCTCAAGGCGAGAGGAACGCTCCTCTTCCGTTTCATTTGCGCGAGATAGTGCTTTACGCAATCTATCTCGAGCCAATCGCAATTTGCGCTGATCATTATTTATAGACTTACCTTGAGCAGTCTTGCCAGAGCGTTGCTGTCGATATTCCCTCTGCTTCTCCAGACGGCGCTTCCGTTGCGTTGCAGTCTCCTTAGCCATTTCACTTTTCAATTTATTCATTTTGCGCAACACATACATTTCCGATGCTCCAAATTGCAGTCTCCTTAGCCATTTCACTTTTCTTTTCTTTATTTTTTTCTTCACCTTTTTCTTGTTTCTTTCTTTTCTCACTTTTCCTACTTTTCTCTTTCTTAAATTTAAGGCTGGAGACTAAAAGGTAAACAAAGGATTATAATACAGTCACTAAAGCAGAAAATCCATTTTGGGGTTAGCACTGTTACACATTTTACCAGCATAAAAATGTTATATTTTAATAAAAAGAGTTGAAGTTTAATGGTATAATCAAATTATCCAATTAAAATAATGTAAAATGAATAATTGAATTGATAATCGTCCAATTAGTGCATGAATATTTATTTTATTTGAAAAAATATGCTCTGGATCTTTCATGTTGACCAATCTTTATAGTGCTAAGGTTGGTTATCCTACATTCACAGAATCACAAGTCAACCAGCTGCTATCATTTTCATTTTTTTGAAAGTTTAATTTTCATCATTCAGCTGATGGATTATCTTGAAATTTAATCTCCCAGTCCTGACCAGTTCCTGACTCAATTCTGTCAAATTTTATAATATTTTATTGAAATTACTCAAGAAGCTCTTTAAATCATCATCAAATTATTATAATATTGCATTGTCATCTGGTTCTGATCTATATGTAAAGTTTCAGAACTATAGATTGCCAATAAATGGTCGAAATTTGAGTTGAAAGATTTCGCGGACAAACAAGAAAGCGGGTTGAGAAAAACGTTGTAATAATAAAATATCGTTTGTTCAAAATTACATGTTTACTGGTACAAATTCTGCTTATTCTACCACAATCTCTCTCTCTTGGGTTAACAGCCGTGGGGCTGGTTGGCAGCAACTCTCCATGCTTTTCTGTCGTCCGCTTTCCGCTTCAGCTCGTAGTATGATCCACATCTCATATCCTGTAGCAATTGTTTCATATACTCCAGTCTAGGTCTTCCTCTCATATTCCTTCCCTCAACCATTCCCTCCATTATCCTTGTCAGTAGAGTGTCATGTCTGATGATGTGGCCAATCAGCTGTGCTCTTCTTTGCTTGATCCACTTCAAGAAGTTCCGGTTCTCTCCCACTCTTTCAAAAACTTGCTCATTTGTAATCATTTCTCTCCAACTGATCTTCATCATTCTTCTGTAGCACCATGCCTCGAATGCGGCCAATCTTCTTTCCTCACTCACCCCCATTGTCCATGCCTCACTTCCATATGTTGCAGTACTCCATACATACGTTTTCAACATGTTTTTTCTTACGTCAAGACTTATGTTTTTTGAGGTGAATAGATTTTTCTTCTTATTGAAGGCAATCTTAGCCTGGGCAATTCTGCTGGCAATGTCCTTGCAGCTTCTTCCATCACTTGTGATTTTGCTACCCAGGTAATTGAACTGCTTCACTTCATTTACTACCTCATTCCTTAGCTTTACTGCTGAGCTGTTCTCCCCTGTTCTGCAAGATTTTAGCACTTTGGTCTTTCGGATGTTTATTCTCAATCTGAACTCTTCCTCCATTATTCTGTCCATTTCATTCAGTGTTTTCTGTAGTTCCTCTTCACTTTCTGCCAATACTGCTATATCATCCGCAAAACGAAGCATATCTACCGTTTCTCCATGAATTTTCACTCCTGTACAAACTTTTTCTCTCACTCTGTCGATTGCCTTTTGAATATACACATTGAACAAGTATGGGGATAGCGCGCATCCTTGTCGTACCCCTTTTTGAATGTGTGCAGATTCCTCTTCACTTCCACTCCTAATAACTCCAATTTCCCGTTTATAGATGTTGTAGATCAGTCTTCGGTCTCTGTAGTCTATCCCAATTTGGCGAAGAATGTTGAATAGGATGTACCAACTTACATTGTCAAATGCTTTTTCAATGTCAATAAAGACTATGCATGTGCGTTTCCCTATCTTCATCTGCTTCTCTATCACCTGTCTCAGCGCCAGAATTGCTTCTCTTGTCCCTACACCCTTTCTAAAGCCAAACTGATCTTCAGACAATTGTTCATCAATTCGTTTTTCTATTCTCCTGAGGATAATTCTGGTAACTATTTTCGATGCGTGACTCACTAAGCTCAGCGTACGGTACTCTTCACATGATCTTGCATTTGATTTCTTTGGTATAGGTACTATAATACATTTTACAAAATCGTCAGGTAACTCTCCAGTCATATATATACTATTTACAAGATTATACAGTGCTCTCTTTAACATAGTCCAGTCAAATTAAGCAAAAAAGAAGAAACTCTAGGCGAAATTCATTTCTCTTTCATTTGAGACCAATTCCACACTTCTATGTTCAATAATTTTTGTGCTACAACGATTTTAGAAAATCCTCACACCCCCAAAAACCCCAAAAATTGCATATTTTAACGCAAGAATATTACTAAAAAAGTTGGGATTTGCTTATTCTTCTTGCATACTGTTCCTGAGACCCTAGACTGCCATTAGCAATGTTCATCCGACCAAATGTATCGTATGATTCTTGGGGTGGGTCAAAAGCATCCCCTATATTTTAAATTATATATATTTATTCATAACTTTTGAACGGTACGTCGGATTTTATCGTGTGATAGCTCATCGTTTTCAGCTCATTGTGGCGGTATAAATTCATATATTATATGTCAAATTTGATGAAAATTTTCAAATTTTAGGTTATAATGGTACTGTGTGTAGCAATACCTCCTTGTTGAAAGCACACCATTTTTACATTCAAGTGACTCCCAATCGGGAACCTGTGGGCGCAAAAATTTGAAACTTATAATGAAATGTAGAGGAAATTTTCCTCTTTCAGGTGGTTGGTATCGGAATTCTGGGACTCATCACTTGAGACCGGTATGATGGAGGAAAAGCTATTGAACGTGTTGTATTACATGAGTGGAGCGCCTCAGTGAGCTGAAGGAGACGACAATTGATTTGAAAAATGGATCTATCTTGCTCAATATTCGTTTAAAAATTATTAATTTGGTATCAAATTGTAGAGAAAAATATGCTCTTTAATATCATATATGATATATTATATTCCTCTGATTACTAGTTAATTATAACACTACCCAAAAATCTGCTTTTCAAATTGCTTAAAAATGTTAAATAATTAATTAAATTATAACTTGATTAGTAATGAAGGTAGAGCTATAATTTTGGTCTTGAAATGTAGAGAAATTTATCCTCTATTGAATAGTATGATGAAAATTGCTTGCTCGAGGCTTATTCTTACCGTAATTTTGATAATATTGGAAAAAGGTGCGAATTTATCTGAAAATCAATGATAAAAAATGGCTATTTAGAATCTCAAGTGAGAAATCTTGGAATTTTTGATACCAACCATCTGAAAGAGGAAACTTTCCTCTACATTTTAACATTAAATTCAGATTTTTGCGCCCACAGGTTCCCGATTGGAAGTCACTTGAATGTAAAAATGGTGTGTTTTCAACAAGGAGGTATTAATGCACACAGTACCATTATAACCTAAAATTTGAAAATTTTCATCAAATTTGACATATAATATATGAATTTATACCGCCACAATAAGCTGAAAACGATGAGCTATCACACGATAAAATCCGACGTACTATTCAAAAGTTATGAATAAATATATATAATTTAAAATATAGGGGATGCTTTTGACCCACCCCACGAATCCTACGATACATTTGGTCGGATGAACATTGCTAATGGCAGTCTAGGGTCTCAGGAACAGTATGCAAGAAGAATAAGCAAATCCCAACTTTTTTAGTAATATTCTTGCGTTAAAATATGCAATTTTTGGGGTTTTTGGGGGTGTGAGGATTTTCTAAAATCGTTGTAGCACAAAAATTATTGAACATAGAAGTGTGGAATTGGTCTCAAATGAAAGAGAAATGAATTTCGCCTAGAGTTTGTTCTTTTTTGCTTAATTTGACTGGACTATTGTGGTAGAATAAGCAGAATTTGTACCAGTAAACATGTAATTTTGAACAAACGATATTTTTCCCCTATTTTCTCCCTCAAATATCTCCACTCATATTAATCCTAGCGGAAAAATGCAAATACCATTTTGTAGAGAATTTTATGTACTTCAATTTTGTATATGACAATATTTTCGCTACAGGCCATAGTTTTCGAGTTTTAAGCAAAAAACCTAAAAATTGGTCCTTTAGACCCCCCCACACCGTTAACTCCCCCTACCGGCCAGGACTTTTAGTATGTTGTTCTTGGACCCTTCCCCTACAACTCTACCAATTTTGGTCTTCATATGAATTTTTTCCTCTCAAAAGTCTTCGTTGCCTGGACTACCAAAGTGGACGGCTGTTTTTGTGGTGTCCTTCCTTAGGCCTATATCGATAATATCGGAGAAAAATATCGATATGCCGATAATATCGGCGGTCCAAATATCGATAAAAATATTGATATTTGAGGCCCAATATTATCGATAATTATCGATATTCGATATATCGTTGCATCCCTATTTGTGTCGCAATGGTCTGCGCAAGGCTTTATATTCAAGTTTATCATTATCAAAGTACACATTGATCTTAAATGCATGCATAGTTTCATTTCAAAGAAGAATATTATACTTTAAAAATTAAATATATACAACTTTACACCTTTACTGAGCCCTGATCCTGAAAACGCTAGTAGAGCCACCTGGTCTCACAGACCTTTATTGAAATATACCTATAATTTTCAGTATATATTAAACTTACGCATGTATGCATGCATTTTATGGTACACTAATATGTTTTTTTAATATGTACTTACTCAAATGCATATATATATATATATATTAAAATACTAGTATACTAACATAGATATTTATACATACATTCTAATAATTTGTACTCGTTTAAAAATTTTCATGCCATGAGTAATGTTGCAGGCTGGTTTTACTAAAAATAAATTGTCTTTGGACAAATGACACTCAATTGAAGGTGTCAGTGTGTAGTTGTGTGTGCAAAAGTGTGACTCAGTCAGTAGCAATGGTGGCAGCCAGAACCATATATATATTATGATTCTCACTTACACACACACATACACACACTTACACAGATATTCTGTAGCTTCTGTGAATAGACTATAGATTTTTATGTTTCTCAGGAATGCTAGATAGTAACTCATATGAGTTAGCAAATAGTAGGAGCTACTTTCATTGATACTTTCACTATAGGTATAATGATAATGAAGTGAAAGCATTGTTTGTTGATATTTTTATTTATGTAATTCAAAAATTCACGAAAAATGTGTACTGTTTATGAGAAATATTACTGGTAAGGTGGATTTTTTTCATTTTTAGAGTTTATTTCACCTTTTCCATATAATATATATAACACTTAGTTCAAGCCAAATCCTTTGCACAATCTACACAAAGTTTTCTTGAGCACTCTAAGCAGACAGGAATTTCACATTGTATGCATTTGTATTGGGGTTTCCTTTCCCTTACTGTTGGACATTTCCCACAAGTCTTGGGTTTTTCCATTCTATCAGTCGGATTTTCTTCAAGTCTTCTTTTTTTGTTGTTCAAGCCAAGGGCCTTACTAATTTCCTCCTTGACATCTCGACGCAGGTGTGGTATTCCAAGTCTTTTCTGTAGATGTGGCTGTGCTAACAATTGAGCAAGCTCCTTTGTAAATTGGAACCTGGTCATCATTTCGCTGCCAGAGTAGCACATGTACAATATGAAAGCGTTCACACTGGCCACACTAATCAACCTATAGAAGACAGCCATAGGCCACCTTCTTGTACGCTTGTTAGATGAGTAGATTGCACACTTCATATCAAGCAGGTCTACTCCTGCTTTTGTCGAATTGTAGAAACACACTATTTCCAGCTTAGACTTTTCTTGATTTATTTCCCTATTGTGATGCATTGTTGACAGCAACAGAACTGCTCTGTTTTTTTTGGGCACCATTGAGACCAGTGTGTAATTATCTTTGAACCCAAACCTGGAAGAGTTTATGGTACGATCACTGCTAGGAAGGAACTCAGTTGGGATAATCTTCTTGTCCTTCTTCAATGTCCCTACATAAGTAAGTCCTCTTTTGTGAAGCTCTTCTGCTACTTCTATACTAGTAAACCAGTTGTCGGCAGTTATATTTCTGTTGGTTTTCTGTATGCTTTTTGTCAGCCGAATAACTGATTGTGTTGGCTTGCTGAGTGTTTTTTCAGATGCAGTAAGCCCAACACCATCACTGTTTTCTCCTGTGTATATGTAAGCATCAAATAAGTAGGAAGTCTTTGCATCTGCAAGACACATAACTTTTATGCCATATTTGTGAGGCTTCTTGGGCATATACATGCGGAAGCCACACCTGCCCCTAAATGGAATCAACATTTCGTCGATTGTGGCATGCTCAGATAGACAGTAACATTTCTTAGAATTTTCAATTACTTTACTGAAGACTTCGGATATGGGAGCTGCTTTATCCAATTTTTTTCGTTCAGCTCTAGTAGCACTGTTATCAAACCGCAGACATCTTAGTAAAACCTCAAACCGTTTGTAAGTCATAGTTGCTAGGAAAAATGGCCTCCCTGTAACATCTTTGGAAAACATTGAAATCATTGTTACGTTGTTAGATTTCAATACAGATGAAAGCATCAAAAGTCCAACTAAAGCTTTCATCTCAATGCTATCAACATCCCTATATGTACTTTTGTTGGTAGTTGCACTCAAACCGTTCCTCACAGATGCTAGTTTGACATTTGTGTTTATAACCATGCATTCAATAATGGATGGGTCAAAAATCAATTCGAAAATTTCTTGTTTTGAAGGTTTGTTACCCAACCTTCTTGACTCAGCTGTGAGTCCTGGTAAACCTCCTCTAATAATATTGTGTGCAGGTGTACGCACACGTTGATTGTTGGGGGATTTGGTAAACCATGGGAATGATGGTCCAGATTCGTTTTTCTTCAGTCTACCAAATACATAAGGTGGAAGAGATCTGTCTATTGTTGCAGCAGCCTCACAATAATCTACAGCTGATTCAATGTCATCCTCACCCTCATCAAATTCTTCATTTTCTGTGTCTTCCTCTGATGCTACATCATTTTCACACAGAACAAAATCTGGATCAGCATCAGAATCATCCATAACGTCCTCATCCTCTGTACCACTAATATCACTGAGTTCATCATTCAGGAGCCGATTTATCACAGTATAGTTCAAGTCATTGAGAGGAACTCCTTCACTTGTGCCTGGCTGTTCCATTACTTCATGAAGAATATTATTGGAATGAGATGAATAAAAATATTAGGTTAGATTCTTGAATATTTCAAACTGAAGTCCAATAGAAAACACTGAAATACTAACACTGAAAACTATTTATATGTAGAATATTATTGGAATGAGATGAATAAAAATATTGGGATAGATTCTTGAATATTTCAAACTGAAGTCTAATAGAAAACACTGAAATACTAACACTGAAAACTATTTATATGTAGAATATTATTGGAATGAAATGAATAAAAATATTGGGTAGGATTCTTGAATATTTCAAACTGAAGTCTAATAGAAAACACTGAAATAGTCTACTAACACTGAAAAATATTTATATGTAGAATATTATTGGAATGAAATGAATAAAAATACTGGGATAGATTCTTGAATATTTTAAACTGAAGTCTAATAGAAAACACTGAAGTTCCACACTATTGGAGCTACCCGGTAAACTGGACCAGACACAATATTGCACAACTGGAGCCACCCGGTATTTCAGACTGTGACTGTTTGTAGAAACTGCCTGTGACAACCAACTGAACAACTCAAACTGAGTGAAATGCTGGAATGTGACAGATAACAATGGTGGGGGAGGCTATTGAGTAGATGGGCTGGCAGTGTTAATCAGTGTGACCACTACAAGAAAAAGAAATTTACTGCTGGTCTCACAGACCAGTGGCTTTACCAAGCCGGTAAAGGTGTTAATTCCCTCGAGGTGTTGAGAATATACTCAGTGTTACAAAATATATACTCATTCCCTTTACTTTCACAAGAAAGTCTTCTTTGTATCAAACTATTTCAGGAGAGACTAACGATGGATGCACATAATTTTTAGCAGACCCTGTATCCTCTAACCATTTCCTATTTTCCCTATTGACAAAGTAAGGAAGTGATTTGTTTAGGATGTTTAGTTTGAATCGCGTGGTGGGTCCTCTGCATACTGGGGGCCTGACCCTAAAAAATGGTCTGTTAGTCTGTTCAGTGATTCAGTCAGAGTGTTTAGTTGGGATTGCATGGAGTGAATTGGGCTCTGATTGTAATCCTCTTTGGGTTCTCCTTCTAAGTAGTTGACTTCATAT
Source organism: Sogatella furcifera (assembly GCA_017141385.1). Classification (NCBI taxonomy): domain Eukaryota; kingdom Metazoa; phylum Arthropoda; class Insecta; order Hemiptera; family Delphacidae; genus Sogatella; species Sogatella furcifera. The sequence goes on along the minus strand of CM029548.1, from coordinate 31,975,386 downwards.
AGAGATCTATGTAGTTCCTTAATTTTTGCACCGGATCTGTTTGTTTTGTGTGCATAGATAGTGTGTTTGATGATTTATTTATGTGAGTATTTGGTTTGAAATTACTGTTTTGTTGTTGTGGGAAGCATTGTTGGAAATTTTGTTGTTGCAGAAGACATGGCTGGAAACTTTGTTGATGGAAATTTCTTTGTTGTGTGTTTTGTGGTTGTTGGAAGTTTTGATTTGAAAAATTTTGTTGAATACTGGGAGGTTGGAAGATAGGTGGTGGCGAGTAATTGTAGAAGCTCTGTTGTTGGAAGTGTGGCTGATAGAATCTCTGAGTTTTCTGGAATCTATATTGTCTACTTTAAAAAATTTTTTGTGTGTTTCTGTTCTGTTTTCCTTGTGATTGGTAACTACTCTCATAGTTTGGGGCTCTGAATGTAGTTGAAGCTTGAGAGAATCTGTTCTCAGTTCTGTTCAGGTTTAGCTGGTTTATTACAATGTTACAATCATCTATTAATTTGCTTCTGACATCATCCAGGTTTTGAATTTGAAGTACTTGAAGGTGGGATCCTAGCATAGGATGAACTCCATGTACAAAGGTGTTCACTAGACTTGCATTAAGTTGATGTATTAAATTTGTTAGCAATTCTCCTGACACTCCATCTATTTTGTATTTTGTGATTACATGAGTACATTTTTCTTCCAGTCTGTTTAGGAATTCTATTGGATGTTCCCTATTGAATGAGCTCATTGATGATATTTCTGCTACTGATTCTGGAATAGGCCTATTGTCAGCAAAGCTTTGTTTTAATCTATTAATTAGTTCTGCTAATGTTCTGCAAATGTTGTATGCTACAGCTTCTGATGGTCCTTCTAGGTGGCACAAAGCTGTTTTGAAAAGAAGTCAATGATTTCCTTCCTCCTCTACAATGTTATCTGTACAGTGAGTTCTCTGTAGGTCTTTACATGTTGAAATGAAATTAGGTAATTTGTAAGCTGTTCCATTGTATCTCGGTAGGCATTTAAGAAGTTCTTGAGGTAAGGGCTTGCTAGTTGCCATAGTAGTATTGGATAGAATTTCTAACCTTAGTTTGTGATGGATGACCTCTGCGTTGACAGAAGGACTTACTGGAGTAGAGTCCTGATCTGGATCTTCTTCCTTGTCCAACAATGGACTGCAGGTGTCATATTGGGTGACGTCTTGTCTGCTTGCCAGTGTGTAGTTGGAGTTGAGCTGCCCGTAAAGGGTTGTAGAACCACAGATAGAGTTGAAACTCACGTTTTTTGGCAGTTGAGAACGTTGGTCGCAAAAAAGTTAACTGAACTTTTACTGAAAACAAAACTTCTGTAGTCCCTGTTTGGGCGCCAGTTAATATGAATGAACTCACTTTTTAAAAACATTTATTAAATGAATAAAACATGTACATAGTGACAGCATGTCTTTTGGTAACAGAATGACACAAGAAATAATCTTACAGAGGTTCTATAAATAATCTGCTGAAAATTGTGTTTTTCACGATTTTCTCGAAAACGGCCTTAACAATTTTTTTAAACTCAAACCCGAAATAGTCCTGTATAAGCCCCATTGACTGCCATGAGTCTCATTCCTGGCAAAATTGCAGAAGACCCGCAGCATTGTTGAGAATAATGGATTTTGCAATATTTTGATTCCTAATTGACAGATTGACTTGAAATTTTGAACTTAAGGTTCTTATACCATGAGGACCCGACCCAAAGAAATTTAAAAAAATTCATTGAAAAATGGCAGATAATATGCCAAAAATTGTATTTTTCACAATTTTCTTGAAAATGGTTCTAATGTTTTTTTAAAACTCATACCCAAAATAGTCCGATATAAGACCTATTGACTCCCAAGAATTTCATTCTTGGCAAAATAGCAGAAGATCAACAGCATTGTTGAGGAAAATGGATTTTGCACTATATGGCTCAGTAAGTGGAGTTTGGGCAACGGGCAGCGCTTGACGCTCGTGTACAAAAAGTGTATCAATGTCATTCCGTCATTCTCGCAATCCGCATCAGGGTTAAAGAAGACAAAAATCACATTTGAAAGAAGTATTAGTGTTTTATAATAATTATTGGTAAAATACCTAAGTTATGGAATCAAATGTTCCATTAACGATTCCACCTCTTTGATCCAATATATTGGAATACTTCAGACCAAAAAATCTACTTTCATCCAAAATGCAAGTCAATTCGGCTAACAGGTAGCCAAAGCGCCGACAGACGGAGGCATCATGGGCTTGTGAAAATTTCAATCACACACAAGATAAGCCAAAGATGAGCCAAAGTGCCGGTAAGCGTGAGGCATTAACAGCAAGTGCAAATTTCACTATAGCAATTTCTATAATAGTCTAATTTCAATTTATAGTCTATTGCAATTTTGTATTAGACTTATAAAATTTGCCCTCAATGGTGACTAGGTGCCTAGGACTAATACAAGATATAGTCTATTCAAACAAAGCAGACTCTCAGGCAAGATGGGAAAATAACTCCAGTTTGGTCAATATTTGTTCAAGAATTAATTATAAATGTGGTCTTATTGGTAGATCAAATTCTTCCTACAATTTGAGATAAAATTGATAATTTTTGAACCAATATTGACCTAGCTGTAGTCATTTTCCCATCTTGCCAGAGGTTCTTCTTTGCTTGGACAGACTATACTTCTATTAGGCCTACGCAAATATGAATGGCAAGGAAAGTTGTGTGAGTGTACCACACCAGATTTTTTAATCAGAGATCTTCACTATAAATCAGTTAATAACTCCAAAATGGTGCGACCTATCAATGTGCGGTTTTTGCCATCAATTTTGCCTTGAAATTCTGTATCACATGGCAATCTTAAATTTTTCAAAAATTATGACAGACTAAATTTCTTAAGTAACCAATGTGGTCATGTGATACATGATTTTGATACAAAATGTCAAGAAAAAATTGGTGGCAAAATCGCACATTGATAGGTCAAAGCAATTTGGAGTTATTAACCATAATCCAATCCAGATCTCCAATTGAAAGAGTTAAATAACTTTTTAACGGCTAGACATACCAATATCTGGTTTCAGGCACTCGATTTCTCTTGAAAGACTGCATCGAAATCATGTATAATATTTCAGCCTTCCCATTCACAAAAGTTCAGTTGGATTCAATATGGCGGATCCAAGATGGCGGACAACATTTTTTACTACCTGAAAAGTTGAAGAAAAGTGTTATATGGGAAATGGTCAAGGTCTCGCATTGATATCTCATGCTATTTGCATTATATCCAGGTGTGCCACTTTGAGGGTTTCACCCTGTATAACTAGAGGTACAGCTAGTAAACCTGCCAGTATCTTTTCTACATCTGCTTTCAAATTTGAAGAAAGCTGTGGCATCAAACTTTCAGATAATGTTTTTTGGCTTAATGACATGTGGCTCAGCCAGAATTTGATTTAATGGGGGGGTGACATTTGAGGGGTTTCTCTTGAGAAGGGGGTCCAGGGGGCCATTACCTGAGAACATGTTCTATTTTGGAACTAAATATGCAGTTATGAACCTATTATTAACATTTTAAGTGGAAAACTATCAACAAAAATAATTACCAAATAATTTTATGAATCCGACCAAACAAAAATATGGGCTTATTGTAATACCTGAACTTCAGTCCTGTGATAATGAGAAAAAATATTTAAAAATATCACTTTAAGATACTGACCTGGATTATTCTAAAAGCAATGAAAATGGTTGCACCATGCTATTTCAATTATGCAATAGAAATCCCGAATATTGGTAAGCTTAAAATTCTATCAAATTACCTTCAATTGTGAAATATAATATTTGTTGATCTTGGTTCTCAGTTCCAAGTAGGATGTAGGAGTATCTCAATCATTGGGTTATCTTGAAACCATGATGTGGTTGGTGTTTGCAGCTGTAACCCATGTGATGGTACATGTGTTCATGATTTTTATCACACTGGTTTGTCTGTATTGCTTGACAATGGCTCCAAATGGAGACAGAAATGAATATCAATTTTATGCAATATAGTGGAGTCAACCAATCAACCATAGAAGGTTGATTCATAAATTTTCACATCCGTTTGTATAAGTGAGAGTCTCAAAAGCTCATCACTCAGCCTATGTTATCAGTGTTACCTATGTTGAGTTATCTTATCAGAAAGGGTGCAAAAAAGTGGAGAGAAATTTTTTGTAGGTAACAAGAAAGAACAGTCCTACCTAATACTATGCAAAGCACAGACTACCATAAGAAGACACAGTTCACTTATTCTTATTGCACTGTATTTAATAAGAATGTTTTTTTTTATTTGAGGATCTATGAAAAACAGTAGAGGCATCTTTATAGAATTATTTGTCATTTGCCTTGCCAAGGCATCCAGTACAGTACCCCATCAACAGTGATATATACTGGATAATGGATTGACAAAGGAGCTAATCCCATCAGATGCTTGTTTTTCATGGAATTTCTCAGGAAGCTTTTGATTCTCTTTAATGATGAGAAAGATCTTTCTACTTTGCATGTGGAAACAGGCAGTGATGCAAGGATCTTTAATAAATAGTGTATATTTGGATACATCAATTAATTGCAGATGTCCAAAGTTTCCATTACCCTTTTGGGTCGGTCTGTTTCCTCTACTCTACTTGTTCCCATTTCTTGCACAAAAGTGAATATTCCGTGTCAATGACTGATTCAGATGATTCTTTATAGAATTATTTGTCATTTGCCTTGCCAAGGCATCCAGTACAGTACCCCATCAACAGTGATATATACTGGATAATGGATTGACAAAGGAGCTAATCCCATCAGATGCTTGTTTTTCACGGAATTTCTCAGGAAGCTTTTGATTCTCTTTAATGATGAGAAAGATCTTTCCACTTTGCATGTGGAAACAGGCAGTGATGCAAGGATCTTTAATAAATAGTGTATATTTGGATACATCAATTAATTGCAGATGTCCAAAGTTTCCATTACCCTTTTGGGTCGGTCTGTTTCCTCTACTCTACTTGTTCCCATTTCTTGCACAAAAGTGAATATTCCGTGTCAATGACTGATTCAGATGCCCGGTCATCAGAGTAAAGGTTGAGCTTGTGAAGTGTTGTGAAATTGGATGATTGGATGGGCTGGTTTTTTTTTGGTAGTAGTACATCAAACCCTTCCAGAATATATCTATTTCTCCCAAATCAATCTTCAAGCCATGTTATAAATGTATCAACACAAGGTATGGATATTGATCTTCTGTAATAATCTTTGGGGCTATTGTGATGATGATTGTCTCTCTTAGTCTGCCAGGAAACTTGCCAAGGTACAATAATGCCAGCAACAAAGTATTCTGGAGCAAGTGAGTCTGCTTTCTTGAAAAGCCCTGAGAATATCTCTTTATCATCACCCAGAGCCAGAATCACCTCAGTTGTTTTGCTGGTGAGTTGGCACTGACGCAATTCCTTTAAATTTGATACAATGTTGTCAACATACTCCAGTGCTGAGGATAAATTGCAATCAGGGCTCTGCAAGAATTTTGAAAGAGGTAAAGATATGTTGAATAAATATTCACAGATGACTAGTCCAACTAGAAACCCACTTTTTCAACATTATGTAGAAGATTGGAAGCTCTTGATGAGATTTTGCGTTTTGTGTAGGATACCTCTTCCAAGCTAGCAACTACTATGGCTACTTCAGTCTCAGATAATTCAGTACACAACTTTTGCTCTAAAAACCAGTGAGACACTGACAGCTAGATTGTTGGTGATGAGTAATCAGTGCTGCTACTTGCAACAATAACATGAACTAGATAGTTCAGGGTCAATTATGTGTGTATGTCACAAATCCTTCTGGAAGGACGTCAGCAACAACATTTTATTATTAGGCCTCACATTATTTTTTGTTTCATCATTAAAATATTCAATTTAATAATGAGTTTGATACTAAATTCAATACTACATTGGTTAACCTAATACAGTAGCTATTTTCTTTGTCTGCCAAGCAGCACTGTAACATTTCAACTATACAATATCAATTGAACATTAATATTGTAATACAATACAATACCTATAGTAAGACTATACCCTATTCACGAGCACTTGAGACAAAATGAACAAATTTTTTGCGCGTGTGTGCGGGTAAAGGGAGGTATTACTTCATACGACGCAGTCAAACAGCTGTAGCCAATCACAGTTCTTGGCTTTACCTCAAGCTCAAACAAAAATAGCTACCTGTACATGAAAGAAGTTTATTTATTTTGTCTCAAGTGATCGTGAATTGTGTATAGGAACTTTCAAGTGAAAATAACTCATGGTTTTAGGCACAACAATGTTTTGTGTTGTTATTTTCAAGCAAGTAAAACCATGTGGGACATGTCCCATGTGTGAGTAATTTTCACTTGAAAGTTTCTAGTCTTTTCTATTATTAAAGTTTTCTAGTCTTTTTACTATTTCCATTAAAAGTAAACAAAGATGGAAGAAGAACAACACAATATCTATTAATACAATATTAATCAGAGTTATTTCGAAAAGATAAAATTGGTACTCACTGTTCTTTGCTCTAATTGACTTATAGAGTCCCCATTTCACGGGGAGCAATTTATAACATTTTTAAAAG